>OZ005734.1:292990234-294195651 GCA_963930755.1 Eudasyphora cyanicolor | reverse complement strand
TTATTTCATTCGTAATATCACTCCATTAATGCTGCACCCGACTACACAGCTTGTTGACATAACCCCAACCGCATTTTGACCACAGCCCACAAATTTTCAATTGGATTTAGGTCGAAACTTTGTGCTGGCCATTCTGGAAGTTGAAACTTATGTTACCACAACCATTTTTCACTATTTTGGAAGTGTGCTGGGATACACATCTTGCTGAAACACAACATCCTCCTCAGGGTAATGACTCACCTCTGCAAAATCCGGTAAATTTGATTTCAAAATGTGATGCCAACATGATGTTCTTAATGTTTACCAGCGGCCAAGTACGTCACCACGTAAAGCATCCTCATATCTAAGCTTCCTCCTCCATGCTTAACGGTTTGCTTGACTTGAGGGTTTTTTGAATAATTTCATAAGGCCGGCGCCAGTAATATTAATTCCCATCGGATTGGAAACTGTTAATTTTTGTTTAGACTGGGCATTAGGCCGGGTTGATTTGTGAGGAGGCAAAAAAAGTCGCCCTTGCTCAGTGAAAATCGTATTCTAGGGATCAAAATAAGAAACTTTGCCGAAGGAACCATACCTCTAAAACGAATTCTGATGTCCCAAAAAAACATAACCATTTCGCTGGGTTCCCCATACAAACATTTCAAAAAAATCACCAAAATCAGTGATGTCCTATCCGTACTTCTCTATGGCCGCGAAACATGGTTTGTGACTGAAGTGATTCAAAATAAACTTAGAGTATTTGTTAACCGTTGCTTAAGACGAATTCTTTAAATTTTTTTCGCCAAGGATTATCTCAATGAGCTATGGGCAAAAACTTATACAGAAGATGTGAATATCGAAATCCGTAGACGTACGTTTGGATGGATTGGACACAAATTGCGCAAACTGCCGGAAGAAATATGCCACTATGCCCTATTCTACAACCCGCAAGGTAGCAGAAAACGCGGACGACCAAAAAGTAGCTAGCGGAGATCTACGCTGCAAGAAGCTAATTCCATGTTAAATGATGACGGACGTACTTTCAACAATATGGCGGAGCTTAGAGACCTTGCCGCATGTCGACAGTGGTGGAGACAAATTATAGAAAGCCTATGCCCAGTATAGAAGCAGCCCGTAATCCTTGGATGGCGATCAAAGTTAAAAGTTAAAAGTTGTTAACATTTTGTGCAAAAAGGTCCAGTTGTGTGGGTGGTACCAAAAAGGGTGTGGCAACTTTGCCAATTTTTCTCAAAGTCATAGCGACTAATAAACTAATACTACGTGTGGTATTACAGAAGATTTCGATGATTAGTATAGAAATTATTACAGACTCAATATTTCACAAAATTTTTATGTGAATTTAAAATTACTAATCTTTAATTTCTAAACCATCCCTCGTAGTAATAAGGCTGAATATGAGGTATTTTATCAACAAACATTGTTATTCAAAGGCATTGGCGAACTGAAAAATAAACTATATTTCTATTACAAGTGTAGCTATTGTATATCCAGACAGTTTCATAAGAGTGAAAACACTTTGTTTAAATCGTTTTAGCGATATTATGCTATTGTCCTAAGTGTTTTCAAAGTAAAATGTCTGAAATCTTATTATACAGAACTGAGTACAATTCAACGTAACATGTTATTGCTACACAGAAAGAAAAATTGAGTAATCCTTACTTGAATCAAGTAAGCCTTACTTGAATAAAGTACAAAGTTCAAGCCTTACTTGAATAAAGTACAACATACTTGAATCAATCTTAATCTTAGCGCTTATTTAGCCCGAGGCTTGATTTAAGCCGAAATATTCTTATTTCAAGCATAAAGCGATTGATTTAAGAATTTTATGGAACTGATTTGAGTGCGGCACTGGCTTCAATGAAGACAATTTTGATTGAATTAAGCCTGCCCAATACTTGATTTAAGCCTGATAATACTTGATTTAAGCCTGATCAGTTCTTGATTTAGGCCTAATCAATACTTGATATATAAACCTGATCAATTCTTGATTTAAGCCTAACCAATACTTGATTTAAGCCTGATCATACTTGATTTATTGTGCTTTCGTTCGTTTTATACCTATATACCACTTATATTAATTATACCATTTTTGCCGCTGTATTGCAAAGATGAAATTTTTTTAAAATGCTATGTCAAACTGCAATTGCTTGATAGCAAAAGTAAAAGTTTTGCTGTAATTATTCGATTTAAATATGAAACATATAAGGAATAGCATCAACGAAACGAACAAGAATTATTAACAACTTCAAAAAACTTAAATCAAAAAAAATCACGCCAAGTAATGTATTTGCAAACACTGCTTGAAGGAGAAACGAATTGGATATGGTTGCACACATCCAAGCACAACAGCTGTCAAAAATGAACTAAACATCCAAAATGGCCGACCTTGTCAGCAAGTAAGGGACATGAAAATATCAAAAATCGAATACACATAGCCCGCGGAATTTTTGAACATGCGATATTTTGTGAACATACTCGTCAGGGATGGTCCACGACATGTTTTTGTAGGTTTACGACTGTCAGAAAGGTGTAAACGTCACATACGTCATAAACCCGTCTGAAATGTATGAAATGTCGTAAACAATATCAATCTAAGGGCGCTGCAGACTTCAGCCCTTCACGTAAAAATCTGGTAGACACAATATAAAAACTAATCGAAATCCGAGATACAATTTCATTTAATTTTTTTTTTTTTGAGAAAATATATGTTTTTGATCGAATACCAATATTTACGCACTGGTATGATATAGTGTACAACCCTTAATTAATAAGTTCAAATCGGAAAATTAACTACTTTCGGCGATAAATTTACTTTTTCAACAATGGCACGGACATATTTTCAGATCATAAAAATTCACTTTTCTTCACATCTTTTGTAGACCATTTAATTTATATTCTTGACGAACAATAAATCGTTCAGTTTCAGTTTTTTTTTTTGCAAAATATTATATAAGTTCTGATTCACACGAGACAATTTTTTCAAAGCAAGTATCAAAGTGTGTAGTTTGTCTGCCGCTCTCCAACAAACTTTGACACCCCACCCATTCCTGTGCTAGCTTCAAAAAATAGAAGGCCTGACTTATTCTGGAATATGGCAAAAAGTCGTCATAACGCATTGGCATCATTTGCTCTAATATTACTGATGATCCCAGCGTCAACTGCATAATTAGAAGGCATTTTCTCCAATTGGTCTCATGTGCATTCTGATTTTCGAAATCTATTAGAATCGGAACGATCTAAAAAGTTGCTGGAAGTTTACTTTTCACTTAAAATACGCGAAAAAAGACAACTTTGAAGGCATTGAAGAGATTCGAGTGAAGAATAAACCTAATTTATAAACAAATAATAATTTATTTGAACCAATAAATAAACTTGAAAGTTCAAAACAAATATTTTTTCTTTTCTATTGATTTGCTAATTATTTACTGTTAGTGACAAAGTCAAGTTTCCGACATTAGGTTTACGACGTTGTATACGTATGTCGAATACGTCTCAAATGTATGTCATATACGTCACAGTTTACGACGGACCATCCCTGATACTCGTACATCTCGTCGATTTATATGCGCGTGTGTTTCATGTTGCGTCAGCCAAAATCAACCACTTAAATGAGAGTGGTTGAGAGGGTAATTTTATTGTACTCTATAATGGTTCTGTCTCTCAGAGATTAAAGTAAGCTTTTTCATCTTACTTTAACCCATATTAGGCTTAATTTCCCATTTCAAGATATGTTTACTTGATTTCAAGCATTATATACTTATTGTAAGCTTTCAGCGGTTGATTTTTTCCATTTAAGCCGGTTTACACTTGTTTTAAGAAAAACTTAGTACGAACGTACTTAAATTTTTAAGTACGATTTCGGCTTAAATTAAGAACTTTTTACTTGAATTTAGTATGGCATTCTTCTTTCTGTGTAGAAACTTTTCAGGCAAAACTAAAACTTAAAATGTTTATGTGTTATTTATGTTATGAGGTAAAAATTGTTGACCAATTTGTGTGGGAGGTACAAAAAGGGGTTTGACAATAGATCCAACTTTGCACTGGAACGTATGTATTGTAAAATTGAAAAACTGCACACAATTGCATTGATGTTAATACACATTTTTTAACGTTTAAAGCTTGTCCCTTGCAAAAAGGACAAGTGTATAACTTTGGACTAACATATCCTTTTTCCTTTTAAAGCCTTTGAGGATTATAATACATATTTGGAAATGTGGAAGGGTTCCCAGTTTTTGGAGAGTAACTTTTGCCTGCACGATACTGCATCCTTGAAAGATAGGATACATTTAGTGCAAAAGTCAGTTTTTTAAGTTCCTTTAACACAGGTACGCTGCTAAAAAGACGAGCAATTTTCCCTTATACTCAACCCAATCGGAGTTCATTTGCCATTACTATGCCCAAAACAACACCTTAGTAACAACAAATACATAGTACGTAAACGAATTGAAAATTACCAGTAAGGAAAGGCTAAAGTCGGGCGGTGCCGACTATATAATACCCTACACCACTCTTGTAATATTCAATAACTCTGATATATAAATTTTGTAATTCATGTATAAATTGTTTACATAAATTAACTTTTGGGACATTTTATACTTAAATAATACCCTGTACCACAGTGTGGTGTAGGGTATAAAAACGATTGGATCTAAAGAGCCAAATCGGATGAAACATATATATGGGAGCTATAGCTAAATCTTAACCGATTTTCTTCAAATTCGGCAATGTGGGTTCATGGATCAAGAAACTCTACCATTCTAAATTTCAAAACGATCGGATGTAAAATACAGCTTCTATAGGACTAAAGGACCAAATCGGACGAAAGATATATATGGGAGCTATATCTAAATCTTAACCGATTTTCTTCAAATTCGGCAATGTTGGTTCATGAATCAAGAAACTCTACCATTCTAAATTTCAAAACGATTGGATGTAAAGTACAGCTTGTATAGAACTAAAGGGCCAAATCGGACGAAACATATATATGGGAGCTATAGCTAAATCTTAACCGATTTCAACCAAATTCAATAGCGATCGTAACAGCCGCGAAATACTCTAAACTGGAAAATTTCAGAACGATCGGAGTGAAATTGCGACCTGTAGTCGACGAACAACTTTATATGGACAGACGGACGGACGGACGGACATCGTTAAATCGACTCAGCTAGTGATTCCGAGTCGATCGGTATACTTTAAGGTGGGTCTAGCTGTGTTATTTTAAGGTGTTACAAACATCTGCCGTGAAACAAACTTATAATACCCTGTACCACAGTGTGGTGTAGGTTATAAAACAATATAGCGTTTTTGTTTGGTATTTTAAATAAATTTTGCAATGTCTATAACCGGCAACGAATAGCTGAAATATTCCTATCCGTTCTAACAATTGCCTTACTTTTTTAATTTTAAAAGCTTACTCTTTATTTATTTATTAATAATCAAATATAAGTTTAACAAAAAATAGTAATGCAGTGCAAAAAAATCGAAAGATTACAAGAACTTCGGTCAGCAGTCTCCGGGACTAGAAGATCTTACACCTGAAACAATACAACTAAATTAATCTCAGATTTTATGCAAGGCTAGATTAAAAACATACGAATTTTCCTTTGGCAAACCGCCCTTTCCAGTTCACATGGGTTGGAGAATTGCCTATTTTGACCATTGTTCAATGTGGCACACACAGGTCTAAACAGAAGGGGGCAAATTTCAGGACATTTAGAATTACCTCTATTTCTCTGAGCTTCAACAGTGTTTGGCAGAACAATGGCAAAAATAGTAACAATTGCCAAAGTGAAAATCAACTTCGAAGATGTCATTATAAATATTTATTTTTGGGGTGGATATTAAGTGTCTTCTTTAAACGAGCTTTAAAATTGTATTGATACATCTTTGCTGATTTCATTAGCATTTTATAGATTTCAACACAAATCTCAAATCTTAATTAAAAAAACAAAATATATGCTAGTCATTCTCGACTAAAGCTTTGCACTCTCGGCGTAATTAATATACGATCAGAACATATGTTTTCTCTGTTATGACGTGAATTGATTTGATTGAAATGAACTAATGACCTCTTAAGACACTTATTCTGATAACACTAGTTTACAAAAATGTTTGCGACAAGGGCTGTGCATAAAAAAAAATTTTCTGATGTAATTTGGTAACCTAAATACGCAGAAAAATATTTAAAATGTTTGTTCGGCGGAAATCCGTTTTGGACCATTTTAAGTCATTTGATGTTCTGTCCGTGCGTCTGTCTGCTGGCTGGCGCGCACTTTTACTCTCGAAAGGGATAACCAATTGAGTTCGAATTTGTATGAGGTATTATTTTTTCTATCTCAGGCTATATTCGAAGAAGGGCCGTCTTGGTCCAATCCTTCTATCTTCTATACAAGTTATTCGAATCGACTAAATTTCCACCCATAGTATTAGTTCATTGGTCGCTACCAACTTGAGAAAAATATACACAATTGTGCTCTCCTTTTGGTACCTCCCACACAAATGAACTATTCTGCACCAAAATTTTTTTAGTGTCTACACTGAAAATAAAATGGTATATCAAAATAATGAAAAAGTATCTTCAATTGTTTTTCATTGAATTGATGTAATTATTCCATTGATTTAGCGAATACCTTCTTTAATTTGATGACCGCCAATTTCATTTCAATTGTGTACTACATCAAAATAATGAAATTTCTTACATCAATCTTTCATCACATAAATTGTCTACTTCGATTGTGTTGTGTACCAAATGTGTATTCCGTATGTTTGCTTTGACACACGAAACCAAACGGTTATACATAAATCACACAGCCACACAAATGGTTATGGTGGTTGAATGAGTATAAAATAATTCATTCGGTTTATATTGAGAGAAAGAAAAGTATGAAAGTCAAACCGAAAACGATAATTTTATCACGAGAGCGCTTTGTGATGCGTTTCTAGCTTAGTTTTGCTTCGTCAGTACACAAATGCAAAAAAGAAAGAGAAGAAACAGACACTGTCAATCTGCTTTCTCACTTCAAGACATGACTATATTCTCTATCTCTCTGCAGTCGGCCTGGCATGCTGTGGCATGGTTTTAGCAGTGACTTTGATAAATTTTCGAATTGCTCTGCTTCAGCTTGTGGTCTGCCTAACAAACACACAGCCACACAAATGGTGGTTGCTGTACATAAAAATTTTTCAACGATTCAGTGTTAAAGTGATTGGCTGCGTCAACGGACGTCTGTCAGAAAAATTAACGGTATTTTCTTTTGTGCCAAAATATGCCACAATTTTTCTGCTTTTCGCCCAAAAAAAAATGCTTTGTTGTTTGTATACTCGTAGTTTTGTTTTTATACCGATTTCAAATAAAAACAATGAATTGTATGTATTTGATTAGTGTAATAATAATTTTACAATATAATTACATTAATTTATAGAATTATTTGAATAATTTATAGTTTAGTATAGTTTGCTACAGTTAAATGAAATTTTGACATTAATTAAATGTAAAAAGTCCATCAAGTCAAAGAAGTTTTTCATATTTTCGATGTACATTTCGCTTCGAATTGATGTAAAAATAACATTAACTTGAAGTACGTTTTTCATGAAAAGAAGGATTTATTTACTTCAATTCAAAGAAAATTGGACGTTAAATTAATGTAATATGTACTTCAAACTGATGTCAAATATTCATTGAATCAATGTAATTTTTAGAAGAACTATTGATGAAACGTTTTACATCAAACCAATGGAAAGAGTTGTAGGTTGAAAAACAATGAAAAGTTTCATCAAACCAAGGTAGGAATTCATCAGATTGAAGATGATTTTTTTTCGGTGTACAGTCCCGTGAATAATATAACTTTGATTCCAGTCAATACAAATACTTAAAATTTTGTGGAGTTCCCTGCTTTTACCGTACCTACAGTCCCGTGAAAAATGGGTGATAGTAAAACGCCAGTTTTGGTACCTCGTATACAAATGGATCATTTTGCACAAAATTTAACGACTTATAACTTCGACTCCAGCGTATACAAACACTTGAGATTTTGTATAGTGTAATGATTTTATGGTACTCATATAGAAATATAGGCGTTATTGCCTCGCCCCTTTTGATACCTCCCAAACGAAATGGCCAAAATAAAAAATATGAATAATTTTGAGTTTTCCTTACCTTTACACTATGGGTCATAATTTATACATTTATCCATAGATTTCTTTTCAAATAGGTATTGTTTTCTTCATTAGAAAGCTAGATTTCAGAAAATGGATCAAACGATGTTTTTCTCTTTTTTATGTTTTTTTCACGATTTTTTAGCATTCAAAAAAATGAAACAAACAAAATGTTTCTATTTTTATGGTTTTTTCGTGCCAGCAAAAAAACGATTCTAATTGTTTTAACGTGAAAGCGATATTCCCAAAAATTCTTCCCTCACAATTTTAATTTAAAGTTTATCAGTGCTCTATCGGGTTTATATATACTTACAAAAATATGTTCCCAATACTAAAGGTATCCACATGTTTGTAATTTTATTTTATGGAAGATAGCGTCAAAATAACTAAAACATTTTTGTTGCATAGTGTTATTAGTGTATAATTTAAACTTTGTTATGGTAATGAGTTAATTAACATCTAGTTTAAGGGGGAAGCCCAACACAAATGGAATATTATTTGACTTCAGTCGAGAGTTTATTCTACAAAACGTAAACATTTCAAAAGTCATACATCAACGGGAAGTCCACAAAAAAACACTCTATGAGAAAAACTTGAATTATTGATGATTTCTCAGTTTTCTATGGACATACATATTTTGAGAAATTGATAGAAATATTTTTTTTTAGATTATACTACCATGCAGTCATGTACGAACATATGGCAAAATTAATATATGTACCAAAATATTGTAAAACAAGTAAGAAAGTTCAGTCGGGTAAACCGACTTATGAATCCCCTCCCTTGATTCACCATGAGTCCCAAAAAATATTAGTAAATTGATTTATTGTTTGTTTTAATTAAATTATTATCAATTTAATAACTTTACAGTCTCTCTAACTAACAGTCTCTGGCCTGTAGGTGCTATAAAAGCATTACACTGTACAAAATTTCAAGTATTTCTATGCACTGGTATTACAATTATAAACTGTTAACTTTTGGTACAAAATGTTCAATTTGTGTGGGAGGTACCAAAAGGGACGTGCCAATAATGTCCACTTTTCTCTGGACTCTAGGTACTATAAAAGCATTACACTGTACACAATTTCAAATATTTGTATGCACTGGTATTGCAATTATAAGCTGTTCCATTTGTGTGGGAGATACAAAAAGGGGCGTGCCAATAACGCCCATTTTTCTCTGGACTCTTGGTACTATAAAAGCATTGCACTGTACAACATTTCAAGTATTTATATGCACTGGTATTAAAGTTAAAAGCTATTAACTTTTGGTACAAAAAGGTCCACTTGTGTGGGAGGTACCAAAAGGGGCGTGCCAATAACGCCCATAATTCTCGGGACACTAGATACTATAAAAGCATTATTCTGTACAACATTTCAAGTATTTGTATGCACAGGTATTATATAAGCTGGTAACTTTTGGTACAAAATGGTCCATTTGTTTGGGAGGTACCAAAAGGAGAGTGGCAATAATGCCCATTTTTCACAGTATTTTAGATACTACTAAACCATTACACTGTACAAAATTTCAAGTCTTTGTATGCACTGGTAATAAAGTTGTAAGCTTTTAACTTTTGGTACAAAAAGGTCCATTTGTGTAGGAGGTACCTAAAGGGGCAAGGAAACTTCGCCCATTTTTCTCTAGTTAATAGTAAGTAATAAACTAATACTATGTGTAGAATTTCAGAGGATTTAAAAAAGTAGTATAGAAGTTATTAAATAATCAATATTTCACTAAATGTTCACCCTTTGTGGGGGAGGTACTAAAAGGAGTGGACCAATATGGCCCATCTTCGAACTTAGCCGGAAATTGAAGAAAATATTACCACATACCAAATTTGAAGTCAATCGGTTGCTCCATTCTAGAGTTATCGTGCGCACCAACCAGCAGACAAACAGACAGACAGACAGACAGATAGATAGATAGATAGATAGATAGATGATAGATAGGTAGATAGATAGAAAGATAGATAGATAGATAGATAGATAGATAGATAGATATATAGATGGATAGATAGATAGATAGATAGATATATAGATGGATAGATAGATAGATAGATAGATAGATAGATAGATAGATAGATAGATAGATAGATAGATAGATAGATAGATAGATAGATAGATAGATAGATAGATAGATAGATAGATAGATAGATAGATAGATAGATAGATAGATAGATAGATAGATAGATAGATAGATAGATAGATAGATAGATAGATAGATAGATAGATAGATAGATAGATAGATAGATAGATAGATAGATAGATAGATAGATAGATAGATAGATAGATAGATAGATAGATAGATAGATAGATAGATAGATAGATAGATAGATAGATAGATAGATAGATAGATAGATAGATAGATAGATAGATAGATAGATAGATAGATAGATAGATAGATAGATAGATAGATAGATAGATAGATAGATAGATAGATAGATAGATAGATAGATAGATAGATAGATAGATAGATAGATAGATAGATAGATAGATAGATAGATAGATAGATAGATAGATAGATAGATAGATAGATAGATAGATAGATAGATAGATAGATAGATAGATAGATAGATAGATAGATAGATAGATAGATAGATAGATAGATAGATAGATAGATAGATAGATAGATAGATAGATAGATAGATAGATAGATAGATAGATAGATAGATAGATAGATAGATAGATAGATAGATAGATAGATAGATAGATAGATAGATAGATAGATAGATAGATAGATAGATAGATAGATAGATAGATAGATAGATAGATAGATAGATAGATAGATAGATAGATAGATAGATAGATAGATAGATAGATAGATAGATAGATAGATAGGTAGATAGATAGACAGATAGATAGATAGATAGATAGATAGATAGATAGATAGATAGATAGATAGATAGATAGATAGATAGATAGACAGACAGACGGACGGACATTGCTCATTCGACATAAAATTACCCAAAACGAATATTCGCCGAACATACTTAAGGTCTTAGGTCACTCCTTCGATGTGTTACAGTTTTTCCCTTGGCAAATAATATATACCCCCGTCACACTAAAGTGAGGTTATAAAAATATGGTATTCTATGGTTCAAAAGCCGTGTTTTGGAGCGACATCTTTAGGGGAGCTATATTAAAACATTTACTGATACGGCCCAAATATGTACAATTCCAAACACCAAACAATCTGAAACTATAAGAAATATTTCTACCAAATTTGATCAACCTATCGGACGGACGAACGGACAGACGAACATGTCTAAATCGTCTTAGAATTTCACGACGATTATGAATATATAATTTATGGGGTCTTCGATCAATATTTTGTGGCGTTACTATTGGAGTGATAAAATGAATATACCCACCATCCTATGGTGGAGGGCATAAAAATGTTTTTAGATTTCGGACTCAAAAAAAGTTTTTTGTTGCATAGTATAATCCGTCGTTTCTTAACAGGACAACCGAAACTAGATTTGCTTAAATAAGAAGTACAAGAGAATTTAAGTTTGAAAGAAAAGCTATCTATCTTATACAAGGAGGAGTTACAAAGCCCCATATTACGTTACTCACAAAGTGAGGGTATACCCTATTCGGTTTAGCCGACTGAAATTATTTATTAAGGAACCATCAAAAAAACATTTTATCAATTGATACAAAGTATTTAATTCGATCCAAGATTACATTATTTGCAGGTCACCACCACATCTGCCCTTAACGGTTTTTACAATATCTGTAAAAAAAAATAGAAGTTGATAATTTTGTAGAATGAGACCAAATTGTTTTGCTATATACCCGAATACTTACTCAAAGTTCTACGACACGATGCAATGGAGAGGTGACAAGAATTTTGAAATTCCAATGTGGATCCATCACAAAGCGTGACACATATCGGGTCAATCTGCAGAGTACACACCTCAGGACAGCGGCGCAATTTATCTGAAACATTTCTAGGCGTTATTGGCAATGTTGAACTCTGGCATACCGTCGCGTAATGTAGCAGAGCAAAGGTTAAGAATAATAGAACTTTAAAGATTATCATATTGCTGGTCATATCGAACCTCTACGATCACAAAGTTGTTAACAATTAAATTTAATGAAATATGACTTTGGGTATATATAGACATTGAATCAGACATTTGCTATTGTAATTGCACGTATTGTTTACATTCTTCCACGTATTCCAGAGGAGAACATAATGTCTGCGACATCGTTCTAAATAACAGATTGTTACAGTCAGCTACAGAGAAATATTGCTTTGGTTTCTAACATGGAAAAAAATTTACCAAATGTGACGTAGTGGGAGGAACTAAAAGGTGAAATAATTCCGTTGTTTCATAACTAGACAACCGATTGCGACAAAACTTAAAAGTACGCTTCTCAGTGGGAGGAATTAAAAAAGGGAAATAATTCCTTCGTTTCTTAACCAGACCACCGATTCCGATCCCTGAGGTATACAGAGGCGAACATGCAGGGGCTCAAAGGTGGCCATCTCGGGTGCACAAAATGATTGAGCGTGTGAAGGGTTACCATACGTCCTCCTTTGGGAGGACATGTCCTCCTTTTTAACCAGAGTCCTCCCTCCTTTTTCAAAAATGATGGATTTGTCCTCCTTTTGTTACAAATTAAAATTTTTCACAAACAGTAAACCTCCACATGAATTATATTCGCAACTACTTTTAGTACAAAGTTAGTACAACAATAATTGAGCTCGTTGACTGGATTTTGGAACAGATACTTCTTATAGCTGCAGGTAACTTGGGATTGAAAATAAGCAATATCGATCGATTGTTAGCATTTTCTGTCCGATTTGACTTATTATCGCCATAGAGTCTGCAAATTTCAACTGGTCGAACTGAAATTGGTAATTTGGGTGTATGTAAATATATCCAGAACCCTTCAGACGAACAATGGTCATCATAAGTCCATGTTTTGATATAGCCCCCGCACAACGGTACCTCAAGATTTTACTTCTTCTATGGTGTAGCGTATGCAACACCATATGTGTACCTCAAGATTTTACTTCTCTATGGTGTAGCGTATGCAAAATTCGGCATGTCAGATCTTAACGCCGCTTCACTTATTTATTATAATTAACACCTTAAAATACTGGAGCTAGACCCACTTTATAGTACACCGATTGTCTGTCTGTCTATTTAAAAGTTTTCCTTAAGTACAGGTCGCATTTTCATTTCGATCTTGCTGAAATATGACAATAAAGGCTATTTCATACCTGGGAAGATATTGGTCAAAGTCGGTTCAGATTTAGATATAGGCCCTATATAAATTTACTTTCCGAATTGGCCTTTTAGCGCTACAGAAGCTTTTTTATTTCCAATCATTTTGAAATTAAGCGGGATGGAGTTTTTTGATCCAAGTTCCCACGTTGTCGAATTTGGTGCAAATCGGCTCAGATTTAAATGTAGCACCCAAGTACAAACCTTGTCAAATTTGAAGAAATTTTTTTCGGATTTAAATACAGGGTGGCTGATATGTAATGCAACAAAGTAAAGCGCTATATTTTTTTAATTTTTTTTTTAAATTTTATTGTTCAAAAGCAAAAAATGTCGGAAATAACATAAAATTTTAGAAACAGTTTAGATTTGTTCGAATTGGCCACCTTTGGCACGAATTATGGCCTTCAAACGGCCGACAAAGCCATCACACGCTGCACGAAAGTGGCTCTGCGGTATTTTGGCACATTCCCGGCGAAGCGCCGTCTTGAGATGATCGATACTTTGGTATTTTTTAGTGCGAACCTTACTCTCTAAAATGCCCCAGTCGCAAAAGTCCAACGGTTTGAGATCCGGAGATCTTGGTGGCCATTGTGCGGTAGAAATGAAGCGAGGAACCTCCTTTTTAAACCATTCGTTGTTGACGCGTGCTGAGTGCGATGGTGCTGAGTCCTGTTGGAATGTCCATGGTCTGCGGCCGAAATGTTTGTCTGCCCAGGGCTTCAATACTGTCTTTAGGACATTTTCCCGATCATATTCGGCATTTATTTTGACCCCATGGTCGATGAATACGAGCGGGGAGCGACCATCGGCCGTTACGGTGGCCCACACCATTATCATCGGCGGCGCTTGAGTTCTGGTGGTCAATCGAAGGTGTAAATTTTCAGCTGACCTCTTTGGCAAGTAAACCCGATCATTTTGTTTGTTCACAAACTGCTCAATTTGGAATGGCTTCTCATAGGATCTTTCCAGTCTAACTTTTTTTGTGCATCGGTGAGCTCTTGCACTTTTTGGAACTTCAATGGCTCTAGCCCAAGCTCATTTTTTAATATGTGTTGTATCCGTTCTCGCGATATGTTAAGCTCACGAGCAATTTTTCTACCACCGCGGCGTGGATTTCGATCAAAACTGGCCTTCACTTTTCGGATCATTTCTGGTGTTGTTACCGTTTTTTTTCGTCCACTTTTTGGACGCGATGCAACACTGCCAGTATCACGGTAACGAGCAATGGTACGAGAAACAAATAATTTATTCACATTTAAATGCTGGAGGGCTCTAACGATAGCCACTTGTGTTTTTCCAACCAAATATAAATCAATCACTATCACGCTTGAATTCCATCACGAATAACATTTTTTCTGAATGCAATAGATCAAAATGCTATTGTAAGCTTGTAAACAATAAAATGAACTGTCACTGAAATAAATCTGTCAGCTATCAGACTAGCGGTTAAGAAATGATAGCAACCTGAAGTTGGTTGCAATACATATCAGCCACCCTGTATAGTCCTCCGATTTGGCATCTAAGCGCTATAAAATACAAATTGTTGTACAAATCATTATCATTGGAAATTGTATTTTTTAAATGTCCTCCGAATGTTCCAAACATTTACAAAGAAATGTTACAAATGTCCTCCTTTTCTGACACAAAAGTCCCCCTTTCCGAAAAAAGGTTATGGTAAAGCTGAGCGTTTGTAACTTTTGTCGTTTTCGTCCGAATCATAAATTCTACTATACAAAAAGTTATCTATAAGTATTTGCATCTAACAGTTATAAAATATCTTCATTTGATTTTTGTTTTGTTTTTCAAGTATTGGAGCAGAATATGCACCGATTTCTTTCACTCCAAGTTCCCTGAATTGGCAACAACATTTGCTATCCGATATAACTTATAAGTCAAAAGTTATTGCCACTTGAAATTATGTATATTTTCCAAAAAAAATTGATTTTTTTGTAATTTTTTCGGGAAATAAGTATACGAGGTATGTTCAAAAAATATCGCGAATTTTCTATTTTTTCAAAAAGTATTTATTTATTCATGAATATCTATTCCCCTCGGATATAATACACTTCTGCCAAAAAGTTTTTGAAATTCTCGAAGCACTTCAAATAATCATTTTTTGTGATCTTGTTCAGCATCTCCTTCGATGACGTCTTTATCTCCTCAATCGTGGTGTAGCGTCGTCCTTTCATGGGCCTTTTCAGTTTTGGGAACAAAAAATAGTCACTGGGGGCTAGGTCAGGGGAATACGGTGGCTGCGGCACCATTACTGTGTTGTTTTTGGCCAAATATTCGCGCACAAGCAACGATGTGTGTGCAGGGGCGTTATCATGGTGCAAAAGCCAGTTTTTGATTGCTTCGCGCAATTTGCGCATAACTTGATATTTTCGTCTGTGGTTGACGTGCTCGGGCGTCCGGCACGCTGTTCGTCCTTCGCATCTTCTCGGCCCTCTAAGAACATTTTGAACCACCAATAAACGTTGCTTTGGTCACCATATGCCACAATCAACGCACTTTATTTTGTTTTTCACTAGTGTTGGGTCGTTCCGGAACGAACTCGTTCAATTGAACCATTCCCTTGGAGGAACGATTGGAACTGGTTCCTGCTATGTCGGTCTTTTAGTTCCGTCGTTAACTTCGGATCTTTCGCTGTTATTCATCTTTCGTTCATTTCACCATTCTTCTCTTTCGAACAGCTGTTTAATTGTTGCCAAATTTACCGAAAAATCATTTCTCTAGTGCTGTCACACTCACAGACACTCACAGACACTCAATTATACAGATGTTCCGTCGTGACTTTGTTTACATTTGCGAGAGTTACGAACGAATAAAAATGATTTTCAAACGCGAAAAAAAAATTTTTCTTTGGTCTTTCTTTGAACTTTTTTGTACTTAACGATCGATATTAATTTTTCTAAACGTGATAATTACAAAAAATCTCGAAACTCGGTCTTAAAACACGCAAAAAAATCACTCGCTGAAATCTAATTTCTATTCGTTCGTCACTGATAGACTACTCGCTACTGGACGGAACTTCTTTATAACTTTATTTTCTTTGGTCACATTACATAATTTTATAACAATATTAAATGCTGGTGTCGTTCGGCGGTATACATTTTTTACCTTCATCAGTCTTTTTCACAGGGGAGCACAGAATTGCCACATTACATACGCATCACATGCGTTTAACAATTGTTATTTAAATAATATCAGCAGAACATAATTAAATAAACTAAAAATATATTTTCAATTTCTTGTCTGGCAAAATTGTTTTTATAACGTTCATACAGGAGACTGAACGAGTAAACAAACAGCTGTTGTGATGTTTGACCGAATGAATGTCATTTGAACGAAGGAGCAAACAGAAACGATGGAACGAAAAGACTGAACGAGTTCCTTTACCGGAACGGAACGAAAAGGACCGGTCCGTTCCGTGAACGATAATGCCCAACACTATTTTTCACACAAAATTTGATGCAGATTCTTCCATTTTCTGAAATAGATAAAAATCGAAGACAAGTTAAAACACATCCAAGCACAACAGCAGTCAAAAATTAACTAAACATTCAAAATGGCCGACCTTGTCAGCATAAGTAAGGGACATGAGTATCAACATAACTCTACAAAAATATTAAAAATCAAATACACGTAGCCCGCGGAAATTAAAAATTCGCGATATTCTTTGAACATACCTCGTATGTCTTATTTTGAAGTTATGGAATAAGTTTTTTAAAAAAGAATTACATATTTATATCCAAGGAATCTTCCCACAGAATGTTCTCGAAGAAATAACGGGTCAAAAATATTCACCGGTATTATTGTCAAGCTTCTCAAATTTACACCATTTTTTACACAAATTTCAAATGTAAGCCACATTTTTTCCAACCACAAAGCTAGAATATTGAAAAATATACTATTTTTATATGTGATAAGGTGTTGCACTTTAGACAGTAAAGGGATATTCGAGCCTGGCGTTTAGTATAGTATAAATAGGGAGAAATGCAAAAAATCCCACATTTTTGGGGATTTTCTAACTTATTTCGGAAATTGTTTGATTGACTTTTGCAAATATAATGATTCGCGAATTGCTTTCCATTTGAGATGTCAAGACCTACAAACTACAAAATATTTCATTTAAATATGTATTTAATTTTGAAGTAAGTTATTTATGGCGTTATTACATTTCTGTCTGCAATTGAAAACTGATTTTTTCAGTTTTTTTCTGACCATTTCCTAGCATTTTGTTAATATCGGCGCTTTTCTGAATTGCCAACAGGGATTGCCATACGATGTAAAAAATTCGGTCAGATGTACCCACAAATTATCTATTTTTTGTATTTTATTGCGAAAAGCTTTATGTTCTCGTAGTATTTTAAAGATTCAGAGGCAAGAAAAAATTAAAGAATATTATATTATATTCGTCTAACAAGATAATGTTTTCGGGAAAAGAATGGGTCAAAGATTTGTATTAATAGTGTCGCCAAGCTTCATCAAAATAAACAATTTTTTATGAAAATTTCAAATCTTTTCTTCTCGAAAATCGCAAAGCTAGAATATGCAAACTTTTACTATTTTTATAAGTAGGAATGTGTTACACGGTACACTGCAAGAGGAATTTTATGCTCAGATTTTGGGGAAAAAGTAAAAAAAAAAGTTTTAGGGATTTTCACATTTATTGTGGAGATTATGGGAATTATGGGATTTTCCTTTACAAATAGAATAATGCCAAAATTAGCCAGGGTTTCTGGTGTCAAGACGTCCAAATTCCAAAAAATAATTTTTAAAATATATACATTTTGAAATATTTTATAGATTCCGTCTGCCTTTGCATTTTTTTAAGTTTTTCCCTATCCTTTCCTACTAATTCGTATATTCTTTTCTCATTATATTTTCTGTATAGGCACTAAAATGTGCTATTTGACGAAAAATATTGCCATTAGATATACCAGCTGAGACAAAAGTTATGGCCATTTGAAGTTATTCTTTATTTAAAATATTATTTGTCAAAAATACAGAAAACCTTTTTTGTCATTCTCATACGTGTAAAAGTCATTCTAACAATTCCCAAAATAATTTCGAAAAATCCCCAAAAATTTTTTTTTTTGTATCCCCCACCTATATCTACTATATTAAAAGGCAGGCTCCAAATTCCTTTAGCGGTTTAACTTGCATCACCTTGCCACAAATAAAAATTGTAAAGGTATTAATATTCTAGCCTTGCGATTGGAGAAAATATGGTTTCTTTTGAAATTTGTGTAAGAAATGGTGTAAATTGGAGAAGCTTGGCATTGTTGCCAGTGAATATTTTTGACCCATTTTTTCTTCGAGAAATTTCTCTGCGATGTTTCCTTTTAGATTAATACAAATATGTTACACATTTTTTAAAAAACTTATTTTATAACTAAAACCAGTAAGGAAAGGCTGAAAGTCGGGCGGGGCCGACTATATAATACCCTACACCTCCCTAACAATGCGATAAGGGTCATTGCCATAATAATTTGGAATAATTGGTAAATGGGTAGAAACATATTATCTAATTCTGAAACGATAATCGCTAAATTAAGCAATATTCGTTCCTAAATTGAGAAACATCTTTCTGGAAAATTTTAATGATCGGAAGTAAAATACAACTTCTATAGCGGTTTGATACCAAATCAGGAGGAACAATCAATATAAATCTGAACCGATCTTCCCTGAATACTCATTCATGTAAAAAGACCTCCTTCTGTCGAATTTCGTACTGATCGCATATAAAATACAGTCTCTACAGCGCCTACATGTCAAATCGGGGGTAACGTATACGAGGGCGGTTCGGAAACTTCTTAGCCTAGCACAAAAATCGCGGTATACACAGAAAAAAGTTAAGTGTTTTGGAAACTTCCATCTCTGCTATGAACACATGTTAAATTTTGTTTCGATCTGGCAACTCCTGCATATAGAAACAGGTGTTCACAAAAGACGCATCCGCGATTTTTTTACAATGGAAAAATTAGAAATGTGTGGTGTCATTAAATATTTACATAAAAAAGGTTTATCGGGACAAGAAATAATGATATGGTGAATGTGTTAGGTGAAAGTGCTCCTTCATATGCAACAGTAAAAAATTGGGTTGCTGAATTTAAACGTGGTCGTACAAGCATTGTAGATGAACCACGTAGTGGACGTCCTAAAACAGCAACAACAACAGAGATTTTAGCCAAAGTGCATGATATGGTATTAAATGATCGACGAATAAAAGTGCGTGAAATAGCTAATACCATGGGCATCTCAAATGATCGAGTCCATTTAATTTTGCATGAAGAACTACAGATGAAAAAGCTTTCTGCAAGATGGGTGCCGTACTTGTTAACAGTCGACCAAAAACGCATAAGAATGAACATTTCTCAAGCTTGTTTGGATCGTTTTAAGCGAAATAAAATGGATTTTAAGCGTCGTTTCATAACTGTTGATGAGACATGGATCCACCACTATACTCCAGAGACAAAAGAACAATCCAAACAATGGACTGAAGCTGGAGGAAGTGCCACAAAGAAGGCAAAAACAATTCAATCGGCTGGTAAGGTTATGGCAACGGTTTTTTTGGGACTTCAAAGTTATTTTATTGATTGACTATCTGCAAAAGGGTAAAACAATAAATTCAGAGTACTATTGCAACCTTTTGGATCAATTAAATGTACAAATTCGAGAAAAACGTCCTGGCTTACAACACAAAAAAATAATTTTTCATCAAGACAACGCACCAGCGCACAAGAGTGTTTTAACAATGGCTAAAATCAACGAATTAAAGTACGAGCTGCTTGACCACCCACCTTATTCTCCTGATTTAGCTCCCAGTGACTTTTACCTGTTCCCAAATCTAAGATGAACATGCAATTACAGTTGTAAACCACTATTTTGAAGACCTTGAGGAAAACTATTTTAATCAATGGATAGAATTGCTAGATAAGCGTTGGACTAAGTGTATTGAAGTTTTAGGAGATTATATTGAAAAATAAAAATATTTCTGAAAAACTAACTATTCTCTTTCATTGATAGGCTAAAAAGTTTCCGAACCGCCCTCGTATATGGGGGCTATATCTAAATCTGAACCGATTTCTTCCAAATTTAACAGTGTTCATTCATATAATAAGAAACCTCCTTCTGCCGAATTTCATACTGATCGGATATAAAATAACATTTTTACAGCGCTTACAAGTCAAATCGGGGGGTAACGTATATATGGGGGCTATATCTAAATCTGAACCGATTTTCTCCGAATTTAGCAGTATTCATTCATGTAATAAGAAACCTCTTTCTGCCAAATTTTGCACTGATCGGATATAAAATACAGTTTTTACAGCGCTTACATGTCAAATCGGGGGTAACATATATATGGGGGCTATATCTAAATCTGAACCGATTTTCTCCGAATTTAGCAGTATTCCTTCATGTAATAAGAAACCTCTCTTTGCCGAATTTCGCGCTGATCGGATATAAAATAACATTTTTACAGCGCTTATATGTCAAATCGGGCGTAATGTATATATGTGGGCTATATCTAAATCTGTACCGATTTCTTCCAAATTTAACAGAGTTCATTCATGTAATAAGAAACCTTTTCCTGCCGAATTTCATACTGATCGGATATAAAATAAAGTTTTTACAGCGCTTACATGTCAAATCGGGGCTAACATATATATGGGGGCTATATCTAAATCTGAACCGATTTTAACCAAATTCAACAGGAATTGCGACCTGTACTTTGATTACAAGAATACATGCACAGACGGACAGACAGACAGACGGACAGACAGACAGACAGACGTACAGACGGACATAGTTAATCGACTCAGAAAGTGATTCTAAGTCGATCGGTATAATAAACGATGGGTCTATTTCTTCTCCTTTTGGGTGTTACAAACAAATGCACAAAGTTATAATACCCTGTACCACAGTGTGGTGTAGGGTATAAATACGATATAGCCATTTTTATACCCTACACCACACTGTGGTACAGGGTATTATAACGTTGTGCATTTGTTTGTAACACCCAAAAGGAGAAGAAATAGACCCATCGTTTATTATACCGATCGACTCAGAATCACTTTCTGAGTCGATTTAGCTATGTCCGTCTGTCTGTCCGTCTGTCTGTCCGTCTGTGCATGTATTCTTGTAATCAAAGTACAGGTCGCAATTATGGTCCGATCTCGAAGAAACTTTACACATATCTTTTTTTTTGGCCCAAGGACGATCCCTATTGAATTTGGTAAAAATCGGTTCAGATTTAGATATATCCCCCATATATATGTTAGCCCCGATTTGACATGTAAGCGCTGTAAAAACTTTATTTTATATCCGATCAGTATGAAATTCGGCAGAAAGAGGTTTCTTATTATATGAATGAACACTGTCAAATTTGGAAGAAATCGATTCAGATTTAGATATAGCCCCCATATATACGTTACCCCCGATTTGACATGTAAACGCTGTAAAAATGTTATTTTATATCCGATCAGAGCGAAATTCGGCAAAGAGAGGTTTCTTATTACATGAAGGAATACTGCTAAATTCGGAGAAAATCGGTTCTGATTTAGATATATCCCCCATATATATGTTACCCCCGATTTGATATGTAAGCGCTGTAAAAACTGTATTTTATATCCGATTAGTGCAAAATTTGCCAGAAAGAAATTTCTTATTACATGAAGGAATACTGCCAAATTCGGAGGAAATCGGTTCGGATTTAGATATAGTCCCCATATATATGTTACCCCCGATTTGACATGTAAGCGCTGTAAAAACTGTATTTTATATCCGATCAGTATGAAATTCGTCAGAAAGAGGTTTCCTATTATATTAATGAACACTTTTAAATTTGGAAGTCATCGGTTCAGATTTATATATAGCCCCCATATATACGTTACCCCCGATTTGACATGTGAGCGCTGTAAAAATGTTATTTTATATCCGATCAGTGCGAAAGTGGGCAAAAAGAGGTTTCTTTCTACATGAAGGAATACTGCCAAATTCGGAGAAACTCGGTTTAGATTTAGATATAGCTCACATATATATGTTACCACCGATTTGACATGTAAGCGCTGTAGAGACCGTATTTTATATCCGATCAGTACGAAATTCGACAGAAGGAGGTCTTTTTACATGAATGAGTATTCAGGGAAGATCGGTTCAGATTTATATTAAAGCTCCATATATATGTTCCTCCTGATTTGGTACCAAACCGCTATAGAAGTTGTATTTTACTTCCGATCATTAAAATTTTCCAGAAATATGTTTCTCAATTTAGGAACGAATATTGCTTAATTTAGCGATTATCGTTTCAGAATTAGATAATATGTTTCTACCCATTTACCAATTATTCCAATTTATTATGGCAATTACCCTTATCGCATTGTTAGGAAGGTGTAGGGTATTATATAGTCGGCCCCGCCCGACTTTCTGCCTTTCCTTACTGATTTCGAAAACGAATTTTTGAAGGCAAGTATTCTCTATATAAAATATAAATTTGGAAAATAAATTTTTTCCTAAAACTATTTTTTCTAATATTTCTGATTTCGCTACACATTCACACGTTGGTTTGTGAATGTAAAAGTGGCTATGAACGTAAAAAATACAAATAGAAAAATATTTAAACAAGTAAGAACGTTTCAGTCGGGTAAACCGACTAAGATATACCCTCACTTTGTAAGTAATGTAATATTAAATATTCCACGAGTTATTCTGTTAGTTTGTATGGGAGGGTTTAATAAATACACCTATTTTTCGCTGAACAGTGATACTTTAAATACATTGCACTATGCCTAATTATATACTGTTTTTGTGCAATGTTATATTAACGTTATGACATAATTAATTGTGGTATTCTTTAGCCCTTTTGTGTGGGAGGTACAAAAAGGGGCGTGGTGATAACGCCCATTTTTCACAGGAATATAGGTACTACAAAAGCATTACACTGTACAACAATTCAAATATTTTTATACACTGGTATTAATGTTATAAGCTGTTAACATCTGGTGCAAAATGGTACCTTTGTGTGGGAGGTACCAAAAGGGGTACCAAAACGAATATCCGCCGAACATACTTAGGGTCTTAGATCACTCCTTCGATGTGTTACACTTTTGGCCGTAGCAAATGATTTATACCCTCGTATCACTAAAGTGAGGGTATAAAAAGAAGCAGCATTAAGGCGGTGGTTGTAATTTTCTAGAACGTATTGCAATTTATTATATTGCATTAGAACTGGTCGAGGAAAAAATCACCCCACAATATCGCAATAAAAATCCCTCCATATCCATGTTGTAATATCTATAAAATATAATGTGAATTTTGATGAAGAATACATTAGCTTTTGGTCACTGCTACACTGACCACTGTCAGTCATTATTTTTCGCTCATATATTTTCCGTTTATAGTACTTCATATTTACAAGGTTTCAACTTTGTGTCGTATAAAAAGTTTCCGAAACGACAAAAATAATATTCAAATTTTTGGTAGAGCTAGAGAACTGACCAAAAAACTAATATTTGAAAGTCCGTGGTTTATACTGCAATGCAGTCTATGCGTATGCAAAATTTCAGCATTCTAGAACTAATATGAACTACAGGGGTCAAGTGTTCGAAACTCACTTGGCGGAAAATCGAAAATCAAAGTAGCCTACGACACTTCCCAGGTATTGGTCTACCTTTCAACCATGTTTCAAGAAAATCGGTACAGCCGTTTGGGCGAGATTAGGGAACCAGCAAACAGACAAACGATTTAATAATCTTAATAGGATTGTTGTATGTTGAATTGTTTAAAAATGTGCAAAATGTCATTAAAATACGTTAACGAGTTTACAATAAATTTTATTTATATTTTTGTGCAATAATGGCTATCTGCTAAGTTGAACTTCCATAGAGCTCATATTTAAAATGTAAAAGTGGCTATGAAACATAAAAGAGCGAATAATAAGGAATTTTGAAAACTTTTTAATTGTATCAATTTGTAATCATCTGTAGATTACACTGAAGAAGAATAACTAATATCTACGATTAAAACTACGGAAAAAACAGTTTTTTTCGCTCTCCTGAAAAATTGTTTTTTTGCTCATAGCCATTTTTGAATATAAGCCCTCGATATACTTTTAATTTCAAATAGATAAATAAATTATTTTCTTACTATACAAATTTTGTTGCCAATACTGAAACTGGAAGTGAAATTAATCGGTGAATATTCTGCTCCGTTATTCACAAAATAATAGGACTGGGTCGGCCAACTTTGAGGTCCTGTAGCTCCGGCCCTGTATACCATTGAGGGCCCAAATTTAAAACCTAACTTCTCTAATAACTCTTCTACAAACACGCGAAGCTTTGCGTAATAGGTTGCCTGGTTAAATAACGGCCGAATTATTTACTCTTTTTTATTTCCTCCCACTGTGGTATGGTGGAAGGTTTGAAGAAGTAAGAAAAATTCAGTCGAGGAAACCGACAAAGGTTAGCCTTCACTTTTTAAGAAATGTAATATGGTACTAAGGGCGGCAGATGCCACAACATTGAAAATACAGTTCATTCTTTATGAGTCTATAGTAATTGGAAATTTGAATAAAATACAAAATATGAAAACAATTAGCTGATTGCAGAAAAAGTTATGGGAATATTGTGTTGTGTGTACCAGAAGTAGCAAATACACCTGCCTATCTTTCTGCTGGCTGGTGCGCACGATAACTCTCGAAAGGAGAAACCGATTGACTTCAAATTTGGTATGTTGTAATGTTTTCTTTTATCTCCGGCTAAGTTCGAAGATGGGCAATATTGGTCACTCCTTCTAGTACCTCCCCCACAAAGGTTAAATAAATATTTAGTGAAATATTGATTGTTTAATAAATTCTATACTAATTATTTTAATCATCTGAATCTCTACACATAGTATTAGTTTATTAGTCACTATGAAAGATGGGCGAAGTTGCCACGCCCCTTTTGGTACCTCCCACACAAATGGACAATTTGGAACCAAAAGTTACCGGCTTATAACTTTAATACCAGTTTCGAAAGTTGTCGAGCGCTCCAGATACACAGATGGACGGACGGACATTTCTCAAACGACTTAATATGTCTGAAATGGATTTCCCCCAAATATATCGAGCCTTAACCGCCAAAAAGACGTTAGCTCCACTATTATTTATTTTAATGTTTCGAAGGAAATCGTTTACTTATGACAAATGGCATCATGTGTCCGAATATTATAGATGTAAAATATACCGTTATACTACTAAATTTCACAGTAATATAAACAGATGTATGCATTACATATGCACTTAAACTAAAAATAATCGCAAAGAAACCTTCTCTAAATTTTTGTGATTGGCGGTTAGGGCTCAATATACTTATATAGAGTCATAGATCACTCTTTCGATGTGTGCCAGTTTTGGTCCGTAGCATATTTATTTGTTTTTACCTTCACTTTAATCAGAAACAAAATCGAACAATTTGCTGATTTTTTTTATTATATTTAACTACAATTAAAAAACAGTTTATCAATAACTATTTAATTCGTTTGAAGTCCGAAGTTCCATAGTATCTGGACTAATCACATCTGCCGTTCACAGTTTTTAGAACATCTATAAAAATTTACAACTATAGTTATTTGTGAATACAAATTTAAATTATACACGACACTTACCCAAATTTCTGCGGCACGATGCAATAGCGAGAAAACATGAATTTGAAAAATTCAGTTTTGATCCATCACGAAGGGTGGCACATATTGGTTCATATAGCGTGAAGCAAATTTCAGGACAACGGGACAATTTATTCGTGTTATATATTGTCGTTAGTGGAAAGGTGGAACACTGGCACACGGTCACATGCAGAAGCAGAGCAACTGCTAAGTACAACAGAACCTTTAATTGGATCATCGTATTTCTTAAGGTATCGCAACTTTTCGCTCACAATGTTATTGTTAAATAAATAGAATGAAACACGCGTTAAGCACTATATATTGACTTTACGACACACGTACTCGTATGGTATTGTATTGAACAAACCAGAGAGTTTTTTTTAATAATATGACAATAATGATAAATAAGAAAATACTAAAGCCTATCTGGTCGACTATGTAACATCCTATGCTATTTTACACATGTGTGGAACGCGTTTAATAATATTTTGGTCAGGTTAACGTCGAAGATGGGTCATATTGGCCCAATCCGTATGCTATCTCCCCCTCCTCCGAGTTGGAGGGTGTTGAATTATGATATTTTGATCAAAAGGCCTATTTTCCCATTCATATAACTAATTACGTATTGTATTCAGAAAATGTTGCCCCAAGTTTTTGCCGACAGTTTTGTCATCAATGAAAAAATAAACAAGTAAGAAAGTTTCAGTCGTGTAAACCGACTAAGGTATACCCTCACTTTGTGAGTACTGTAATATGAATTATTACACGAGTTAATCTGTTAATTTGTATGGGAGGTACCAGAGGGGGTTTAACAAATACTTATATTTTTCGCTAAACAGTAGATACTTCAAATATATTGCACTGTACCGAATTGTAAGCGTTTATGTGAACTTGTAAATCAAAGTTATGATATATTCAATTTTGGTATGATTTGGTCATTTTGTGTGCGAGGTACCAAAAGGAGCGTGTTGATAACGCTAATTTTTCAAAGGGCTATAAGTTCAGTAAAAATATTACACTGTGCGAAATTTTGTTGTATTTTCGTACATTGGTACTCACGCTATAAGCTCTTAACTTTTTGTATAAAATTGTACATTTGTGTGAGAGGTACCAAAAGGGGCGTGACAATAACCACCGTTTTTCACAGGATTGTAGGCACTACAAAAGCATAACACTGCACAAAATGTCAAATATATTTATGTACTTGTATTTAAGTTATAAACTGTTAATTTTTAGTGCAAAATAGTACATTTGTGTGGGAGGTACCAAAATGGGCGTGTCAACTACGCCAATTTTTCACTGGAATGTAGGTCCTATAAAAGTATTACACTGTACAAATTACAAGTATTTGCATGAAGTGATATTATAGTTATAAGCAGTTAACTTTTGGTGCAAAATGGTCCATTTGTGTGGGAGGTACCAAAAGGGGTGCGGCAAATTCGCCCATTCGCTCGAGATGATAGTGACTAATATACTAATATTATGTGTAGAATTTCAGAAGATTCGAATAAGTACATAGTATAGAAGTTATTAAAGAATCACTAAATATTTCACTAAAAGTTAACCCTTTGTGTGGGAGGTACTAAAAGGAGTGAACCAAAATAGCCCTTCTTCGAACTCATCCGGAGATAGATAAAAATATTTCCGCATACCAAATTTTAAGTCAATCGGTTACTCCCTTCGAGAGTTATCATGAGCACCAGCCAGCAGACAGACAGATAGACAGACGGACGGACATTGCTCATTCGACTTAAAATGACCCAAAACGAATATCCGCCGAACATACATGGGGTCTGAGGTCACTCCTTCGATGTGTTACAATTTTTTCCGCAGCAAATGATATATAACAAAGTGAGGGTATAAAAATGTTGTAAATTTTGTTGTGCTATATTTGTTTGCCAGAAACTGTATTTCATTTTTTTTTTTTTTTTTTTTGCTTAATCGATAGCTTAGGCCTTTTCTTTTAAAAGGTTTGTTGTCTATTAGTGCACACAGAATACAGTTTGGTTCCCTCAACCGAATTATTTTCCAACCGAATTTTGGTAGTTCTGTCTAATATCATGCGTTTCCATCAGGACAAGCAACATTTTGGTTTTGGTATACTTCTGCTTCCATGTTGACAACAATCAGAAATGGTTGCGCCAACTACGAAAATGGTGGCTAAAATTATGTGTTGTATGTTGCCACAACCAACTGTTTTAAAAAATTGGTTGTTCTGACAATTTGTCAGTTATATTCTTCCGACAATTAAAAACAGTTTTCATTAATTTTTATTTTATTTATTGAACATAAAACCAAACAATTTATAACAATATTAAAAATTCCATATTACAAATTCGTCACTACTATGAGATGTGGAAATATTTGACACAAATTTTAGTACACGAAAAAAAAACACAAAACTTTTATGCAAATATCGCTTAACCCTGTGCTTTCAATTTCATGATTGTTGCTTTTATCCATGTAAAACATTTTGCACAACATATTCTGCATTCCACACGAAATTATTTTCGACTACCGCTCTTGAACAAAATGTTGAAGATTTATTTATGTCGAGCAATTTTATTTTTTGTTTGTCATGTACCAGCAAAAGAACAGCAACCAATCTTTTGGTTGTATTTCCCAAAATACATTTCATTATTCTAAATTTGAGAAATTATTGGGATAACCAAAAACCGGTTATTTATTAATATTTTTTCTGTTGCAGTAACCAATTATTCGTTGCAATAATAATCTTTGGTCAATTGATACAATTTCAGTTGTCAAGAATAAAACATTGGTTGCCACAACCAAAAATAGATCATATGGTTTAAAATTGGTTACCACAACTAACCGAGTGTCAATGAAAAAAACAATCTTAATTCGATTAATACAACCATCGATTTAGTTGCAAGAATTTTTATTTGATCGTATCCATGGTTTTATTGTTGTCTCAACTATTTATACATTTTGTTGCTAGTACTATTTTTTATAGTTACAATCAAATTCCAACCAATTATTTTCCTGGGTGTGGATGCGACTTGCATATCTTTCAAAATAAAGATAAACATACAAAATAGAAGTTGAACCACATATTTTAGCATATTTCGAGATCTATTTATCCGAAATGACTTTAATGACTTCAAAGTTAAGTAGCCTTCAATTATACAGGGTTTTCCAAAAAGTGTTGTTATTTTGAATCACCCGGTATTTCGGTAGCTATCACTTTTGAAGCTTTTATTCTTTGACATTTCACAAGTAGAAACTACGCCATTTCTAAAAACGGAACGATACATGATTCAACATTGAAGTTATAAAAATTCGAAAAATTAAAAATCATCGAAAAATCATCTTGACTGATGAGGCCCATTTCCACGTCAACAAGCAAAATTGTCGCATCTGGGACTCGGAAAACCCAAGAGTTATTGTTGAGAAGCCTCTCCATCCTCAACTTGTGACTGTTTGGGGCGGCTTATGGTCCGGCGCGGTCATTGGACCTTACTTTTTCGAAAATGAGGTTGGATCAACAGTTACGGTGAATGGATTGTGCTATCGAGAGATGATTAATGATTTTTTATTGTCGGAGTTGGATGGTATTGATCTGGACAACGTTTACTATCAACAAGACGGCGCTACGTGCCACACAAGCAACGAAACCATTGCTCTGTTACGGGAAAAGTTTCCGGACCGTGTTATCTCTCGAAGAGGTGATCGCAATTGGCCACCGAGATCTTGTGATTTAACACCTTGCGACTTCTTCCTTTAGGGCCACGTGAAAGATAAGGTCTACGCCAACAGCTCAGCGTCGATTCAAGATATCAAAGATATAATTCGTGAGGCTATCGAGGACATAGGGCAGCCAATTTGCGATTTTGTTATGGAAAATTTCATGAAAAGGATATGGTCCTGTAAGCGTGGTCGTGGTTGCCATTTGGCTGGTGTTGTTTTTCATTGTTAACGGCATACCTTCCTCTTTATTATGAAATAAACATCCGATCATTTATCTCAAAAAATTGCATTTTTCTTTGAATAGCAAAATAACACCTCTTGTTGGAAAGTTATATCGGTCAAAAATGTTATACGTGTCCCGGCGTTTCGCTGAGTCACGCCTAGGAATCGAGATAACCGGTTTTCCAATAGGGATGATATGATTTTGAAGTGAGGTTTCGACCATTTGTAATATGTCATGATCTGTGATTTGTTTTTCATTGAATTCAGAAGTGTTTACAATTTCTTCATGGAGAGATATACGCAAGAACAACGTTTACAAATTATTATAAATCAGTTTTATTATCAAAATAATCTTTCTCCAATTGCATTTTTTTTAAATCCAAAAACTGAAAAGTTCTGAGTAGTAGTATAGAAGTTATGAAATTATCAATATTTCACAAAATGTTGACCCTTCTTGGGGAGGTTCTCGAAGGAGTGGAACAAAATATTTACACATACTAAATTTGAGCTCAGTCAACAAGACACACAGGCGGACAGGCTAACGGACATTGTTCAAATGACTTAAAATGGCCCAAAACGGAGTTCCGCCAAATATTCTTGGGTTTCCTAGGTCACTCCATCAATGTGTCACATTTTTTGCAGCATCTGATATATACCCTTGTTCACAATAGTGGGGTATAAGGAGGATTATGTCTTATTTCCACTAAAAGTGCTATAATTTCTACATTTAGCCATACATTCTTTTCAAATATGCATTGTTTTCATCGTTAGGCTGCTAGCTTCTAAAAAATGGGACTAACATTTTTCCTTATAGTTTTAACGACAGAAACTAGCTTCTGTTTCCACGTCGAAGTGCAGTTATTACAATTTGTACGAACTGTTCTCCAGTTAAGTCAAACAAAATACTCCCAAACGTGACAAATTTCCCTAGTTGATACCTACTAACTTTAAATCGATATACCCCGATTCCAAAACGTGGCCCAGAAACTCCGGGACACCTATACATTTTTTTTGGCCGATATAACTTTTCCCGGTAGTCAGATCTCCCGCCGATTTTAGCTGTCGCACAGTTATAATAAGCGAATTAACATTTTAAAAAACAATGCAATTAGGGTATCAATATGGCATCATTATGTTTTTTTTTTTTTATTTTAGATTAAAGGTCTATGACCGGACAAAGAATGTGTAATATATTCCCATCCGTTCTAAAATCTGTCACACAAAATACGAAATTTCGTATTTGATTTCTCTAGAGTTTTTATTGGCGTATACTACATAATTCAGTTTGTTTACTCGCCAGCGATTTTCTAACTTGTTTCATTTTAAAAGCTAAAAAAAACCGACATACAAAATTTTTCAATATTCAATCCCTCTGGAAATTTATTTAATAATAATAACCACCGTTCTTTAATAAAAAAAGCACAATTCGTTATAAAAATCCAAATGTTACCAGAACTTCGATCAACATTCTCCGGGTGTGGAAGATCTTACACCTGAAACAGTACAAATAAATTAGTCTATGATTTTCTGCAATACTAGATTTATAACTTACTAATCTTCTTTTGGCAGACAGCAAAATTCTGTTGGCATGCGTTGGGAAATTGCATTTTCTGACCATTATTCAATGTGGCACACACAGGACTAAACAGGGCCGGGCAAATTGCAGGACAATCGCCTTGAGCTTCAACAGTGTTTGGCAGCACAATGGCAAACATAGCCACAATTGCCAAAGTGAAAATCAACTTGGAAGATGCCATTATAATTTTTTTTTTTGAGGTTTAGTAAGTGTCTGCTTTGAGCGAGCTTTAAAACTATATTGATAAATCTTTGCTGATTTTATTTGCTTTTTATAGTTTTCAACACAAATCACAAGTCTTCATTAGGTAAACAATATATGTTACTCCATTCCGCTCAAGCTTAGCTCTGAACACTCTGCATAATTAAAATATGTTCACGTTGTATATTTTTTCTGTATCATGATGTCTATCATTGCGTGGTGATGGTTGTTTCCATAATTCATTAGTGGAATCGAATGACATTTGCTGCTGACCTATTAATATGATCAGAATTTTTTAAACAGATCAAATTAAATGGAAATGTCGTGAATGCTAATAAATTAAAATAAATTCCGTATTAAGCAATACCAATGCGAAATAAGTGAAACGTTTTGTATATGTTGGTATACCCTACACCACACTGTAGTCCAGGGTATTAAGATTTTGAGCATTTGTTTCTTACACCCAATCGAATTGGAATCACTTCCTGAATCAATTTAAACTTGTCCGTCTGTCTGTAGATGTATCGTTTTAATCATTGTGCAGGTCGAATACATACTCCGATCTTGATGAATTTTAGCTTACTACTCTTTTTTTGGGACCAAGGACTATAAGTATGGAATTTGGTGAATATCAGTTCAGGTTTAGATATAGCCTCCATCACTCTGATTTGTCATCTAAGCGTCATTGATTTATATTTCAATAACACTACGTGTTGAAGATGAGCTTTTTTCTAAATGTATTAGGCGGGCGAATATAAATATATTGTAATTTCTTTCTTTATAATTTCATCTACATATATCTCAAAACCAGTAAGGAAAGGCTAAAGTCGGGCGGGGCCGACTATATAATACTCTACACCACTCTCGTAATATTGAATAACTCTGATATATAAATTTTCTAATTCATGTATAAATTGTTTACGTAAATTTACTTTTGGGACATTTTATACTTAAATACTACCCTGTACCACAGTGTGGTGTAGGGTATAAAAACGATTGGATCTAAAGAGCCAAATCGGATGAAATATATATATGAGAGCTATAGCTAAATCTTAACCGATTTTCTTCAAATTCGGTAGTGTTGGTTCATGGATCAAGAAACTCTACCATTCTAAATTTCAAAAGGATTTGGATGTAAAATACAGCTTCTATAGAACTAAAGGGCCAAATCGGACGAAACATATATATGGGAGCTATAGCTAAATCGTAACCGATTTTCTTCAAATTCGGCAATGTTGGTTCATGGATCCAGAAACTAAAGGGCCAAATCGGACGAAATATATATATGAGAGCTATAGCTAAATCTTAACCGATTTTTATACCCTACACCACACTGTGGTACAGGGTATTATAAGTTTGTTTCACGGCAGATGTTTGTAACACCTGAAAATAACACAGCTAGACCCACATTAAAGTATACCGATCGACTCAGAATCACTAGTTGAGTCGATTTAACGATGTCTGTCCGCCCGTCCGTCCTTCCGTCTGCCCATGTAAAGTTGTTCGTCGACTACAGGTCGCAATTTCACTCCGATCGTTCTGAAATTTTGCAGTTTAGAGTATTTCGTAGCTGTTAAGATCGCTATTGAATTTGGTTGAAATCGGTTCAGATTTAGATATAGCTCCCATATATATCTTTCGTCCGATTTGGCCCTGTAGTCCTATAGAAGCTGCATTTTACATCCAATCGTTTTGAAATTTAGAGTGGAAGAGTTTCTTGATCCATGAACCAACATTGCCGGATTTGAAGAAAATCTGTTAAGATCTAGCTATAGCTCCCATATATATGTTTCGTCCGATTTGGCCCTTTAGTCCTATAGAAGCTGTATTTTACATCCAATTGTTTTGAAATTTAGAATGGTAGAGTTTCTTGATCCATGAACCAACTTTTCTTCAAATTCGGCCATGTTGGTTCATGGATCAAGAAACTCTACCATTCTAAATTTCAAAATGATTGGATGTAAAATACAGCTTCTATAGAACTAAAGAGCCAAATCGGACGAAACATAAATATGGGAGCTATAGCTAAATCTTAACCGATTTTCTTCAAATTCGGTTGTGTTGGTTCATGGATCAAGAAACTGTACCATTCTAAATTTCAAAATGATTGGATGTAAAATACAGCTTCTACAGCACTAAAGAGCAAAATCGGACGAAACATATATATGGGAGCTATAGCTAAATCTTAACCGATTTTCTTCAAATTCGGTAGTGTTGGTTCATGGATCAAGAAACTCTACCATTCTAAATTTCAAAATGATTGGATGTAAAATTCAGCTTCTTCAGGACTAAAGACAAAATCGGACGAAACATATATATGGGAGCTATAGCTAAATCGTAACCGATTTTCTTCAAATTCGGCAATGTTGGTTCATGGATCAAGAAACTCTACCATTCTAAATTTCAAAACGATTGGCTGTAAAATACACCTTCTATAGGACTAAAGGGCCAAATCGGACGAAAGATATATATGGGAGCTATAACTAAATCTGAACCGATTTCACCAAATTCAATAGCGATCGTAACAACTGCGAAATACTCTAAACTGCAAAATTTGAGAACGATCGGAGTGAAATTGCGACCTGTAGTCGACGAACAACTTTACATGGACAGACGGACGGACGGACAGACATGCTTAAATGTATCAGCTAGAGATTCTGAGTCGATCGGTATACTTTCAGGTGGGGCTAGCTGTGTTATTTTCAGGCGTTACAAACATCTGCCGTGAAACAAACTTATAATACCCTGTACCACAGCGTGGTGTAGGGTATAAATACCAAATATACCTTTTCGCAATAAAATACAAAAATTACCCATTTTATACCCTCACTTTAGTGATACGAAGGTATATATATCATTTGCTACGGGTTACAAGTGTAACACATCGAAGGAGTGACCTAAGACCATAAGTATGTTCGGCGGATATCCGTTTTGGGTATTTTTAAGACGAATGAGCAATGTCTGTCCGTCTGTATGTCTGTCTCTCTGTATGTCTGCTGGCTGCTGCGCACGATATCTCTCGAAAGGAGTAACCGCTTTACTTCAAATTTAATATGTGGTAATATTTTCTTCTATCTCTGGCTAAGTTTGATGATGGGCCATATTGGTACACTCCTTCTAGTACCTCCCCCACAAAGGGTTAACATTTAGTGAAATATTGATTATTTAATAACTTCTATACTACCTATTTGAATCCTCTGAAATTCTACACATAGTATTAGTTTATTAATCACTATTACCTCGAGGGAAATATGCTAACTTTCCACGCCCCTTTTGGTACCTCCCACACAAATGGTCAATTTTAAACCAAAAGTTAATAGCTTATAACTTTATTACCAGTTTATACAAAGACTTTAAATTGTGTACAGTGTAAAGATTTAGAAGTACCTACAATACAGAGAAAAATTAGCATTATTGCCACGCCCCTTTTGGTACCTTCCACACAAATGGACCATTCTACACCAAAAGTTTACAGCTTATAACTTTAGTACCAGTGCATATAAATACTTGAAATTTCGTACAGTGCAATGCTTTTATAGTACGTAGACTCTAGAGAAAAGTGGCCGTTATTGGCCTGTCCCTTTTGGTACTCCCCACGCAAGTGGACCATTTTACAATAAAAGTTAACAGCTTATAACATTAATACCAGTACATACTTTAAAGTTATTAAATTCAATTTAAATATATAATAATTTAATTAAAACAAAAAAATTAAATAAATTTAGGAATATTTTTTGGGACTCAAGGTGAGGGGATTCATAAATCGATTTACCCGACTGAAATTTCTTACTTGTTTCAATAGACTAAGGGTACTAAAAAAGAATTACACTCTACATACAAAATTTGAAGTATTTTTATGGACTGGAATCTATGTTATAAGACGTTAACTTTTTGTACTAAAAAGGGGTTTGCAAATTTGCCCACTTTTCTCAAGGTGATAGCGACAAAGAAACTAATACTATGTGTAAAATTGCGGAAGATTTCGATGAGAAGTATACAAATTATTAAAGAATCAATATTTCACTTTTTTTCATTTGTGGGGGAGGTACTCGAAGGAGTGGACCAACATCGTTCATCTATAACCTTAGCCTGAGACAAACAAATATCGATACCTCCATTCTAAAACATGCTAAGTTTTGCAAAAATACGATCGCGGTGCTTCAAAAAACGTTTATAAGATCGTCACAGGTGACGAATCTTGGATCTATGCGTATGAGCCCGAAACAAAACAGCAATCTACCGTGTGGATCTTCGAAGACTAGCCAAATCCAACGAAAGTTGTTCGTGGAAGAAGCACTTCGAAGCAAATGGTCGCCTGTTTTTTCGGCAAAACTGATCAAGTGGCGACTGTTCCGCTGGAGCAACGTAGGACGGTCAGTTCTGAGTGGTACACCACAACTTGTTTGCCTGAAATCTTTAGAGAAAGAAGACGAATCATTGTGCACCATGACAATGCGAGCTCTCACACATCGCCTCAAACCAGCGCCTCTTTGACCGGTCAAAACGTCGAATTGATGAGTCATCCGCCGTACAGCCCTGACTTGGCGCCCAATACTTCTTTTTATTCTCGCACATCAAGAAAAAAATGCGTGGTCAACGATTTTCGTCGCCAGAACATGCTGTTGAAGCGTTCAAAAACCATGTTTTGGAAGTGTCTCAATCGGAGTGAAAAAGTGCTTCGACAATTGGTTTGAGCGCATGCAAATGTGTTTAAATCATGCTAGAGAAAACTTTGAAAAACAATAAAACCATTTTTGATGATAAATATTCGCATTTTAATTATTGGGCCAGAAATATACATAGCAACCCTCGTACATACAATAGTTGTGGAAGAAAACCATGAAATTCTCTTATTTAGAAGTGCTATAAATTCTACATTTATCCATAGATTTTCTTCAAATGTGCATTGTCGAATGTTAGTAACTAACACATTTTTTGTGTTGTTTTGCGATTTTTTCTATTCCTTATGTTTTTTTCGTGCTAAAAAAGCATTATTTTTGAAAAAAAAATGAAAAAAAGTTTAATATTTTTAACGACAGTTATTAAATTTATTTTTCCACATGGAAGTGCCAATATTAACATTTGTATTTGTACATTTGAATTATACAAGGCATACATCAAGGGTTAAAAAGTTTGGCTAGTCAGACGCCAAAAACAGTTAATGAGGATTTGTTCAGGTTCATCCCCTCTACTCAACTGTAAAGAGATCAAAATCGGATCTGCTTCGCTTCGGGAGATATCGCGAAACCCGTAAAAAACGATGTTAATTACTATGAACTATACAAAAATATCAGAAATTCAGAACTGTAACACAACTCCCAATAAATACATATGAGTAATTGTAAGTTGTTTTACAATTTACGCTATATTTGCAATATCACCATATGTATAATATTTTGTAATCTATAAAAACTATTTCAGAACTTAATCAAGGTATATACACTGACAAAGAATGAATAAAATATTTCCATCTGTTCTAAAATCTGTCACATTAAATACGAGATTTCTTATTTGATTTCTCTAGAGTTATTATTGGGGATATTTGGATATTTTATACATATATGTTTACTCGCCACACATTTTCTAATTTATTTCATTTAAAAGCTAATAGAAAAACGAGTTAAAATATTTTTTCAATGTTCCTTACTTCTGTAAATTTATTTTTTAAAAATCACCACGAAGTTTAACAAAATAGTAGAGTTCGATTCCAAAAATTCAAATGTTACCAGAGCTTCGATCAACATTCTCCGGGTGTGGAAGATCTTACATCTGAAACAACACAAACAATTAGTCTATGATTTTCTGCAACACTAGATTAATAACTTACTAATTTTCTTTTGGCAGACAGCAACATTCTTTTGGCATGAGTTGGAGAATTGCATCTTCTTACCATTGTTTAATGTGGCACACACAGGACTAAACACGGCCGGGCAAACTGTAGGACAATCGCCCTGAGCTTCAACAGTGTTTGGCAGAACAATGGCAAAGATAGCCACAATTGCCAAAGTGAAAATCAACTTGGAGGATGCCATTATAATTTTTTGAAGGAATAGTAAGTGTCTGCTTTGTGCGAGCTTTAAAACTATATTGATAAATCTTTGCTGATTTCATTGGCCTTTTATAGATTTTAACACAATTACAAATCTTCCTTAAGTAAACAATATATGCTACTCTATTCCGCCTAAGCTTAGCTCTAAACACTCTGCATAATTAAAATAGGTTCACGTTGTTTCCATAATTCATTAGTTGAATTGAATGACAGTTGCTGTTGACCTATTAATATGAAATTGAACAGATAAAACTAAAAGGAAATGCCGTGAATGCTAACAAATTAAAATAAATTCTGGATTAAGCAATTCCAATGCGAAATAGGTGAAATGTTTTGTATATGTTGGTAGACCCTACACCACATTGTCGTCCAGGGTATTATGATTTTGATCATATGTTTGTTACACTCAATCGAACTGGAATCACTTCCTAAGTCAATTTAAACTTGTCCCTCTGTCTGTAGATGTATCGTTATAATCAAAGTGCAGGTCGAATTTATAGTCCGAACGTGATGAAATTTGGCACACTACACCTTTTTAGCCCCAGAACTATACGTATGGATGTTGGTGAAAATCAGTTCGGGTTTAGATATAGCCTGCATATATATTTTCACTTCGATTTGTCATCCAAGTTTCATTGAAGCTATATCTTACATTCGATCATTATAAAACCAGTAAGAAAAGGCTAAAGTCGGGCGGTGCCGACTGTATGATACGCACCAGTCTAGTAAGATTGGTTAACAATGAAATATCCAATTACAATTTAGCCAAATCGGACGAAATATATATGCGAGCTATAACTAAATCTGAACCGATTTTCTTCAAATTGAGCTATGTTGGTCCATGTATCAAAAAACTCCACCATTCTAAATTTCAAAACAATTGGATGTTAAATACAGATTTTATAGGGTCAAAGGACCAAATCGGACAAAACATATATATGAAAGTCATAACTAAATCTGAACCGATTTTCTTCACATTTGGCAGTGTTGGTCCATAGATCAAGAAACTCTACCATGCTTATCACGAAAACAATTGGATGTAAAATACAGCTGCTATAGGGCTAAAGCGCCAACTCGGACGAAACATATATGTGGGAGCTATATGTATGTAAATCCAAACCGTTTTCATTCAATTTCAATAGGGTTCTTTCCATGTGCGAAAGACTCCTGACTGCAAAATTTCAGCAAGATCTCAACGAACAACCTAAGATGGACAGACAGAAATAGTTCCAGCTAGTGATTCTGAGAAGATCGGTGGGTCTAGCTGTAGTATTTCTAGGTGTTACAAACATGTGACATGAAAAAAACTTATAATACCCTGTACCTGTGGTGTAGAGTATAAAAATGGTAAATGATTGCATACTCTAACTTTGCGATTGTTCAAAATACGGCCAAGTTTTGAAATTTTCTTAAAAAATGGTGTAATTTCGAGAAGCGTGACAACAATGTTAATAAAACATTATGACCCATTCTTTTCTCGAACATATTTTCCAGGAAGTTTCCTTAAGACGAATGTAAATATGTTGTACTTTCTTTCTTTATAATTTCCTCTATATCTCCAAAATACTAAATATAGCTTTTCACAGCAGAATACAAAAAACTACCCATTTTTTGAAAATATAAATTGCTTTGGCCATAACTTTTGTCTCAGTGGGTGTATCCAACCGAAATTGCTTACATCTTTTAATAAAATTGTTTTGTCAATTCAGAAAAGTTTATGTGATCGGTTTATATTCTGCACTGATATAAAACAAGTAAGAAAGTTCTTTCGGGTAAACCGACTTACACTCAAAAAAATGTATTTCCTAAATTTTAGTAAAATCCATACTCCAATTTAGTTCAATGTTTTTATTCATATTGAGTTAATTTTTTCTTAAAACCGGGAAATTTTATTTAGTACTACCAAATTTTATTTTTTTGGGGATATGCAGAATAGTTCGTTAACTAAAAATGAGGACATATTTTTACTAAAATAATATTTCTTGAAAAAAGTTCGAATATTCACATATTTATCAAATTTAAACATAAGCGGTGGACACCCAACATAGACATAAGGAAATTATGAACTAATAATAGAAAGCATGATTTTTAGGAAATTTTAACTAAAAATAGTCATGAATCCTTATTTTGAGTCCATGAATTTGAACTCAAAATTAGGAAAACATACTAAAAACAAGGAAAAATTAACTATTTTCGGACTATGTTGTAGTGCTAAAAACACAAAAAATTCTGTCCTTTTTCGTTCCGCAATTTTTATTTTTTCGCAAATCGTTGCTTGCAGAAACTTAAATTTATGCAGAAACATTAAAAATGTTACGACCGGGACGAGAGTCGAACCGGCAACCTTATGATAGTGAGCCAGACACACTATATATCGAGCTACGAAACTCTTTTGGGATTGATATGAAAATGTCATTCATAATAAAATTTCTTCGTCGCCTATAAATATAGTATATGACAACTCTATTTATCATTCAATGATGGCAATCCTTTTATCAAATTCAAGTGTACATAAAAATACATTGTTTCGAAAATTTTGGGATATATAATTGTATTTAAAAACAAATTTTTCATAAAAATTTAAGTGTCTACGTAGCTCAGTTGGTAAACACGTGGTTCAGAAAACGGAAGGTTCTGGGATCGAATCGCATTCGGAGGTAAAATTTTATATACATAATGTTTAATGTTTAATAAAATAAATTCCAATTCCTAAAATAAAGCAGAAGAGAGAAATCCAAAGAGGAAGTGGTAAGAGAGACATTCCAACATATATAAATGGAGGAGGAAAGTGATGAAGTAGGATCGAAAATCGCAAAAAAATCATGGACTTAAAAAGTCCAAGAAAAAATTTAATTTTTCTTTTTTTTGCCTAAATTTAATTAAATTTTCCTAAATTTGAGTAAAAATTTACTTGCAATAAGGACAAAAGTATGCTGAATTTGCATAATTTCAAGGCAGAATTTGCTAGTATTGAGATAATTTTCCCTATTTTAATTTCAATAGTTACTTAAATGAAGTACGAGTTAACTAGAAATAAGTTAAAAATATTTCATAATTGTGAGGAAATGTATGAACTTGATATAAGGAAAAAAAGCTTTAGCGAAATACGAAGTTCAATATTCCTACAGTTAAGTTCATTTTAACTTGCTCTAGGGTTCACTTTTTTTGAGTGTATGAATCCCCTCACCTTGAGTCCAAAAAAATATTAGTAAATTTATTTATTTTTTTGTTTAAATTAAATTATTATCAAAGGTCCATTTGTGTGTGTTGAACCCCGGTTCAACAGCTACTGTTTTTGCATTCCAATTCCTGTCAAATGAATTATTTCCATACTCTACATAGATTAAGTTAATGAATTGTTATCGAAGAATTTCCTCTGATTTTGTTCATTCTAATTTTGATGGCAACTCTTTATCCATTTCCCTGCCATGAAGGCAAAAGCTTTTACTCAAATGTATAAAGGGCTGCCATCTTCTCTTTTTGTTCCAATGGATTTGCTGAATTCTAAAAATCCATCGCTCTGTTTCTCTTCGCTCTGCACCGCTAATTTCACTTTGGATTCAACGATTGAAGCGGTAAGCAGCGGCGACCCATCTATCTATATCTATATATATAAAAATGAAACGGTCCATCTGTGTAATGGCATCACGTCAGAACGGCTGGAGCGATTTGGATGATTTTTTTTTTATTCGATTCTAAATTTTCACGAGATGGTTTATATAGAAAAAAAAATTAATTGGACAAAGGGGCGTGGTACCTCCCATACAAATCGCAGGTTAAAAATCCGATATTTCTGCTCCTATTATAGGTATAGTGCTGAAATTTTGTTTGTATGCATTTAATGGCAGATTATGTGAATTTTCCAAAAATGGGCGGAATCGGACCAATGGGCGTGGCCCCGCCCATATAAGCCAAATTTTGAAATTGAGATATTTTGCACAATTTGTTAGCGAGAGTGCTGGAATTTTGTGTATATGTAAACGGTGGCAGTCTACGTGATTGGTCCAAAAATGGGCGGGATCGGACCAATGGGCGTGGCCCCGCCCACATAGACAAAATTTTGATATCTTGCACAATTTGCTAGCGGGAGTGCTGCAATGTTGCGTATATGTATCTGGTGGCATTCTACGTAATTGGTGAAAAAATGGGCGGGACCGGACCAATGGGCGTGGCCCCGCCCATATAAGCCAAATTTTGAAATTGAGATATTTTGCACAATTTGTTAGCGAGAGTGCTGGAATTTTGTGTATATGTAAACGGTAGCAGTCAACGTGATTGATCCAAAAACGGGCGGGATCGAACCAATGGGCGTGGCACCGCCCATATAAGCCAAATTTAAAAAATGTGATATCTTGCACAATTTGTTAGCGAGAGACCTGGAATTTTGTGTATATATATCCGTTGGCGATCTACGTGATTGGTCCAAAAATGGGCGGGTTCGGACCAATAGGCGTGGCCCCGCCCACAATGACCAAATTTTGAAATTTTTATATCATGCACAATTTGCTATCGGGAGTGCTGCAATGTTGTGTATATGTATCTGGTGGCATTCTACGTAATTGGTCAGAAAATGGGCGGGATCGGACCAATGGGCGTGGCCCCGCCCTTATAAGCCAAATTTTGAAATTGATATAACTTGCACAATTTTTTATCTAGAGTGCTGTCATGTTGTAGATATGTATCTGGTGACAGTCCACGTGATTGGTCCAAAAATTGGCGGAATCTGACCAATGGGCGCGCCAGCGCCCATATAAGCCAAATTTTGAAATTGAATTATCTTGCTCATTTTGTTAGCGAGAGTGTTGAAATTTTGCGTATATGTATCTGGTCGCAGTCTACGGGATTGGCTTTCAAATGGGCGGAATAGGACCAGTGGGCGTGGCCCAGCCCATATTTTGATATATCTTGCAAGTATTATATAGGAAATACATGAACAAAAATGCTCGGTATGCGATAATTACAGCTGCTCACTCCAATACAATCGCAATATGATAATGTGATGCAATATCAATGAAACAAGAATTTGGAAATTTTATAAGTATACATTTCTATTTTCTGGACTTTCCACTGAATTCGGTATTTTTTCATTCAGTGAATTTATTACTAATACCAGTAAGGAAAGGCAGAAAGTCGGGCGGGGCCGACTATATAATACCCTACACCTCCCTAACAATGCGATAAGGGTCATTGCGATAATAATTTGGAATAATTGGTAAATGTATTTTGAACCGATAATTGCAAAATTAAGCAATATTCGTTCCTAAATTGAGAAAAATCTTTCTGGAGAACTTTGTAATGATCGGAAGTAAAGTACAACTTCTATAGCGCTTTGTAACCAAATCTGGAGGAACATATATATGGAGGTTATATATAAATCTGAATCGATTTTCCTAGAATACTCATTCATGTAAAATAGAAACCTGTTTCTGTCGAATTTCGTACTGATCGGATATAAAACACAGTCTCTACAGCGCTTACATGTCAAATTGGGGGTAACATATATATATGGGGGCTATATCTAAATCTGAACTGATTTTCTCCGAATTTTGCGGCATTCCTTCATGTAATAAGAAACCTTCTTCTGCCGAATTTCTTACTGATCGGATATAAAATACAGTTTCTACAGCGCTTGAATTTCAAATCGGGGGTAACATATATATGGGGACTATATCTAAATCTGAACCGATTTTCTCCGAATTTGGCAGTATTCCTTCATGTAATAACAAACCTCTTTCTGCCGAATTTCGTACTGATCGGATATAAAATACAGTTTCTACAGCGCGAATTTTGACATGGGCAGCGAAGCGCACCGGGCTCAGCTAGTACTCAATAAAAATATGTTCTTCATATTAACTAACCCTGTGCCGGAGGGCTTTCAAAGGGGGCTTCCAACTTCCCTTTGCTGTTCGACGTGTAACACCATGGCACATATAAAAATAGTAAAGGTTTTAATATTTTAGCTTTGCAACATTACCAGTGCATATTTTTGACACGTTATTTCTTCGAGAACATTCTCTGAATATAAATATCGAACATACGAGTAATTTTTAGGCAAAAAATTCAAAAAAAAAACACATTTTTTTGAAAATATAAATTGAACTGGCTACAACTTTTTTACTTTTGGGTATATCGGATCGGAATATTTTCATCATATAGCAAATTGTATTGCCTATTCAGGAAAGTTGACGCAAACAAATCAGTTCATATCTTATCCATTATTCACAAAATACTAGGACAGGTCAGAAATTAAATTTCAATTTACAATTCCAGATATCTCGGGAACTGTATGAGCTAACTCTTATGTGGTAAAATAATTTTTTAGACCTCGGTTAGTGGGACGCACACAAGAAAGTTATACGTACTTACGCCTTCTGTATGCCCGAGGTGGCCAACTTTGTAGCCCTTTTGCTCCGCCCTTGCATGCCATTGGGGGCCCAAAATTAAATTCTCTAATTGCTCTTCTGCAGGCATGCCAAGTTTTGTCGCAATCGGTTGTCTGGTGAATAAACGGCGAAAATATTTGCCTTTTTTGAAATGCCTCCCACTGTGCATGAAGTATTGAAAGAGAAATATTGATAATAAACCCCAAAAAAGGTACAGATACTTCTTATAATTGTAGCTAACATCACATTGAAAATGAACAATATTGGTCCAGTTTTATACCCTACACCACACTGTTATACGGGGTATGATAACGTTGTGCACTTGTTTGTAACACCCAAAAGGAGAAGAAAAAGACCCATCGTTTATTATACCGATCGACTTAGAATCACTTTCTGATTTGATTAACTATGTCCGTCCGTCTGTGCATGTATTCTTGTAATCAAAGTAAAGGTCGCAAATATGGTCTGATCTCGACGAAACTTTACACGTATCTTCTTCTTGGCCCAAGGACGATTCCTATTGAATTTGGTTCAGATTTACATATAACTCCCATATACAGGGTTTTCCAATAAGAGTGATATGATTTCTTTGAAAAGAAACACACTTATTGTTAAGGAAATTCAAAAGCTTTCTATTTAATGTGAAGTACAATCGATACAATTAAGTTATAAATAAAACGTCATTCGAATGGCCTCCACGACTTCTTCTGTAGGAACGAATTCGATGAACCCAATTTCCGAGCACGTTTTCCACTAAATCAAGTCGTATGTCACGAATGGTACGTTCAATATTGACTTGTAAAGCTTGAAGAGAGTCTGGTTTATTCGAAAGACCAATGACTTCAAACAACACCACAAGAAATAGTCTAATGGTGTTAAATCACAACTTCTTGGAGGCCATTCAATATCACAATTTCTTGAAATAATCGAATCTCCAAACTTTGCTCGCAACAATTCAATTGTTTCATTAGCTGTGTGGCACATAGCCTCAATCGGTCAATGGCAAAAACATAGCTCTTAACGAGAGCTAAAATATTGCTCTTGGGTGTCAAGGTCGTAGGTCGACGGGAAAGTGCCTTTTTTTTGGATTTAAAAAAAATGGACTTAGCCTCATTTTCAAATGTGAACGGAAAATTTATTGTTGCTCTAGCTCCTTAACAGTATGTCTGATCGGGAATCAGTCAAGTGCAAAAAGATAGCTCTTAACAAGAGCTAAAATATTGCTCATGGGTGTCAAGGTCGTAGGTCGATTTGATAATAAAACTGGATAATTTTTAAACGTTGTTCTTGCGTATATCTCTCCATGATGAAATTGAAAACACTACTGAATGCAATGAAAAACAAATGACAGATCATGACATATTATAAACTTCAAAATCATATCATCCCTCCGATTTGGAGTATATGCACTATATAAGCAACATTTTTTAACCGATTTGTAAAAAAATTTACAGAGAGCAGTATCGTGATACACTTAGAGACAAAACAAAATTTGGGGAAAATCAGTTCAAATTTAGATTTAGCCCCCATATATATGTTACCGCCGATTTGACATGTAAGCACTGTAGAAACTGTATTTTATATCCGATCAGTACGAATTTCGGTTGAAAGAGGTTTCTTATTACATGAATTTGAAGGAAATCCGTGAAGATTTTGATGTAGCCCCCCTACATATATATACATATTACCCCAATTTGAAACGTAAGTGCTGCAGAATCTTTATTTTATATCCGATCAGTACGAAATTCGACAGAAAGATGTTTCTTATTACATGAATGAGCATTCAGGGAAAATTGGTTCCGGTATAGATATAACCTCTATATATGTGTTCCTCCTGATTTGGTATCAAAGCGCTATAGAAGTTGTACTTTACTTCCGATCATTAAAAAATTTGGCAGAAAGATGTCTCTCAATTTAGGAACGAATACTATTGCTTAATTCAGCGGTAATCGGTTCAGATTTAGATATATGTATATGTTCCTATCTATTTACCAATTTTTCCAAATTTTTATCGCAATGACCATTATCGCATTGTTAGGGAGGTTTACGGTATTATAAAGTCGGCCCCGCCCGACTTTCTGTTTCCCTTACTGTTTTTTATAAGAAAGTAAAGTTAATAATTTCAGCCTGATTGTTTGTAAAGGGGTTTTTTAGACGTGTGGTTTTCAATCTGGCAATACTTTTTCCGGAGTTAGTCTTTTGACAGCTGTCACTTCATTTATGCTTAGTTTGGTTTGCCATTTCATAATGAATAGACTTACTCCGGAACCACGTTTGCAAATCGTGCAAACGAACCAAAATAATGGTTCCGTTCGGCACTACATGCCATACAGCCAACGAAACAATCAATTTATTTTGGTGAGCGCATTATCTCGCGTCGTTGGCCTGTTGCGTGGCCTCTAAGATCTTGCAATTTATGTGCAGATAAGCCCAACACAATTGAACCCTTGAAAGAGAATATTCGGCGCGTTATTGCTGACATACAGCCCCAAATGCTGCAAAAAGTTTTCGAAAATTGGTCCTCTCCGCAGATTGCCGGAAATCACTTTTAAGACATAATGACAAACCCTTATAGTAAAGCTACATTTTTGGCCATAACATTAAATTATATGCGTTATATTTCTCCTTGAAAACCACACGTCTTAAAAAACACCCTTCATACGAGTAAATACCGTCAATAAGTAAAATCAGAGAGGTCCTTTATATGGGAATTTAAAGTAAATGGTGGACCGAATGCCAAATTTGTACAATAAACTGTTTTTGGCAATATGAAATATAAATGCATAAATTTTTGGATATTCGTTTAAAAATTCGTTCTCTAAAACGTCAATAAGTCGAGGGACCTTTACATGGGGCCATATCAAAACATGGACCAATGTATTCATTTTTCCTTAGGGCTTGCCTAAAGAAATATAAAGTATAAACCCTTATACTTCAGCTAAATCGACTACAAATGTTTTCTAAAGCGCCAAAAAGTTATATCAGAAGTGGTTCTATATGAGTTCCATACTAAAACATGTACCGATATGATCGGGTAAATTCCTTACCCAATAAATCATTTGCCCTTAACATCTGTATCAATCATGCCACCATCTTCAAAATCTATTTTTTAATGAAGTTTGCAATGTCTGTAGCCTGGCAAATAATGATCAAGATGGTCCACCCAGCAAAAACTTTCATTACCAGGTAACCTGGCGGGTTAGTGAAATTCAAAAGAAATAATGACTTACCATTTAGCCACCCTTCAGATTATTTTTACATGGGCATGACATTGCAGGAAAGTACTTCCATGCAAGCATACCAAGAGCTAACAAATAACTACTTACCCCCACGCTTACGAAGATCCAACATATAAGTAGTTATTATTGTCATTTTAATAAGGGGTTGAATAAAACCTTTTCATAACCATTTACTTATCAGATATAATTAAATACGACGAGACATATATTTTACTCGGAATACTCGGTACATGTCATTGTACATTGCATTAGCATGTAAGACATGTCATTACCCTCTGCATTACATGTAGTTAACAAATAATGACTTACTTATATTGACATAGATATGTATTTGTAAGTTAATTTAAGATGGGTATTGTAAAATAGGCAACAACAACAGTTTTTATTAAAGAAAAGTTGATTTGATAAAAAAATAAAAATTGGCGTTGTCGCATATTTTACAATACCCGACTTAAAATAAGTACATATTTATGTCAATATAAGTAAGTCATTATTTGTTGACTACATGTAATGCAGAGGGTAATGATATGTCATTACCTGGTAATGCAAGTGGTAATGACATGTACTTACCAAGTTTTTGCTGGGCAACCATACTGGAATCTGTCAAACAAACTAAGAAATTCCAAATTAGATTTCTCTGAAATTGGGGGTTGTATATCATGTCTGCTAACTCGATTGAGCTAAACTTGCTTATTGTTTTATAATTTGAAGAATTTTAATTTTTAAAATATCAATAAAACGGAAGTTTAACAAAAATTAATAATTCGTTACAGAAAATTCTAAACATTTCAAGTCCTTCAATCAACATTCTCCGGGTTTGACAGATCTTACACCTACAATAATACAAATAAATTATTTTCAGATTTTTTGCAACATTTTTGTGTACAACTTACGAATTTTGCCTTGGCAAACAGCAGCATCCTTTTCACATGGGTTGGAGAATTGCTTTTTTTGACCATTGTTCAAAGTGGCACATACAGGACTAAAGAGGGCGGGACAAATTGCAGGACAATTGGAATTACCTCTATTTCTCTGAGCTTCAACCGCGTTTGGCAGAACAATGGCAAAGATAGCCACAATTGCCAAAGTGAAAATCAACTTGGAAGATGCCATTATTTTTTTTGGGATATTAAGTGTCTGCTTTGTTCGAGTTTTAGAACTATATTGATAAATATTTGCTGATTTCATTTGCATTTTATAGAATTAAACACAATTCACAAATCTTCATTAAGAAAACAATAAATGCTTAAGCTCTATTTGGCTTAAGCTTAGCTCTGAACACTCTGCTTAATTAAAATATGATTATGTTGTATGTTTTTTCTGCTATGGTTGCATCCATAACTCAGTAGTTAAACTGAATGAAATTAGCTGTTAATCTATTAATATGATCAGAATTATTTAAACAGCAAAATTGAAATAAACGCTATGTTAAGTAATTCCAAACTAGTTTTGAGTCGAATTTTTAATATCGACCCATCTATTTTAATTTGGCGTGAATATCTCTTCGAATCAGACACGAAGTGTATTCAGTGTTGTCAAAACTGATTCATATTTACCATGCGGAAAATTGGGCAGGTACAATATTAAACTCGTGATAGGTTCATTAAGGACAGGGATAGCTAGTCCGTTGTATAAAAACAATGCTGTCCATAAAAAATCCATTTTAATATATGTTTCTGAAACATGGCTCAAATATTATCAACGAGCTGCAAACACTCCTACGTGGTATACTGAAAATCTGCAGACTTCGAGTTATATCCAACGAAAGACTATGGTATATCACTGGTCAGCAAAGGGTACATAAGGACATTACCAAAGTAAGATACGGTTGGCTAGGCCACACGTTAAGAAAAAGACAAGTTGAAGTCCCCTATTCAGCACTACAATGAAATACACAAGGACTCCGATCCAGAAACATACCAAAAAATAATTGTAGAAGTACAATAACATCGGAAACCAAAATTACAATAGTTCAACTAAGATACATAGCAAGTAATAGAGAAGCATGGAAGCTCTTTGTAAATAGACTATTGGCGATTTCGTTTCTGGAAAAAAATTTACCCCGTCGACCTGAAATATTGGAAAACATTTGCGCCTTTAAACTGAATTGATGTAGTCCTTCGCATTAAACTTAACTCCAATTTTCAATTTTTCAAAATGCGTTAGAAAAGTAATTTTTTGGGAAAAAGTGAAAAGAAAATGCTGCACTTTTTCCTGAAACGAAATAGCCATAAATTTGTAATTTGTTTATGAAATATAAACATGTCATAATAAATGAAAACAACCGATAACTTTAGCGTGTCTTCGTCATTAGAGGTGGTGAATTGCTACCTTGTGACATATTTAAGTACGGGTCGTAAATATTATTTAAAGTACCTGACCCCTCAATGTCAGACAGCATAAGTCACATATGAAATCAATTACGTATTTACTATTTAGTCGTTGAACTTCAAAAACTAGTCCTATACTAAGAAGTAGGTAACCCAACTAGTCGTCTGCTAAGGTGTAGATAGTTTAACTAGCCGCCAACCAGGATTAGATAACTCAACTGATCGTCTACTAAGGAGAATATAATGCAAGTGCATACTACATAGATAACTCAAAAACTCGCAGTTTACTTAGGAGTAGGTATCTCAACTGGTCTACTAAGTAGTATATAACTCAACTTGCCGTTAACTGAAGAATAGATAACCCAAATTGTCGTCTAATAAGGAGTATATAACCCAACACCGTCTCTACTAAGACACATAAAGGGTTTTCCAACAAGAGGTGTTATTTTGGTATTCAAAGAAAAATGAAATTTTTTGATATAAATGATCGGATGTTTATTTCATAATAAAGAGGAAGGTATGCCGTTAAAAACGAAAAACAACATCAGCCAAATGGCAACCACGACCACGCTTACAGGACCATATCCTTTTCATGAAATTTTCTATAACCAAATCGCAAAGTGGCTGCCCCATGTCCTCGATAGCCTCACGAATTCTATCTTTGAGGTCTTGAATCGACGCTGGGCTGTTGGCGTAGACCTTATCTTTCACGTGGCCCCAAAGGAATAAGTCGCAAGGTGTTAAATCACAAGATCTCGGTGGCCAATTGTGATCACCTCTTCGAGAGATAACACGGTCCAGAAAATTTTCCCGTAACAGAGCAATGGTTTCGTTGCTTGTGTGGCACGTAGCGCCGTCTTGTTGAATGTAAACGTTGCCCAGATCAATACCATCCAACTCCGACCATACAAAATCAATAATCATCTCTCGATAGCGCAATCCATTCACTGTAACTGTTAATCCAACCTCATTTTCGAAAAAGTAAGGCGGTTTATGGTCCCCGACGGACCTTAAACCGCACCAAACAGTCACACGTTGAGGATGGAGAGGCATCTCAACAATAACTCTTGGATCTTCCGAACCCCAGATTAGAGTTGGGCACTTTAGTTCATTTAAGTGATCGCTCTTTTTAGTTCAGTTCAGTTGAGTGAACTAGTTCGTTCATTTAGTTCAATAGTTCACTTCAGCTCTTTAGCTCACCAGCTCTAACTCACCGGCTCTTTAGCTTAGCTCACCAGCTCACTACGTAAACCGCTCGTTAGTTCATCAGTTGTTTCGTTCAGATCACCAGTTCAAATCAGCCGCTATTAAAGGAATCTGATTGGAACATGAATGGAATGAATTGAATATACACACGCATTTGTATAGGAAGAATCATACATTCATGATGACATAAAAATGGAAACAACACATAACAGATGAGAAGAGAGAGCGAAATGAGAAGAGAACGAAATGACAGGGTTGAACTACTGAGCTGAAATGAACGAGTTGTGTGAACTAGTTCGTACCGTTCAGTACAGTGACCCGTTCAATTGATCTAGTTCGTTCACGAACTACACAACTCTACCCCAGATGCGTCAACTTTGCTTGTTGACGTAGCCACCGAGGTGGAAATGGTTTTTCGATTGAATTCCGCATCATTTCAAGGACCCAATCAGCAAAGACACGACGTTGTTGATGATCGGCCGGCTTGAGTTCTTTTGTTAACTATACTTTATAAGCCTTAAGACCCAAGTCTTTATGCAAGATATGGTGTAATTACGTTTGTGGAATGCCCAATTCCAAAGAACGACGAGGAATGGACAAATCATCACTAACTTGTCCCAACAGCTCGAATTTTTCCACCAATTTCTGTATAGCGGTCCGACAAGGTGCTTCACGACGACACACAAATGCTTTAGTTTTGCGAACTGTGACAGCAAGATTTTCACCATTTTTGTAGTGAATTTTAATAATTTCAATGCGTTGTTGAATCGTGTATCGTTCCATTTTTATACCCTACACCACACTGTGGTACAGGGTATTATGACTTTGTGCATTTGTTTGTAACACCCAAAAGGAGAAGAGATAGACCTATTGTTTATTATACCGATCGACTTGTAATCACTTTCAGAGTCGATTTAGCTATGTCCGTCTGTCTGTCTGTCTGTCTGTAGACGTATTCTTGTAATCAAAGTACAGGTCGCAATTATGGTCGGATCTCAACGAAACTTTGCACATATCTTTTTTTAGGCCCATGGACGATCCCTATTGAATTTGGTTAAAATCGGTTCAGATTTACATATAGCTCCCATATATATGTACCTCCGATTTGGCATATATGCACTGTATAAGCAACATTTTGTAACCGATTTGTACAAAAATTTACAGAGAGTAGTCTCGTGATACACTTAGATACAATACAAAATTTGGGGGAAATCGGTTCAGATTTATATATAGCCCCCATATATATGTTGCACCCGATTTGACATATAAGCGCTGTAGAAACTGTATTTTATATCCAATCAGTACGAAATTCGGCAGAAAGAGGTTTCTTATTACATGAAGGAATACTGCCAAATTCGGAGAAAATCGGTTCAGATTTAGATATAGCCCCCATATATATGTTACCCCCGATTTGACGTTCAAGCGCTGTAGAGACTGTATTTTATATCCGATCAGTACGAAATTCGACAGAAAGAGGTTTCTATTTTACATGAATGAGTATTCAGGGAAAATCGATTCAGATTTATATATAAGCTCCATATGTATGTTCCTCCTGATTTGGTTACAAAGCGCTATAGAAGTTGTAGTTTACTTCCGATCATTACAAAATTCTCCAGAAAGATGTTTCTCAATTTAGGAACAAATATTGCTTAATTTAGCGATTATCGGTTCAGAATTAGATATATCCGCATATATATGTTCTTACCTATTTACCAATTATTTCAAATTATTATCGCAATAATCCTTATCGCATTGTTAGGGAGGTGTAGGGTATTATATAGTCGGCCCCGCCCGACTTTCTGCCTTTCCTTACTTGTTAATAATGGCCTAGTTTCTACTTGTCAAATGTCAAAGAATAAAAGCTTCAAAAGTGACAGCTACCGAAATACCGGGTGATTCAAAATAACACCTCTTGTTGGAAAACCCGTTACTTATGGTCAAAATATTAAAGGCAACCTCCAAGAGAATCGTAATTTTATTTATATTTTTTCGTGTTTAGGACACCTTATTATCACGTAGAAAATTTTTGTCGCATAGTGTGACACGCACCCAATTCCGTAAAATTCAAACGAAATCATTTATCAATATATTTCAATCAAATTGAGAATTTCTTCAAATTTTTTGTTTTAGATTACTTTTTCAATGGCTATAGTCTGATAAATAATAAGCAAAAAATGTATACCGTTCCAACATCTCCCATGAAAAGCATCAAATTGTATAGCATCCGAGTTTTTCTTACCCAATGAGGGTAAACTTTAGTCGGGATACCCGATTCAAATGATCTCACTGAACAACAATTCTTGTTAATGAGTTTCCTAATTTTGTATAATTTTCTGTTTTCTTTTGTTAATCGTTATCTGAAAGTGAATTCAAAATGATGTGTTCACCTATACAAACAACGCTCACTGTACATTAGGGTATAATTTAAGCTTTGTTATGGTAATGAGTTAATTAACATCTAGTTTAAAGGGGAAGTCCAACTCAAATGGAATATTTGTTGACTTCAGTCGAGCGTTTATTCTTCGAAACGTAAACATTGAAAAAATCACACCTTTACGAGAAAACAGGAACAACAAAAACTACTAGAAGAACTTGGATCATTTAAAAAAATTATTACTCGATTGTCTGTGGACATATTTAATTAATTGGTAGAAATGTTTTATTATAGATTACTCTGCCATAGAGTGATTGATGTGCGAGTATATGGCAAAATGAATGTTTGTACAAATTCATTATTCTATTAATATATTAAAATATAATGTATTTACGTTTTCTTGGTAGACGCAGTACAATGAAACACTTGAAGCTCTAGTTCATTAGTAAATCATAACAATTTTTTAAGCTTTAGCCATTAACAATAGAGAACTACTTTTTAATTACATTTGTTTGTATAAGGGAATTACAATTTTTACGGAAATTCATTAAACTTAAATTAGTTCAAAACAAAATATTTATAATTCGTATAAATTAATTTTGCGTACTTAAGAACGCATATAAAATAAAGATTGTTGTGTGGAGGTTTTTTACAATTTAGACGCACTTTCCGAAAACTAGTGAAATGTAACATCAATACCACTAGTTTACTGAATTTTTGTCGAAGGGATTACATAATATTTTCTGGTGTAATTTGGTATCCTAAAAACGAAAAAATATAAAAAACATGTTTGCCAATTATACCTCCGATATCTGATATATGTAGCTGCCCTATATAAAAACGGGTTTTGAGCCATAGATACCACATTTTTAAAGCATTTTAGCTGACACTTTACAGTTTGTACTCTATTTTGACAAGAATTCATCACATCAAAATATTTACAAATCGGTTTATATTTTCTTATAGTCACCCTATAGAGGTCGCTCCAAAATATACGTATTGAAGCCATAAATTCCGTATTTTCTAAGCATTTTTACTGAATCTTTGCAGTTTGTATTTAATTAAGACAATAAATCATCGCAGTAAACATTTTGGAAATCAGTTCATATTTTGTTACAGATGTCGCCCCCAACAATTTAGCTGAAACTTTGCAGTTTGTATTCTATATATTTTATCAAGAATTCATCTCAATAATTTTTTTTCAAATTTTATTTTGTTGTAGCCCCGTGTAGATGTCGCCCTCAAATATGCTAATTTAAGCCATAAATACCACATTTTTCAGATGACGATTTTGGCTAAAGAATTCAAGGCCTAAAATTTGGCTAAAAATTGCAACGTTTGTTTTTTTTTTAAATAATTTTCTTAAACAAAAAGGATACTTTTGTGATTTGCTCCATATCCAAAGATTTTTCCAGTGATATAATTTAATGGAGGGTAAATAAGATTCGGCATGGCCGAACTTAACGCTTTTACTTGGTGTAATTCGTTCGTTCGGGGAAAATATAAATATATTAAAAAACATTGTAACTAGTATAAGTAAAATGTAGGAGTACATAATTTTAAGAAACTAAATATATACAACTTACTAGATGTAATGTATATAAGTTATCTCATAACAATGACAAATGTTATTAATAAATCATTTCACTAAAATCCTATCGCGTTGATAATAGTACGAAAACAGAATGTAACTAAAGGCGCTACCACACAAGGGCAGGGGCAAAATCTCGGCATTCGATAACGAGAACTTTTCCATCGGAACCCCTTTTGGTTTTTGTTAATAAGAAAAAATTGAACATTGGAATTAATTAAAAACTATCCAGATATGCTGTATAAGAATGTATTTAAAGAATATACTTCAATTCGACAGAAGCTTATACTCTTTTAATAATAATAAAATACAGATATCGAAGGTAAAGTTCTCGATATCGAATGCCGTGATTTACCCGCAAAACTGCGTAAAATTTTAGATGCGCCTTAGAGTCTAAACAGATTCAGAAATACTGGCGGCGCTAAAAAATTAAAACTATAATATATCAGTGTCGAGTCGGATATAAAAGTACTTGATTTTCGGTGGGGGTACTAAAGTATTTATACCCTACACCACACTGTGGTCCAGGGTACTATGAGTTTGTGCATTTGTTTGTAACACCCAGAAGAAGATATTATACCGATCGACTTGGAATCAATTCCTGAATCGATTTAACCATGTCCGTCTATCCGTCCGTCTGTAGATGCATCGTTGTAACCAAAGTGCAGGTCGTATTTATTGTCCGATTGTGATGAAATTTAGCGCGGTTCAGATTTAGCTATAGCCTCCATATATATGTTACTCCCGATTTGACATATAAGCGCTGCAGACACTGTATTTTCTATCAGATCAGTACGAAATTTGGCAGAGAGAGATTGGACGTCTGCTGTACATTAGATGACCCAATTGGTCGTCTGCTGTACATTAGGCGACCCAATTGGTCGTCTGCTGTACATTAGGCGACCCAATTGGTCGTCTGCTGTACATTAGATGACCCAATTGAACGGCTATCACAGAGTGGATGACCCAATTGGTCATCCATTATTGATTAGATGACCCAATTGGTCATATGTTTTAGAGTAGATGATACCATTGGTCATCCATTATTGAGTAGATGACCTAATTTGTCATATATTATGGGGTAGATGATACCATTGGTCATCCATTATTGAGTAGATGACCCAATTTGTCATATATTAGAGAGTAGATGAAACCATTGGTCATCTATTATAGAGTAGATGACCCAATTGGTCATCCGTTATGGAGTAGATGACCCAATTGGTCATCCGTTATGGAGTAGATGACCCTATTCGTCCCATTATAGAGTAGATGATCCAATTAATCATCTATTACCGAGTAGATTACCCAATTGGTCATCTATTATAGAGTAGATGACCCAATTGGTCATCTATTATAGAGTATATGACCCAATTGGTCATCTATTATAGATCAGATATTCCAATTGTCTGTCTACTCTAGAAGTTAGAGCCCATCTACTGTAGTGTAAATGAACCAATTGGTCGTCTACCATAGTGTAGGTTAACTAATAAGTCGTCTACCATAGAGTAAGTGACCCAAGTGACTGCTTATTTGTGAGTAAATATCCCAATTTGGCATCTATTTTACAGTAGATGACCCAGTTAGTCATCTATTATCGAGTATTTGATCCAATTCGTCATCTAGTTTAAATCAAATGATTCAATTGGTCATATTTTATAAAGTATATGAATCAATTGGTCGTCTTCTCTTGATCAGATGTTCCATATGTATATGAATATATGATCAGGTTTGCCGTTTGATGCAGGTTATATGATCCTATTTGATGTCTACTGCAGAGTTACCAAATTTGTTATCTATTGTAGATTATTTGACCCAATTTTTATTATTATGACCTAATTATGTGTTTACTGTTGAGCAAATGTTACAATAGGTTCTTAACTTTAAAGTTTATGACCCAATTATTTATCTACAGTAGAGTTGATGACCCAATTGTTCGTCATTAATAGAGTAGATCACTCTGTTAGTCGACTTTACAGTGATCCAATTGGTCGCCTACTATAGAGTAAACAACCGCATTCAACTGCTGTAGAGCAGATGACCCAATTGGTATAGAACATATGTCGCAGTTGATCGTCTACTATCGAGTAGACGACCACATTCGATCGCTGTAGAGTAGAAGACCCAATTGGAAAATAACAGCTGACGTAGTTGAGCCTCTACTATAGAGTAGATGTTCCAATTAGTTGTCTCCTGCAGTACTTTAATTATAACTCTTCGACTGGTTAAACTGTATCACAAGGGTAGTGTTTTAAATGTTTATATAGGGTAGTCTATGGGAGACCATGCCCGACATTAGGTTTAGATTTAGGTTAGGGTGGCAGCCGTATTTTTATTTATACAAGCTCACATAGACCAGTTTAGGTCCCTAGTGTTACCACGGGCTGAAATGCCCCTCATCGAAACCAACATGTTTGCTATACAAATTTGTCGATAGTACGAATATAGGTACTCGAAAGATCTGTTAGGCTGCCTAGAAAAGCCGACCCCAGTATGTCCAGTCGTCGTTTACTCAGAGCCGGGCAGTCGCATAGCAAGTGCTCAATGCTCTCCATTTCTTCCTCATATCCACAGCTTCTGCAGAAGTCATTAGAGTCAATACCCAATCTTTTGGCGTGTTCGCCGATCACGCAGTGTCCCGTCAGAACTGATACTAACGTAGACAATCTTTGCCTCTCTAGTGCGAGGAAATGCAAATTCTTCGAGAATTTGTAATGTCTTCCCTTTCCTAGCAAGTTTATCGGCTTTGCAAGTTCCCCGGAATATCCCTATGCCCAGGCACCCATATGAGGTGTATATTAAACTGCTCAGCCATCTCGTTAAGAGATCTGCGGCAGTCGAGGGCTGTTTGTGAATTTAGGGATGTTGCCTCCAGAGAATTGATGGCAGCCTGGCTGTAAATTACAACGCCAGCACTTGGCTACTTCCCATATTGCCATTATTTCGGCTTGATAGACAATGCAGGTATCTGGTAGTCTGTGAGCTGTATCCAATCTAAGCTCTGCACAGTGTACTCCGAAGCCAACCTTTTCATCAAGCTTCGAACCATCCGTGTAAAAGTGGAGATGGTTTCTATTACCTGGTATTCTTCCAACCCATTCATCTCTGGCGGGAATCATAGTGATGTAATTTCTCTCGAATGTGTACACAGTTTGTATATAGTCCACTCGGTCGGTTACCATAGCACTACACTTTCATATCCTCATGTGACCGTTGTTTTTATACATCCACATTGATAGGCAGTTTAATCTTATTGCCGCTTTGGTTGCAACTTCTTCTCGTATAGGACGAACTACTGCTATATATATCCAGTGGACGATTTTAGGAGAGAGGCCCCACCGCAACCCTACAGCCTTTTTGCAGGAATATAAGGCGACGTTGGCCTTCCTTAAACGTTCCAATACGTTAAGTCTAAATAACAGTTTTCTTCTAGATATTATTCCTAAAAATTGTTCAGAAAAGACTAGATCTGTTCCGTTTATCCGTGGCGGAGGGTCCACATGTGGGACTTTATTCATCCTAGTAAAGAGAACCAATTCTGTCTTGTTTGGGTTTACGCCCAAACCGCTGCTTCTGGTCCATCTAGCCAATTTGTTCAGATCCACCTGTAGAATGTCTCGGAGGACGTTTTCGAATTTGCCACTCACTGCGATTGCAACGTCGTCCGCATCTGCCACGACCTTGCAGCCACAACGTTCTAGATCTAGCAGGATTTCATTCACCGCTAGGTTCCAAATAAGTGGAGACAGTACTCCTCCTTGTGGAGTCCCTCTGTTTACAAACCTTGTTAGAGTTGTGGACCCAAGACATGCTGTTATGCGTCTTCTGTTGAGCAGACTTTGAATTAGTCTAATCAAACTAGAGTTAACTTTTAGATGTGACAGTGCTGCAATTACTGCTTCTGAGTGAATGTTGTTAAAAGCCCCTTCTATGTCAAGAAATGCCACCATGGTGAATTCCTTGAAATGCAGGGACGATTCGATAGTGCTCACAAGTTCATGCAGGGCTGATTCTGTAGACTTCCCCTTATTGTAAGCATGTTGGTTCACCGACAGGAGTTTTGTATCCATGTTTTCCCTAATGAAACAATCTAAAAGTCTTTCCAGACCTTTCAATATGAAGGAGGATAGGCTAATTGGTCTGAAGTCTTTTGGCCTAGTGTGTGAAATCTTCTCCGCTTTAAGTATGAATACCACTTTGGTATCCCTCCATCGATTCGGGATGTATGAAAGCCTGATACAGGCTACATAAATTTTCTCCAGCCATTTAACATTTTCTGCATTTCTGCTGGAGTGATGCCGTCTGGTCCAGGTGACTTGAAGGGCTCAAAGCTGTTTATAGCCCAGCTTATTCTAGATCACTCAGTCAGACGCTCGCAGTCCACTCGCACTCTTGTTGGTCCTGTTGATCCTCGGGCTCTGTTGATGAGTTCCCCGGGAAATGTGTGTCGACACTTAGCGATTTCTCGCTGTTTTTTGTCCAGTTGTTTGCCTCATCCTGCAAATACCCCACTGTACAAGGAGACGCAGATAGTACCTTCCTCAGCCTTGCCACTTCGCCACAGAAGGAATACCAAGAGCGTCTTTGGGCCTTCCTAAGCTCCTTATTATAGATCTTGAGTTGCCCTTTATATGCATCCCAATCATTAAAGGCTCCAGTAGATTTCGCCTTGTTGAATAGCTTGTTGCAGGTCTTTTTCCTTGCCGTTAGCTCAGAAGTCCACCATTGAGGTTTAGTTTTACCCTTGTACCTTGTTTTTGCACAGGCTTCTTCAAGGGAACTATTGAATGATGTGGTGATATGCTCGACAAGATTATCCAGACCGGCTTTGTCATTCTGTTCATAAAGAAGTTTAGAGTTGAGGACTTATTTAAAATTCTTCTCATACAGGTGCCACTTTGTCTTCCTCACATTTCAGTGGACAGCAGGTTTAGGCGCTTTTTCGGCGAGTTTGAACTCTATATAATGGTGATCTGAGAATGAGTGGTCGTCCAGTACATTCCACCCAATAATTTTGTCTGACACCCGGTCAGTAGCAAACGTCACATCGACTACTTCTTGTCTGTCTTAAATTGTAAAGGTCGGTTTATTGCCAATGTTACAAATAGTTAGGTTGGTATTTAGAATAAAGTCAAGAAGCGAATCACCCCTATAGTTTATATCCGTACTACCCCAGATAGTACGAGCTCGTCGGACGTTGCTTCTTCTACTACTTCCCTGAAGAGAGCTGTCGGTATTGCAGCTTCATAAGGAAAGTAACTGGAGACCACCCAGTATATGCGATTACCAATCTCCAGACTAGCAGCTGTTTGGTCTTTACCACTTAACTTAGTCAGGAGAAAAATAATTAGATCTTTTCTGGACAAAATGCAGGTTCTTGGAGTGCTTTCACAGGGTGTGATGCCGCACACCCTTCCTCCCACTGCGTAGGGCTCCTGTATCAGGACGATGTCTACTGCACCTGTGGACAGGCGAAGGTTAATCTGTAAAATTCTTACCATCATTGGTAATTGACAGATTAACATCCACCCCGATAAGGGTGTTATCGAACTCTTCGTCCGTATCATCGAGAAACGTGTCCCCGCCAGATGCGTCAAAGAGTCCGGAGACTCCCCTCAGCCTCTCTGTGTCAGAAATAGAGCTTTCGTCCTCAGAGTAGGACGTTACAGATCTTCTGTTAGAGTTGGAGTCACCAGAAATAATGGGCGTGGATACCCCCGCACGTCTAGAAAGCTGTGTATCAACCACGGTGGATGACTCACTTTCCGCAGTGGGAACTATATCCTGCTTGTATACCTTCAAGACTATAGTCTCGAAGCCATACTGTAGGGTTGCACTTGCACGTTGTATATGGGAGGTGGATTCAACGTTAAGGATGAAATTGACCTGCCGCTTTTTACCATCCGCCTCACCCACCTTGCTGATTCTCCAATTATGGCAGACCAGGATTGGAATCTTTTATTATTTCTAATATGTCAGCCGGGTTGTTGTTGTTTTTTCGACAACATCCAACTGGGCACCCGGCCACACCTCACCCGCTCGACTCAGAGCAGCCTTATACAGGTCTACTGATCTGGCATCACCGAAATATAAGAGCTTTACTCTCCTCTGATGCCATCCTGCATCGTTGCAGATTGGTGGTGTGCCCGGCATTTCTCTACGGATATCATGCCCGACATTAGTCTTTCTTTAATTGTTTTTATTTTAAGTAGTCGCTTGGATATTGTTATTTAAATTGAGCAAATGATTAAATTACTTAGTAGTAAAATTGGAATTTAAATTATAAGCTGGATGGAAAAACAATAAAAATTATCATGAAAAAATATAGCAACTGGAATTATACAAATCAGGTATGATAAGTTCCATACTTTTTAGCAAATCAAATAATTATGTACATCTGCTGCGTTTGAATGTTAAAGAAACAGTGCCGAATCGAGTGACCAAGCAGACAGACAAATTGTTGTGCTATAATTGAATAAATTATTTTCAGATTCGACAAAAGAAACTTCTTTTGCCAGAGCTTTTGTTTCCCGGCAAAGAATTTTTTCTTCGCCTGTAGAATTGACCAAATTTTCCCCACATAACGAAAATAAACAATTTTCTGAATAAACTTAAAGATTTTGTATTTCTATAATCTCGTGTTCAATTTTCAGGTAATTTCAATGATATCAATTTTAAGGGTTTATTTTTTGCACTCTCCTGAATAAAGTACAGTAACGCCTATAAAGACAAATAATAGACACAAATGTTTCAGAAATCAATTCAAGATTGAAAAGCTATTAAAAAATATAGTAATTACTTTGTCCTTTTTCGCAAGCTTCAATACCCATGACACAGGGGTTACTAAAAGTCTTCACAGTACCGTCAGCGAATTTTCCACATATCAAAGCAAAATTTCTACCACAAGGCTTCAGGCATTCCTTTTGGGCGGAAGCCAAGGCAACCATCATCACCAAAGCCACTACAAGTGATAAGTAACGCATTTTGATACACCCAAGAATTGTTTTGTAGTCAATGAAGAATATCAAACTATCTACTGAGTCAGCGAAACGTGTGGCTTTTATAGCAAACTTGCACTTCTAATTCAAATATGATTATTCGAAATTTGAATACTCGTACATGAATATAGGACTGGGAACGAAAGCAAATATATACTTCAATTGAACGAGTATTTGAATAAGTTTATGTATTCTTCGAAATTACTCTGCAATATTTGTTTGCAAAATAAAAACAAGTAATACGATAAAATCGTATAAACCTAAAGTCGAGCGGAGCTGACTATATAATACCCTACACCAACCGGTTAATGCATCTACTGTTGAAAAGATGAACAAATTGGCCGTCATTAGTCAAAATTGGTCGTCTACTATGGAATATAAGCCCAAATTGATTGTCTACTATAGAGCAGATGAGCAAATTTGTCTTCGACTATAGAATAGATGGTCAGATAGGTCTTCTAGTTTAGCCCTTTATGTCTGGCAATACTTTGTGTTTTGAAGTTAAATAAAAGTTATTTAAATTGGATCAAGGAACCTCCAGGAACTAATCCCCATATTTAAATTTTTGTCCTGGTGCTGATTACAACAAAAAGTATCGTTGCCATATGGTAACATCAGGCACCCCCACATATAAAATGAACACTAAAAAAAAGCGTACTAAAAATAAAAGAAATCAAAGACAATCGCTATAAAAACAAGAATGTTTTATAGTTAATTTAAAGACATGAATAGTACATGTATTGAGGATGCATTTCATAGAATCAAGAACTTTGGGAAATTAAACTAATTATGTTTGGTCTTAAAATAAGCACGTTTTGTGGAAAAATATCATAAAATTTAAAACATTATCGTAATAAAATATAAAGTGTCTGTCCTTGATGTAACGATGTACTAGTAATTCATTTAAGCCATACATTTAAATATAGTTTTTTTAAATTATGTATGGAAAACTCTTTACATTGTATTTATTATAATTTTACTCTTATTAATGAATCATTTTCTTTGAACCATTGAAATCATTTTATATTCATAGAAATGTTGCTATGAGATTTGCCAATCTATTTATGTCCACACTTTATTTTTATTAGTTTCAGATATGTATGTTTTCATTTAACAAAAATAACTGTTAACAGCCCATAATAAAATTATTTTCGGTACAATACGAAAAGTAAACAAGTAAGAAAGTTTCAGTCGGGTAAACCGACTAAGGTATACCCTCACTTTGTGAGTAATGTAATATTGAATATTACTCAAATTATTCTGTCAATTTGTGTGGGAGGTACCAGAAGGGGTTTATCAAATACACCTTTTTTTCCTGAACATTAGATACTTTAAATTCATTGCACTGTGCCGACTTATAAGCATTTATGTGCACTGGTATAAACGTTATGAGACATTAAATTGTGGTATGATTTGGGAATTTTGTGTGGGAGGTACAAAAAGGGGTGTGGCAATAACGCCCATTTTTCACAGGGCTACATATACTATAAAAACATTACACTGTACAAAATTTCAAGTATTTTTATACACTGGTTTTAATGTTATAAGCTGTTAACTTTTGGTGCAAAAAGGTACCTTTGTGTGGGAGGTACCAAAAGGGGCGTGACAACAACACCCATTTTTCCCTGGACTGTAGGCAATATAAAAGCATAATACTGTACAAAATTTCAAGTATTTTTATACACTGTTATTAATGTTATAAGCTGTTAACTTTTGGTGCAAAATGGTGCATTTGTGTGGGAGGTACCAAAAGGGACGTGGCGACTTCGCCCATTTTTCTCGAGTTGATAGCGACTAATAAGCTAATACTATGTGTGGAATTTTAAAAGATTCGAATAAGTAGTATAGCAGTTATTAAAGAATCAATATTTCACAACATTTTAACCCTTTGTGGGGGAGGTACTAGAAGGAGTGGACCAATATGGCCCATCTTCGAACTTAGCCGGAGATAGAAAAAAATATTACCACATACCAAATTTGAGGTCAATCGGTTACTCCTTTCGAGAGTTATCGTGCGCACCAGCCAGCAGACACACAGACAGACAGACAGACAGACAGAGAGACAGACAGACAGACGGACGGACATTGCTCATTCGACTTAAAATGACCCAAAACGGATTTCCTCCGAACATACTTGGGGTCTTAGGTCACTCCTTCGACGTGTTACACTTTTTTCCGTAGCAAATGATATATACCCTCGTCACACTAAAGTGAGGGTATAAAAATATTTAAATAAAATTACACTTTTGTATGTACTCGTACGTATAATTACATATTTCCTGCAATCGTTTTCTCACAATCCACGACGAAAAAAACACAACCATTTGCTTCTATCGTTCTCAATAAATGACGACTTAAAAGAAAACAAACGACAGAGTGACTTCAAAATTTCAGAGAGCTCTTCAACATTCCATAACAATTACTGACTCCACATTAACAAACATTTCTGATTCTCAGAGAGAGAGAGAATAATTATCCGAAAGAAGGAATAATTATCCGAGAGAGAGATAGTTAATTTAAAAGTATGTATTCTTAAAAATAAGGGCAAGAGTCATACAATTTATTACCAAGACAACCTTTCCTTTAAGGGGAGCACAGCCTTAAATTTATTACTCAAATATCTCATAGTGTCAATTAAGTACGATTTGGCATAAAAACTATGATTATTTTAAATAAAGGCTTACGTTTGAAGATGGGCGTACCCAAAACTAATGATTACATAGTTATTAATTCAAATTCAAAAAAACTTTAGATTAAGGAAAAGTTCGTAAAAAACATGTATATTTTCATTATTTTAATGAAAATTGTGATTGAATTAATGCCGAGGTCTCATACATAATTTACGAATGTGTCATCATTAATTTTATAACTATATTTTTTTCAGTGTATAAAAGGAATTTTATATAATACAGTGATTTTTTGTATGAAAATCAATTTTGAGTTTGGATTATAATTTTATAGTGGTTATAAATATATGATAGTTTGAAAAAAAATTAATATATGGGCCAACTTATGACCAAAGGTCTTTCACAATTTTCCACCACAACGTCTTTTCTTTGATATATTATGATACCATATATTCGTCCTATGCCAGACTTTGTTCTGGGTGGAAGATCTTTGGATAGTTGGATTTTAAGTGATCGGCTGAAGTTTCAAAATTTTATCTGGATTATGATATTGTTGAACCTTCCCTACAAAATGGAGACAACCGCATATCTCATGAGAACGGCAACGACCTATGTTGTCAAAGGCGAGATCATTTCGCGAATCATTATCAGTAGACCACATATCCCTAGTTCGGGTCGGTGCATTTTATCCTGTTGTTAAAAGTATACCAATGAAAGTGCGAATTTCATCTGTTGCAGGACCCGGATTTATTTTTGCTTGGAAAATGGCATATTCATCGGATTTATCGACAATATGGTTTATTAAATTCCCATTGAATAATTTTTCAAACTGATCATGCGGTTGCAAATGTAGAACGATAGACCAAATCTATAGAAAATATTGCCAAATTGGTCGCTGACTATAGAATAGATGACCAGATTGGTCGTCTACTATAGAAAATATGACCAAAGTAGTCTTCAACTTTGAAATAGTTGAACAGATTTGTCGTGTTATATATAAAAGACGGCCAAATTGGTAATCTACTATAGATCAGATGTCCAAACAGGTCGTCGACTATAGAATAGATTGCCAGATTGTCGTCTACTATATAATATTAGGCCAAATTGATCGTTTGCTATAAAATAGATGACCACATTCATAGTCTTCTATAGAATATATGACCAAATTGATTGTCGATTATAGAATATATGACAAAACTGGTCGTCGACTATACAACAGATGACCAGATTGATCGTCTATTAAATATCAGATGTCCAACTTGGTCATCTACTATATATCAGATGTTCAAATTGATCGTATGATATAGAACAGGTAACGAAATAGGTCGTCTACTACATTATAGATAACCTAAGCCGTCTACTACAGAGTAGATGGCCGAATCGGACATCTGCTATATAATATATTATGTCCAAACTGATCGTCTACTATATAATAGATGACGAAATTAAATGTATACTGTACAATAGATGACTAGATTGGTCGTGTGCTATATTACAGATGGCCAAATTGGTCGTCGAATATAAAAATATCTGATAAAATTGGTCGTGTGCTATAGAATAGATGACCAAATAGGTCCCCTATATAGAATATATGTCCAAATAAGTCGTCTACTACAGAGGAGAAGACCAAGTTGGTCTTATAGGTTAGAGCAGATGTCCAAATTGCCCGTCTATTATATAATAGATTACTAGGTTGGTCGTCTAATGTATGAAGATGGCCAAATTTGTCATCTGCATATACTGCTAAATTGGTATTTTGCTTTAGAATAGATGACCCAATTATGACGTCTGCTATAAAATAGATAACCATGGTTTTCCTTGGAAATTGCATATTAATCGGATTTTTTCGACAATATGGTTTATCAAATCCCCATCGAATAATTTTTCAAACTAATCATGCGGTTGCAAACGTAGAATGAAGTCATGTGATTGATTTCGGGTATAAACAAATAAACCCCTTATTACTAAATTTCAGCCCAATTCGCTAAAATACGCGGCGCCGCCGCCGATTTTAGCGGCTCATATCGGCTGAAACTCAGCCGCCGAATTTTATTTGGTGAGTCAAGAAGGTTTTATTTTTGCAACCATGAAAATTTAGAAAGCGACTACTAAGTGATACCTTTGGTTCGGAATTTGCAATATTTAGAGTTAAGACAAAGCGTAGCGTACAAAGTTTATAAAAAGTTGCTAAATGTTAATATAAGATATGGCTATCTTTTATTAAACAAATATTATAAAAATATAAGGGAATTTTAAATAAAAAATGCGTTTTGGGTTTTACGAAAATCACAGCTGAACCGATTTTTTCAAAGTCTACGTTTAAAAAAAGTTTGAGTTCCAAAAAAATTGTTTCCCTCGATTTTTTTTCAAATTTTCACAGAATATTCGATGCACTCTTTTCTTCTGCTTCTGGAAAACAGTACATATAAAATTTCACGCAAGGGAGTTTAAAATTCATATGTGCAGAAATAGAAGAAAAGCGCAAAATTAAGAGACAATACTAGTATTTCGTCCATAACTTTTAAAAATACTGAGGCCCAAAACCATCGGATCAAAACTCCGGAACGACCCAATTCCTTTTGGCCAAGGATTGTCAACTTAATAACAAATGTATCAACCATTGAAGATTTATTAAACCGATTTTCAATATTATATCAAACTTCCATCACTTTGTGTTAATTTTAAGTTTTTCCCTCTAACGCTAAATATCAAAAAAAAAAACCTTTTGCCGGAGAATTACATTCGTATTCGTGCGCCTTCGATTGTGGAAAATTTACCGGCTCAGCCGATTGTTGAAAATTGATCGGCTCAGCCGATCAGCCGCCGCCGCCGATCGATATGTTTCCATTGCTTTCTACGGCTTCATTGTCTGGTGCTATATCAAAACATTGACCTATGACTACCGTTGTTAAACCACAGTTACCAATTCTCAGCTGTATCAGTTGACATTTGTGGTCTCTATGACGTTAAGAGGTCAAATCGGGGAGCTATACGAAGTGCAGCTATACGAAGTGTCTATACCTTATTTCAGCCATCTAACTCAATTGTAGACAGTAGCGTGACTACAACAGATGGACATGGCTAAATCGTCTTAGAATTTTGGTACGATTAAGAATACATATACCTTATGTGGTCTCAGGTCAATATTTAGAGGTGTTACAAACGGAGTGACAAATTGAATATACTCCCATCCTAAGGAGGAGGGTATATAAAAATACAAAGAATATACCAAATGAAATCCAATGTAGAGCCCGGCGTTGCCATACGGCAACCCATACATAATGATCGATTTATACATAGTTTAACGACATTTATGTTGGATCTTAAGTATTTACCAATAAAATATCACTTCTTAGTAATAAAACATGTAAGAAAGTTCAGTCGGGTAAACCGACTTATGAATCCCCTCACCTTGAGGCCCAAAAAATATTAGTAATTTTTTTTTTTGTTTTAATTAAATTATTTCCAAAAAGGGGCTTCCCAATAACGGTCACTTTTCTCTGGACTATAGGTACTATAAAAGCATTACACTGTACAAAATTTTAAGTATTTATATGCACTAGTATTAAAGTTATATAAAGTTATAAGCTGTTACCTTTTGGTGTAAAATGGTCCATTTGTGTGGGAGGTACCAAACGGGGCGTGTCAGTTACGGCCACTTTTCTCTAGCCTCTAGGTACTATAAAGTATTGCACAAAATTTCAAGTATTTGTATGCACTGGTATTAATGTAAAAAGTTGTTTACTTTTTGTACAAAATGGTTTATTTGTGTGGGAGGTACCAAAAGCAGCCTGGTAATAGTGCTCATTTTTCGCCGTATTTTAGGTACTATTAAACAATTACACTGTACAACATTTCTATTCTTTGTATGCACTGTTATTAAAGTTATACGCTGGTAAATTTTGGTTCAAAATTGTACATTTGTGTGGGAGGTACCAAAATAGTGACTAATGTACTAATACTATATGGAGAATTTCAGAGGGTTCAAAGAAGTAGTATAGAAGTTATTAAATAATAAATATTTCACTAAATGTTAACGCTTTGTGGGGGAGGTACTAGAAGGAGTGGACCAATATGGCCCATCTTCGAACTTAGCCGGAGATAGAAGAAAATATTACCACATACCAAATTTGAAGTCAATTGGTTACTCCTTTCGAGAGTTATCGTGCGCACCAGCCAGCAGACAGACAGACAGGCAGACGGACGGACACTGCTCATTCGACTTAAAATGACCCAAAACGGATATCCACCGAACTAACTTAGGGTCTTAGGTCACTCCTTCGATGTGTTACACTTTTGGTTCGTAGCAAATGATATATACCCCCTCTCTAAGGTGAGGGGATAAATATCACATCAACAAATGCAGACTATTTTGCAAGTTAGTAAATACACTATATGCATTTTGCATATATTCCGTTTTTATGATACTTGTTGAATCAGGATGGATGTTACGTCCATTTGACTATAATTGTATTTTGTGTTGCCATATGGCAACGTCAGGACATAAAGGGTTAGAACAGATGTCCAAATTGCCTGTCTATTATAGAATATATGATCTATTTTAGATCAAATGTCTAAATTGGCCGTCTGCTGTAAAATAGATGACCAAATCTATAGAAAATATGGCCAAATTGGTCGCTGACTATAAAATATATGACCAGATTGGTCGTCTACTACAGAAAATATGACCAAAGCAGTCTTCTACTTTGAAATAGTTGAACAGATTTGTCGTGTTATATATTAAATATGGCCAAATTGGTTATCTACTATAGATCAGATGTCCAAACAGGTCATCGACTATAGAATAGATGGCCAGATTGTCGTCTACTATATAATAGTTGGCCAAATTGATCGTTTGCTATAAAATAGATGACCACATTCATAGTCTTCTATAGAATATATGACCAAATTGATTGTCATCTATAGAATATATGACAAAACTGGTCGTCGACTATACAACAGATGACCAGATTGATCGTCTATTAAAGATCAGATGTCCAAATTGGTCATCTACTATATATCAGATGTTCAAATTGATCGTATGATATAGAACAGGTAACGAAATAGGTCGTCTACTACATTATAGATAACCTAAGCCGTCTACTACAGAGTAGATGGCCGAATCGGACATCTGCTATATAATATATTATGTCCAAACTGATCGTCTACTATATAATAGATGACGAAATTAAATGTATACTGTACAATAGATGACTAGATTGGTCGTGTGCTATATTACAGATGGCCAAATTGGTCGTCGAATATAAAAATATCTGATAAAATTGGTCGTGTGCTATAGAATAGATGACCAATTAGGTCCCCTATATAGAATATATGTCCAAATAAGTCGTCTACTACAGAGGAGAAGACCAAGTTGGTCTTCTAGGTTAGAGCAGATGTCCAAATTGCCCGTCTATTATAGAATAGATTACTAGGTTGGTCGTCTAATGTATGAAGATGGCCAAATTTGTCATCTGCATATACTGCTAAATTGGTATTTTGCTTTAGAATAGATGTCCCAGTTATGACGTCTGCTATAAAATAGAAAACCATGGTTTTCCTTGGAAATTGCATATTAATCGGATTTTTCGACAATATGGTTTATCAAATCCCCATCGAATAATTTTTCAAACTAATCATGCGGTTGCAAACGTAGAATGAAGTCATGTGATTGATTTCGGGTACAAACAAATAAACTCTTTATACCAAATTTCAGCCCAATTCGATGAAATTTGTTACGAAGTCAAGTCTAGGGGACCCTTTGTATGGTGCTATATCAAAACATCGACCTATGACTACCGTTGTTAAACCACAGTTACCAATTCTCAGCTGTATCAGTTGACATTTGTGGTCTCTATGACGTTAAGTGGTCAAATCGGGGAGATGATATATTGCAAATTTTCAAACCCATGTTACCTGCAGCTATACGAAGTGTCTATACCTTATTTCAGCCATCTAACTCAATTATTGTAGACAGTAGTGTGACTACAACAGATGGGCATGGCTAAATCGTCTTAGAATTTTGGTACGATTAAGAATACATATACCTTATGTGGTCTCAGGTCAATATTTAGAGGTGTTACAAACGGAGTGACAAATTGGAGGAGGAGGATTTTTTATGTACCCTCCATCCTAAGGAGGAGGGTATATAAAAATACAAAGAATATACCAAATGAAATCCAATGTAGAGCCTGGCATTGCCATATGGCAACCCATACATAATGATCGATTTATACATAGTTTAGCGACATTTATGTTGGATCTTAAGTTTTTACAAATAAAATATCACTTCTTAGTAATAAAACATGTAAGAAAGTTCAGTCGGGTAAACCGACTTATGAATCCCCTCACCTTGAGGCCCAAAAAATATTAATAATTTTTTTTTGTTTTAATTAAATTATTTTCAATTTAAATTGCCTTTAATATCTTTAAAGTATGTAAAGGTATTAAAGTTAAAAGCTGTTTACTTTTGGTACGAAATGGTCCATTACAAAAAGGGGCTTCCCAATAACGGTCACTTTTCTCTGGACTATAGGTACTATAAAAGCATTACACTGTACAAAATTTTAAGTATTTATATGCACTAGTATTAAAGTTATATAAAGTTATAAGCTGTTACCTTTTGGTGTAAAATGGTCCATTTGTGTGGGAGGTACCAAACGGGGCGTGTCAGTTAAGGCCACTTTTTTCTAGCCTCTAGGTACTATAAAGCATTGAACAAAATTTCAAGTATTTGTATGCACTGGTATTAATGTTAAAAGTTGTTTACTTTTTGTACAAAATGGTTTATGGAGCCTGGTAATAGTGCTCATTTTTCGCCGTATTTTAGGTACTATTAAACCATTACAATGTACAACATGTCTATTCTTTGAATGCACTGTTATTAAAGTTATACGCTGGTAAATTTTGGTTCAAAATTGTACATTTGTGTGGGAGGTACCAAAATAGTGACTAATGTACTAATACTATATGGAGAATTTCAGAGGGTTCAAAGAAGTAGTATAGAAGTTATTAAATAATAAATATTTCACTAAATGTTAACGCTTTGTGGGGGAGGTACTAGAAGGAGTGGACCAATATGGCCCATCTTCGAACTTAGCCGGAGATAGAAGAAAATATTACCACATACCAAATTTGAAGTCAATTGGTTACTCCTTTCGAGAGTTATCGTGCGCACCAGCCAGCAGACAGACAGACAGGCAGACGGACGGACATTGCTCATTCGACTTAAAATAACCCAAAACGGATATCCGCCGAACATACTTAGGGTCTTAGGTCACTCCTTCGATGTGATCACATCAACAAATGCAGCCATTTTTGCAACTTAGTAAATACACTATATCCATTTTGCATATATACCGTTTTTATGATATTTGTTGAATCAGGTTGGATGTTACGTCCATTTGACTATAGTTGTATTTTGTGTTGCCATATGGCAACGTCAGGACATAAAGGGTTAGAACAGATGTCCAAATTGCCTGTCTATTATAGAATATATGATCTATTTTAGATCAGATGTCTAAATTGGCCGTCTGCTATAAAGTAGATGACCAAATCTATAGAAAATATGGCCAAATTGGTCGCTGACTATAAAATAGATGACCAGATTGGTCGTCTACTATAGAAAATATGACCAAAGTAGTCTTCTACTTTGAAATAGTTGAACAGATTTGTAGTGTTATATATTAAATATGGCCAAATTGGTTATCTACTATAGATCAGATGTCCAAACAGGTCATCGACTATAGAATAGATGGCCAGATTGTCGTCTACTATATAATAGTTGGCCAAATTGATCGTTTGATATAAAATAGATTACCACATTCATGGTCTTCTATAGAATATATGACCAAATTGATTGTCGACTATAGAATATATCGTCGGCTCAATGCTATTTTGTTCCATACGCCATTTTGTATGATCGGAGAAAAACGCAATTTATTGTTTGAGTAAAAACGGGACTGAAGAATTACACACTTTTTATTTCATAGGGTTCCCAACAGTGTTTGTATGATTCTAATGCATTTCTATGCCATTACATCCAAAAATAAGCAGGTTATAACAATTTTTGTACTTGGCATTTTGGTCCATATCCACTTTTATTTTAATATTTTTTTGTATTTGTATTACATGGATCACTAAAAGGGTCGGTGTGGAAGGACACTAATTTACATATTGTGATCGAAAGAACTTAAAATACTGAGTGAAAAATATAGGGCGATAGAAAAATTGAGACATAGAACAAAAATATCGAAATTATTTCCCGTTATTCAGAGTAAAACAAATTTACCCTACCAATATCTCGAAAACTAGGCGAGATAGGAAAAAAATGATTTCAGGTTCTGAAAGACTCAACTCAAAAAACACAAAAATGGCGTATGGACCAAAATAGCATTAAGCCGACGATATGAAAAACTGGTCGTCGACTATACAATAGATGACCAGATTGATCGTCTACTAAAGATCAGATGTCCAAATTGGTAATCTACTATAGATCAGATGTCCAAATTGATCGTATGATATAGAACAGGTGACGAAATAGGTCGTCTACTACAGAGTAGATGACCGAATCGGACATCTGCTGTATGTCCAAATTGATCGGCTACTATATAATAGATGACGAAATTAAATGTCTACTGTATAATATATGAACTAAAGGTGGTCAACAGTACAATAGATGACTAGATTGGTCGTGTGCTATATTACAGATGGCAAAATTGGTCGTCGAATGTAAAAAATATATGATAAAATTGGTCGTGTGCTATAGAATATATGTCCAAATTGGTCCCCTATACAGAATATATGTCCAAATAAGTCGTCTACTACAGAGGAGAATACCAAGTTGGTCTTCTAGGTTAGAGCAGATGTCCAAATTGCCGGTGTATTATATAATAGATTACCAGGTTGCTCGTCTAATGTATAAAGATGGCCAAATTTGTCACCTGCATATACTGCTAAATTGGTCTTTTGCTTTAAAATAGATGACCAAAATAGTCGTCTGCTATAAAACAGAGGACCAAAGCTATGTTCTACTGTAGGTGATATGACCTATAGAATATATGATCAGATTGGTCTTCTACTAAAGAAATGATGACAAGATTGATAGTATAACAAATGGACAAATTTAGCGCCTACTTTAAAATAGATGACAAAATTAGCCTTCAGCTATAAAATAGATGACCAAATTAGCCTTCAGCTATAAAATAGATGACCATGGTCTACTATAGAATATATGACCTAATTGGTCATCGACTATAGAAAAGATGAACCTCTATAGAATAGATCACCATTATTATAGAAAAGAAGACCGGATTGGTCGTTAATAGATGGGTAATTGGACGGCTGCTTTAAAATAGATTACCATATTAGTCGTTCGCTATAAAATAGTTCTATTATAGAGGACCAGATTGGTTATCTACTATAGAATATATGACCAGATCGTCTACTATAGTATAGATGGCCAAATTGGTTGTCTGATTTAAAATAGATCTTTTCGCAAAATACGCCACAGAGTGGTTTGAGAGATGCCTAATTCCCGAGAACGACGTGGAATCGACTGATTTCGCTCATTTTTAACGGATACACTTACGGCTGCGACATTTTTTTCGCTTCGAGGGCTACGGAGCACAGTGGTTCAGAATCGTTTTTTACTGGCCAAAACTTTGGAACCGATAGAGATATTGTAGTAAATTTTCTTCGACGAGTAACTCCTTAAGCTTTTCGCCAGTTTTTATTACAATAAAATCGGGTAAGCAGTTATTGAGGAATTCATGCTCAAAGTTAAACTTTTTAATTTTTAATTTTAAATTTTAATTTTTTTAATATTTAACATGGAAAAGTGGGGTTTCGGTTTGTTTTCATCTTCTTTATTTATTAAAAGAATGTCATACGCACAGACCTTAAATTATACAGATGTGCCTTCAGCCAAAAATCTATCAGTTACGAACGAATAGGAATGAAATGTCACTCGCGAAAAAACACTTTTCCGCGAACATAGTTAGAACTTTCTTTGCACTAATCAATTAATATTAATTTTTTAATTGTGACAATTACAAAAAATTTGGGAAAATCGGTCCGAAATCCGCGGAAAACCTCACTCTTTGAAGTCCTACTCGTTGAAATTTCTATTCGTTCGTAACTGACAACTTACTCGCTCCGGGATGACATATCTTATTATTTATTATTTTTGGTCATACGTTGATAAATAAACATTTTAATAATAAATTTTGTAAATCTAAAAAAAAAATTTTTCGACAAAAATATTTCCTTGAGATTTAAAAAAAACCTGAACTGTTGCAGACATATTTCCCCATGAATATTTGGTATTATTCAGACAGAATTTATTTTTGGTTTGAGACCATATGTTCCATTTACTTTCTGTCTATTGCAAAAAAGTAATATAAACAAATACAAAAATTGATATAGAGTTTTAATTGCTTGGTAGAATTGACTGCAGTTTCGATAGACACCACTCTATCATCTTCAGAATTCAGTAGCAATAGTGTATGTCTTTAACTTAAATCAGCTGAAATACTTATGGAAGCAGTAAATTGAATTTAACAAGAACAATTACAATTACAAAAAATTTGGGAAAATCGGTCCGAAATCCGCGGAAAACCTCACTCTTTGAAGTCCTACTCGTTGAAATTTCTATTCGTTCGTAACTGACAACTTACTCGCTCCGGGATGACATATCTTATTATTTATTATTTTTGGTCATACGTTGATAAATAAACATTTTAATAATAAATTTTGTAAATCTAAAAAAAAATTTTTTCGACAAAAATATTTCCTTGAGATTTAAAAAAAACCTGAACTGTTGCAGACATATTTCCCCATGAATATTTGGTATTATTCAGACAGAATTTATTTTTGGTTTGAGACCATATGTTCCATTTACTTTCTGTCTATTGCAAAAAAGTAATATAAACAAATACAAAAATTGATATAGAGTTTTAATTGCTTGGTAGAATTGACTGCAGTTTCGATAGACACCACTCTATCATCTTCAGAATTCAGTAGCAATAGTGTATGTCTTTAACTTAAATCAGCTGAAATACTTATGGAAGCAGTAAATTGAATTTAACAAGAACTGCTAACCAATCCCGTATTTTGCCGAACTAAGTCAACATATTAAAACTCTCATACCAATACATTTTTGTTTTTTGCTTGGGTTCGCATCGCGAACCACGAAAGCAAATGTAGTTTTGTCAACGGCTAATGCCGACGTCATCGTACCTCATGTGTTTGTATGTGTTGTTGTTATTTATTGTTGGTCTGTGCTTTTGTTATTCAGTCAGAATTTATTTTTGGTTTGAGACCATATGTTCCAATTACTTTCTGTCTATTGCAAAAAAGTAATAGAAACAAATACAAAAATTGGTAGAGAGCTTTAATTCCTTGGTATATTCATTAAATTTTTATACCCTACACCACACTGTGGTACAGGGTATTATAACTTTGTGCATTTGTTTGTAACACCCAAAAAGGAGTAGAAATAGACCCATCGTTTATTATACCGATCGAATCACTTTCTGAGTTGATTTAGCTATGTCCGTCTGTCTGTCTGTGCATGTATTCTTGTAATCAAAGTACAGGTCGCAAAGCGTTATAGAATTTGTACTTTACTTCTGATCATTAAAATGTTCCAGAAAGATGTTTCTCAATTTAGGAACGAATATTGCTTAATTTAGCGATTATCAGTTCAGAATTAGATAATATGTTCTTACCCATTTACCAATTATTCCAAATTATTATCGCAATGACCCTTATCGCATTGTTAGGGAGGTGTAGGGTATTATATAGTCGGCCCCGCCCAACTTTCTGCCTTTCCATACTGGTTTTAAATATTATTATTTTGTTTTTAAGACTCGGTATTACAACTGAAGAGTTGCATAGCTCTTCGACATAAATGTTATTGTTATTGAATATTTAATGAAAGTTTCAAGTCAATGATCCTTTTTTATAACTTATTTCATTAAAATAAATACTGCAGTTTTGATTACAGGTTCAAAATCGAATATACATATTTTTTAATTGATTACACCAAATTCAATTTTGAGTTATATTCTGCATAGAATTTACAAAACTTCAGTAAAATCGTCTAGCAAGATCCCACAGTAGTCGAAATGGCATCTAAAATAAATTAAAAAAAATTAAGAAAAATCAGTCGTTTTAAATTGCACAGCAATTCTCACCCAATTTTTGATCACATATTTTGAAATCACTGAGGCAATCATTGTCAGATGAAAATTTGGTGCCATTACGCAAAGTGGTGCAAACAGGTGCAAGTAAAGCAGGACATGCCTCCCTGCACTTGGGAGGAGGAGGAGGCTGGCAAACTTTATGTGAAATGCTTGAATTGGGTAAAGTTATCAAAATGATAACCATAATAGTAAATGTCAATTTTAAAGAGATCATCCTTTATTCTGTGTTGTTTGCTCTAGGGTATAAAATATTACTGGCTCCACAACTTAAAACTCTTCGTACTTATAGGGTCTAATGGTAGTCTCTCCAATGTGTTGTTAAATAAATCGGTACGTGTATAAATCACAATTTACAATATGTTAAAAAAATACATTCTTGCAGGTATACCTTTGTCTAGACGAGAGGTAATTGTAAGCCATTTATGGCACGTTGTGTAACAGACTTAACAACTAGAGTACCCACAATTCTGCATTTTTCACAATAAGGCCGAATCATTCCAAGTCAAAACAGTTATTTTTTCAGGAGAGGCGATCAAAGTTTTATGAAATTTTTAAATTTGTATGGAATTCCTTTATACTGGAAACTGAACGACCTGTACTGCTTTGTGAATTACTTTTGATTGGTTTGACGGATAAACACCAATTTTTGACTGAACGTAGTTTAGAATATTTATAATTTATAAATGAAATTTCCATGAAAAAATGCTAAGTTAACTAAGCATGTTTTGGAATTAAGTTATCGATCGATCTATAACCGAAACCAGTAAGGAAAGGCAGAAAGTCAAATTGCCATAATAATTTGGAATAATTGGTAAATGGGTAGAAATACAAGGTGGCGCAAAAGTAATCCTCCTATCAGAAAATGCTACAAATTTTGCGATTGGCCCCTAATGTCAGTTCTGTTTTGACATTTGTGTAGTAAACACATGCGAAATACACGTTAATAAACAATGTTACGCTACACTGCTCCAGAACGCCGAATATTGCTGACTATTTATTTGACCAATAATCGGTCGGTGACTTTGGCACAGATTTCCTGGCCGTCCAACGCCTACTGGTGAAACACTGCGACGTTCAGCCGCTCGCCTCGAAGAGACTTGCACAACACGAGATGCTGCCAGGCGTGGCAGACCCCGGAGTAGCCGTTGTGCAGAGAATATTGCTGCTGTAGCCGAGGATGTCATGGAAGTGCCGTCGACATCGACCAGACGACGTGCCACGCAAATGGGTATCAGTCGACGGTCTCTACAGCGAATTTTGGTACAAGATTTGAAGACGTTTCCGTACAAAGTCCAGACGGTGCATCAGCTGTTAGCTGCTGACCGCCAATCGCGTCTAACATAACATTGAAAGATTACTTTTGCGCCACCTGTTATATTAACAAATTCTGAAACGATAATAGCTAAATTAAGCAATATTCGTTCCTAAATTGAGAAACATCTTTCTGGAAAATTTTAATGATCGGAAGTAAAATACAACTTCTATAGCGGTTTGATACCAAAGCAGGAGGAACATATATATGGAGCTTTAATATAAATCTGAACCGATCTTCCCTGAATACTCATTCACGTAAAAAGACCTCCTTCTGTCGAATTTCGTACTGATCGGATATAAAATACAGTCTCTACAGCGCTTACATGTGAAATCGGGGGTAACATATATATGGGGGCTATATCTAAATCTAAACCGATTTTCTCCGAATTTGGCAGTATTCCTTCATGTAATAAGAAACCTCTTTCTGCCGAATTTCGCACTGATCGGATATAAAATACAGTTTTTACAGCGCTTACATATCAAATCGGGGGTAACATAAATATGGGGGCTATATCTAAATCTGAACCGATTTTCTCCGAATTTAGCAGTATTCCTTCATGTAATAAGAAACCTCTCTTTGCCGAATTTCGCACTGATCGGATATAAAATAACATTTTTACAGCGCTTACATGCCAAATCGGGGGTAACGTATATATGGGGGCTATATCTAAATCTGAACCGATTTCTTCCAAATTTAACAGTGTTCATTCATATAATAAGAAACCTCTTTCTGCCGAATTTCATACTGATCGGATATAAAATAAAGTTTTTACAGCGCTTACATGTCAAATCGGGGCTAACATATATATGGGGGCTATATCTAAATCTGAACCGATTTTAACCAAATTCAATAGGGATCGTCCTTGGACCAAGATATGTGTAAAGTTTCGTCGAGATCGGACCATAATTGCGACCTGTACTTTGATTACTAGAATACATGCACAGGCGGACAGACAGACGGACATAGCTAATTCAACTCAGAAAGTGATTCTAAGTCGATCGGTATAATAAACGATGGGTCTATTTCTTCTCCTTTTGGGTGTTACAAACAAATGCACAAAGTTATAATACCCTGTACCACAGTGTGGTGTAGGGTATAAAAACATGATGCAACTTAATGTCTGAGAGATTTCTCATTGTCAGAGTTACATAGAGGAATTTTATGAGGATCATTTTTGTGGGATATCTTAACCCTCTAAAGAAGGACTTTCTTGATTTCCTTGATTTTGCATTAACAATTTTGTTCAGCGATGAAACTCATTTTTGTTCGAAGGGGTCGTAAATAAGCAAAATTATTGCAGTAAGAGTAAAGCTAATCGACAAGCTTCTGCCCAAACGCCATTACATCCACAGAAAATTACTGTTTGGTGGATATGTATTCAAAAGCGCTTAACTCTGTTTTAGGGCATTTTAAGGCATAACCGTCCGTCCTTCTGTCTGGCTGATGCGCACGTTAACACTCAAAACGACTTCAAATGTTGCATGTGGTACTCGTAATATGTTCGTCTTATTTAGGTTATGTTCGAAGACGGACAAAAGTGATCCACTCCTTCTTATGCCTCCCCTCAAAGGTTTTAAATGTAGGTACCTTATACTAAATGGGTCTTTCAATAAGCTTCCTATCTTACACAGTACAGAATTTGAACAGCTCCTTAATTTGTCACTCAATTCTGAGAACTGGACGTGAAAGTAGCCCCAAAAATACGAACTTCTGCATCATTCGTTCAGTCAAGTTGGCTCAATTAATAATTTAATGGCCATACGATTTTTTTGCTCATCTGTTGTAATCGCGCTACAATCTACTTAAGCTAGGTGGCTGAAATTTGAAACATATATTTCTTATATCTGCAGGTATGTTGGGATTGAAAATGGGCATTATCGTTCAATTTTTGATATAGCCCCCATTATAGCATCTCTCCGATTTAACTTAACTCCATAGAGCCCACAAATATCAACTGACCGGTTTATATCCAGAAACCTTGCACACACAATGGTAGTCATAGGTCCATGTTTTGATATAGCCCCATATCACTATATTTGATTTCGTAACGCCACAAAAACCTAAAATTTCAACGAATTGGGCTGAAATTTGGTATAATGAGTTTATTTTTATACGAATCCATTCCCTGGCGATCTATTGTCTTGTGAGGCATACTATGTTATGAAACTAAAACAAAAAAGGTTTTTTTTATTTTTTTTAATTTCTATTCCTAAATAAATAAAGGACAAAAAAATGTTTCTTATTACAGACTGCGACAAATGGTAGTGGTTTCGCTGGGTCGCGTCTAGGAATCTATATGATTAGAAGTTAGTAAATATCATATAGGGAAATTTTTCACATTTGGTGGTCTTTTATTTGACATAACTCGAGAACGAATAGTCCGATTAGGCGGCAACAAATTTAGAAAAATTATACCCAGGAAAATAATTGGTTGGAATTCGATTGTAACAATAAAAAATAGTACTAGCAACAAAAAGTATATTGCCTACACCGTGTGTCGGTTGTATTTATATATAAAAGTTGAAACAACAATAATAGCGATACAATCAAATAAAAATGCTTTCAACTAAATCGATGGTTGTATCAATCGAATTAAAATTGTTTTTTCATTGAGACTCGGTTAGTTGTGGTAACCAATTTTAAACCTTCCTTATAGTACCATATGATCGATTTTTGGTTGTGACAGCCAATGTTTTATTCTTGACAACAGAAATTGTATCAATAGACCAAAGATTATTATTGCAACGAATAATTGGTTACTACAACAGAAAAAATATTAGTAAATAATCGTTTATTGGTTGCTGTTCTTTTGCTGATACATGACAAACAAAAAATAAAATTACTCGACATAAATAATTCTTCAACATTTTGCTCAAGAGCGGTATATCTAGTCGAAAATAATCTCGTGTGGATAATAATGTGTGGAATGCAGTATATGTTGTGCAAAATGTTTTACATAAATAAAAAATAAAAGCAACAATCATGAAATTGAAAGCACAGGTTTAAGCGATATTTGCTTAAAACCTTTGTGTTTTTTTTTTCGTGTACTGAAATTTGTGTCAAATATTTCCAGATCTCATAATAGTGATGAATTTGTAATATGTGATTTTGAATTTTGTTATGAATTTTTTGGTTTTTTGTTTAATAAATAAAATAGAAATGTATGAAAACTGTTTTTAATTAATTGTCGGTAGTATATGACTGACAAATTTTCAGAACAACCAATTTTTTAAAAATTTGGTTGTGTCAACATACAACATATAATTTTAGCTACCATTTTCGTAGTTGGCACAACCAATTACAATTGTTGTCAACATGGAAGCAGAAGTATACCAAACCCAAAATATTGGTTGTCCTGATGGAATCGCATGATAGTTGACAGAACTACCAAAATTCGGTTGGCAAATAATTCGATTGAGGCAACCAAACTGTATTTTGTGTGTAAGAATTACAATTCATACAAATTTTAATAATGGCACTTCCACGTGGAAACAGAAGTTTAGTAAGACAGACAGACGGACAGGCTGACGGACATTGCCAAATATTCTTGTTTCTAATAAATTATTTTTAAAGATAGTTACGAAACTTCTGTTTTCACGTGTAATTGTCGTTGTTATCATTTGTAGTCATCATAATTTCCTTTAATTTAAATTATTTCCCGGCTTTATCGACCATATTTTTTGTAAGTATATATAAGACTTACAGAAAATATGGTCCAAATACTAAAGGCACCTATCATGAAATTGGGAATTTTAAAGAAATAGTTTTGTGAACAAAAATTTAGGTCGCCTTAATACACCAGAAAATGTTACGCACAGCCCTTCGACAAAAAATGTTGTTGCATAGTGTATTTGTCGTGTACAGTACTCCATATTTACAACGTTTAAAATTGTTTATCTTTTAACAGGCTTCTGAAAGGACAAACACAATACTGAAATTTTGAATACCTCTAGAACTTACCACTGACAAAAAAAATGACTACATGGCTATCCAGCGGTTCATAAAACTCTCCTGTCTATGCGTGTGCAAAATTTCAGCTTTCTATCTCTACTAGGATCCTCAGCTGTCAAGTGATCGAAAAACACTTGACGAAAAATTGGAAATCGAAGTTCCCTATTTTAATTTTAGTGGACTGATCTGTCTATCTATTAACAAAGTTTCAAGAAAATCGGTTCAGCCGTTATGGCGTGGTGCGGCAACAAACGATTTTATAATATTAATAGGAAAAAAATAATTTTGGTGGAATTATCTTACTTCTACCAGAGGGTTATAATTTCTACATTTATTTATACATAGATTGTTCCAATTTGGAATGGTTTTCTTCGTTAGGATGCTAGCTTTTAAAAATTGGAACAACAATTTTTTGGCGTTTTTTTCTTAATTTTTCGTAACAAAAAAAAAATATTTTTCTGAAAAAGTTTTGATTACAGATTCAAAACCTAACATATTTTTATTTGACTATATGTACACCAAATTCATAATTTAATCCAATTTTTCCTTATTTTCTGTATAGAAACATCAGTAAATTCCTCTAGCAAGATCCCTCAGTTGTCGAAATGGCATCTAAAATAAATTATAAATAATTAAGAAAAATCTGTCATTATAAATTACACTGCAATTCTCACCCAATTTTTGGTCACATATTTTGAAATCACTGATGCAATCATTATCAGATGAAAATTTGGTGCCATTACGCAAAGTGGTGCAAACAGGTCTAAGTAAAAAAGGACATGGAAAACGGCATGGAGGAGGAGAAGGCTGGCAAACTTTATGTGATATGCTGGAATTCGGTAAAGTGATTAAAATGATAACCACAACAGTAAATGTCAATTTTAGAGAGATCATCCTTTAGTCTGTGTTGTTCGATCTAGGGCATAAAATATTACTGGCTCCATAACTTAAAAATGTTCGTACTTATAGGGTCTAATGGAAGTCTCTCCAATGACTTGTTTGACAAATCGGTACGTGAATATATCCAATTTTTTAATACATATACTACAAAATGTTATATTTATTCAAGTATACATTTGTATAGAAGAGAGTGGACCGACAAATCGCCGAACGAATTATAAGTCTTATAAGAACTATGGCACGTAATTATGTGGTTTTCACAAATAACCGCTAATGTAACAATTCAATACAAAAAGTAAACGAAATTTAAGGGGCAAAAGTCGGGTGGGAACCGTTTTATATATAATACCCTACACTACCCTAATTGAACAAAATAAAAAGAAATATTTTCAAGTTTCTTCAATGTTTCTAAAAACAATGATTTGTCAAAAATTTTTTATTTTATACATTACATTATTATACTTTTATATATTATTTTATACATTACATTCAGAATTTGGGAAAGCTATAACGGATTCTATATCTAAATCTTGACCGATTATCTTGAAGTTAGGAGACTGATTTTCTTTAAAAACGAGTATCTATTAAATTTGTATAAAGATCTGTTTTGATAGACGAAAAATCGTTATATACCCAGCAAATAATAAAAGAAGTACGAAGAAATATTGAATAAAAGATAAATAAATCTATAAAACCTAGACCTTGAGCTCGAGTTTCATTCCAACAATTTGGCTAAAAGAAGTACTTCCAAAAGAATAACATTATAAGTACTTCCACATCATAAGTATAAACATTTTGTCAGCATTTATTGAAGTCCTTCTAAATAACATACTAAAATGTACATCTACACCACACTGTGGTACAGGGTATTATGACTTTGTGCAGTTGTTTGTAACACCCAAAAGGAGAAGAGATAGATCCATTGTTTATTATACCGATCGACTTGTAATCACTTTCTGAGTCGATTTAGCTATGTCCGTCTGTCTGTCCGTCTGTAGATGTATTCTTGCAATCAAAGTACAGGTCGCAATTATGGCCCGATCTTGACGAAACTTTACACATATCTTTTTTTGGCCCAAGGTCCCTATTTAATTTGGTTAAAATCGGTTCAGATTTGGATATAGCCCCCATATATATGTTAGCCCCGATTTGACATGTAAGCGCTGTAAAAAATTTATTTTATAACCGATCAGTGTGAAATTCGGCAGAAAGAGGTTTCTTATTACATGAAGGAATACTGCCAAATTCGGAGAAAATCGGTTCAGATTTGATATAGCCCCCATATATATGTTACCCCCGATTTTATATGTAAGCGCTGTAAAAATGTTATTTTATATCCGATCAGTGCGAAATTCGGCAGAAAGAGGTTTCTTATTACATGAAGGAATACTTGCAAATTCGGAGCAAATCGGTTCAGATTTAGATATAGCCCTCATATATATGTTACCCCCGATTTGACATGTCAGCGCTGTAAAAACTGTATTTTAAATCCGATCAGTGCGAAATTCGGCAGAAAGAGGTTTCTTATTACTTGAAGGAATACTGCCAAATTCGGAGAAAATAGGTTCGGATTTAGATATAGCCCCCATATATATGTTACCCCCGATTTCACATGTAAGCGCTGTAAAAACTGTATTTTATATCCGATCAGTATGAAATTCGTCAGAAAGAGGTTTCCTATTATATGAATGGACATTTTTAAATTTGGAAGAAATCGGTTCAGATTTAGATATAGCCCCCATATATACGTTACCCCCGATTTGAAGTGTAAGCGCTGTAAAAATGTTATTTTATATCCGATCAGTATGAAATTCGGCAGAAAGAGGTTTCTTATAATATGAATGAACACTGTTAAATTTGGAAGAAATCGATTCAGATTTAGATATAGCCCCCATATACACGTTACCCCCGATTTGACCTGTGAGCGCTGTAAAAACTGTATTTTCTATCCGATCAGTGCGAAATTCGGCAGAAAGAGGTTTCTTATTACATGAAGGAATACTGCCAAATTCGGAGAAAATCGGTTCAGATTTAGATATAGCTCCCATATATATATTACCCCCGATTTGACATGTAAGCGCTGTAGAGACTGTATTTTATATCCGACCAGTGCGAAATTCGACAGAAGGAGGTCTTTTTACATGAATAAGTATTCAGGGAAGATCGGTTCAGATTCATATTAAAGCTCCATATATATGTTCCTCCTGATTTGGTATCAAACCGCTATAGAAGTTGTATTTTACTTCCGATCATTAAAATTTTCCGGAAAGATGTTTCTCAATTTAGGAACGAATATTGCTTAATTTAGCGATTATCGTTTCAGAATTAGATAATATGTCTCTACCCATAAACCAATTATTCCAAATTATTATGGCAATGACCCTTATCGCATTGTTAGGGAGGTGTAGGGTATAATATAGTCGGCCCCGCCCGACTTTCTGCCTTTCCTTACTGGTTTTCGTATGAAAAATACAGCCAATCCAAAATCTTACACCTTAAAATCGATAGCAGAGTTTAATTCAAAAAGTAAAAAAAAAGTTATTCGTGGAATATTACATTTTTCTGTTTGCTTTTCAATGAATAACAATGTAAATATTTCTATTACATTTTAATTTTTAGAACAGAGTAAGCGTATTAAAATTACATTGAATACTCAACATTTCTATTCATTTAAAATTAGTGAATTATCACTGCACCCAAAGATGTTAATAGGAACAACATACATCCATCAAATAAATAGAATACCAAAAAACAAATCTTAGAGTGCTTTATAAGGAGTCGTGACAAATAGATACTTCCCCGGCGGGACAAGCCCTTGTTACATTCATTGGTGAAAATTAGTATTAAAACAACTTTCAGTTCATAAGTTGGGGATTTTTATCACATCTTTCAAGTCAGGTGGGTAAATTTTTGCCCTATTTGATATTAGTTATGACACACAATTTTAATTTTATTTTGAGATCGGTTAAGGACTGTCCGAGCTGGAGGGTGTTGAGTTTTGAAATTTTGTTCAAATGGCCATTTTTTCCCATTCACATAACTATGTATGTGTGTGCAAAATTCACTTTAAAAATTTATTCTCTACGAAAACAACTTACTCCGCATAATTTAGGTCCGCTAAATCTAATTCCTTCCTGTGAAGAAACTGCTAATACCATTCAAAAAGTTTGCTGGGTAAACAAAAAGGTTATTAAATTCAGTTTCTCCTTTAGTAAAAAAAGGAGAAACTTCAAGAAGTATTTTCGGAAAACACCAGACACCCCCGCTCAACCCAATACCACTGAAAATTCCCCACCAAATATAATGATATATCATAATTCCTAGAAATTGATGGATTTTTTGGGTGATGTATTCGATACGAAGATTCCTTGTCAGAAATTACCATAGGTCTCCACAATGCACTTCAATGTTAACCCAGTTGTTTTTTATATATATCATATCTATCCACAAAGTTTGCTCGGAGAACAAAGAGGAAAAAATTAAAGGGAGACTCCTAGAAATATTTCTTCCAAAACTCCCCGCTCATTCCCATAACGCTGGAAATCAATATCCAAAAATAATAACATTTTTAAATTATGCATTTCTATTATGTACCATGAAAAAAGGCACACATGAAAGGCTCACTTTCATACATTTGGACTCGATTGGAGCACTCTAAATGGGTCAAAGTGGGATTTTTTCCGGGACATCAGAATTCGTTTTAGAGGTATGGTTCCTTCGGCAAAGTTTCTTATTTTGATCCCTAGAATACGATTTTCACAGAGGAATGGGCGATTTTCGAAATCGACCCGCCCTAGTGTTTATAGTACCCATAGTATATTAAAAAATGGGCGTTATGGCCACGCCCCCTTTTTGTACCTCCCAAACAAAATTGCCAATATAAAAAACATGAAACAAAATATTTTTTAATTTCCCTTGTTTTACAATATGGGGCATAATTTATACATCTATCCATATATATTTTACAAATATGCATTGGTTTCTGTGTAATGAAGCTAGCTTTCAAAAAATGGTTCAAACAACTTTTTCTTTTTTCGGCCAGTAAAAAAATGTTTTTTTTTTTAAATCAAATTCTAGCAGCAATTTAGCATCTATAGCCTTCATAATTTCCTGTATTTCAATGGTATACTGGATTTATCGAGCTTATAAAGGGTGAGTCATTTAAAATTTGAACTACCGAGTAGTTTGACTAGTGATTTGAGCCCTTTGGATTATTTTCTGTGGGGAGCCATTAAGGATAAATGTTACAAAGCAAAGCATCCAGAGACAATTGAATCGTTGAAACATAAAATCGAAGTTTCCATTGAAGAGATTTGACCCGAAATAATCGAAAATGTACTGAAAAATTGATCGGATAAGTTGTGGTAGTCATATGAATTTTATTGTGTTTCATTATTAAATGACGAAGTTCAATCCTTCCAATAAAACCGGAAATTTGAAAAAATTATCAGTACTTTTTTTTAAAGACGATTCAAATTCAAAATTTTAAATTTTAAATGGCCCACCCGTACCTTAGTCCATACCTAAAATTCGAGTTATTAAATGACAAAGTTCAACCCTTCAAATAAAACCACAAATATAAAAAAATTATCAGTACATTGTTATAGCCGATTCAAATTTTAAATCTTAAATGACCCACCCTTTACTTTAAAAAATTTTATAAAAAAACTTGAATATACAATTTTTTTTTTCTTTTGGTTTCATAAAATAGTATGTCTCAATCTATACCATAAACCAGTAAGGAAAGGCTAAAGTCGGGCGGGGCCGACTATATAATACCCTACACCACTCTCGTAATATTGAATAACTCTGATATATACATTTTGTAATTCATGTATAAATTGTTTACATAAATTTACTTTTGGGACATTTTATAATACCGTGTACCACAGTGTGGTGTAGGGTATAAAAAGGATTGGATCTAAAGAGCCAAATCGGATGAAACATATATATGGGAGCTATAGCCAAATCTTAACCGATTTTCTTCAAATTCCGGAATGTTGGTTCATGGATCAAGAAACTCTACCATTCTAAATTTTAAAACGATTGGATGTAAAATACAGCTTCTATAGAACTAAAGGGCCAAATCGGACGAAACATATATATGGGAGCTATAGCTAAATCTTAACCGATTTTCTTCAAATTCGGTAGTGTCGGTTCGTGGATCAAGAAACTCTTCCATTCAAAATTTCAAAATGATTGGAAGTACAATACAGCTTCTATAGAACTAAAGGGCCAAATCGGACGAAACATATATATGGGAGCTATAGCTAAATCTTAACCGATTTTCTTCAAATTCGGTAGTGTTGGTTCATGGATCAAGAAACTCTACCATTCTAAATTCCAAAATGATTGGATGTAAAATTCAGCTTCTACAGGACTAAAGAGCAAAATCGGACGAAACATATATATGGGAGCTATAGCTAAATCTTAACCGATTTTCTTCAAATTCGGTAGTGTTGGTTCATGGATCAAGAAACTCTACCATTCTAAATTTAAAAAAGATTGGATGTAAAATACAGCTTCTATAGGACTAAAGATATATATGGGAGCTATATCTAAATCTAAACCGATTTCAACCAAATTCAATAGCAATCTTTACAGGTGCGAAGTACTCTAAACTGCAAAATTTCAGGACGATCGGAGTGAAATTGCGACCTGTAGTCGACGAACAACTTTACATGGACAGACGGACGGACAGACATGGTTAAATCGACTCATCTATTGATTCTGAGTCGATCGGTATACTTTAAGCCGTGAAACAAACTTATAATACCCTGTACCACAGTGTGGTGTAGGGTATAAAAAGTTTCTAGGTCTCGGAAACAATTTTTTTCATTTAGCCAAAATTTCTAAATTCCCCCCAAATGGGACTGTCCTTAAACGTGTCATAATTACTATCCAATATGAAAGTTCAGTGGAAAATTTGTGTTATCGCCGCGCCCCTTTTAGTACCTCCTTCACAGTGCAGTGTCTTTGAAGTATCTACTGTCCAGCGAAAAATACGAATATTTGTCAAACCCCTCCTGGTTTCCGCCAAACCAAAATTTACAGATTCATCCGAAAACAACTTCCTCATAACTTCTGTAGAAATCATCTACATGTTTTCAAATTCTGTATTTTAGACAAATTTTGCAAAGAGTAAAATATATATAGATTGAGTAAAATATTTCCATATTTCCGGCTGCCAGACAATGTACCATATTGCATTACTCACAAGTTGGGGTATTCCTTAGTCGGTTTCCTTGACGAAAATTGTCTTACATGTTAAAATGCTGATAAGCCCGGAAAATATCATAATTACTGAAAATAGGTTTGCTTTTAATACGAGTATAGCTATTATTTTGTGCTTTTATTTATTGTGGATGACATTTCGTATTTTTTTCCTTGCTTTTGTCAATAAGGCATAGTATTGAATTTTTAAATAGGAGATACAATAACTTAAAAACAAATGAGGAGAAGTGCGGTGGCATTGTAAAAACTTAATTCAAGTGGCCATAATTGTATTTAAGTGGCAATCGTTATTTATATATACTTGCATTTATAGCACTTCATGAAATATTTTTTGTTTATTTATATAGATTTATAGGAGAAACATTATTATTTTAAAATGTTTCTAGTTCCCAGAAATACTTAAAGCTGCAACTATTATAACATAAAATATATTGTTTTGTCAGGTCAGTGATGCTAAACAAATAAACAAAATTTATTCTTTAATGATCTCTTCTGAATTGTTTTCAGTATTTCTTACAGTTTTATCTTTTTTCTCGTTTTTTAGTTAGATAAAGTTATCACAATGCAAATACACTTGTCTTACTCGAAAAATGTTCCACCTGTTAAATGTTGTCTCTCATTTTGAAATGGAAATCCCCCGGTAAAAAAACAGTTTATGACAATTTTACTTTTTAAGTGCACAATAAAACAATATGTATGTATGTTAACTTTGAGCGACAAAAATTAAAGTGAGAAACAAAAACGTATAAAATCGGAAGTCGTCGACTATACAATACCATACACCATATCTCAAAACTATACTCGTATACCCTCATCTTACAGAGGAGGGTATGTATAATTTTCTACGGGGTAAAAGTGTAACACGTACGAAGGAGTGGCCTAAGACCGCAAGTATGTTTGGTGGAAATACGTTTTGGGTCATTTTGAGTCATTTGAGCAATGTCCGTCCGTCCGTGTTTCTGTCTGCTGCGCACGATAACTCTCGAAAAGAGTAACTGATTGACTTCAAATTTAGTAAATATAAAAAAATCTAAATACGAACCGATTTTTTAAAGTTAAGTAGTTTTTCTTTGGATCATGAATCTTCTCCCTGCTGAATTTCGAAATAATCAGATGTCAAATCGAAAGGAATATGTTTTTGGGAGTTATACTAAATCTGAACCGTTTTCTAATAAACTCGTTCTTGGAGCATGAAGCTCCTCTCCGCCAAATTTCACCATGATCAGGTGTAAAATAGAAATTCTACAGTGCGTGGATGCCAAATCGGAAGGAACATATAAAGGGTATTTCAGGGTCATTGGTCCATATTTCTTTAAGAACGACATTGGCCATCTTTGACAGATATGCACCTCTAGGCACTTGGCACCTTACAGCACCTGTTTTTATTTATCTCTAACATTGTGTCTTCTTAATTTCGAAAGTTAGGAGCATTGCCACGTCTGTAAATTAAGGGGAAAAGTGATGTTTGCAGCTAGCTGTAACAGTTTTAAAAATTTTGAATACTTTTCCATATATGAATCGATAAGTAAGTACTTATAATTATAAGTAATCGATAAGTAAATACATTTATTTCAAAATATCAAAATAAACAAATTTTTGGGATCCATAAAATCGATATGTATTGCATTTTTTCTATATTTATATTTCCATAAATTCTATATCTTAAAACATTTGTTGTCTGTAGCAAATTATGATATCTCCCCCCTTACACATACAGAAAGTCAATTTATTATAAGATTCATAATAATTCTTCCCCAGGTTTTGCGAAATTTGTTTGAAAATTAAATTACATTGGAGCGCCCAGTAGGTGAGTTGATAGCGTACTCTCCTATGAGTTTGGGGGTCGTGGGTTCGATTCCCACCAGAGGCTCTGGTCAGTCGCGCGGTGACAAAGACCATGTGGTCTTTGTAACCCCATGTGGAATATAGCTTTAAAGAAATGGCATATTTATACCCTCACTTTAGTGTGACGAGGGTATATATCATTTGCTACGGAAAAAAGTGTAACACATCAAAGGAGTGATCTAAGACCCTAAGTATGTTCGGAGGAATCCGTTTTGGGCCATTTTAAGTCGAATGAGCAATGTCCGTCCGTCTGTCTGTCTGTCTGTCTGTCTGTCTGCTGGCTGGTGCGCACGATAACTCTCGAAAGGAGTAACCGATTGACTTCAAATTTGGTATGTGGTAATATTTTTTTCTATCTCCGGCTAAGTTCGAAGATGGGCCATATTGGTCCATTCCTTCTAGTACCTCCCCCACAAAGGGTTAAAATGTTGTGAAATATTGATTCTTTAATAACTACCATACTACTTATTCTAATCTTCTGAAATTCCACACATAGTATTAGTTTATTAGTCGCTATCAACTCGAGAAAAATGGGCGAAGTTGCCACGTCCCTTTAGGTACCTCCCACACAAATGCACTTGAAATTTTGCACAGTGTTATGCTTTTATATTGCCTACAGTCCAGAGAAAAATGGGCGTTGTTGCCACGCCCCTTTTGGTACCTCCCATACAAAGGTACCATTTTGCACCAAAAGTTAACAGCTTATAACATTAATACAAGTGTATAATAATACTTGAAATTTTGTACAGTGTAATGTTTTTATAGTGCCTATAGTCCTGTGAAAAATGGGCGTTATCGCCACGCCCCTTTTTGTACCTCCCACACAAAATGGCCAAATCCGTTTCTATGTGAAAGTGATGTTTTCAGCATTTCTAGCCCTCAATAAGGGCCCCTCATAATATCTTTTAATTTAAATGGTAAGCCGGCTTAAGCGAATTTATACTTTAAAAATATGGTGCAAATACTAAGGTAACTTCCACGAAAATTCTAATTTTAGAAAAAAGTATAAAACAAAAACTTTACCATAAAAAATTGTTGTTTTGGTTTCAAAAAAGGTTGCCTCAATCTATGCAAAAAAAGTTTTTATGCCTCGGATACAAAACAAATTTTTGTTGCTTAGTGATTAGATCCATTATTTTTCGGTATAATTTACTCAGGAGTTATTATTTATTAGACTTTTTTCTCCTGCTCTAGGTTATAGGGTATACGTATGTATGTATGAATTCTGATCAAGATAGATTTTCTTATCACTTCCTTACAATCCGCTTGTAATTTAATTACAAAGTATATGAGAAGAATTGAGCCCAACAAACAATACTGGAGTTAATTGGAACTGCTATTTAAGCGTGCGGAAATCATTTGTTTCTATAATAATATAGAACAAAATGGTCTTGAAGCCGGGAGAGTATCCTAGTTAGAATCACAAAGATTTGCAGACCGAATAAAAGCAAGCAAGCAACATTTGGGAATTTATTTTCAACAAATATTAAGATTTATGTTTTAAACAAAAATTTAGACCCAATTTACAAGCTCATGTCGCAAGCTTTATGTCGCAGGGACAAGTTGCACCGTGTAAATTGGGTATAAATCATGTGAAACGGTTCAAGTTTTAACACTATGTAACAAAAAAATGTGTGTGTAAATTTTATGAAAACGAAACAAAAACAAGTAAGAACCAATATGCCCATCTTCGAACTTAGCCGGAGATAGAAAAAAATATTACCGTATAACAAATTTGAAGTCATTCGTTTACTCCTTTCGAGAGTTATCGTGCGCACCAGCCAGCAGACAGACGGACGGACATTTCTCATTCGACTTAAAATTACCCAAAACGAATATTCGCCAAACATACTTAAGGTCTTAGATCACTCCTTCGATGTGTTACACTTTTGGTCCGTAGCAAATGATATATACCCTCCTATCACTAAAGTGAGGATATTAAAATTATGATAAAGTTTTTATCCCCTCATCTTAGAGAGGAGGGTATATATCATTTGCTACGAGCCAAAAGTATAACACATCGAAGGAGTGACCTAAGACCCTAAGTATGTTGGGCGGATATTCGTTTTGGGTCATTTTAAGTCGAATGAGCAATGTCCGTCCGTCCGTCTGTCTCTCTGCTGGCTGGTGCGCACGATAACTCTCAGTAGGACTAACCAATTGACTTCAAATTTGGTATGTGGTAATATTTTCTTCTATCCCCGACTATGTTCGAAGATGGGCCATATGGGTCCACTCCTTCTAGTACCTCCGCCACAAAGGGTTAATATTTAGTTAAATATTGATTATTTAATAACTTCTACGCTACTTATTTGAATCCTCTGAAATTCTACACATACTATTAGTTTATTAGTCACTATTACCTCGAGAAAAATTGGCGAAGTTGCCACGCCCCTTTTGGTACCTCCCACACAAATGGACAATTTTGAACTAAAAGTTAATATCTTATAACTTTATTACCAGTGCATACAAAGACTTGAAATTTTTCACAGTGTAATGGTTTAATACTACCTACAATACAGTGAAAAATTGGCATTATTGCCACGCTCCTTTTGGTACCTCCCACACAAATGGACCATTTTGTACCAAAAGTTACCAGCTTATAACTTTAATACCAATGCATAAAAATATTTGATATTTTGTACAGTGTGTAAGAAACCTCCGGTTACTCCGTGCTTGAAGCTGGGGTGCTACTCAGTTGTGTCCATGGTCCTTCCTATACGTTGATTCGCCACCAATAAAAAACACTTATTTAAATTTCGGGGTCTTTACCCCAGTATAACTTTATTTTGTTGTTGTTGAATTTATATATTTCTCCACTTGTTACTTTTCACAAACTTTCTCGGTGCTCTAGTGGCTTTTGCTGTCTCGTGACGTTCGTTGTTACCAGAGCCAGTGCCCTACGACTCCTGACATCTAACTCCTATACTTCCTTTAACTCGGATGTAAATCCAAGCCTATGCTTTTTCCCTCTGATTTCCGGGCGTATAGCGCAGAATGCCTACCGCTTAGCCCTTACCACTCCTGACCTCTAACTCCTGTACTTCCTTTAACTCGGATGTAAATCCAAGCCTATGTTTTTCCCTCTGATTTCTGGGTGTAAACCTCAGAATGCCTACAGCTTAGCCCTTACGCAGTGCTCTACGCTCCTTCCAGACTGGATGAAAATCCTAGTCCAGATGAGTCGGATGTAAATCCTTCCCGCTCCACTGGTTGTAAAAACACTGGTTTTTTATGAGGAATTGGTGTTACAAATTCCACTTCAATATGACTAGCACTGGGTACAGTTTCTGTGTTTATTTTTTTTCCTACCGGCTCTTACAACGTCTCACCATGCAGTCCAAAATCCAAGAGAGCTCACTTACTGACTACACCTCCTTATATACAATTGTAAAGCTACATAACTGTAGTTTGTTATTACTACATTCGACCGCTCTCGAACCGATATCGGTAACCTCTCCGAGTACGTTTAAACCGGCTACGCTTCATCGGTTGTTTGCTTCTGCCTCTCTTTTGTACATCTTGCCTGCTCTGTTCACACACCTCGGGGAATTTATCTCTGTTGACTCTGCTCTGTTAAACTCAGATGCCTCTTTTGTTCTCTGCTGATCAGCTCTGTTAATCTCCTTTGTTGGCGCAACTATGTTCACTCCTCTGTTGACGGTGTTAGTCAGTAGCCTTCCTGTGACCGTCGACCTCCGGATGATAGATGTAAATCCATTTGCCCAGTAAAACGCACCACTGTAATGATTTTTCTTGTGCATGTCATTTTATTCTGTGTCACAATTATCATTAATTTTGACCCTCACAAGTGTAATGTTATTATAGTACCTAAAGTCCAGAGAAAAATGGGCGTTATTGGTACGCCGCTTTTGGTACCTTCCACAAAAATTGACTTTTTTGTACCAAAAGTTAACAGCTTTTAACTTTAATACCAGTGCATAAAAATACTTGAAATTTCGTACAGTACAATGCTTTTATAATACCCAGAATCTAGAGAAAATGGGCCTTTTGGCAACTCCCACACAAATGGACCATTTTACACCAAAAGTTAACAGCTTATAACTTTAATACCAGCGCATATAAATGCTTGAAATTTTGTACAGTGTAACGCTTTTATAGTACTAAGACGCCGGAGAAAAGTGACCGTTATTGGCACGCGCCATTTGGTACCTCACACACAAATGAACCATTTTGTACCAAATGTAAACAGCTTTTATCTAGAACATACTTTTAAGATATTAAATGCAATTTAAATTGACAATAATTTAATTAAAACAAAAAAATATACATTTTCGAATATTTTTTTTGGGACTCAAGGTGAGGGGTATTATAAGTCGGTTTACCCGACTGAACTTTCGTACTTGTTTTCTTTTTTTTTAATCCAATTTTCTTGGACCTTTAGTTTTTGGACAATATTTTTTGAACTATAAGCGCGATAGAGCCGTAATAAAAATTATGTAAAAATAAAGGTTACAAATGTTAAGAAAATCATTTACACATAGAAAGGTTTAGTAACTTAGCCTTTAAAACAATTAAAAAAAAACTATTTTTTTTTAACAAAGTTCTTTATTGCTGTCGCCAGAGCAACCATCAAAATATTAAAAATCACCAAAAAATATATGTGTAATATCTTGAAAGCTAGCACCCTAACTAAAAGACAATGACTATTTGAAAAAATCTATGGATATTTATTTAAATTTTTTTTGCCATTTTGTTTGTGAGGCTCCAAAGAGCCGTGGCAATAACTCCCATTTTTCTATAGACTATGGGCACTATAAAAGCAGTACACAGTTTCATACAACACCAAGGTTTTGTATGGAAAGGAATCGAAGTTCTAAGCCGTTAACTTTTTGTGTAAATTGGTCCATTTGTATGGGAAGTACCCATATCCCCCAATCAATATTTTAATAAATGATAATCCTTTGAGCGGGAGGTACTCGAAGGAGCGTGGCAACATTGTCCATAATTGGTCTTAGCCGGCGTTGGCAACAAATATTAACCCATACCGTAATTGAAATCAATCGGTTGCTCCTATCGAAAATTATTGTGCGCACCAGTCAGACTTTCCGCTGTTAAATTGTAATGTACTACAAAACTCCAGAATCAGTTTTATTTCCCAAATTGTTTGCTGGATTTATCAATTACTGGAAAAACTATAAAAGTGACCAAAATTATAGTGAACACAACATTAGTTCGTTATATTGCGACGACGTAAGAAAGTTTCAAACAAGATGTTCTCCGTAAAATTATTTTCTTTCTTCGCCATACTTTTGGTAACCATTGCGGCCATAATGGCTGGACTATCAGATGCTAAAAGCGACCTTGTTTGTTCTCAAATCTGTACGAGGGAATATGCTCCTGTGTGTGCTACTCTCGCCGATGGTACTTCTCTGGAGTTTGGCAATAAATGCATGAGCCATGTTGCCATGTGTACCAGGATTCTGGGTAAGTTATTAAAATGAAGGATACGTGTGGTGCTAATTTCTAGCAAGAGAGTTAAATCTGAAAATAGACAATATTTAGTTTTTGGACAATATTTTTTGAACAATAAGCGCGATAGAGCCGTAATAAAAATTAAGTAAAAATGAGGGTTAAAAATGTTGAGAAAATCATTTACACATAGAAAGGTTTAGTAACTTAGCCTTTAAAACTATTTAAAAAAAATAATTTTTTTAACAAAGTTCATTATTGCTGTCGCCAGAACAACCATCAAAATATTAAAAATCACCAAAAAATATTTGTGTCATATCTTGAAAGCTAGCACCCTAACTAAAAAACAATGACTATTTGAAAAAATCTATGGATATTTATTTAAATTTTTATTGCCATTTTGTTTGTGAGGTTCCAAAGGGCCGTGGCAATAACTCCGATTTTTCTACAGACTGTGGGCACTATAAAAGCAGTACACTGTTTCATACAACACCAAGTTTTTGTGTGGAAAGGAATCGAAGTTCTAAGCCGTTAACTTTTTGTGTAAATTGGTCCATTTGTATGGGAAGTACTCATATCCCCCAATCAATATTTTAATAAATGATAACCCTTTGAGCGGGAGGTACTCGAAGGAGTTTGGCAACATTGTCCATAATTGGTCTTAGCCGGCGTTGGCAAAAAATATTAACCCATACCGTAATTGAAATCAATCGGTTGCTCCTATCGAAAATTATCGTGCGCACCAGTCAGACTTTCAACTGTTAAATAAATGCATGAGCCATGTTGCCAAGTGTACCAGGAATCTGGGTAAGTTATTGAAATGAAGGTTTACGTGTGGTGCTAATTTCCAGCAAGAGAGTTAATTCTGAAAATAGACAATTGTAAAAAGGACGGGTTAAAAGTGGTATACGGAAATTAGACTGGGATCTTTTTCGCCCCATCCTTTGAAAGTATGGGCAGTCCATTTGGAATTAACATATGTACTCGTAATTGCTGATATTGAAGTGTGGAAAGTTTTTATAAAATTTTCTTAAATAGTTCAGATTTTGAAATATGACACTCTTGCTCGAAATAAGCTACTTTTAATATTCGTTATCCTAATATTTTCGAATAACAATGCTTAATTTTTCCTTACAGACATTCAAGTGTTGATCGAAGGAAAATGCGGCGAAATTGTTGTTTAATTTTCAAAAAAAAAACTAAATAAAATCTATGAATATTGAAAGCAATTTATTTTACTTATATCTTTTATATATAAGTACATACTAAGTGATTTTAAGTTCAAAATAATTGCATGAGATGCATATGGCATGAACTGATTTATGTTTAGGTACAATTGGTAATTGTTAAAAAAATAATAATGTTTCAGTCGAGTAAACCGACAGATGTACAGGGTGGCCCATATTCGACGGACCCATCTGGCAACGCCATAACTTTTGACAGAGATGTCAGATCGCTTAATGACATGCCGCGTTTGAAGCGTCAGTCCAAGCAGATTTTTACCATGGAACAATACACGCCACGCGAGCGCTCTGAAATAGTTGAAATTTACATTCAACAGAAGAAGTCAATTGTGAAAACTCAACGTGCTTTTAAAATATTAAAAAATGTGAGAAGTGCGCCTTCTAAAAACACCATTAAGCGTTTATACGAAAAATTTTCGACTGGTGAGGCTCTTTCTAATCCGAAGAGGCCAAATAAAAGTCGACCAAGGCGATCGGCCGAGAATATCGCTGCCGTACGAGCCAGTGTTGAGAGGTCCCCAAGAACATCCCAAAAACGCCGTTCTCAGCAGTTGGGCATGGCTCGGTCCACTTTACAACGGATTATTCGCGTTGATTTGCATTTGTTCCCGTACAAAATTCAATTGACGCAAAGATTGTTGCCTGCGGACAAGCCTCGTCGATTGGAATGGGCCCAACGAGTCATCGAAATGGCCGATGATGACGAGCAATTTTGGAACAAAATTATCATGTCCGATGAAGCCCATTTCACATTGAATGGGACCGTAAATAAGCAAAATTGCCGTATTTACGCCACTGAAAATCATCAGGAGATTCAAGAATTGCCTCTTCATGACGAAAAAGTCACAGTTTGGTGCGGCGTTAGTGCGAAAACGGTCATTGGGCCGTTTTTCTTCCAAAACGAAAATGGCCATGCTGTTACCATCAACCAGGATCATTATCGCGACATGATGACCAATTTTGTGATGCCAATTATTCGTCGAAAGCGTATGAGGCAGTTCTGGTTTCAACAAGACGGCGCTCCACCGCACACAAGTCGCATAACAATCGATTTTCTGAAGAATTTGTTTCCGTTTGATGTCGAAAAGTGGTGATTTGGACTGGCCACCGCGTTCGCCCGATTTGACGCCGCCTGACTTCTTCTAGTGGGGATATTTGAAGTCAAAGGTTTACGTTAACAAGCCAAGGACCGTAGAAGAGCTCAAGGACAACATTCGTGAAGAAATAGCCGCTATTCCGGCCGAAATGTTGGCGAAAACGATGGAAAATGCTGCAAAAAGGGCACAATACGCCATCAACGCCAGAGGCGGCCATTTGAGAGATATCATATTCAAAAATTGATGTAAACAAATCTACTTGGAACAAATTAAATGATTAAGATTGCCAACCGCCAAATTTTTATTTTTTTCTTTGATTTTTTTTAAAAAAAACATGGGTCCGTCGAATATGGGCAACCCTGTATGTATATCATCCACAATTTGTCAGTTTTTTTCAAAATGCACTGTTCCTGTTATAAACATAATCTATTTGTTTATATCTGAAGCTTTTGGCATTATAGATACTTGAGTGAAGCTCATTAAATTGTTGAGCTCTGGAGGCCTTTGCCTTGTTGAGGAGCTTCCTGAAGTACTTCACAAGTATAACTAATTGAGACGACTGCTGTGGCGATCACTGTTTGTCCCTTGGCTTGATTTTAGGACGCCCGCATTGCCATTTTCAGGCAGCAGTGCCTCGTATATCACCAATAGCTCTCGCCTTCCAATAAATCTTTTTGATAGAGACTTCTTGAATGTATCTCTGCCCCAGACTGCCTTCCTAATATTATGTGGGATGACGGAGTTATGAGTTTTTTCATTTATGCGAAAACTAATATATCTATGCCAGTGGTATATCTATGGCTATGAAAGTCTAAAACTTTTCAATCCGAAATGTTAACGCTTCAATTCTCGGAGACAAGGGTGACATCGATCAGGTCTTGTGTAATTCTAGTAAGGAAGATAGTAGCGCCGTCCTGTTGAAACCTCATGTCGAATTTCCATATCATTCAAATCATTCCAAAATAAGTTGGTAGTCGTCGACTTTTGATGCTCGCCGTTGACGATGATTGTCTGGCCAACATCGTTCTTAAAGAAATATACACCGATGCCTCGGCAGCCCAGAATCCACACCAGACTGTGTCTTTTTCGGGATGCATTGGACGCTCTTGGATCTCATGTGGATTGGTAACGTCCCAAATTGGACAATTTAGCTTGTTGACGTTCCCTTTCATCAAGAAATAGGCTTCATCGCTCAAGATGCCAGAAGTGTGACGCATCGAAGTAGTGACCTAAGACCCTGTTCGGCGGATATTCGTTTTGGGTCATTTAAAGTCGAATGAGCAATTTCCGTCCGTCAGTCTGTCTGCTGGCTGTTGCGCACGATAACTCTCGAAAGGAGTAACCGATTGACTTCAAATGTGGTATGTGGTAATATTTTCTTCTATCTCCGGCTATGTTCGAAGATGGGCCATATGGGCCACAAAGGGTTAACATTTAGTTAAATATTGATTATTTAATAACTTATGTGCTACTTATTTGAATCCTATGAAATTCTACACATAGTATTAGTTTATTAGTCACTATTACCCCTTTTGGTACCTTTCACACAAATGGACCTTTTTGCACCAAAAGTTAGCAGCTCTTAACTTTAATACCAGTCCATACAAATACTTGAAATTCCGTACAGTACAATGCTTTTGTAATACCAAGAATCTAGAGAAAAGTGGCCGTAAATGCACCATTTCACACCAAAAGTTAACAGCTTATAACTTTAATACCAGCGCATATAAATGCTTGACATTTTGTACAGTGTAATGCTTTTATAGTACTAAGAGGCCGGAGAAAAGTGACCGTTATTGGCATGCGCCATTTGGTACCTCCCACACAAATGGACCATGTTGTACCAAATGTAAAAAGCTTTTAACTTTAATACAAGAACATACATTTAAATTATTAAATGCTATTTAAATTGATAATAATTTAATTAAAACAAAAAATATAAATTTGCGAATATTTTTTTGGTACTCAAGGTGAGGGGATTTATAAGTCGGTTTACCAGTCTAAACTTTCTTACTTGTTATTAAGATGATTTTGCAAAACGCACAGAATAAATGACATCCAATTCGACAGATGTAGCTTCAACAATATGTCCGCTATAAACTATAAGAATTCGGAAACCCCTTTAAATATTAATGTTGCTCTTGGCAAGTATACAGAACCTACGTCTCCCATACTCTGTACATGTTCTGAAGCAGCTTAAATCCAGGTGACCTGTCCTCTCAACCATGGTTCCTGGATGGATAAGAACCACATATACATGTCCTTGCATTAAGCCTTGAAGTGGTGGAGATTTATGTGTAAAAGCCGGACCATGGTGAGATTTGCCTCCACCGGTTATATCCACCTCGTCGTCGATGTTCGCTAGAAGCTAATCCTTGCGGGCTTATCCCGATCCTATGATGAAGAGCTTCTGCACTCATCCAAGCAAATCGGAAAAGGGTCAAACGTTAGTTTCTTCACTCACTTACGAAGAGGTTTGTAGAGTGGTTTTCGAATTCCGTCCTCCATTGCTTTGGTGCAGCTTAAGACGGATTTTCCTTAATCTGTATGACACTACGCCATCAGACTAGGCAAGATGGGGTAATACTGCGTGCCTTCGAAAGCTATCCGCCTCATGCAATCGACCGATCTTACAGTTGCCAGTTTGAAGACCGGCATTGTAGAATTTAAGAATCTTACTGATAGATTCCGCATCGGGTGGTGGAGCCGGCCTTTTAGAAGGCTGCTGTACTAAAGGTGGAGGACGAGGGATCAATGGACCTGCTGTCGGGCCCAGATTTAGATCCTCGTGAATTAGTTGTCGTCGTCGTTTTCATTGTAGTTATCAGTTTACGTACCAGTTAATTGCTGGTGTTGAGTGTATCTGTTTGTTTCATGTTGGTCCCACATGAGTGGGACCAACATGAGTCGTTGCTGAGGCGACTGGGTATCAGCAAAAGCAGCCGCCATTTGAACGGGCAGTACAATGTGAGATTTATACGACTTTTTACATATCATTATTTTTGGAGGGAGATTTTCAGGGGTAAGGCGATGAGCAGGGTGAGCAAGAGAAATATTTCCAGAAATGTCTCCTTTATTTTGTTCTGTGACATGGAACATCTATTATTGAGGTGTCTGCCTTAACTTCCTTAACTGTTTTCATCGATGGTACATTTTTAAAATGCATTTTGTACATACAGTGTTATTTAAAATGTTAAGGTTTTGAGATTTAAGTGCTACAATTAGGTTATCGAAATTACATTACTATTCTATTGAAATAGGGCATACGTGTTTTTCTTATAATAATTTGTCTTATCTATTTACGACAATCATCTCATACTTGGATTACATACAATCAACACTCGAAAAATATAATTTAGATTTCCACACAGTTTACTGGGTTGTACTGTCTTTTAGCTATATAAGTGAAAAGGATTTAACTCAACTTGTCATTAGTTTTGCATTTTGACGCGGATTAAGAAGTTCAGAAAAGATGTTTGTCGTAAAATTCTTTACTTTTGTGACCATACTTTTGGTAACCATTATCGCTACAATGGGCAAACCAACCGATACGGATAGTAAAATTCGATGTCCACATATCTGTACCTTGGAATATGCACCTGTCTGTGCTACACTAGTGGATGGTAGTACTCTGGATTTTGCCAATAAATGCCTGTGTACTTTTGCGAAGTGCACCAGGAAACTGGGTAAGTGGCCACAGTAAGGCGTATGTATTTTTATCTTTCTGATCGCATTGAAACTTGCACCAAATTTAGTGATATTGGGTAGTAGTTATGACACAAAATTACAACGATATCGGTGAAGGACTGTTCGAGTTGGAAGGTGTTAAATATTGATATGTTAAATATTGATGTTGCCCAATGTGTTTCAGAAAATAAAGACAAACATCTACAAAAATAGACGTTGAAACACATATTTACAAATCAAGAACCAATGATCCTAGTTGGTTCAAGAAATCTTTAAAGAATCTTAAATTAAGTAGCCTTCATCTTCTTCTAAAATCATTTTTTCATACCATCTGGGGATTCAAAGATAGCTTACAAGATATTGCGAAAACCCATTTTTTTAAAAAATATTGAATAATTTGTTCCGCCTAAAACCATCGAAAAGTCAATTAGTTACAATTATTATGTTTATACCCTACACCACACTGTGGTACAGGGTATTATAAGTTTGTTTCGCGGCAGATGTTTGTAACACCTGAAAATAACACAGCTGAAAATAACACAGCCTTAAAGTATACCGATCGACTCAGAATCACTAGCTGAGTCGATTTAACGATGTCCGTCCGTCTGTCCATGTAAAGTTGTTCGTCGACTACAGGTCGCAATTTCACTCCGATCGTTCTGAAATTTTGCAGTTTAGAGTATTTCGCGGCTGTTAAGATCGCTATTGAATTTGGTTGAAATCGGTTCAGATTTAGATATAGCTCCCATATATATCTTTCGTCCAATTTGGCCCTTTAGTCCTATAGAAGCTGTATTTTACATCCAATCGTTTTGAAATTTAGAATGGTAGAGTTTCTTGATCCGTGAACTAACATTGTCGAATTTGAAGAAAATCGGTTAAGATTTAGCTGTAGCTCCCATATATATGTTTCGTCCGATTTTGCTCCTTAGTCCTGTAGAAGCTGTATTTTACATCCAATCATTTTGAAATTTAGAATGGTAGAGTTTCTTGATCCATGAACCAACACTGCCGAATTTGAAGAAAATCGGTTAAGATTTAACTATAGCTCCCATATATATGTTTCGTCCGATTTGGCCCTTTAGTCCTGTAGAAGCTGTATTTTACATCCAATCATTTTGAAGTATAGAATGGTAGAGTTTCTTGATCCATGAACCAACACTACCGAATTTGAAGAAAATCGGTTAAGATTTAGCTATAGCTCCCATATATATGTTTCGTCCGATTTGGCCCTTTAGTCCTGTAGAAGCTGTATTTTACATCCAATCATTTTGAAATTTAGAATGGTAGAGTTTCTTGATCCATGAACCAACACTGCCGAATTTGAAGAAAATCGGTTAAGATTTAACTATAGCTCCCATATACATATATGTTTCATCCGATTTGGCTCTTTAGATCCAATCGTTTTTATACCCTACACCACACTGTGGTACAGGGTATAAAATGTCCCAAAAGTAAATTTATGTAAACAATTTATACATGAATTACAAAATTTATATATCAGAGTTATTCAATATTAAAGTCGGCCCTGCCGACTTTAGCCTTTCCTTACTGGTTTTATTATTCTATCGAAAAAAACCGATGCATAATTTCAAAAATTGGAGCTAATTAAGTAATTCTATATACAAACATATAATTTTCTGTTTTCCAGTGTGATATTATGTTATTTAACATAATGTTATGTTTCATTTGGTTTGGGTTTTGTAGATTTGCTAAATTAGCTACAACTTTGTAAAATATTCATAGAATTTATTCTGAATGGTATCATTTTACGTAATTTACGATAAAATACTACAAAAATAATAATTGTGAATTTGTCGATGTCTTTAAGATGTTTTAATTAAAAAGTTATTAAAATTTTTTCAAAAAAAAACATTTTTCGCAATATCTTATATTGGAAGAAGATGAAGGCTACATACTTTAGAATTCTTTAAAGGATTCCTGAACGAATTAGGATAAATGGTTCTCGAGTTATGATGAAATATGCCGTTCAACCTCTATTTTTTTAGATGTTTATCTTTATTTTGATACAAATACCGGGTGGCCGGTATAAAATTAACGAAGGGGTTTGAGTTCATTATAACATTTTATATAAATATGGCCATAATTATTAATATTTTTTAACTGCAGTATATTAATGGAAATGTTTTTTTTTCCTGTATATTTACGGGGTGTCCCAAAATGACCGATGGGGTTTGGATCACTTATAACTTTTTATACCCGACACAACACTGTGGTACAGGCTGTTAACACTTTGTGCATTTGTTTGTAACGCTTAAAAACAAAGAGATTGACCCATAGTATATTATACCGATCGCCATTAAATCGCTTTCAGAGTCGATTTAGACATATCCGTCTGTCTGTCCGCCTGTCTGACTGTCTGTTTGCCATGTATTCTTGTTATCAAAGTGCAGGTCGTAAATATTAAGCAATCTTTACGAAAATTGGTACAGATTGCTCTGTTGATCTGGCTGAAATTTTAGAATTCATATTTAATATTGGACATAATCGTCCCTAGTAAAAATGTGGAATATCAGTCCATGTATATTAACCCCGTATAAAGGTCTCCGCAGATGCCACTTCTTGACTCTCTAGAAAGAACAGTTTTCAATTGATTTGGCCGAAATTTAGGAATTTCCACTTTGTAAAGCGTGGTCTGGCGACGTCATCGGGCCACACTTCTTCGAAATGAGGCCGGTCAGGCAGTTACTGTGAATGGTGTTCGCTATCGTGAGATGATAACGAACTTTTGATGGCCCGAATTGGAAGATATGGATGTGTACAATATGTGGTTTCAACAGGACGGTGCCACTTGCCACACTGCTAACGCAACAATGGCTCTTTGGCGCAACAAATTCAATGGCCGTGTTATCTCACGTCGTGGCGATGTCAATTGGCCGCCAAGATCATGTGATTTGACATCGTTGGACTTCTTTCTTTGGGGTTATTTGAAACAAAAGGTGTACGTCAATAATCCAGCAACAATTCAAGAGCTAAAGAATGAGATAATTCGGCACATTAACGGCATAGAACCTCAATTATGCTTCAGCTTCATCGAAAACTTGGACCATAGGATGGAGGTGTGCCGCCGAGGTCGCGGCTGCCATTTGCCCGATATTTTGTTCCATACATAATTGAACCATACCAATATTATCATAATAAAAATAAATGTCAATAATTTCCTAAATATTTTGTGTTTTTTTTTTCAAAATTAACATCGACCCATAAAATTTAACCACCCTTTATTATACCTAATCGTCCATAGTAAAAATTGGTATAACCCCCATATATAGGTCCCCACTGACGCCACTTCTTGACGGTCTAGAGAACGGATTCTTCAATTGATCTGGCTGAAAGTCCCTTTTTTAACATATATGCCTGGAATTTAGGAATGTACTCTATTTAACCTGCAACTATTAAAAGTAATAATGGTTATTCGCGCATTTGTTGGCAAACAATGGTTGAGGGTATAATACAGTCGGCCACGCCCTACTTTAGTCCTTCCTCAGTGGATTATTTTATATATTTTTTTCAGTATTTTGAAAAAAAACCCAAGACTTTTTTAATTTTCGAGTAATGGAACAGAATTTAAAATGGAACAGATACAATCAAACAACGCGCCCAAAAAAAAATTAAAAAATAAAAATATATTCTCCATTATTATACTGTACTTAAAACATAAGTAAGTAATTATGTCTTAAATAAAAAGTTATAATGAACTCCACCCTGGCCACCCTGTATCATAAAGAGGTGTATAAAATCATAAACTTGGGTCACCCTAGTTTTGTTACCATTATCTTAAGTGGCAATTCTTTTTATTAATAATCTGGAGATAAAATCTATTCACATCAAATTTTCTTACAAAATAATTAAAATTTATTTGCTTATATAAAATTTAAATACTTTGTCCGATATTTACAAAAAAAACTAATCCTTTTCCTTTTTTCGTTACAGATATACAAATGTTAAATGAAGGAACATGTGACTAAGTTGGCTTATGGAAAATCAGAAGCACAGGAAATTGACAAGATTTTCTTAATTTGTTTAAAATTTAAAAGTAGTTCGCTACTATTGATACAATTTTCAAAATTTATTATGTGATTGATATTGATTTTTATTAATACCAAAATAAATTGAAACTGTGATTCTTAACACATCTTGAGTGGCGTTTTTTTTTTCTTGGGGGAAATCGCCGTTTTTGATATGTTTGAATTGAAAGAAAATATATTTGGAATAGAAATTTGTAAATCTATATATATTCGTATAATGAAGAATGTGTGTTTGTTTATTTGTACCGTATAGGCGTCTAAACGGCTGGACCGATCGTCTTGAAATTTTCACAGAATGTACATATGTGGGGGGTGGTAAAAATAGGCTACTTGAATTTTCGATACATCAAGTGGGTGTGAACCCACCCACATGGGTCATATTTTGATATTGGGAACATTTTTTAGCTAGAGTGCCTAAATTTTGTGTATTTGCATTTAGTGGCAGATTATGTGAATTTTCCAAAAATGGGCGGAATCGAACCAATGGGCGTGGCTCCGCCCATATAAGCCAAATTTTGAAATTGAAATATTTTCCATAATTTATTAGCGAGAGTTCTGCAGTTAAGTGTCTATGTATCTGGTGACAGTCTACGTGATTGGTCTAAAAATGGGCGGGATGGGGCCAATGGGCGTGGCCCAGCCCACATAGACCAAATTTTGAAATTTAGATATCTTGCACAATTTGCTAGCGAGAGTGCTGCAATGTTGTGTATATATATCTGGTGGCATTCTACGTAATTGGTCCAAAAATGGGCGGGATTGGACCAATGGGCGTGGCCCCGCCCATTGGTCCAATCCTGGTATTGGTCCCCGAGATTGTTCCAAAAATGGCAGGGAGCGGACCAATGGGCTTGATCCCGCCCATATAAGCCAAATTTTTAAATTGAGATATTTTGCACAGTTTGTTAGCGCGCATTCAGTAATTAGGTGCATAAAAATAGGCGGGATCGCACCAATGGGCGTGGCCCCGCCCATATAAGCCAAATTTTTATATTGAGTTTCACAATTTATTAGCGAGAGTTCTGTCATTTTGTACATATGTATCTGGTGGTGGTCCACGTGATTGTTCCAAAAATGGCAGGGATCGGACCAAAGGCGGTGGCCCCGCCCACATTTACCAAATTTTGAAATTTAGATATCTTGCACAATTTTCTTGCGAGAGTTCTGCAATGTTGTGTATATATATCTGGTGGCATTCTACGTAATTGGTCCAAACATGGGCGGGATCGGACCAATGGACAATATAAGCCAAATTTTGAAATTGAGATATCTTATCAATTTATTAGCGATAGTGATGCAATTTTGTAAATATGTATCTGGTGGTGGTCCACGTGATTGTTCCAAAAATGGGCGGAATCGGACCAATGGGCGTGGCCCATAAGCCAAATTTTTAAATCGAGATATCTTGGTCAATTTGTTAGAGAGAGTGCTGTAGTTTTGTGCATATATATCTGGTGGTAGTCTAAGTGATTAGTTCAAAAATGTACGGGATCAGACTAATGGGCGTGGCACCGCCTATGTAAGCAACATTTTGAAATTAAGATATCTTGCACAATCTGTTTGCGATATTGCCGTTAGTTTATGTATATATATTTGGTGGCAGGATTCGTGATTGGTTAAAAAATGGACGGGATCGGAAATGTCAATCTCGGGCAACGAAGTGGACCGGGTCCAGCTATATAGTTATAAAACGATCGAAAGCACAATAAGTCAAGTATGATCAGGCTTAATCAAGTATTGGTTAGGCTTAAATCAAGAACTGATCAGACTTAAATCAAGTAATATCAGGATTAAATCTAGTATTGAGCAGGCTTTATTCAATCAAAAGTTTCTTCATTGAAGCCCGTTTCACACTCAAACCAATCCTATAAAATTCTCAAATCAATCTTAGAATGCTTGAAATAAGAATATTTCGGCTAAAAGTCTAGCCTAAACCGGCTTAAAGAGCGCTAAGATTAAGAATTCAGGGCTTAAAAATCCATACTTGATTGAAGTATTTTGTACTTGATGTAAGAAAAACCGTACTTACCGTACTTTTGACACCGCTACGGCTTGAGTCAAGTACGGATTACTCAATTTTTTTTCTGTGTATAACAAACAATTTCGTACTGGTGAAGAAACTTTTTTTAAGTAAAAATTTTTAACAATTTCAGTAACATCTTTGAGAAATTGACACATACACATCAACATATAAAACAAGTAAGAAAGTTTCAGTCGGGTAAACCGACTAAGGTATACCCTCACTTTGTGAGTAATGTAATATTGAATATTACTCGAATTATTCTGTCAATTTGTGTGGGAGGCACCAGAAGGGGTTTATCAAATACCCCTTTTTTTTTGCTAAACATTAGATACTTTAAATTCATTGCACTGTGCCGACTTATAAGCATTTATGTGCACTGGTATAAACGTTATGAGACATTAAATTGTGGTATGATTTGGGCATTTTGTGTGGGAGGTACAAAGAAGGGCGTGGCAATAACGCCCATTTTTCACAGGGCTATATACACTATAAAAACATTACACTGTACAAAATTTCAAGTATTTTTATACACTGGTTTTAATGTTATAAGCTGTTAACTTTTGGTGCAAAAAGGTACCTTTGTGTGGGAGGTACCAAAAGGGGCGTGACAACAACACCCATTTTCCCCTGGACTGTAGGCAATATAAAAGCATAATACTGTACAAAATTTTAAGTATTTTTATACATTATTATTAATGTTATAAGCTGTTAACTTTTGGTGCAAAATGGTGCATTTGTGTGGGAGGTACCAAAAGGAACGTGACGACTTCGCTCATTTTTCTCGAGTTGATAACGACTAATAAGCCAATACTATGTGTGGAATTTCAAAAGATTCGAATAAGTAGTATAGCAGTTATTAAATAATCAATATTTCACAACATTTTCACCCTTTGTGGGGGAGGTACTAGAAGGAGTGGACCAATATGGCCCATCTTCGAACTTAGCCGGAGCTAGAAAAAAATATTACCACATACCAAATTTGAGGTCAATCGGTTACTCCTTTCGAGAGTTATCGTGCGCACCAGCCAGCAGACAGACAGACACACAGACAGACAGACAGACAGACGGACGGACATTGCTCATTCGACTTAAAATGACCCAAAACGGATTTCCTCCGAACATACTTGGGGTCTTAGGTCACTCCTTCGACGTGTTACACTTTTTTCCGTAGCAAATGATATATACCCTGGTCACACTAAAGTGAGGGTATAATTATATTGAAATATGCCGTATCGTTGCAGCAAAAATATTAAAATCTGCTTTGTGTCTGCTACCACATTTTTTTTTGTTGAATGCATTCATCGTAACTGCTTGTTTTCGTAGCTGGAATGCGTTTTATAAAAGTGAGTATTATGTCATTTGTTAATGTTTGTTTTGAAAAAACTGCAACAAACAATGTGCTAAGAAAAAAAGCTGTTAATAAAAATAATAATTTATTTACAATTCATTCCTATCGTATTTTATGTTTATCTTCTAATGCCAATATGGTTTTGCTTTTCATCCAAAACATCTAAATAAACAAAAGAGGTTAGATAAATTGCATAATATATAGTCCAGTTTATAAACATATTTTCCCCCGAACAAAGTACATATGTAGTTTTGCAATATTTACTTGACATTCCCTATATAATGTCAATTAGCATCTGATACCACTTCAGTATTATTTTCTCTGGTCGCCTGCAGAGTGAAGTTACGAAGTTTGTAGCTCCAAAGAAAATGTTCTCCACAAAAACAACGATAGTCTTGGCTTTTATATTGGCCACTGTCGTTGTCATCAATGGTTTGAATATTTGTCCAGATATATGCACTGATGAATTCAATCCCGTATGTGTAACTATGCGCAATGGCACACTCCAGGAATTTGACAACATTTGCACCTTTACAGTTGAATCATGCAAGAGAAATATTGGTATTCCGGGTAAGCAAGTCATTGTGTTGTACATATATTTTGTATTAGATACATTCTGATAGAACTCCTTTTATTTTTTTTCTCGTCTCAAATAGATGTGACCGATATTCAGCTAGGATTTTGTCCTGATGCAATATCATCATAAGTGCCCGAAACTTAGTTTGTAAGATATACATACATAATGATTTGTGTACACAACAATGGAAACATATTTTGGTGAATGTTAGAGAGAAAATAAAGCAATGACTGCAGCATATGAAATTCTTTATGTTTTCTTGGATAATGCAATTTATACAATTTATGCAATTTATATATTGGATAATGCAAACGAAGCAACTCCTTGGCTCTTTCCAGTCTAACTTTTTTTTGTGCATCGGTGAGCTCTTGCACTTTTTGGAACTTCAATGGCTTTAGTCCAAGCTCATATGTGTTGTATCCTTTCTTGCGATATGTTCAGCTCACGAGCAATTTTTCTACCACTGCGACGTGGATTTCGATCAAATCTGGCCTTCACTTTTCGGATCATTTCTGGTTTTGTTACCGTTTTTTTTCGTCCACTTTTTGGACGCGATGCAACACTGCCAGTATCACGGTAACGAGCAATGGTACGAGAAACAAAAGATTTATTCACATTTAAATGCTGGAGGGCTCTAACGATAGCCACTTGTATTTTTCCACCCAAATATAAAGCAATCACACTATCACGCTTGAATTCCATCACGAATAACTTTTTTCTGAATGCAATAGATCAAAATGCTTTTGTAAGCTTGTAAACAATAAAATGAACTGTCACTGAAATAAATCTGTCAGCTATCAGACTAGCGGTTTAGAAGTGATAGCAACCTAAAGTTGGTTGCAATACATATCAGCCACCCTGTATATACTACTCATACTTATCAGAATCTTTCACAATTCCACACTGTATTAGTTTCTGGGTCATCTTGAGAAAAAATGGGCGAAGTTGCCACGCCACTTTTGGTACCTGCCATACAAATGGATCGTTGTCCACAAAAAGTTAACGGCTTATAACTTTGATTCCTGCTCATACAAACACTTGAAAGTTTGTACAGTGTAATGTTTTTATAGTACCCTACCGTCTTAAGAATAACCTCACCTTCAGTTCGAAAAAAAATTTTCGTAAATTTATTTATTTTTTGTTTCATTTAAATTATAAGCAACTTAAATTGCATTTAATAACTTTAAAGTATGCTCTGGCATTAAATTTACAATCTGTTACCTTTTGGTGGAAAATAGTCAATTTGTGTGGGAGGTACCAAAAGGGGCATTGGGTGTGGCAACTTCGCCCATTTTCGAGGTGATAGCGGCTAATAAGATATTTAGTTTAAGACTTTAAGAAGATTCGAGTAGGTAGTATACAAGTTATTAAATACATATGGGCCATCTTCGAACTTTGCGGGAGAAAAATATTACCGCATATCCAGTTTAAAGTCAATCGGTAACTTCTTTCGAGAGTTATGGTGCGTTGGGGTCTTAGATCATTCCTTCGATGTGTGACACATTTGTCTCGTAGCAAATGCTACATACCCTCCTCTCTAAGGTGAGGGGATACAAATGGTCGTTATTGCTACGTCCCTTTTGGTACCTCCCAAACAAAATAGCCAAAATAAAAAGTAACTTTTCTGAATTTCCTTATTTTACATTATTTATCAACCGATATTATCAGTTTAATTTTCGAATCGGAATTTGGTGTCATAGAATCAGATTTTATGTCAGAAGAAAATCAGAATCAGATTTTATCGGTTTTTATGTCAGAAGCAATCCGATCAGCCGGCAATTAGCAGATTTGCAGTACATATTCTTTCGATTTTTGTTTTAGCCGTTAAATTTTGACATACCAAGTAAATGAAAAATTAATTTGTACCCTAAAATAAACATTTGGCTATTTGTTTGTACGAGGTGGCGCAAAAGCAATCCTCCTATCAGAAATACTATAAATGGCGCAAAAGTAATCCTCCTATCAGAAAATGCTATAAATTTTGCGATTGGCCCCTAATGTCAGTTCTGTTTTGACATTTGTGTAGTAAACACATGCGAAATACACGGTAATAAACAATGTTACGCTACACTGCTCCAGAACGCGGAATATTGCTTACTATTTATTTGACCAATAATCGGTCGGTGACTTTGGCACAAAACATCGAAAGGTTACTTTTGCGCCACCTTGTATATAAAATAGGGAAAAATATGCAAATTAAATGGAGATTGATTTGTTGGTGGAATTTATGGAGAAAAAGCATACATACTTAAATGTTATAAAAAAACCTGACAAAGCTCTGTAGGGAGGCATGTCATAACGTCCAGGGTCATAATATCCATGGGCGTTATGACACTTTCAAAAGTGTACATGGACCTTATGACACTTTGGTCCGCGTAGCCGATTTTGGACGTCAGAAGAGAAAATCGTTACTCCCGGCCGAAAATCGGCCTCGTAAAAAAACTTTGGTCCACGGTTATGATCACCCTTGACGATGTGATATGCCACCCTCTGGAGGTGTTTCTATGTAGGGAACTGGCTGATACTCCAAACGGCGCTGTATGTATAATTTTTGTAGAAGTATGTAGTTTCCTCATCAGCATTTATCGTTGCCATCTTTTTTTAGGTTTTACCCACTGAGAACTAGTCTCAGTTCATGACTCAAAAGAATTGACACTATGTTTCTGCCAGGACTCACTGAACAAACTGACATATGGTAAAACCCTTCTCTCAAAAATCGCATTGTCACACAGGAAACTAACATTTCATCGATCGAATATTCTTTTTTGTTTCTTTTTTTAGTTTCAGGGTTCCATTTTCTCTTATTTGTTTTATTTCTTTCTGTTTTATTGTTGCTTTGGGGGATGTAGCACTTCGAATACCAAAAGTATTAACATTTTCGTACGTAAAGTATTTGAAATAGTTTTTTTGCTTGAAATTAATTCAAATATTATTCATACTTAATGTTTAGTAGATTTTTTGACTTTTCTGAAGTTTAAATTACTAAAAACATAAATTTCACTTCAGATTTTGTGAACTTTTTAAACCGACCTTTTTTCGGTTTATGTTTTCTGTAGAAGCTAAAAACGTTTTCGATTTCAAAAACGTACATTCTTGTACGATTTTGCACTCTGTGACATGCCTGTATAATATGCATTGTAGTAGCTACTATCATATTACTGAGATCCAGGTGATTCTCGTCAAAATTCCAATTTTAATATTATCTGTGTTCTAAATAGAAATAAACAACTTTTTTTTTGTACAGTCCGTAAATGGCTGTTTTCGCAGCTGGAGTGAGTTTTATAAAATTAAGAATTATCTCATTTTTAGAAATGTTCCCACAAACAATGTTTTAAGACAATCGTGATTGTAAATATAAAACATTATTTTCAATTCATTAGTCTTGACATTAATATCTATTATTTTCTAATGATGGCATTGTTTAGTCAAAACATCTAAATAAACAAAAAAGTTACATCAATTTTGTAATATCGTCCAAGTTATAAACATATTGTTTCGCGCATTTGTAGTTTTACAATAATTGTTTGAAATGCTCTATAAAATACAAATTTAATACTGATACAAATTCAGTATTATTTTCTCTGGTCGACTGCAAAGTACGAGTACGAATTTTGTAGCTGCAAAGAAAATGTTCTCCACAAAAATTACTGTAGTCTTGGCTTTTATATTGGCCACTGCCGTTGTCATCAATGGTTTGAGTATTTGTCCAGAAGTATGCACTTTTGAGTATAAACCCCTATGTGTCACTTTGCGTAATGGCACCGTCCAGGAATTTGCCAACGTTTGCACCTTTACAATCGAATCATGCAAGAGAAATATTGGTATTCTGGGTAAGCAAGTCTTCGCAATTTAATTTGTTTGTCTAAACACATTTTGAAGAATCTGTTCAAATTTTTTTCTCTCAAATAGATGTAAACGATATTGAGGAAGGAGCTTGTCCTGATGCAGCATCATAAGGGTCCAATACATAGCTTATAGATTAAAATTAATGATTTGTGTACACAACAATTAAAACATATTTGGTGAAGGGTATAGAGAAAATAAAGCAATGACTTCAGCAGAAGAAATTGTGTATGGTTTGATTGATAATGCCGTTTTTATTAGAGTATATAGAGGGTGATGATATCGATTTGGGATAACAGTAATTCTGTAATATGCTTAATCTGTGACTGAGGTACAATAACACCAGTTTACCATATACTCGTAAGAGCTACAAACATTGAAAACATAACTTTCGCGTAAAGATAGAATTTTAGTAAATGTCGTTGAAACAATTAAAAAACAATTTTATTTAAAAAAAAATTGTTTTTTGCTGAAAAAACCATAAAAAAATAGAAAAAATCACAAAAAAATGTTCTTTAATTTTTGGAAGCCAACGAAGAAGACAAACAATGCCTATTTGAAAAAAGTCTATGGATAAATGTCGAAATTAATATATTTCTTTTGCTATATGATGGATCAAGTTAGTCCACTCCTTCGAGTACATCCCTCACAAAGGATCAAAATTTAGTGAAATATTGATTTTAACTTATATACTACTTACCAGAATCTTCCACAAATTCACACATATTATTAGTTTCTTAGTCGCTACCACCTTGGGAAAAATTGACGAAGTTGCCACACCCTTTTTGGTACCTCCCATTCAAAGTGATGGGGACCATTTTGCACGAAAAGTTAACGGATTTTGACTTCGATTCCTGCGAAAACAAACACTTGGAATTTTGTACAGTGTAATGCTTTTATAGTACCTACCCTAAGAAAAAAATCGCTTCTGTAGTATATTTTCTGGAAACATATTATTTTTGGAAAAAATTGATTTTTTGCTTTAAGTCGGAAAACTAATTTTGTAACCTATTTAAATATTTTCCCGGTTTTCTATATAACCTGCAGCAAAAATTCGAAAAAAATATATTGATAAAAGAGAGATTCAAATATTTTTTCCGGTATGAAAATATAAAATATTTACACCAAAGTATATTTTAATTAAATTTTGTTTCCAAATATATTTTGTTTGCTGTTTTTTTCTCCGTGTATATATAGTCTATTTAAAAAATGGGCGTTATTGCCACATCCTTTTGGTACCACCCAAACAAAATGGCAAAAATAACCAGTGAGGAAAGGCAGAAAGTCGGGCGGGGCCGACCTCCCTAACAATGCGATAAGGGTCATTGCGATACTAATTTGGAATAATTGGTAAATGGGTAGGAACGTATACATGTGACTATATCTAATTCAGAACCGATGATCGGAAGTAAAATACAACATCTAAAGCACTTCGATACCAAATCAGGAGGAACATATATATGGAGGTTATATATAAATTTGAACCGATTTTCCCTGAATACTCATTCATGTAAAAAGACATCTTTCTGTCGAATTTCGTACTGATCGGATATAAAATATAGTCTCTACAGCGCTTACATGTCAAATCGGGGGTAACATATATGGGGTCTATATATCTATATCTGAACCGATTTTATCCGAATTTGGCAGTATTCCTTCGTGTAATAAGAAACCTCTTTCTGCCGGATTTCGCACTGATCGGATGTAAAATACAGTTTCTACAGCGCTTACATGCCAAATCGGGGTAACATATATGTGGGGGCTATATCTAAATCTGAAGCGATTTTCTCTGAATTTGCCAGTATTCCTTAGTGTAATATGAAACATCTTTCTGCCGAATTTCGCACTAATCAGATATAAAATACGGTTTCTATAGCGCTAACATGTCAAATCGGGTGAAACATATCTAAATATCTAAATCTGAACCGATTTCCCCCGAATTTAGCAGTGTTCATTCATGTAATAAGGGAACTCTCTCTGCCAAATTTCGTACTGATCTGATATAAAATACAGTTTCTGCAGCGATTACATGTCAAATCGGGGATAACATATGTATGGGGGCTATATCTAAATCTGAACCGATTTTGACCAATTTCAATAGGGATCGTCATTGGGCCAAAAAAGAGCACTGTGCTAAATTTCATCATAATTGGACCATAAATACGACCTGCACTTTGATTACAAGAATACATGGACAGACGGACAGACGGACATGGCTAAATCGACTCAAAAATTGATTCTATGACGATCGGTATAATAAACTATGGTTCTATTTCTTCTCTTTTTGGGCGTTACAAACAAATGCACAAAGTCATAATACCCTGTACCACAGTGTGGTGTAGGGTATAAACATGCACTCCCTGGGCCCAAAGTATTCTCTACCAACAACAAGGACTTCGTTTCTATTTCTATTGAAGAGTGTGTGCAGACATTGTAGAGCAGAGAGGAGCAAGATAATGCTAGAATAAATTTAGTTTCTCTTATTGACGACCACTTACAAAACACGAAACTAATGGTGATTTCGATTCTCAAAAAAATGTTGCCCCGTCGACTAGTAATTCTGAAAAATATTTGCCCCTTTTGTGTGGAACATATGCAGTCCCTCGAAATAAACTTAGCTCCTATTTAAAAATTCCAAAATATGGTATAAAACTCCAGATTTCGGGAAAAGGACAACGGAAATGTTGCACTTTTTTGCAGAAAAGAAATCGCTATAAGTAGGAGAGACAAACTTAACCTTGACACAGTGTGACAGACTAGACATTTCCTCAAGGAAAATAATAACTTACTAATATTGAGCGCAGAAAAGGGAGAAAAACAGTAGCAATGTACAAAGAGGACTATAATCTTAGAATGAAATTTATTGTTCGAGATATCGATACCTCCATTCTAAACTATGCTAAGTGCAAAAAGGTAGTTTTTCAGGAGAAGCGATAAAAGTTTGTTGCATTTTTTAAATTTGTGTGCAATTCCTTTATAATGCAAATCGAATGACCTGTACTGTTTTGTGAATAACTTTTGATTGGGTTGACGGATAAACACCAAATTTTGACTGAGAATAATTTGGAATATTAAGAAATTAAAAATGTAATCTCCCTAAAACTATGCTAAGTCGATTTGGCATATTTTAGAATGGAGGTATTGATATATGTATGCACATACAGACACATGAAAAAAGATCCAACGTCAGGACTACAAAATAAGAAGAACAAATTCGTGGAAAAAATATTCATAATGAATTTAATCAACTTGGCCATTTTGTGTGGGAGGTACCAAAAGGGGCGCGGCAATAACGCCCATTTTTCACTGGACTGTAGGCACTATAAAAGCATTACACTGTACAAAATTTCAAGTATTTCTAAACACTGGTATTAATGTTATAAGCTTTTAGTGCAAAATGCTGCATTTGTGTGAGAGGTACCAAAAGGGGCTTGGCAATTTCGCCCATTTTCCTCGAGTTGATAGCTTCTAACAAACTAATACTATGTGTGGAATTTCGAAGATCCGAATATGTATAATAGCAGTTATTAAAGAATCAATATTTCACAACATTTTAACCCTTTGTGGGGGGGGGGTACCAGAAGGAGTGGACCATGTTCGAACCCATGTTCGAACTTAGCCGGAGATAGAAAAAAATATTACCACATACGAAATTTGAAGTCAATCGGTTACTCCTTTCGAGAGTTATCGAGCGTACCAGCCAGCAGACAGACGGACGGACATTGCTCATTCGACTTAAAATGACCCAAAACGGATTTCCGCCGAACTTACTTGGGGTCTTAGGTCACTCCGTCGGGTATAAAAACAAACTGATTACTAAGATAGCCATGGCACCAAGAATATACGGACTCCCAAAAATGCATAAAGAAGGTACCCCTTTAAGGCCCATCTGGTACTCAATAAATTCACCCGTTTATGGTCTATTTAAAGGAATATTATTATTATAAGTTGTACAGGGTGGCGCAGAATAAGCTATATGGTTTAAATAGTTTATAACTTTTTTATTTATGCGATTATTATATTTTTTTAAATACAGTATATTATTGGGGAATTTTTTCAATAAACTTTGAAAAATTATGTCCTGTAAGTGATGTCCACTTTCTGCTTCTCACATACGTGCTCTTTTTAGCATATTTTCCATAACTTTTCGCACAATTTCGGAAAAATTCAATTATTTTTGTACGTTGTTCGATTCATAACTAATTCCCCAAGTCTCCTTCACAAAATGCTGAAAAAAACAAAGGAAGAATAATATTTAAATAAGTTATAAAGAATTCAAACCATATAGCTCATTCTGCGTCACCCTGTACAAGAACTTCACCGAAGGAAGTTCGCGCTATAGACGAACAGAACATGAATAACCGATGGAAACGTTGAAGCAGTGAAGATAGTGGAGAATTGTAATACAATTTTACAGAAGTTTTGGACATGACTAAGTATGTTTAAAAATATTAAATTTTTATCAAAAGAACTGTTACATTAGCTAGATGGGCTTCTAACTGCCTCATACGACTTGTTCTGTTCCAAATACTGAAAATGTAAATGAAAGAGGGGAGATTTTACACGTGTTGTGTTTCCTGGATTGAAAAATTGCTGGTAGGTAAATATATAAATAAAAAGCAACATTTTTTCTATACAAATTTAATGTTGTTTTTTTAACTTTATTTTGTTTCTAAACTTGAAAATAAATGGATCGGCGGAAAAAGATTTACCAGCAAAGAAGAGGTGGAGGTTGCGGTTGATAGCTATTTTAAGGAGCTAGACTGTTCTAGCTATAAACAGGGTATCGATGCTATTGATCGCAAATAAAAAGTGTATAGAGCTAAAAAGAGATTATGTTGAGAAATATAGTAAAGTTTTCACAAATTTGTTGTGTTCTCTTTGTTAGGTCGGCTAATTTTGTAATCGCCCTCGTATTTGTCAAACCCCTTCTTGTACCTCCACACAAATTCATAGATTCATTCCAAAACAATTTTCCCATAATTTCTATAGGAGTCATGCAAATGTTTTCATATTCTGTATTTTAGACAACATCTCCAATGCCTATAGACTGACAAAGAATGAACACATTGGTTTCACCGTTCTGGCATCTACACCTGAGCTACCATATTTCATGTTACTACATTACTCACAAAGTGAGGGTATACTTTAGTCGGTTTACTTCATACTTGTTTTTAAAATTATTACTTATTACGCTTTTGTTGAACAACTGCTTTTTGTTTATAGTTAGCACTTCTGATCAAGCTGAAAAATATTTTTTGCTACTGTGCGAAATGTAATATGATACTAAACCATAACTCTAGTTGTAGCAAATGGTTGTCGAATTGTTTACTTTTCGTCGTAGTCAAAGTCAGACAGCAAACAAATATTGCGCAATATTTAAAAACGATAAAAACAACCGCACTCGCAGAGGACAGAACAAAAAATTCATATAAATTATAAACAAACAAAAAACAAAAACTCCATTAAACTGGCAATCTATGTTTTTAAATCAAAGAAGAAAAAAACTATTATCACTAAACCGACATTACTCGTATTTGCCACAGCAAAGTGGAGGCTAAAGTTTGAAGCCGAACGTTTGCCGGTTTTGCTCTCAAAGATTGCCATTAGGTTGCACTTGATAAGCGTTGAGAGCCGCCAACAACAAAAACAAACAGTCGAGAAAATGAAAAGCCAAACCTGCTCAGCTGAACTCACCTCGCCAGCCAGCCAAGCGAAAAAGTACAACATTTTTCAAAAAAATGCGTACGAAATGAAATATGTTCGAAATGATAAATGAAAATAATAATTTAAGGTGCAAAAGACAAGTACACCAAAAGAAAAAAAACACTTTTCGTACTTGAATACTGGAGATCGACATCCACATCGATATCCACATGGACGACAAAGAGTTGACTTGAGTGGAGCAGAGTAGAGTCAAGCTAATCAAGTCAAGTCGATTCCATGCACTGCGATGCGATACGATACGATACGAATCGAGTCAATAACATCGACAACACTCCGAGTCAAATGCGCAGACGTGAAGGCGAATGACGTGTGTCCGAACGAATGAGACTCTCGCAGCACAAATTGGCCATTGCGACCAATGCAAAGTTGCGGTCATTTGAAACTGGTGATATATAACTACGAATGAGCGAACGAACGAACATGTTTGCCATGAATGCCAATGGCCGGCGGACACTTTTCCGTTTACCTTCTAAGGATTTTTCTTATCACAACGACAACTGAAAGTGAAGTTATTTATCATAATGTTTGTTTGAACCAGCAAAAGGCCGGCCTCAATGTAGGCGACAATTTACGAGTAACTTAGACAAAAATTGAGAATATTTTAAATTATCAAATTCAGAACTACATACGAGAATAATCAAGACTAGTGTTTTTTCCGTTGTCTACACTAAAGTGGTTATTTAGTTTGCATATGATCAAAATAAAGCAAATAAGCCTTGCAGAGCCAAAATATCATTAGTGTTTTTGGAGTTTAGCCTTTTAATTGTTCCAGTAGCTCAAAGACTGCCCAAGAACAACTGGTTGGAATTGTAGAACAGTTTATCGGAAGCTTTTGTCTGAATGATTTCTATAACATAGCTCACAGTATTTATACCCTACACCACACTGTGGTACAGGGTATTATAAGTTTGTTTCACGGCAGATGTTTGTAACACCTGAAAATAACACAGCTAGACCCACCTTAAAGTATACCGAACGACTCAGAATCACTAGCTGAGTAAAGTTGTTCGTCGACTACAGGTCGCAATTTCACTCCGATCGTTCTGAAATTTTGCAGTTTATTGAATTTGGTTGAAATCGGTTCAGATTTAGATATAGCTCCCATATATATGTTTCATCCGATTTGGCCATTTAGTCCTATAAAAGCTGTATTTTACATCCAATCGTTTTGAAATTTAGAATGGTAGAGTTTCTTTATCCATGAACCAACATTGCCGAATTTGAAGAAAATCGGTTAAGATTTAGCTATAGCTCCCATATATATGTTTCGTCCAATTTGGCCCTTTAGTGCTATAGAAGCTGTATTTTACATCCAATCGTTTTGAAATTTAGAATGGTAGAGTTTCTTGATCCATGAACCAAAACTGCCGAATTTGAAGAAAATCGGTTAAGATTTAGCTATAGCTCCCATATATATGTTTCGTCCGATTTTGTTCTTTAGTCCTGTAGAAGTTTTATTTTACATCCAATCATTTTGAAATTTAGAATGGTAGAGTTTCTTGATCCATTAACCAATCGGTTAAGATTTAGCTATAGCTCCCACCCAAGTAAGTACCTGTCATTATTCACTGCATTACCAAATAATGACATCTCATTATTCGCTGAATTACTTTCGGCTTATTAATAATGACTTACCAATAATAAACGAAATAAGTAATTTTTTTATCAAAATAATTTTTGGCACATTTCAGTATAATGCAATTTTGGCTATATGTGGGTTATTGTAGAATATTTATTTATTTTCAACAAGTTTTCCAAAAATACGTGCAAATTGAATGAAAATACCAAAAATATTTACGTATATCGTATGATGTTAGACCATTGAAGAATCTTTCACATGATGGTTTGGGTTCAGAAATTCGAAATATTCGCGACAATATGCACAAAATTACTTTAAATGGCCATCTCTACATATCTACTACGTATTTTGTAACTTATTGGTAATGCATTATTCAAGTACTTAAAATCGTGAAAACATAAGCACATATTTATGTGGTATGCCTATGCTATAAATAAGTACTTATTATGCTACTTTATTGTATGCTTTTGGGAAGTACTTCCCTCCAATGACATCCCCATGTTAAAATAATGCGAAAAGTGGCTAAATAATAAGTACTTACCATTATCAAACTTTTCTTACTCGTCGGATTATTTGGTAATGAGAAATTTTGCTGGGCATATATATGTTTCGTCCGATTTGGCCATTTAGTCCTATAAAAGCTTTATTTTACATCCAATCGTTTTGAAATTTAGAATGGTAGAGTTTCTTGATCCATGAAGCAACATTGCCGAATTTGAAGAAAATCGGTTAAGATTTAGCTATAGCTCCCATATATATGTTTCGACCGATTTTGCTCTTTAGTCCTGAAGAAGCTGTATTTTACATCCAATCACTTTGAAATTTAGAATGGTAGAGTTTCTAGATCCATGAACCAACATTGCCGAATTTGAAGAAAATCGGTAAAGATTTAGCTATAGCTCCCATATATATGTTTCATCCGATTTGGCTCTAAAGTATTTTAGAGCATTTCGCAGTTTAGAGTATTTCGCAGCTGTTAAGATCGCTATTGAATTTGGTTGAAATCGGTTCAGATTTAGATATAGCTCCCATATATATCTTTCGTCCGATTTGGCCCTTTGGTCCTATAGAAGCTGTATTTTACATCCAATTGTTTTGAAATTTAGAATGGTAGAGTTTCTTGATCCATGAACAAACACTACCTAATTTGGAGAAAATCGGTTAAGATTTAGCTATAGCTCCCATATATATGTTTCGTCCGATTTTGCTCTTTAGTCCTGAAGAAGCTGTATTTTACATCCAATCACTTTGAAATTTAGAATGGTAGAGTTTCTAGATCCATGAACCAACATTGCCGAATTTGAAGAAAATCGGTTAAGATTTAGCTATAGCTCCCATATATATGTTTCATCCGATTTGGCCATTTAGTCCTATAAAAGCTGTATTTTACATCCAATCGTTTTGAAATTTAGAATGGTAGAGTTTCTTTATCCATGAACCAACATTGCCGAATTTGAAGAAAATCGGTTAAGATTTAGCTATAGCTCCCATATATATGTTTCGTCCGATTTGGCCCTTTAGTTCTATAGAAGCTATATTTTACATCCAATCGTTTTGAAATTTAGAATGGTAGAGTTTCTTGATTCATGAACCAACATTGCCGAATTTGAAGAAAATCGGTAAAGATTTAGCTATAGCTCCCATATATATGTTTCATCCGATTTGGCTCTAAAGTATTTTAGAGCATTTCGCAGTTTAGAGTATTTCGCAGCTGTTAAGATCGCTATTGAATTTGGTTGAAATCGGTTCAGATTAAGATATAGCTCCCATATATATCTTTCGTCCGATTTGGCCCTTTGGTCCTATAGAAGCTGTATTTTACATCCAATTGTTTTGAAATTTAGAATGGTAGAGTTTCTTGATCCATGAACAAACACTACCTAATTTGGAGAAAATCGGTTAAGATTTAGCTATAGCTCCCATATATGTGTTTCGTCCGATTTTGCTCTTTAGTCCTGTAGAAGCTGTATTTTACATCCAATCATTTTGAAATTTAGAATGGTAGAGTTTCTTGATCCATGAACCAACACTACCGAATCTGAAGAAAATCGGTTAAGATTTAGCTATAGCTCCCATATATATGTTTCGTCCGATTTTGCTCTTTAGTCCTGTAGAAGCTGTATTTTAAATCCAATCATTATTTTGAAATTTAGAATGGTAGTATTTCTTGATCCATGAACCAACACTACCGAATTTGAAGAAAATCGGTTAAGATTTAGCTATAGCTCCCATATATGTGTTTCGTCCGATTTGGCCCTTTAGTTCTATAGAAGCTATATTTTACATCCAATCGTTTTGAAATCTAGAATGGTAGAGTTTCTTAAAGATTTAGCTATAGCTCCCATATATATGTTTCATCCGATTTGGCTCTTTAGATCCAATCGTTTTTATACCCTACACCACACTGTGGTACAGGGTATTATTTAAGTATAAAATGTCCCAAAAGTAAATTTATGTAAACAATTTATACATGAATTACAAAATTTATATATCAGAGTCATTCAATATTACGAGAGTGCTGTAGGGTATTATATAGTCGGCCCCGCCCGACTTTAGCCTTTCCTTACTGGTATTGAATAGATTTCTGCCAAAATTCTGAATCTTTTGCTCAAATAGAGAGTTTCGAGTTTAGTAAAAACGCAACAGAACAAACGGGAAAGTTTTGAACAAAAAAGAAGGTATACCCTCACTTTTTGAGTAATAAAGGGGCCTGTCGCAGAGTTAAATTCCGTTCAGTATTGGAATGAAATCAAAATTTGGATCTTTTAGAAAACGTTAAATAAATTTTCATTTCAGAATTGAACCGCTTTAAATTTCCATGTAAATCTGCTATACGAGTATACAAGTATAATTTTAAAAATCGAAAAAATAACACTGTGCTAGTTCAAAAATGTAAAAGAAAGAATGGTAAGATTTGATTGCAATTTTTCAGGCGCAAGGTGTGAGAAGCGTGGACGACTGTTTTGAGAGAAATAATTATTCAAAGGTTCCCTTTAATTCGTTCTTTAGACTAAAACATGTATTCCGAAGTATTACATTTAACAATCACCGCTTAAGCAGCTAATTTAGAAAAACGGCTAATACCACTGGATTCAGCATGATCCAATTACACGCAAAGAAAAAATTCGTTTCTGGGAAACGAAATAATAGGCAACTACAATTCTCGTTTGCCGGAACTGAAATTTTGTTTGTTGTGATAGAAACATATTCTGACCAAAAGAAATTTCAGTCGTCGTAAACGAGAATTGAAATTGTCTAATATTTCGTTTCGAATTTTTTCTTTGCGTGTAGGTATATTCATAGGGTCTACTTTCTGTTACATTTTCAAAGTGTCCATTTCAAGCACAGTGTAATTTATTCGCACAATTTCTGATTTTAACTTCGGAATTCCAAACAGAACCAATTTAGAATTTGACAGCATGTTAATGATTGCAACAGATGTTGTCTTAGATCGAATCTGTCGGTTTGTGTGGGGGGCAGAGAAGCAAGACGAATGCTGCGCCGCACAGTGGAAGGACTTCAAAAAAAGGGAAATAATTCTGTGGTTTGTTTACCAGACAGCCGATTGCCACGAAACTTGGCATGTTTGTAGAAGAGGTATTGTTATATTTGGGCCTCCTGTGGTATACAGGGGCGTTGTTGTAGGGCCTCAAAGATGGCCACATTTGGTGAAGAACGTTTTTAAGCGCGTATAACTTTCGTATTTTTCGTCGGATTCGTAAGATCTTTTTTTGTGGGCATTGTACTATTCAATAACTGTTAGATTTTTTTTGCATCTTGTATAGTTGCCGAGATATCTGCATTTGTAAATTGCATTTTTCTTTTTTTTCACCAACCCTGTCCTAGTGTTTTGTGAATATCGGAGCGAAATATGCACCGATTTCTTTCACTTCAAATGTTCTGATTTGGCAATAAAATATTAAATTTTTTGGAAAAAAGTATATGTCGTATTTTGGGGTTATACAAGAAGTAATTTAAAAAAGCATAATATATTTATATTCATCTTAAAGGAAACTTTCTATATAGAAACAAGTAAAAGCGTTAAGATCGGCCATGCCGAATCTATATATACCCTCCACCATGGATAGCATGTGACCTCACAAAAAAAAAATAAAACCTAAATAAAATAACACAAAGCCAGTAAGGAAAGGTTAAAGTCGGGCGGGGCCGACTATATAGTACCCTACACCACTCTCGTAATAACTCTGATATATAAATTTTGTAATTCATGTATAAATTGTTTACATAAATTTAATTTTGGGACATTTTATACTTAAATAATACCCTGTACCACAGTGTGGTGTAGGGTATAAAAACGATTGGATCTAAAGACCCAAATCGGATGAAACATATATATGGGAGCTATAGCAAAATCTTAACCGATTTTCTTCAAATTCGGCAATTGTGGTTCATGGATCAAGAAACTCTACCATTCTAAATTTCAAAACAATTGGATTTAAAATATAGCTTCTATAGAACTAAAGGGCCAAATCGGACGAAACATATATATGAGAGCTATAACTAAATCTTAACCGATTTTCATCAAATTCGGTAGTGTCGGTTCGTGGATCAAGAAACTCTACCATTCTAAATTTCAAAATGATTGGATGTAAAATACAGCTTCTACAGGACTAAAGATCAAAATCGGACGAAACATATATATGGGAGCTATAGCTAAATCTTAACCGATTTTCTTCAAATTCGGTAGTGTTGGTTCCTGGATCAAGAAACTTTACCATTCTAAATTTCAAAACGATTGGATGTATACTGCTTCTGCAGGACTAAAGGGCCAAATCGGACGAAAGATATATATGGGAGCTATATCTAAATCTGAACCGATTTCAACCAAATTCAACAGGGATCTTTACAGCTGCGATATACTCTAAACTGCAAAATTTCAGAACGATCGGAGTGAAATTGCGACCTTTAGTCGACGAACAACTTTACATGGACAGACGAACGGACGGACAGACATGGTTAAATCGACTCAGCTAGTGATTCTGAGTCGACCGTTATACTTTAAGGTGGGTCTAGCTGTGTTATTTTCAGGTGTTAGAAACATCTGCCGTGAAACAAACTTATAATACCCTGTACCACAGTGTGGTGTAGGGTATAAATAGTAGATGAGAACAGTAGGAATAAAAACAAGTTAGATGCTATATATGGGATCTATATCTAAATGTGGACCGATATCGCCCATTTTCAATCCCACGTTACCTGCAGCTATAAGAAGTGTCTATACCAAATTTCAGCCATATTTTAAGGCGTTTTTTGATGTTAAAAATACATCTAAGAGTGCGCTTGCTTGGTTCACTGTTAGTAGATTAACAGACTCCCTTGCAGATGTCAAAATGTTTTTTCTTAGTAAGTTGCAGTTGACACAATTACGTCCTTGTATTGCACACTAACTTCCTCAAGCTTTGTAGTTAGGGATTCTATTTTAATTCTGTTATTCGGTCTGTACACACATCCTAGTAGTACTTTGCTTCCATTGAGCAGAAAGATATGCTGAATTGGATCACCAATGTCAGATTCAGAAATGATTTTCAGTGGCATTGAGGTTTTCAGATATATTGCCACTCCACCTCCATGTGACATGCGATCGGCTCTGTATAGCGCGTAAGCACACCCAGGAAAATAATTGGTTGGAATTCGATTGTAACAATAAACAAATAGTACTAGCAACAAAAAGTATATTGCCTACACCGTCTGTCGGTTGTATTTAGAAATACATGGTTGAAACAACAATAATAACATGGATACGATCAAATGAAAATGCTTGCAACTAAATCGATGGTTGTATCAATCGAATTAAGATTTGACACTGTATTCTGTGTGCAGCAATTCTGTATGCAGAATCTTGTATATCTTTGTGAAACCACGATTCTGACACATCATACATCATACCTGAGTTTTCAAACAAAAACTTAAATTCGTCGAGTTTATTGCATAGGCTTTGCGCATTTAAGTGGCAAATTCGAAGTCCTTTTGTATATCTGGTAAGAACACACAGCATGTAGAAGTTTCCATCTCTGAACCTATATCTACTATGTGTACAAGAATTTATCATATTTTATTGAAAATATCGCATCGCAATGTATGAAGAGTGTGAATATGAATTTATAAATGTTTAAGAATGATAGAATGTGAATATATGTTAAAATGTGTGTTGATTGATTTATTTGAATATATAAGAAAGACAAAGATGGTTTAATATTCTGTTTATCAAATAGCATCGCGATCGGGTCCTCAGTTGACGTTATAGGAGTTTCCATTTCGAAAATACTGTTGAAGTTGATCTGGAAATTCAATTAGCTGATCTACGTCCGAATTGAATGTTTTAATGTAGACTAGTCCACGTATGGTATACGCTGCATGAATCATCTTATGCTTCTTGAGTTTTAATGCAGATTTAAATATTCCATAGTTGTAAGGTGTTAAATTTTCATTAACATTAATTGCTCTATCACTTTCAATTCCGATTTCAAATAAAGACAAATGACTATTTTTCTCACGTTTAAATTTGGATATTGATTTTAGTACAAAATTTTGCGAATGAAGTTTTATGACAATAACATCGTCAATGACATACGATTTTTTACGGTTTTTTATTTTTTCTAGTCTATATATACATATCAGTAACTCTCGGCGTAGCAATGTTAAGATTTTCACAAAAATGTTTATACAATTGGCCCAAATCTTCATTATTCAATTTTGGAACACCAGTTACACGAAGACTAGATGCAACAACAGAGTTGTCTTGAGTTAAAAGTTTCCGTTTAATTTCGAGAATATCTTTATTGATTAAAAAAACTTCAAAACTAAGTGATTCAATTCGTTGAACTTTTTCTTTCAAGTTATCGACTTCCGATCTGATTTCATTTATCTTTTTATCAATCTCAAGTCGTATTCTATTCTAACTTTCTATTATCATATTTTTTATAACTTCTGTTTGGCTCTGTATTTTGTTGTTTAGTATTGATATCAATTTTTGATTGAGAGAGTCTGTATTATACAGCTTGAGTGTTTTTGTAATATTAGCAAACAAAGGATTTTGTGCTGACCGTTTCGGTGTTTGATTACTCAGATTATTGGTTTGGTGAATAAAACACGCCTATTATTGAAACACAATTTGATCAGGGTAAAGACGACAAAACGGTTTGAGTACCAAAAAAATGCAACTCTGTTCGGTATAGTGAATACAGTTTTATGCAGCTCGGTACCAGTATTTTGCTTGAACGGAACAGCTGATGTGATTTGTTTATTACACAGTGCAACAACCAAAATGGGAATGGAATGAAACCAATTGCAAATGAAAGTTGACATTATCCATAGTAAAACCTTCAAGGGTTATTTTCAGTTCAGTGCGAGATTAGTTTTACACGCATTTGAAGTTGGTGATTTTGAACCGATTTTCTATGAAAATCGACAAGAACTAGCACCATTTGTATGTCAGCGCCATCTAGCGTGAGTTATAGGTTAAAATAAATATGAAAAAAGAATTCCTCGACCCCAAGAACAGTAAGATACCACAACATTCCATGATAAGAAAAAAAAAGCATTATTTTATCAAACTTTCAATAATCATTTCTTGTTGAAATCACCAACTTCCAAAAAACCCTTGAAGATTTTGTTATGGATAATGTCCACTTTCATTTGCAATAGGTCTCATCCCATTCCCATTCGGAAAGTTCGATTTTGTATCACAGTGTTATTTATCTCACATAAACGCCACACACTATTATCTTTTTCTGCCAATTGAGTGTTTTTAATGCGCAAAAAATTAAAAATTTAGCGCGATAGTAAGTTATTTTGTTCAATTTATAACACGAGCAACACAGGGAATATGGCAACTTCACAATGCACTCATGCGGAAGCAATAATGGCAGCGATCAAGCCGTGGCGGCAGCACAACAAGGTCACTCCAAGGGATTTACGAACGTTTTTCCAAGAGCCGTCCAACACCTCGTATATTCGCCTTGTGTAGTGGGTTATACGACGATTAAGAATATATATACTTTATGGGTCTCAGATCAATATTTAGCGGTCTTACAAACGGAGTGACAAAATGAATATACCCACCATCCTATGGTGGAGGGTATATAAAGAACAGGTCAAAACCAGTAAGGAAAGGATTGGATCTAAAGATCCAAATCGGATGAAACATATATATGGGAGCTATAGATAAATCTTTACCGATTTTCTTTAAAGTCGGCAATGTTGGTTCATGGATCAAGAAACTCTACCATTCTAAATTTCAAAACGATTGGATGTAAAATATAGCTTCTATAGAACTAAAGGGCCAAATCGGACGAAACATATATATGGGAGCTATAGCTAAATCTTAACCGATTTTCTTCAAATTCGGTAGTGTTTGTTCATGGATCAAGAAACTCTACCATTCTAAATTTCAAAATGATTGAATGTAAAATACAGCTTCTACAGGACTAAAGAGCAAAATCAGACGAAACATATATATGGGAGCTATATCTAAATCTGAACCGATTTCAACCAAATTCAATAGCGATGTAAAATACAGTTTCTATAGGACTAAAGGGCCAAATCGGACGAAAGATATATATGGGAGCTATATCTAAATCTGAACCGATTTCAACCAAATTCAATAGCGATCTTAACAGCTGCGAAATACTCTAAACTGCAAAATTTCAGAAAGATCGGAGTGAAATTGCGACCTGTAGTCGACGAACAACTTTACATGGACAGATGGACGGACAGACATGTTTAAATCGACTCAGCTAGTGATTCTGAGTCGATCGGTATATTTTAAGGTGGGTCTAGCTGTGTTATTTTCAGGTGTTAAAAACATCTGCCGTAAAACAAACTTATAACACCCTGTACCACAGTGTGGTGTAGGGTATAAATATTCAATGGTATTGTTGCCAAGCTTCTCCAAGTAAGCCACTTTTTTCGAATCACAAAGCTATAATCTTAAAAGCTCTTATTCTTTATACGTTGTTTGATGTTGCACGTTGAACTGCAAATTGAGTTTGGAGTCCGGCTTTTAGCATAATAGATATAGTGTAAAATACAAGTTTTCGAAAAATAAGTTAGTTACACGGCAGATGTTTGTAACACCTGAAAATAACACAGCTAGACCCACCTTAAAGTATACCGATCGACTCAGAATCACTAGCTGAGTCGATTTAACGATGTCCGTCCGTCCGTCCGTCTGTCCATGTAAAGTTGTTCGTCGACTACAGGTCGCAATTTCAATCCGATCGTTCTGAAATTTTGCAATTTAGAGTATTTCGCGGCTTTTAAGATCGCTATTGAATTTGGTTGAAATCGGTTCAGATTTAGATATAGCTCCCATATATATCTTTCGTCCGATTTGGCCCTTTAGTCCTATAGAAGCTGTATTTTACATCCAATCGTTTTGAAATGTAGAATGGCAGAGTTTCTTGATCCATGAACGAACATTGCCGAATTTGAAGAAAATCGGTTAAGATTTAGCTATAGCTCCCATATATATGTTTCGTCCGATTTTGTTCTTTAGTCCTATAGAAGCTGTATTTTACAACCTATCGTTTTGAAATTTAGAATGGTAGAGTTTCTCGATCCATAAACCAACATTGCCGAATTTGAAGAAAATCGGTTAAGATTTAGCTATAGCTCCCATATATATGTTTCGACCGATTTTGCTCTTTAGTCCTGAAGAAGCTGTATTTTACATCCAATCATTTTGAAATTTAGAATGGTACAGTTTCTTGATCCATGAACCAACACTACCGAATTTGAAGAAAATCGGTTAAGATTTAGCTATAGCTCCCATATATATGTTTCGTCCGATTTGGCCCTTTAGTTCTATAGAAGCTATATTTTACATCCAATCGTTTTGAAATTTAGAATGGTAGAGTTTCTTGATCCATGAACCAACACTACCGAATTTGAAGAAAATCGGTTAAGATTTAGCTATAGCTCCCATATATATGTTTCGTCCGATTTGGCCCTTTAGTTCTATAGAAGCTATATTTTACATCCAATCGTTTTGAAATTTAGAATGGTAAAGTTTCTTGATCCAGGAACCAACACTACCGAATTTGAAGAAAATCGGTTAAGATTTAGCTATAGCTCCCATATATATGTTTCGTCCGATTTTGCTCTTTAGTCCTGTAGAAGCTGTATTTTACATCCAATCATTTTGAAATTTAGAATGGTAGAGTTTCTTGATCCACGAACCGACACTACCGAATTTGATGAAAATCGGTTAAGATTTAGTTATAGCTCTCATATATATGTTTCGTCCGATTTGGCCCTTTAGTTCTATAGAAGCTATATTTTAAATCCAATTGTTTTGAAATTTAGAATGGTAGAGTTTCTTGATCCATGAACCACAATTGCCGAATTTGAAGAAAATCGGTTAAGATTTAGCTATAGCTCCCATATATATGTTTCGTCCGATTTTGTTCTTTAGTCCTATAGAAGCTGTATTTTACAACCTATCGTTTTGAAATTTAGAATGGTAGAGTTTCTCGATCCATAAACCAACATTGCCGAATTTGAAAAAAATCGGTTAAGATTTAGCTATAGCTCCCATATATATGTTTCGTCCGATTTTGCTCTTTAGTCCTGAAGAAGCTGTATTTTACATCCAATCATTTTGAAATTTAGAATGGTACAGTTTCTTGATCCATGAACCAACACTACCGAATTTGAAGAAAATCGGTTAAGATTTAGCTATAGCTCCCATATATATGTTTCATCCGATTTGGCTCTTTAGATCCAATCGTTTTTATACCCTAGACCACACTGTGGTACAGGGTATTATTTAAGTATAAAATGTCCCAAAAGTAAATTTATGTTAACAATTTATACATGATATATAAATTACAAAATTTATATATCAGAGTTATTCAATATTACGAGAGTGGTGTAGGGTATTATATAGTCGGCACCGCCCGACTTTAGCCTTTCCTTACTGGTTAAAATTATTTTGGAAGTCGTGGGATTGACTTTTGCAAATATAATAATTCGAAAAACTACAAATTTCATTGAAACATATTTGTTTTTAAATATATTATGGCATTATTACATTTCCGTCTGCATCCGAAAATTGTTTTTTATACCCTACACCACACTGTGGTACAGGGTATTATGACTTTGTGTATTTGTTTGTAACGCCCAAAAAGAGAAGAAATAGAAACATAGTTTATTATATTTATCGATTTAGCCATGTCCGTCTGTCTGTCCATGTATTCTTGTAATCAAAGTGCAGATCGTATTTATCGTCCTATTATGATGAAAGGACGATCCCTATTGAATTGGTCACAGATTTAGATATAGCCCCATATATATGTTACCCCCGAATTGCCATGTAAGCGCTGTAGAAGCTGTATTTCAGATCAGTACGAAATTTGGCAGAGAGGGTTCCCTTATTACATGAATGAACACTGTTAAATTTGGAGGAAATCGGTTCAGATTTAGATATAGCCCCATATATATGTTAGCCCCGATTTGACATGTAAGCGCTGTAAAAACTTTATTTTATATCCGATCAGTATGAAATTCGGCAGAAAGGGGATTCTTATTATGTATATGAATGAACACTGTTAAATTTGGAAGATCAGTACGAAATTCGGCAGAAAGAGGTCTTTTTACGTGAATAAGTATTCATGGAAAATCGGTTCAGATTTATATATAACCTCCATATATATGTTCCTCCTGATTTGATTTCAAAGCACTATAGAAGTTGTACCTTACTTCCTACCATTAACATTTTCCAGAATGATGTTTCTCAATTTAGGAACGAATATTGCTTAATTTAGCGATTATCGGTTCAGAATTAGATAATATGTTCCTACCCATTCACCAATTATTACAAATTATTATCGCAATGACCCTTTGACATTGTTATGGAGGTGTAGGGTATTATATAGTCGGCCCCGCCCGACTTTCTGCCTTTCCCTACTGGTTTTTACTGACTCTGTCCTAGAATTTTGTCAATATGTCAGTGAGGGATATAAACCGATGTCAGTCACATTCACACAAAATGTAAATATATTTATTTTTAAATATTTTATGGATTTATAAAGTTTCCGTCTGTGTTCGAAAACTTTACAATATTTTCCCGATCCATATCGGTATACATTAGAGCCGGATACATTCTGATTCTTTTCTCATTATCTTTTATGGAAAAACAACAAACAGACAAAAGTTATAGCCATCTGAAGTTATATTTTCCCAAAAAAAATATTTTTGGTATTATGGACAAAGAAACAACTGAACTACTCATAGTTGAATTCATGAAAAATCTACGAGTGCGCTTGAACAGTGACAAGAATTTTCCAAATATCGACGTCTTTAGAATTTTTTAAATATTCAAGACATTTTCCAAACAATTCTTGCGTTTCTGCCCACAAATTGTTCAACTCGACACTTCGAACCTCTTATGCAGGTACTCATCCTTCGGAACTCTGAAATACGCGTCAAATTTTACTAGAGCTTCCGAGGCTCTTATGAAATTGTCAAGCGGTGTAAGTGGCATTTTGGGTGAAAACGACGAGTGAACAACGACAAATTGTTAAAACACGAGAACATAATCGGTAGAAAACGCGTTCTAGAAACGCGTTCGACTCGATATGAGTCGGAAATCTGAAGAAATACTTCCAAAATACTATAAAATTTGAGGAACCTAACAGACAGACGGACACTGCTAAATCGCCTAAGAATTTTACGACGATCTGGAATATGTACTCTATAGGGTCACAGATCAATAAAAAACAAAGTTAGTATACCTCCATCCTCTGGTTGAGGTTATACAAATATATATGTACGAGTATATAATTATGTTTATTCTTATACTAAATGGAAGATGTAGGTTATCGTAAAGTCGGATTCGTTCTACTCATCCTTTCTTTAATAATTTTATACAGATCACTTAAATTCAATTCATATAGGAAATGAGCAAAATCTAGATAATATATAGATTATTATACATATGATATTTAACTTACAATAATTTCAAAATATTAAATCGAGTTCCAAAGGAAAAAAGTGCAAAATTTATATAAAACAAGTAAGAAAGTTTCAGTCGGGTAAACCGACTAAGGTATACCCTCACTTTGTGAGTAATGTAATATTGAATATTACTCGAATTATTCTGTCAATTTGTGTGGGAGGTACCAGAAGAGGCTTATCAAATACACCTTTTTTTTGCTGAACATTAGATACTTTAAATTCATTGCACTGTGCCGACTTATAAGCATTTATGTGCACTGGTATAAACGTTATGAGACATTAAATTGTGGTATGATTTGGGCATTTTGTGTGGGAGGTACAAAGGGGGGAGTGGCAATAACGCCCATCTTTCACAGGGCTATAGACACTATAAAAACATTGCACTGTACAAAATTTCAAGTATTTTTATACACTGGTTTTAATGTTATAAGCTGTTAACTTTTGGTGGAAAAAGGTACCTTTGTGTGGGAGGTACCAAAAGGGGCGTGACAACAACGCCCATTTTTCTCGAGTTGATAACGACTAATAAGATAATACTATGTGTGGAATTTCAAAAGATTCGAATAAGTAGTATAGCAGTTATTAAAGAATCAATATTTCACAACATTTTAACCCTTTGTGGGGGAGGTACTAGAAGGAGTGGACCAATATGGCCCATCTTCGAACTTAGCCGGAGATAGAAAAAAATATTACCACATACCAAATTTGAGGTCAATCGGTTACTCCTTTCGAGAGTTATCGTGCGCACCAGCCAGCAGACACACAGACAGACAGACAGACAGACAGACAGACAGACAGACGGACGGACATTGCTCATTCGACTTAAAATTACCCAAAACGGATTTCCTCCGAACATACTTGGGGTCTTAGGTCACTCCTTCGACGTGTTACACTTTTTTCCGTAGCAAATGATATATACCCTCGTCACACTAAAGTGAGGGTATAACTACAGTGGGTTAAAATACGTACGCAATTATTTCCTCATGCCGAACACAGCTAATTGAAACTGGTATAATTATTATTAAATGTTCGTCCATTACACCCTAGATTATTTCTAATTTGTTTCATTTTCTGTAGTAGAAATATTACATTGTAGCTACCTGGAGTTTGGAGCAATGGCCAGACCGAAAACCGAGACAGAATTCCTTTCAATTTTTTAATTGACACACTTTGTGTGTCTGACCACTTCCACCATCCGCCGGCTGTTATACATACTACGAGTGGATTGGTGGTGTGTCCGTCTATATTTCTGTCTGTCTGCATGCTGACCAAGTAAGTATTTATGCATTTATGTGGCATGAATTAATTTTCTAATAAAAAATGACGCCCCTATATTTGAGAATGTTTTTTTTAGCAAAGTGAACGCAACGTCGTAACGCATTGCGAAATGCTCGCACGTTAGAAACAATTGTTTAAGACCCGTTTAGATTTTTAAACAATTGAAAGGGACAATCTACAGGAAAGAATGGAGCTGAGGTATTGATGAGAGATCAACACAAGAGGTCAAGATATAACAATATATTTTCACGAAAATAACAGATCGTGATGTATGATTCTAATGGAATATGAGTGTATCTGAATTTTTAATAAATTCAGAATTTACTGTATTACATTGTACACAAACACATACTCGTACGCTATAATTATATTTGTTTAAGGGGATTAGGTATACTTTAAATTATTTTCGAGCACTGCAAATAGGAACTGCAATAAGAGTAAACCAACCGACATATCCCCTTTCTAGGGGAGAAAAAACCGGCCATGACAAAATGTCCATGACTCCGGTGCATAAATAGGCTAAAATTGACCGACAGTATTGGTTATGTTGGCTTTGAGGGTCGCTGTGGTTTGTGACTTATTCGCAAAAAGAACACGTCTAACGATCTCACCCTCAAATTACTCCTGCAGATAGTCCAATGTGATATGAGCGCGCACAGTGCTCTGTCTGGCATAGTATCTGTTAGCCTCGACTTTGAAAACTCTTATGTTTGGTTGGCCTCCGTTTATATGGCACATAATACTGAGACGCCACCTTGTGTATTGAAATGCCTGGTGGGAGCGGCAAACGAGAAGAACAAGGACCTAATTGTGTGTAGTGATGTCAATGCACAATATCATATCTGGGGAATTCTGATTGGAATGTTTTGGAAACTCATAGCTTTTCCGACCATAGATATATTAGCTTCTGCATGAATGCGAAGCCTGCTGATACCGTCTTCCCACCTAATATTAGGAAGGCTAATTGGGAAAAACAGGTCTCTTCCAAAAGTCCTGAAATTAAAATGCAAACTATCCGGGATATAGAAGAAACGGTGGCACAAGTCACTGAAACTCTTAACGACTCATGAGCCGCATGTCCCAAACAGAAGCCGCAATGGTGGTCGTCTCAATTAATTATGCTGAGGAAGAGCTGTAGGAAGCTCATTAATAGGACAAAGACAGCCAGAGCCCCACAGGACAGGGACACATACAATGAAGAACTCAAACGGTACAAAAAAGAGTTGAGAAAGGCTCACAATAAATTCTGGCGTAGAAAGCTCATCCGAAGCCTCAAGGTTACGGACAATTTTAGCCTCAACACCTTGCACTACTATTGGGAACATCAAGAAAGATGATAGTTCTTGGACTAAGTCCAGTGAGGAATCGCTGGGAGTGCTCCTGGATACACATTTCTCGGGCAACTCTGAAGAGGCATTGAATACTTCAGTAGGGGATTCGCTTGAAGTACAGCCATCTGAGGTTGCCAACGAGATTGTAACGGAATCTAGAATTCTTTGGGCTATCAATAGCTTTAGATCTTTTAAGTCGCCAGGACCAGACAAAGTCTCGCCAGCGGAGCTACAAGCAGTGGCTGATACAATTGCTCCCTGGCTCAAAGAAATACATTCATAGGTTAATTCATAACATTCTAATTAAGAGACGCATTTCAGCTAGTCAACTGACCTCCACAGATTTGTTAGCAGGGGAAGGCCCCAAGCGGGTGTTCTGTCTCCTCTGCTAGGGAATATCTCCATGAACAATATTTTGCTTTCTCTGGAGATGATGGGTGTCAGAGTTGTTGCCTATGCAAATGACGTGGCGATAGCTGTTAGAGGGAAGTTTCCGGATACTATTAGAGACATCCTACAGCAGGCCCTTCATTCAACCGCAAGATGGGATTCCGGTAATGGTCTTGGAGTTAACCCGACCAAAACGTAACTACTACTTTTTACCAGGAGAAATAAGGTACCACGTGTTACACCTGTCTCCTTGTTGGGTATTGAAATTCCCTTTTCTGAAAGCGCAAAATGCTTAGGCATTTTACTAGACAGGAAGTTGCACTTCAAATCCAACATTTTGAAAAGAGCAAATAAGGCTGTAGCAGCGCTGTATACCTGTAAAAGGGCAAAAGGAAAACGCTGGGGTCTGAACACGCATATACTTTATTGGTTGTATACGGCAGTATTCAGACCGATAATGCTGTACTGCATTGTCGTCAGGTGGACAGCTCTGCAGAAATCCACATTCTGTGTGATACTAAACAAGGGTCAGCGAATGACTGCTATATATGTATCACTGGTGCGCTGAGAACGACACCAACTGCGGCACACTAAATGTTATACTGCATTCAATGCAGTATATTACACTGCTATAGATATTATAGCAGTGCAATATGTACCGCATGTACTGCACTGTACAGGAAATGGCTACGGATATAGTGTCATTCTAGACAGAATGCCTGACTTTCCGAGCGCTGTTGATTACACTATGTCTGAGCCACTCTTTGACAAGAAGTATTTCACTCTTATACCTGATAGATCGGAATGGAATGGTCATATCCCAGGATATTCACCTGATAGGGGTGCCGGGCCACAGGGATATACCGGGGAACTGCAAGGTAAATGAACTTGAAAGACTAGGAACTACCTTACACGCTCCAGGGGACATGGAACATGTGATCATGCCTATATCAACCTGCAAGCTCCCCTTGAGTGCACTTACGGCAACAAATAACAGGTGTTCACTAGTCAGGAACTGCATACATTCCACGCTGGTGTGGCCCGGCCTAGACTCAAAACGCACCAAAGCACTGCTGTCGTTGTCGATAACGGATGTCTCACTTATCGTGTCTGTCATGACAGGTCACTGTTTTATTGGACGGCACGCAGAGAGATTAAAGGTCTTGCATATTGACATTGGCAGAAGCTGTGGAGACGAAGAGGAGGAGGAATCAATAGAACACTTTCTGTTTAAGAGACCAGGTTGAGCCCAACTTGGCTGATGTTGGAATCTGCCAACTTTTGAGATTTGTAAAGCAATCAAATTAGTTCCACGGGAGATCAATAAACTCTACCATGCTAAATTTGAAAACAATTAGATTTAAAATACAAAATTTAAAATATATAGGGAATCGGACGAAACATATACATATGTGGGAGGCATATCTAAATCTAAACCGATTTTCATCAAATTCCGCAATGTTGGTCCATGGATCAAAAAACTCTACCATGCTAAATTTCAAAATGATCGGATGTAAACTACAGCTCCTATAAAGCTAAAGGGCCAAATTGGATGAAACACATATGTATATGGGGGCTATATCTAAATCGATTTGTTGGATGTATAATACAGCTTCTATAGGGCTAAAGGGCCAAATCGGACGAAACATATATTTGGAAGCTACGTCTAAATCTAACCGATTTCAACCAATTTCAATAGTACTCTTTCCAGGTGCGAAAGACTCCTAACTGCAAAATTTCAGCAGTGAAATTGAAAGTGTACTCAACAAACAACATAAGATGGACGGACAGACATGGTTAAATCGACTCAGCTAGTGATTCTTAATAAACAAATATTTACGTATCTTCTTTTATGAATAAACATTTGTCAATTTAGACAATTGAAATTTTCTTAATCTTTTTTTTATTCTGAACCAGAAACATCTGTAATTTGCAAAGAACCTCTCCCTCACAACCCTTAGAACAATTTTGACACACATCCCGTACACTAATATCGAAAACCCGACAAATCCATAATGGGTTATTGATGTAAATAGAAAGACAACATCAAAATCCATAATCCAAAGTACACAAAAGCCTGACAGTTAAATTACATGTTGTAAAATTATTTCAATTGTTATCGGCAATAATCTCAATGTGTGTTATAATAAACGTTTGGAATTTCTCCAAGGTCTATCAAACCCTTATCCAAAGTAATGACGTTTTTAAGATGAATGTATAACAATGCGACGTTATCCACGCCCAGGAAAGGTAACTTCACATGGCTACACACAAAATTATTATTCAATGATTTTGGCTTCTTGGACAACCAATTTTTAGAGATCTTAAATTGATCCATAGTCATAAGAAACAGCAATTACTAATACAAAATCCAACATGTTTTTACAGTTTATGCATATACATATGTATGTAAGTATGTATATGATTTGAGCTGTAGGTATATATATGTATGTGAAGCCAGTGACGCTGTGTTGCCTGCAAAAGCGGATCAAGGCCTCCAAAACCAACTGTTCAATTTGAAAGTAATTAACGCATACCAAATGCGAGCAAATACGCCGTGTCACACACGCCAGAAGGTGTTAGGCGATCGTGTTCGTCTGTCGGTCGGTTGGCTTGATAACTGGTAACAAATAATCCATTGAGCTCCCACTTTATCATTATGAATGACCGGTAAAGACAGATACTGTTTTATTAACTTTTGCAGGATAAACTACACATTACTTTCAGAGAAATATAATGTCACATTTAGAACATTCCAAGAATTTCTGGGATCTTAGTTTGTAATAGTATACTGACCATTTGAAAATGTTAAAGCTACATCAATTCAATTAATGCGCCCATTTTCCGCTGACAGATTATGGCAACCTATGGGATAGGCACTAGTTTTAGGGCATTTCATTGGTTCATTGGTCCCTTCTTTCTAGTGCCTCCCACATAAAAGGTTAAAATGTAGTGAATGTTCATGCTCTAATGACATATGTACCACCCATCCGAATCATTTGTAATTCCATCTGTCGCTGTCATCTTGAGAAAAAACTGGCGAAGTTTTTGTAGCTCCACACAAAGGGATCATTTTGTACAAAAAACAAGTAAAAAATTTCAGTCGGTTAAACCGACTTATGAATCCCCTCGGCTTGCGCCCCAAAAAATATTCGTAAATAATTGTTATACCCTACACCACACTGTGGTACAGGGTATTATAAGTTTGTTTCACGGCAGATGTTTGTAACACCTGAAAATAACACAGCTAGACCCACCATAAAGTATACCGATCGACTCAGAATCACAGCTGAGTCGATTTAACCATGTGATCTCAAATGTGTGGGTGTAGTTTTAAAAAATTGGAAATTGTATAGGTCTTTGATTTGTTCTAATACCACTTTTTCATCTCTTGCACGGTTTCGAATATATGTTTCAAAATATGGCATAACAATTTTCATATTCATTAGGAAATGATTTCCCATGACTTCTGTAGGAATCATCTAAATATTTTAGGCAATCGTTTGGCTAACAAAGAATGATCAATATATTTCCACCATTCTTGCATCTCTCACATAAAGTACCCGAATCTATTTTACATTACTCACAAAGTGAGTGATTGTTTTTTAATTGTTCCTTAATTGTTTATTTATAAAATGATTGATATTGGTATCGTAATCTTTATTAAGAATGAAGTTATACCACATTCATTCCGAACGAAACATTATGGTCAATTATTTTACAACATTTTAGAACCCAGTTATATTTAAATTCAAATAGTTTACAACCATAAAAACTATGTCATTTAAACAATTACTTCGTCATGCATAATTAAGAACTGAGATTGAATCATACTTAAACCCAATTATTGCTTTTGCTTGCTTAATAACTCTATTTTCGAATTAAATTTAATTCGATTAAAACTATAATAAAACATAAATATTCACAATAAGTTTGTATCTTAAGACACGCGTAATTTAATTGAAGGCAATTAATTTGCAATTTGTTAATCGATCGTGGCCTAGACTCAGGAGTAACGAGCAGATCTATCTACGAGTATTCGTACAAGTATGTACGCGATGTTCAATGCAATTTGAAATTTCTGCTCACCGAACTCTGTTTGTTTCATATTCGAATGCAAAACAATTTCGCATGAATTTTCGCACTCCACCATTAAACCACCTTCGAATCCCTCATTCGTTAGTTCATTCATTCGAACACTCATTCGGATCGCTATAGATTTTTATGATTTTTGCACTTGGGGCTTGTCATTGAGATTTGCTTGAATATTTGTTCCAAATGCATTTTAATTTGTGTCTTATTTCTTTATCACAATGTTATGTACGACTGAAAAAAAGAAATAAAACAAAAAATTGTGGTAAACTAAAAGGCAGAAGGACGGACGAACGGGTGGACAGTTAGACATGGCTACAACTCTTATTTGTTTCGTGTCACATTCGCTCAGAGTCAACAGATCTATTGCATGACAAATGATTCGTATTCGTAGCATTTTTTCCACATCTACGAATGTTATTATTATTAATAACATAATCGAGGTTGATCGGTTAATCTCATGATCTCTGTTATGTTTATTCTCGTTTATACAATTAATTGCCAGAGCACACTTTGTAATAACAATAAAAATATTTTTTCGAATAAATAACCAACAAAAATATCTGCAAGCTAAGACAATTTGTATTGCGTATTTGTGTCTTTAAATTTTTCGTACGATATCAATGAAACGATTTTTGAATTTTTATTCTTTATGAACTATAGGGTGAGTGCCCGAAGTGTTACCAATTATTAATGCTGTAATATTGACTTATATACCACACACCATACTGTGGTGCGGGGTATTATGAGTTTGTGCATTTGTTTGTAACGTTCAACCTAGAGTGATCAAAAACCGATTTTTTTTAAATTAAAAGCCTGTGTACAATTCATTTAAAGTTTCAAAAAAACGGTGGACGGTTTTTTTTCCAACAAAAAAAGTATGTAAATATGAAAAAACATGTTAATCTATATATATAAAAATGAAACGGTCCATCTGTGTAATGGCATCACGTCAGAACGGCTGGAGCGATTTGGATAATTTTTTTTTTATTCGATTCTAAATTTTCACGAGATGGTTTATATAAAAAAAAAAATTTATTGGACAAAGGGGCGTGGTACCTCCCATACAAATCGCAGGTTAAAAATCCGATATTTCTGCTCCTATTATAGGTATAGTGCTGAAATTTTGTTTGTATGCATTTAATGGCAGATTATGTGAATTTTCCAAAAATGGGCGGAATCGGACCAATGGGCGTGGCCCCGCCCATATACGCCAAATTTTGAAATTGAGATATTTTGCACAATTTGTTAGCGAGAGTGCTGGAATTTTGTGTATATGTAAACGGTGGCAGTCTACGTGATTGGTCCAAAAATGGGCGGGATCGGACCAATGGGCGTGGCCCCGCCCACATAGACAAAATTTTGATATCTTGCACAATTTGCTAGCGGGAGTGCTGCAATGTTGCGTATATGTATCTGGTGGCATTCTACGTAATTGGTGAAAAAATGGGCGGGACCGGACCAATGGGCGTGGCCCCGCCCATGTAAGCCAAATTTTGAAATTGAGATATTTTGCACAATTTGTTAGCGAGAGTGCTGGAATTTTGTGTATATGTAAACGGTGGCAGTCTACGTGATTGATCCAAAAACGGGCGGGATCGAACCAATGGGCGTGGCACCGCCCATATAAGCCAAATTTAAAAAATGTGATATCTTGCACAATTTGTTAGCGAGAGACCTGGAATTTTGTGTATATATATCCGTTGGCGATCTACGTGATTGGTCCAAAAATGGGCGGGATCGGACCAATGGGCGTGGCCCCGCCCTTATAAGCCAAATTTTGAAATTGATATAACTTGCACAATTTTTTATCTAGAGTGCTGTCATGTTGTAGATATGTACCTGGTGACAGTCCACGTGATTGGTCCAAAAATTGGCGGGATCTGACCAATGGGCGGGCCACCGCCCATATAAGCCAAATTTTGAAATTGAATTATCTTGCTCATTTTGTTAGCGAGAGTGTTGAAATTTTGCGTATATGTATCTGGTAGCAGTCTACGTGATTGGCTTTCAAATGGGCGGAATAGGACCAGTGGGCGTGGCCCAGCCCATATTTTGATATATCTTGCAAGTATTATATAGGAAATACATGAACAAAAATGCTCGGTATGCGATAATTACAGCTGCTCACTCCAATACAATCGCAATATGATAATGTGATGCAATATCAATGAAACAAGAATTTGGAAATTTTATAAGTATACATTTCTATTTTCTGGACTTTTTTCATTTAGTTTTATTTTTTCATTTAGTGAATTTATTACTAATACCAGTAAGGAAAGGCAGAAAGTCGGGCGGGGCCGACTATATAATACCCTACACCTCCCTAACAATGCGATAAGGGTCATTGCGATAATAATTTGGAATAATTGGTAAATGTATTTTGAACCGATAATCGCAAAATTAAGCAATATTCGTTCCTAAATTGAGAAAAATCTTTCTGGAGAACTTTGTAATGATCGGAAGTAAAGTACAACTTCTATAGCGCTTTGTAACCAAATCTGGAGGAACATATATATGGAGGTTATATATAAATCTGAATCGATTTTCCTAGAATACTCATTCATGTAAAATAGAAACCTGTTTCTGTCGAATTTCGTACTGATCGGATATAAAACACAGTCTCTACAGCGCTTACATGTCAAATTGGGGGTAACATATATATATGGGGGCTATATCTAAATCTGAACTGATTTTCTCCGAATTTTGCGGCATTCCTTCATGTAATAAGAAACCTCTTTCTGCCGAATTTCGTACTGATCGGATATAAAATACAGTTTCTACAGCGCGAAGCGCACCGGGCTCAGCTAGTTAATTATATAAATAAAAGTCGGATTATATCCCCTTAGATGCCAAAGCGGGGTATAGTTATATATAGGGACAATTATTGATTTTTCACTAGGATATTCTCCTGGCTATAGACCATCTTTGCCTCTATTATGTATTTTAAAATGCAAGGTTGAAATAATGCGTGTAGGATTATTTTTATGGCAATTAATTCGCTTTAACCCATTTGGCATCAACATCCAAATAAAAATTAAATCTAGAGATCAACATAGAATGAGAAAATCTGACCAAAATTGTAGAAGTTATTTCCGATTTTGTAAAACGTGCACTAAAAGTGAGAAAACAGTGACTTTAAGCTGCAATTTTTTTAAAGGAAGTCACGTCGACCTATAAATAATGGTCCAGATTTTAATGTCCAGTGATCAATTCCTAAAAGTAATAAAAAATGACAATTTTATTAAGGGAAATTCTGATTTTTAGAGATTATTTATACCGCAAATAAACGCCGGCGATCACAGAAACGAAATATAAATATTTTGCGAATATACTTAAAACAAACCATATTTTCATATAATCTTTGAACAACGCGAATTTTTTTTAACACCACTCTAATGTACATACATATTTAAACCAAGGGTTAATATCTTTAATATATATATATCTTTTTACTATGAAAAATATATAAAAATTTTTAAAAACATTTTAAATCCTATACGAGTATCTTAATCTAATCCGTTACTTAGTCTACAAAAAATCGCTTTCGTAAGACCTTTATACATTTTTCAAATGTCGAAATATCAATAAAAATGCCTAATTAAAATATTTTAAAAATAATGTCCTTGCCCTTTTGTAGAAAATTTAATCAAATGAACTTTTCAAATTATATATATTAGAGAAAATTACTCCAAAATTTACAAAGTAGCATTTTTCTAGAAATGCAATTTTCAACAATTGCCAAATAGTATATTCTGTTAAAGTGTGTACAATTTTTTTTCTTGTAGAAAGTTTAATTGAAATGCATTTTACATTCTCCTAGAAAATGTCGACATATTGTTTTTATACCCTACACCACACTGTGGTACAGGGTATTATGACTTTGTGCATTTGTTTGTAACACCCAAAAGGAGAAGAGATAGATCCATTGTTTATTATACCGATCGACTTGTAATCACTTTCTGAGTCGATTTAGCTATGTCCGTCTGTCTGTCCGTCTGTAGATGTATTCTTGTAATCAAAGTACAGGTCGCAATTATGGCCCGATCTTGACGAAAGGTTACACATATCTTTTTTTTTGGCCCAAGGACGATCCCTATTTAATTTGGTTAAAATCGGTTTCGATTTGGATATAGCCCCTATATATATGTTAGCCCCGATTTGACGTGTAAGCGCTGTAAAAACTTTATTTTATATCCGATCAGTATGCAATTCAGCAGAAAGAGGTGTCTTATTATATTAATGAACACTGTAAAATTTGGAAGAAATCGGTTCAGATTTAGATATAGCCACCATATATACGTACACCCGATTTCACATGTAAGCGCCGTAAAAAATTTATTTTATAACCGATCAGTGTGAAATTTAGCAGAGAGAGGTTTCTTATTACATGAAGGAATACTGCCAAATTCGGAGAAAATCGGTTCAGATTTAGATAAAGCCCCCATATATATGTTACCCCCGATTTTAGATGTAAGCGCTGTAAAAAGTTTATTTTTAATCCGATCAGTACGACATTCGGCAGAAAGAGGTTTCTTATTACATGAATTAATACTGCCAAATTTGAGGGAAATCGGTTGAGAGTTAGATATAGCACATATATATACGTTACCCCCGATTTGACATGTAAGTGCTGTAAAAATGTTATTTTATATCCGATCAGTGCGAAATTCAGCAAAAAGAGGTATCTTATTACATGAAGGAATACTGCTAAATTCGGCGAAAATCGGTTCAGATTTTGATATAGCCCCCATATATATGTAACCCCCGATTTGACATGTAAGCGCTGTAGAAACTGTATTTTATATCCGATCAGTGCGAAATTCGGCAAAAAGAGTTTTCTTATTACATGAAGGAATACTGCCAAATTCGGAGAACATCGGTTCAGATTTAGATATATCCCCCATATATGTATATGTTACCCCCGATTTGACATGTAAGTGCTGTAAAAACTGTATTTTATAGCCGATCAGTATGAAGTTTGGCTAAAAGAGGTTTCTTATTATATGAATGAACACTTTTAAAATTGGAAGAAATCGGTTCAGATTTAGATATATCCCCCATATATATGTTACCCCCGATTTGACATGTAAGCGCTGTAAAAATGTTATTTTATATCCGATCAGTGCGAAATTTGGCAAAAAGAGGTTTCTTTCTACATGTAGGAATACTGCCAAATTCGGAGAAAATCGGTTCAGATTTAGATATAGCCCCCATATATATGTTACCCCCGATTTGACATGTAAATGCTGTAGAAACTGTATTTTATATCCGATCAGTACGAAATTCTACACAAAGAGGTCTTTTACATGAATGAGTATTCAGGGAAAGTCGGTTCAGATTTATATATAACCTCCATATATATGTTCCTCCTGATTTGGTATCAAAGCGCTATAGAAGTTGTACTTTACTTCCGATCATTAATATTTTCCGGAAAGATGTTTCTCAATTTAGGCACGAATATTGCTTAATTTAGCGATTATCGGCTCAGAATTAGATAATATGTTCCTGCCCACTTACCAATTATTCCAAATTATTATCGCAATGACCTTTATCGCATTGTTAGGGAGGTGTAGGGTATTATATAGTCGGCCCCGCCCGACTTTCTGCCTTTCCTTACTGGTTTTCTACAAGTTTGTTGTTAAAATTACATTTTTCTAGAAAATTCGTTCATCAAGAAAATTTCTTTGAAATTGTAGTTGAATTTTTCCACAAAATTCTTGGGATACATCTACAAAATGTAATGAAAATTGTATTTTTTAGAATATTTTGTCGAAATTGAATTTTCTTACAAAATGTGGCTAAAGTTTAATTTTTCTAGAAAAATCGTATAAATTTAAGTTTTCTAGAAAATTTCGTTGGAATTGAATTTTTCTAGTAAATTTCGGCGAAATTTCATTTGAGTACAATAATCGTCAAAATTATATAATTGCAAAATTTCTTTAAATTATCTTTTTTTTAGAAAATTACATCAAAATTTCGTTTAAATTGCATTTTTATCCCCTTACCTTAGAGAGGAGGCTATATATCATTTGCTACGAGCCAAAAGTGTAACACATCGAAGGAGTGACCTAAGACCCTAAGTATGTTTGGCGGATATCCGTTTTGGGCCATTTTAAGTCGAATGAGCAATGTCCATCCGTCCGTCCGTATGTCTGCTGGCTGGTGCTCACGATAGCGCTCGAAAGGAGTAACGGATTGACCTCAAATTTGGTATGTTATAATATTTTTTCTATCTGAGGCTATGTTCGAAGATCGGCTATATTGGTCCACTCCTTCTAGTACCTCCCTCACAAAGGGTTAACATTCAGTGAACTATTGATTCTCTAATAACTACTATGCTACTTATCCGAATCTTCCGTAATTCCACACATAGTAATTGTTTATCTGTCGCTATAAGCTTGAGAAAAATCAGCGGAGTGGCCCCGCCCCTTTTGATACCTCCCACACAAAAGGGACCATTTCGTACAACAAGTTAACAGCTAATTACTTTAATACCATAGCACACAAATACTCGCAATTTTGTACAGTGCAATATTTGTATAGTATTTACAGTCCAGTGAAAAGTGGGCGTTATTGGTACGTCCCTTTTGGTACCTCCCACACAAATGAACAATTTTGCACCAAAAGTTAACTACTTATAGCTTTAATATCAGTCGGTACAAATACCTGCAATTTTGTACAGTGTAATGCTTTTATAGTACCAACAATGCAGTGAAAAATGAGCGAAGTTGGCATGCCCCTTTGGGTACCTCCTACACAAATTGACCATTTTGCACCAAAAGTTAACAGCTTTTAACTTTAATACCAGTTCATGCACTTACTTGCAATTTTGTACAGTGTAATGTTGTTATAGTACCTACAGTCCAGTGAAAAGTGGGCGTCATTGACACTCCCTGTTTGGTACCTCCCACACAAATGTACTACAGTCGAATTAGCTTAATTGCAAACAGCTTAATTGAAAAAGTCGCATAATTGAAAAAAAATATTGAAATCAATTATTTCAGCGAAGTTTTCCGGTTATTTGAAACTCCGCTTAATAGATAAATAGCTTAATTGGAATAAAAATTGCTCAAAAAGCTCTCAAAAAAATTGCTGCACTTAGATTGTGAATTTTCTGCAGAAACTATTTGCAATTGTTTAGGAAAAGTTTGGCGATAAAATCGACCATCTCATTGATGTGAACAGCGATTGCTTTGGAGAATTAACTGATGAAGATATCATTGAACAAGTTACCAGAGCGCGTATTAAGTCCGAAATCACTCTGATGAAATACAATTGGGCCTTCCAAACATAAATCAAAGGAAGCTCTAGCTCGATTAATGTTTTAAATTATTATTTTAATAGCATTTCGTACAACTTTTACAATTTACAGGATAGGCAACAAATAACACAAACACATTTAAAAAAATTTAATCAAATGAACATAATAGACAATTTTAATTAAAACATAATTTAAGTAAATGGTCTTATAGTTTACAATATTTATTTTTGAATTAAATCCTTTATGCTGTTTAATTTGCAATTGCGTTAATAAAATTTCGATCGTTTAATTAAAAGAGTTTTCATTTATACGAACTTCTTTTAGTTGCAAAAAAATTTCAATTATCCGAACTTCGGTTTAAAGAAGCATATTTTATTTATCCGGACTTCGCATTAATGAAAACCTCGGATAAATGAAACAAATGCACTGAAATTTCCCGTTTTCGTTACATTTTAGATATTAGGCTTTTTTCTGTTTTTAAATGAAAATGCAAGTATATTACTTCATTTTTTTCCTCCGACGTTTCGTTGGTCTTTTCCAACTTCTTCAGGGATATATTTATTGAAAAACATTTTAGAGCAATAAGAGAAAACATAAATTAATACTCGTAACATTGTTTACAATTTATCACTTACTATTAAACTTTACATTTAAATATCAACAGAGAATTAAATTAAAAACATAAAAAACACTGTCGTTAATGCACGCTTCCAATTACCACTGTGCTTTGTGCTTTGTTCGTCTGTTGATCGCCACTCTTTGGTCATCTGTCCAAGTGATCACTCTAATTACACATGTACTCTAATTTACCCTCTAATTTACATATGTACTTTAGAGTGTCTTCTTTTGGGAGGACGAAAAAAAGTTCGCGTTGTTCAAAGCATATATGAAAATTTGGTTTGTTTTAAGTATATTCGCGAAATATTTCGTTCCTGCGATCGCGAAATTAGGGGCTGTTTTCATTTTAAATAACCTCTAAAAATCTGAGTTTCCCTTAATAAAATTGTCAATTTTTATTACGTTTTGGAATTGACAAATGAATTATTTTTGACTTTGAATTTTTATTTTCACTTAAATTTGAACAATTTTTTTAGTAAAATGTAAAAAATGACAAAATTCTTAAAAAAATCAGCTTTTGAGGTTGAAATAATGTGTGTAGGATTATTTGTATGGCAATTAATTCGTTTTCACCCATTTGGGACCAACAATGAAATAAAAAGTTTACTGTCTTGAAAGGGTTAATTTTTTATAAAAATTAAATCTAGAGATCAGCAGTTCTATAACGAGCCATAGAATGAGAAAATCGGACCAAAATTGTACAATTTATTTATCCGCAGAAGGAAGTATCCATATAAATCTGTAATCGTTTCCGCTAATGAAGAGCTATGTATTTGTGTGCTTATTCTGCTTCAACAAAGTTGTGTAGGGTGTCATATATGCAGCTTCACCCGACTTTAGCCCTTCCTTACTGGTTTTGAAGATGTCAAGACCCTATTGTTCAACAGATCTAGCTGAAATGTCGAGTTCCATGTGGCTTAACACGAAGGCTATTAAATTTGCCTTCTTAAATAGCCTTCACATAGGAGTATGTAAAGATCCACCAAGAACCAAGATAATAAAACTGTGGTACTGACCTGTCCGAATTACTTCATTATTAGTTTTTCTTACTTTTTTGAAAATAACGGGTGATTCAAGTAGAGATACTTTTTTCAATACCCTTTTTCTGACAGATCACGTGTGAGTCGTGTCATGCTGTCATGTTATTTTTGTTAAGTATTGTTTGGCATTTCATCATGGAAAGACTTACGCCTGAACAACGTTAACAAATGGTTCAACTTTATTACGAAAATTCAGGTTCTGTGAGGAATGTGTTTCGTGCACTTCGCTCAACTTATGGTCAACATAATCGGCCTACTGAGCGTACTATTCGCAACACCGTCACCCATCTTGAGACCCAGCATTCATTAATGGATAATATCGGACAGAATAGACCACGTCCAGCACGCAGTGAAAAAAATGTAGCGGCCGTAGCTGAGAGTGTACACGAAGACCGTGGAGAGTCGTCGCCGTTCGCAGCAAGTCGGACTGAAGTATGGAACGACTGGCGCATTTTACGTCGAGATCTTAAATTGAAAGCATACAAAATACAGCTTTTGCAAGAACTGAAGCCGCCGACCTTCCCAAGCGACATCGCTTCGCTCTATGGGCTCTTGAAAAGTTCCAAGAAGATCCGACGTTTACGAGCCAAATTTTGTTCAGCGATGAGGCCCATTTCTGGCTCAATGGGATTCAAGAGCTCCCACTCCATGCAGAAAAAACAACGGTTCGGTGTGGTTTGTGGGCCGGTGGATCATCGGTCCATATTTCTTCAAAAATGATGCCGGTGAGAACGTAACCGTCAATGGCGACCGTTATCGTGCCATGATAACCGACTATTTGATGCCTGAAATTGAAGCTCGTGAGCTCGTGGATTTATTGAGAGAACACTTCGGTGAGCAGATAATTTCACTTTTGGGCCTGTTGATTGGCCACCAAGATCGTTTGATATCACACCGTTAGACTTTTTCCTGTGGGGATATGTAAAGTCTAAAGTTTATGTGGACAAACCCGCTTCGATTCAGGTCTTGGAGCAAAACATAACGCGTGTCATTCGCCAATTACCAGTCGAAATGCTCGAACGAGTCATCGAAAATTGGACTCAACGGATGGACCATCTGAGACGTAGCCGCGGCCAACATTTGATAGACATAATCTTCAAAAAATAAATGCCAAAGAATGTTCATTCAAATGATAATAAACATTCCCCATTCATGATAAATTTTCTGTGTTTTTTTCTTTAAAAAAGTAGGGAACCTCGAAATGGATCACGCTATAGATGATCCATGTTAAGTCCCTATAGCTTTGCCCCTGGGAGGAATATAAGTAAACATTTCAACATCAGATCCATAGTATCGCTGAGAGTTCGCTAAAAGTCAGGCTGTCGGTTAAGAAATGATAGCTTAATTTTCACTTTTTTTAATTATACACTATGTACCAAACTTCTTGCGTCAATGGCTCTGACATAAAGAGTGAGGTTATTAACATGTATATATTGTGCTGTGCTGCTTTGGCTTTGGCAATAGTTCCTGTTAGTTGTTCACCACTTATTTGCCACTATTTCCTCTGCTGTCTAAAGTGGTAGATTATTTTTTGAGAGCATTTATTGTCTGTCCGTTTGTCTACAACATCATCACTACAAATTGCCAACCTTATGTTGGATTTCTTGACGTTATTGTCCGTTAGACTATTTCTTTTGGCCATTTAATAAATCATCCGCATATTTGAAGAATTTCGTAAAAATCATGTTATACACAATTCGCCGCTGTCATTCGCTCAAAGGCCGAAAAGCCGCTACAAAATTCAAAAAAGAGTAATATTAATGAAACACTTTTTGCGACAGCCAACGTAACATCATAAGCACTAAGTACTCTGGCTGCTGCTGCTGTTGCCGCAACTGTTAAGTGCCGCATGGAACAGATCTGATGGATCTCGAGTCTGTTCCAATATGCAGCACATGCTTTAATTTTACAACATTTTACAACGACTATCTGCTGCCGGAGTGGAATGAAGTGGAGTGATGTGATGTGAAGTCGAGTAGTACGCGAGACCACATCATAAATATGCATTTTTACAGACGTTCAAATTGTCCAACATTTTGTTGTTTAGTCCAATATGTCGACACTCGTTCTTAACAATTTATTCGATGAACTAAATGGACAGCTAAATTGATGCTCTCAATGTGTTTTAACATTTCATTATTTTTTTGCGTCTGTGCCAAGTCAAGTCACATTTCTGCACTTTAAATTAGGTTGCTTTTCGTAACACAAACATTAATTAAGCCATTCATTCACAAGCGAACATTATTTCCCGCTTTTATGAAATTTTTCGTAAATTCCATTTTATTGAATTGTTTATAAATTTCATTATACCAAACACCTTAAAATATTCATAATAAATTTCACAAGTAATGACTTTAAACATTTTTTTCTACCCAATAAAGAGAAGCCACACATTTCAATGAAAAACTTTAAGCTTATCAGTGATGATTAGACTAAACTTAATTGGTTCTTTGGAATTTAGTGGAAACTAGCTGTCCGTTTTGAAAAAAACTATGTACATGTTTCAAGAATTTTAAGGTACTGTGCATGGTAATATATGGAGCTATGAGCGCAAATCTATCGTAAGCGACATTTTACCGAAAACATTTTTATGATTGGAAATAAATCCCTGTTTGTATCTGCATCGTTGTGTGTCTCCAGTATATTCAAATTGTCAATAAAACACTAAAAAAGTGGGGGTTGCATTTTTTCGTAAGTGATTATTTACATTATTTGTAAAAAGACTTTGTCGTAAGTAACATATTGAACTACAACAAATACTTTGCGATTTTGATGAAATTTTGCACACAAGCTGATAAAAATTATCTTTTGTAGTATATTGTGTCAAACATATTCCGCTAGAAATATATATACATTTGACCCAAACTAATATTATATATTCGGGAAGATTATTATTCTAAACAAATCTTTGTTTTCACAAAATATTATTGTATTTGGGACTATTATTTCAGAAACAAAGATTAATTTTCGTTTGAGTATTTAGAAAATATATATATATACTTTAATTCAAAGATAATTTTTTTTCAAAAATATTAATGTTTGTAAAATTCCTTTATAATTGCAAATTGCATGATCTTGAATAACAATGAATTGTTTGAAGGACTGACAACAAAAAATTACTTGGAATATGTGGAAATAGAATATACATATTTAAAAAGATTTTTTTAAACTTTGCTGATTTATTCGAATTTTAGTTAGTTTTTCCTAGTTTTCGTGTTAAACTTTATAGCTAAAATGTTCTTAATTTATAAATATTCCAATTCATCACTTTTTATCCATCCATCAATTGCAATTTATATTTACGAAAGATTATTCGATTAAAGTTTTAATTAAATTTTACAAACATAAAATTTATAAAAAAAAAATGCTCTTTGAACATCTGAACAGAAAACTTGTCTTTACGTTAAGGCATTGATACATTGCAAAAATAAATAATTAGAAATCTTTTCGGAAATACTAGTTCCAAATAAAAAATATTTGAATGGGAGCATATTTTTGTTTAGAACAATATCCTCCCAAACATAAATTATTTGTGTGTGTCAAATATTATATATTTGAAGTGTACCCTAAACATATGTAAATTTCAGGCCGAATATGTTTGGGACAATATACTACAGAAGCGATTTTTTTTTTGCATGTATGCACTCTATACTCGGATCATAGTAGTCCTGAGAGAAAGATATAAATATATATATACCAGAGAAATACTGGTAAACCATGATTTTCTTGCAATTTTGTGTTTTAAAGCATAAATACAAATTATAGTAAGCGACATATTTTTTCCTACAGATGCAGACATCAGTAAGTAAATTTTATTGTAAGCGTCATAAATTGCTAAAAATACATGAATTGTTGTGGTTTTTTGTTACTATTAGATAAATAAGAGAAACTGTACATTTTGTGCATCAAAACATTTCAGTTTTGTTACTTGTGGTTCGAAATAAACAAAAAAACCTCTCCTGTAAAATTTGTTATTTGTCGGTTGCGATAGATTTGCGCTCATGGCTCGATATGGTTTGCTAAAGTAAACAATTGTCATCATTTGTCTATACAACAAAATGATAGAAATTAAAGCCAATATGTTTCATATTTACACTCTTTATATTATATAGCACACCCTGCTACAGCTCACAGTAAAATTGCATCAACCCACCAAAGTGAAGGTATACACAGATTAGGGTTCTATGAAAGAAAGTCACATCTCCATTTTAGTAGTTTTGAGATATTTGGCTTTTAGGTTTTTTAACTTTCGCTTCGTTAGGTTAAGGTTAGGGTGGCAGCCGGTTTTACCAGCTCACATAGACCACTTTAGGTCCCTAACCTAAACGTAAACCTAAAATTAAAAGGCGCGAATGCTTTTCTTACTACTATGTACTACTTGAAGTGTAAGCCCGATATATCCGGAATACGCGTTTAGATAATTATGATGGCTACAAATGCTGGAAATATTCTTTTCATGTAGAAACAGTGTTTTAGTAGAATCGTTAAAAAATTGGAAAATTCGAAAATTGTAATCCGTTTATTAAAAACCGGCACGCCAACTTAGAAAATATATGGATAAATGTCTATTGGTAGAAGTAATAGAATTTCAAAAAATAATGTTTTTATACACTCGAACAGTGGGAGGAATTAAAAAAGTAAAATAATTCGGCCGATTCTTAACCTGACATCTGATTACGACAACGCTTGGCATGCTTATATATGAGATATTAGAGAAGTTAAATTTTAAATTGGGGCCGCCCAACAGTATACATGGGCGGAGATACAGGATCTAAATGTTGGCCACTTCAAACAAAACAAAATGTTTAAGCGTGTGTAACTTTTCGCCTGATTCATAAATATCTGTTATACTGTTGCCGAGGTCTACAAAGGACTTTTTATACCTAAAAGTTATCTCGTATAGTTACCAAGATATCTGCAATTGAAAATTTCATTTTTTCCCGACCCTGTCCTTGTATTTTGTGAATGCGTATCGTACCAGAATATGTGGAGATTCCTTTGACATTAACTTGTCTGAAGTGGCAACAAAATGTGCAATATAGAGAAAAAACAAGTAAGAATAATCAGTCAGGTAAACCAACTTAAGAATCCCCTCACATTCATTTCCAAAAAATATTCGAAAATTTATACAGTTTTTGCTTTAAATTATTGTCATTTTAAACTTTAAAGTGCAAAATGGTCCATTTGTATGGGAGGTAAGAAAAGGGGCGTGCCAATAACGCCCACTTTTCTCTCTGCTCTAGGTACCTTAAAAGCATTACACCGTACAGAATTTCAAGTATTTGTATGGTATTAATGTTACAAGCAGTTTACATTTGGTGCAAAATGGTCCATTTTTCGCCATTTTTCTTGAGATGTTAACAACTAATAATCTAATACTATTAGGGGGATTTCAGAAGATTCGAGTAAGTAGTAAAGAAGTTATCAAAGAGTCAATATTTCACTTAATGTTAACCCTTTGTAGGGGAGGTACTAGAAGGTACTAATATGCCGAATTAATTCTTTCGGTTAAACCTTTCGTGAGTTTTCGTGCGCCCCAGCCAGCAGACATACAGACGGACGGACATTGCTCAAATGACCAAAATCGAACTTCCACCAAACATACTTGGGGCCTTAGGTCACTCCTTCGATGTGTTACACGTTTGGCTCGTAGCGAATGGTTAAGGTTAGGGTGAAGAAGAGTAAGAAAGTTTCTCACTCTCTCAGGTGAGAAGATAACAAGTAAGAAAGTTTCAGCCGGGTAAACCGACTAAGGTATACATACCCTCACTTTGTGAGTAATTTAATATGGAATATTACAAGAATTAATGAGGTACTAGAAGGGGTTTACAAGTACGAGTACACCTTTTTTTCGTCGAACAGTAGATACTTTAAATATATGCACTGTGCCGAATTATAAGCGTTTATGTGCACTAATATATATGATGTGCACTAATAAGTTATGAGCTATTCAATTTTGGTATAATTTGATTTTGTGTGGGAGGCTCAAAAACTTCAAAAGTGTTACACTGTGCAAAATTTTGTAGTATTTTCGTGCATTGGTACTCACGCTACAAGCTTTTAACTTTTTGTACAAAATGATACCTTTGTGTGGGAGGTACCAAAAGGGGCGTGGCAATAACGCCTATTTTTCACTGGACTGTAGGCGCTATAAAAGCATTACTCTGTGGAAAATTTCAAGTATTTATATGCAGTGGCAATAGTGTTATTAGCTGTTAACTTTTTGTACAAAATTGTTTCTTTTGTGTGGGTACCAAAAGGGGCAATGCCTCTTCACTAATTTGTCTCAAATTGAAAGCGACAGTTAAACTATTACTATATGTGGAATAACAGAGGATTCGGATAAGTAGTATAGAAGTTATAAGAGAATCAATATTTCACTAAATTTTAACCCTTTGTGAGGGAGGTACTAGGAGCAGTGGACCAATATGGCCCATCTTCGAACTTAGCCTGAGATGGAAAAAAATATTATTCCATACCAAATTTGAAGTCAATCCGTTACTCCTTTCGAACGTTATCGTGCGCTCCAGCCAGACAGACAGACCGACGGACGGACATTTATAGCCATTTGAAGTTATATTTTCAAAAAAAAATTATTTGTCCAAAATGTAAAAAAAGGAAAAAGACAACAAAATATTTTTTGTACAGTATAACTTCGAGTTACCATTACTTTTGTCTAAGCAGGTATATCGATTAGAAATATTTTTTCATCAAATATCAAATTTTTCGTACAGTGTATTGCTTTTTATAGTACCTAGAACCAAAAGTTAACAGCCTTTAACTTTAATACCACTACATACAAATACTTGATATTTTGTACAGTGTACTGCTTTTATTTTATCTAAAGTCTATATAAAAGTGGGAGTTATTGCCACGCCCTTGTGGATACCTCCCACACAAATTGACTATTTTGCACCACAAGTCACGGGTTATATCTTTAATACCAGTACATACTTTAAGGTCAGTAAATGCAAGTAAATTTGATAATAATTTAATTAAAACAAAAAAATAAATAAATTTACGAATATTTTTTTTGGAACTGAAGGTGAGGGGATTGTTAAGTCGGTTTACCCGACTGAACTTTCTTACTTGTTCTTGTAAATTTTTATATATAATTTTAGATTAGTCCGTTGGACTAGTGTAACTTCAAAAAGGCTTACCGATTGATGTTATTTTTACAAATATTAATATTATCAATGTGAGTATGCGTGACTGTATCTACATCCGATATTTTCTTTGGAATTCTTTCCAAACTATTCTGAAAAACTTAGGGACCATTTTTTCGAGTTATACTCAAATATGTGGTGTAACCTCTCCATTATCGCCTATAGCGGTATATGACGAGAACCTGAGTAAATTCAATGAAAAATAATTTATAGCCTGAGATTTGTATTATCCTATATATTCAAATCGACCGCAAAAATTTTTCCCTCTTTAACATTCACAGAATTTTTTATTGCTTTTTCAGAAGGTGTTTTTATAAAAAAAATCCCATCATTTCACCACATTCAAAATCACACAGTTGCTAAAAAAGACGTCTAAGAACATAACTTTAAAATATCAAAAAAAAAATCAATAGGTGTAATCATTTTTGAAATCAAATCTAAAAGATCAAAATGGTATAAACTAAAACATTTGTTATAGATGTGTTACAAGACAGCTTTTATTTTTTGAAAGTAATTAACAGTACCTTCAAAACAAGGTAGAGTACATCAAAATCGGTCAAGGATTTCAGGTGTTACAAGCGATTGAATGAATCATTCCACTTCTATTAAGTATATTTTATACGTGTTTCAAGAAATGTTATGAAGAATGAAATTTTTTTCAAAAATATTTCAACAAAATGTTTGTAATTTTTTTCTTGAAACACGTATAAAATATATTCAATACAAGTGGAATGACTCACATATTTTTTCTATCTCTATTGTATATTCTAATTCTCAGAAAGTTTTTGTTTTTAATTTTTTAATTCAAATTTTAAATTAAGTTATGTCATTCACCTAATGAAAGATAATCCATTTGGCAAGGAATTGACGCGATTATATGTTTGTTTCCAGTTTTCCATCGCTTGGATCTTTAAATCAACTTGTTGTAATCTCTCTAATCCTTTTACAGTAATCCAAATTAATGGGACATCTACCAGGCATATGTTTTCCCCAGACTTAAATTAAATTAGTAACAAAAACAATATTACTCAATATCCATTCATGGGGCAAACGAAAGAAACTCACTTTCATGTCTTCGACGACACGAATGCCGTTTCAAACAGCAGCTATTCTTAAAAGTACACTTGATGCCCCATCTGGGTCTTTCCATTTCGACACAAATAGGTTGAGAACTTCTGGGGCAAAAAGACACGATGCACTTGTATTTATTTGTTGAAATTTTGTGATGAATAGCGCTAAAAATATAACTATTTTTAAAGAAACCATTTTTATGCAATTTATCACTTTCCGAGTGTCCATCAGAAGAGCTTTTAATGATTCGTGTATTTTACTGATATTGCTCTGATGATGGCTTCGTTGCTATACTATTCGAAGTTTTCTCTTATTTACCGAGGTTTTTGGCAAATGACTAAGACAGACTATTGCTGTTTTGATAAACTTAAGTGCAGATGTTTTTAAAAGAAAATATAAACATGCTTCTCTGACTCATAGCGGAAGGTATATACTTTTTTTACAGTGAAAAAAGTTTTTTGATTTTAAGATACGTTCTTCATATGTTCTTCTTCTTTGTGTCACTACTATATTATGTTGTAACCAATAACTGATTTGTAGAACAGTAAAAATCAGTACTCCAAAAATATTACAGTTCGACTGAGCACAACTGCCGTCAACAACTAAATTTTTTTGGGGAAAATTTTGGTTGCTACATCTAAATTGATCGAAAAATAAAAAAACATTTATTTTATTTTTTTATATTATTATTTATAATATATTACATTATTCATTGTGGGGGGAAACAACTCTATCCTTTATATTAACGACCTGAAATACTTCCGCACCCGGGAGAATCACGCCTACAGCGACCACCTGAAGAGCGCCAATCTAAAAAAGAAATATTAACAAAATACTTAAGACATGTTGCAAAAATTCATCTACATCTATACATACTTTCACGGAAGCGACATCCACGTTTCAACAATCGACAATTATTTCCAAATGTACACTGACGTTTTCGTCCAGTCCTAAAGCGCATAGAACCACACACAGGACCGCCAAACTCACGACACATATTCGCACAACGTTGACCCTCTGCACTCCAGGGGCATAAACTTAAGGCCAAAACTAAAATGATGGCCAAGCTTTTAGAATGCATTTTATGTGGTTAATTCGATTGACGAAGGTTACCTCAAATAGCTGGGACTTTCGGAGTGAATTTATATTGCACGGCAATTAAAGTACGGCTGAGTGATTGTTAAAATACATACGGAAACGATCGATCTGAATTTTAAACAATACTGCAATAAAACATTCTGCGGGAAGATTATTGTAAATATTCCACCATTTAATTAATTGAATCGATTCAGGAATCCATAAGTGTTTCAAAAGTCAATGCCTGTATATTTATCAGTATGTCAATATAAAACTTAATTGTAAGAAATCTGCCGTTTTTAAATTTACTTTCGTATTCAATGAATTTTTTGGCTTTTGTATACTCCTCATCTTACAGAAGTATGGCAACTAGTATTTGCTACAACATATGTACCAAATCGAAGGTATGAGCCCGCTATTAGCTCCAAAAAGTATCGTAATGTCAGATGATAGTGAGTAGTTTTTCCCATAAATCTAACATATCATTTGATGTTGGTCGTTTCACAGCTCTGAACTTTGATATATAACAATTATGTTTCAACAGCTGTATAGATATTTTAAAAAATTGTTTTTAAGGGAAGCATACGGATTTCGAAATTTTATTCACATACATTATATAGATCGGAAGAACACGGAGTAAAATAAGTGCAACAAAAGCCTAGTTTAATTTTGAATAATTCGACTTTTTATACCATACACCACACTGTGGTACAGGGTATTATAAGTTTGTTTCGCGGCAGATGCTTGTAACACCTGAAAATAAAACAGCTAGACCTACCTTAAAGTATACCGATCGACTCAGAATCACTAGCTTAGTCGATTTAAGCATGTCCGTCCGTCCGTCCGTCTGTCCATGTAAAGTTGTTCGTCGACTACGGGTCGCAATTTCACTCCAATCTTCTGAAATTTTGCAGTTTAGAGTATTTCGCAGCTGTTAAGATCGCTATTGAATTTGGTTGAAATCGGTTCAGATTTAGATATAGCTCCCATATATATCTTTCGTCCGATTTGGCCCTTTAGTCCTATAGATGCTGTATTTTACATCCAATCGTTTTGAAATTTAGAATGGAAGAGTTTCATGATCCATGCACCAACATTGTCGAATTTGAAGAAAATCGGTTAAGATTTAGCTATAGCTCCCATATATATGTTTCGTCCGATTTGGCCCTTTAGTCCTATAGAAGCTATATTTTACATCCAATCGTTTTGTAATTTAGAATGGTAGAGTTTCGTGATCCATGAACCAACAATGCTGAATTTGAAGAAAATCGGTTAAGATTTAGCTATAGCTCCCATATATATGTTTCGTCCGATTTTGCTCTTTAGTCCTGTAGAAGCTGTATTTTACATCCACTCATTTTTAAATTTATAATGGTAGAGTTTCTTGATCCATGAACCAACACTACCGAATTTGAAGAAAATCGGTTGAGATTTAGCTATAGCTCCCATATATATGTTTCGCCCGATTTGGCTCTTTAGATCCAATCGTTTTTATACCCTACACCACACCGTGGTACAGGGTATTATTTAAGTATAAAATGTCCCAAAAGTAAATTTATGTAAACAATTTATACATGAATTACAAAATTTTTATATCAGTGTTATTCAATATTAAGAGAGTGGTGTAGGGTATTATATAGTCGGCCCCGCCCGACTTTAGCCTTTCCTTACTGGTTGGTCTTGTTTTTAATTTAAATGCAAGCATAACATCATTATTTTCCTCCGACGTTTCGTTGTTTCTTTTTCAACTTCCCCAGAAATTTTTATTGAATAAACATTGTAACATAACAAATCATACATTAATCAAAATTTTAATACAAATTTAAAACTTGCGCGTAACAAACAAAAAAAATACATAAAATGTTAATCACTACAAACACAAGAGTTGGCTCTTTTCAGCAGGAAGTACAATATTCCAGTTGTAGAACCCAAATCTACCTAAATTCCTTTTATTGACGCTGCAATATTTTGTGGTGTTTTGCCAAGCAGGATGCTGAATTTCATACTTGGTTACATTATAACAAACAACTAATGTGATCCCGTACGTATTTATGGTGTCAATATATAGACGCTAAAGAAACCTTAATATAGGAAGCTCGTCATCATATGACTGCTTCAGATAAAAATAATTTCCAATGCCAGAAATACATCTCTTCCTCACGGGAAATTTCACCTAATGGGTCCTTTAGGGCAGGATAAAACAACCGGTAACTTTAACATGGCTTTAACATGTCATTAGAAGTGGTGAATTGCCAACTTTGGACCTATCCAAGAATAAAACAAGTAAGAAAGTTTCAGTCGGGTAAACCGACTAAGGTATACCCTCACTTTGTGAGTAATGTAATATTGAATATTACACAAATTATTCTGTCAATTTTTGTGGGAGGTACCAGAAGGGTTTTAAGAAATACACCTATATTTCGCTGAACAGTAGATACTTTAAATACATTGCACTGTGCCGAATTGTAACCGTTTATATGGACTGGTATATTAACGTTGAGATATTAAATTGTGGTATAATTTGGCCATTTTGTGTGGGAGGTACCAAAAGGGGTGTGGTGATAACGCTCATTTTTCACTGGACTATAGGCATTATAAAAGCATTACACTGTACAAAATTTCAAGTAATTGTATACACTGATATTAATGTTATAAACTGTTAACTTTTGGTGAAAAATGGTACCTTTGTGGGAGAGTTACCAAAAGGGGCGTGACAATAACGCCCATTTTTCACTGGACTGTAGGCACTATAAAAGCTTTACACTGTACAAAATTTCAAGTATTTCCAAACACTGGTATTAATGTTATAAGCTTTTAACTTTTAGTGCAAAATGGTGCATTTGTGTGGGAGGTACCAAAAGGGGCGTGGCAATTTCGCCCATTTTCCTCGTGTTGATAGCGACTAACGAACTAATACTATGTGTGGAATTTCAGAAGATTCGAATACGTATAATAGCAGTTATTAAAGAATCAATATTTCACAACATTTTAACCCTTTGTGGGCGAGGAACCAGAAAGAGTGGACCAATATGGCCCATCTTCGAACTTAGCCGGAGATGGAAAAAAATATTACCACATACGAAATTTGAAGTCAATCGGTTACTCCTTTCGAGAGTTATCGTGCGCACCAGCCAGCAGACAAACAGACAGACAGACGGACGGACATTGCTCATTCAACTTAAAATGACCCAAAACGGATTTCCGCCGAACATACTTGGGGTCTTAGGTCACTCCTTCGATGTGTTACACTTTTTTCCGTAGCAAATGATATATACCCTCGTCACACTAAAGTGAGGGTATAAATATAATGTTTACTATTTGATCGTTTAACTTCGAAAACTGGACCCAATCGTTCGTCTACTAAGTATTAAATAACCCAACTGGTCGTGACCTAAAGACTACATAAATCAAATGGTGATATACAAGTGAGTAGATAACCTAACTGCTGGCCTTCTATGGATTAGATAAAAGTATTTAACCCAAATAGTCGTCAACTAGGTGTAAATAACCCAACTAGTCGTCATCTAAGGATTAGATAACCCAACCGGTCGTGAAGTAAGTAGTTGATAACCCATCTAGTCGTGACCTAAAAACTAGATAAGCCAAATAGTCCTATATTAGTGAATAGATAAACCAACTTGCCCTCTAGGAGCAGATAACCCAACTGATCGTCTACTAAGGAGAAGATAAACAAACTTGTCGTCAGCCTAAAAGTAGATAACCCAACTAGTCGTCAACTAGGAGTAAATAAACCAACTGCTCGTCATCTAAGGAGTAGAGAACCCAACCTGTCGTGAACTAAGGAGTAGAAATAACACTAGACTAGTTAAACCAACTAATTATCTATTAGTGAGTAGATAAACCAACTTGCCCTCTAGGAGCAGATAACCCAACTGATCGTGTACTAAGGAGTATATAAACAAACTTTAGCTTAAAAGTATATACCCAACCCAACGGGTCGTCATCTAAGGAGTAAATAACCCAACCTGTCGTGAACTAAGGAGAACATAACACAACTGGTGGTAACGTAAAGACTAGATAAACCAAATGGTGCGGTACCAGTGAGTAGATAACCAACCAGCTGGTCAACTAATGATTAGATAAACCCACCGGTATTTTACTAAGGTCCTCTATTAGTGAGTAGATAAACCAACTTGACCTCTAGGAACAGATAACCCAACTGATCGTGTACTAAGAAGTAGATAAACAAACCGGTCGTCAGCCCAAAAGTATATAACCCAACTAGTCGTCATCTAAGGAGTAAATAACCCAACTGGTCGTCATGTAAGGATTAGATAAACCAACTAACCCTCTACTAGTGAGTAGATATCCTTTGTGATTATTAACATCTAAGAACTCGATAAACCCACTAGTAGTCAATTAAGTAGTAGGCAAACCAACTGTTCGTCAACTAAGAAGTAGATAACCCAAATTGTCATACACTAATAAGTAGGTAACGAACTAGTTGTGAAGTATGGATTAGATAAACCAACTGGTGAACTACTAGTGAGTAGATAACCCAACTGGCTGTCAACTAAGGAATAGGTAGCCCAACTGGTCGTCAGGTAAGAAGTAGATAATCCCACTAGTCGTCAATTAAGTAATAGATAACCGGACTGGTCGTAAACTAAGGAGTAAATCATATGTTGAATAATTATAATTATTTGTTACAAAGGCGCCAAGAATTCAAATTGGATAAAACTTCTTCTTGGTGCTACATCAAAGCATAGTCCTACGATGATCCTTGTAAGTGTGAGTAGTTCTTACGCGCATGTTAGGTTTAGGTTAGGGTGGCAGCCGTATTTTCTTTTTACCAGCTCACATAGACGAGTAAAGAAATAAACTCGATTAGGATCCTTCTATGGGGACTATATCGAAACATGGACCGATTTTCAACCCTAAACAACTACTGGTTTTATTAATGTAGATTGTACCGTAACAGAGGGATATTGGTAAATCCTAGTAGCTAAAAGTCAATTTATAAATTGCAAAAACTAATGTGTAAAAATAAAAAAAAAATCATCGTTTAAAAATATTTTTAAATATATTTTCTTCTGTTTCCACATTTTTGTTATTAATGCAGAGTGAGTAACGCGACTCAAGTTTATTTCAACGTTCTTTTATAACACTTTCAATTCACATTTTAACATATCTTTGGGAATTTGTATTGAGTTTTTCTTAATTAATGTAAGACGCCTAAAAAATTCATAAACGACAGTGGCGTTAACCATACAAATAACTTAATTTTCCAAAAAAGAACAAAAGGATGATATATAGTTCAAAGAATGCCTAATTTATAACATGTTAAGTTTTATTGAACTGATTTCAACGTCAAAAATAATTTTTAACTTCCATCATTTATGACTAAAACCTGTGAGACTTTTGTTAATTGTACGATTTTAAAAGTTAAAAAATTCAGTGATGTTCCGAGATTTACAAAATTTTAGCAAAATTCCAGAAATATACCACACTGTTAAGTCATAAGTCAGCAGAAAGGTCAAATCAGCTTGAATAATTGATGAATGTACGCATATAATCAAATGTTCCTGTTTTGTATTTCATTGTTCCATGAATTGGAATTTTCCGCTCTGAACCCAGTTTCTAAATTTGTTTCTTTGAACACAAATGGAAAAATTTCGCAATTATGGTGAGATGTGTAAGCCAAAATTTCGGCTTCAACCTACTCTCGGAATACAGAACAGAATTGAAAGAAATAATTCTTTCCCCTGGAACGATAATTTAGACAAGTATTTACAAAGCATATTTCCGGTAAACGAAATTTCCTTTGTTGCGCTTGAAGTATTATTTTCAAATAAAAATTTTACAATGCATTTGTCTACAATTTCGATCAAAAAGTCGTTACTGCTTGCAGTGATTAAGAAAAATATTGGCATTGACATTCGACAGTTCAAGGTATTTCCAACGATGAAAATGTTTAACTTCCAGTAATTTACTTCGATATCTAGTAATCAGTCAAATTATTCTGTATTATACTACAATTTAAATATTCGAGAATAAAACCGACCAAAATTGAGTTGGTCCGACCATTCGACTTGAAAGACAAATTTTAATTTTATGCGACTTGTCGGGAATGACCAAAACGGCATCGCTGATCACAATGCGTCGGTTGAGTAAAGCTAGAGCGACAACGAACGAACGACCAAACAAGGACCAAAATTTCTCAGGAAGAACTTTTCAAAATTTTCTAAAACATTCTTCATAATTCTTCTTAGTTTTACTGAAACTCTATGAAGATTTCACATAAATAACGGGTTTTCCAACAAGAGGTGTTATTTTGAATCACCCTGTATTTCGGTAGCTGTCACTTTTGAAGCTTTTTTTCTTTGACATTTGACAAGTTGAAACTACGCCATTACTAACCAGCAAGGAAAGGCTAAAGTCGGGCGGGGCCGACTATATAATACCCTACACCACTCTCGTAATATTGAATAATTCTGATATAAAAATTTGGTAATTCATGTATAAATTGTTTACATAAATTTACTTTTGGGACATAATACCCTGTACCACAGCGTTGTGTCGGGTATAAAAACGATTGGATCTAAAGAGCCAAATCGGATAAAACATATATATGGGAGCTATAGCTAAATCTTAACCGATTTTCTTAAAATTCGGCAATGTTGGTTCATGGATCAAGAAACTCTAACATTCTAAATTTCAAAACGATTGGATGTAAAATATGGCTTCTATAGAACGAAAGGGCCAAATCGGACGAAACATAATATGGGAGCTATAGCAAAATCTTAACCGATTTTCTTCAAATTCGGCAATGTTGGTTCATGGATCAAGAAACTCTACCATTCTAAATTTCAAAATGATTGGATGTAAAATACAGCTTCTACAGGACTAAAGAGCAAAATCGGACGAAACATATATATGGGAGCTATAGCTAAATCTTAACCGATTTTCTTCAAATTCGGTAGTGTTGGTTCATGGATCAAGAAACTCTACCATTCTAAATTTCAAAACTAGTGGATGTAAAATACAGCTTCTATAGGACTAAAGGGCAAAATCGGACGAAAGACATATATGGGAGCTATATCTAAATCTGAACCGATTTCAACCAAATTCAATAGTGATCTTTACAGCTGCGAAATACTCTAAACTGCAAAATATCAGAACGATCGGAGTGAAATTGCGATCTGTAGTCGACGAACAACTTTACATGGACAGACGGACGGACGGACAGACATTGTTAAATCGACTCAGCTAGTGATTCTGAGTCGATCGGCATACTTTAAGGTGGGTTTAGCTGTGTTATTTTCAGGTGTTACAAACATCTGCCGTGAAACAAACTTATAATACCCTGTACCACAGTGTGGTGTAGGGTATAAAAATGGAACGATACACGATTCAACAACACATTGAAATTATTAAAATACACTACAAAAATGGTGAAAATCTTGCAGTCACAGTTCGCAAAACTAAAGCATTTTTGGGTCGTCGTTAAGCACCTTGTCGGACCGCAATACAGCAATTGGTGGAAAAATTCGAGCTGTTGGGACATGTTAGTGATGTGAAGAATAAAACCCGTGCACGTCGCTCAAGAACAACAGAGAATATTGCTGCTGTAGCCCAAAGTGTTGAAGTAAACTCAGGTTCGTCCATTCCTCGTCGTTCTTTGGAATTGGGCATTCCACAAACGTCATTACACCGTATCTTGCATAAAGACTTAAGGCTTATAAAGTTCAGTTAACGCAAGAACTCAAGCCGGCCGATCATCAACAACGTCGTGTCTTTGCCGATTGGGTCCTTGAAAAGCATGAAAATTATCCGGTCGAAAAATCATCTTGACTGATAAGGCCCATTTCCACCTCGGTGGCTACGTCAACAAGCAAAATGGTCGCATCTGGGGATCGGAAAACCCAAGAGTTATTGTTGAGAAGCCTCTCCATCCTCAACGTGTGACTTTTTGGTACGGTTTATGGTCCGGCGGGGTCATTGGACCTTACTTTTTCGAAAATGAGGTTGGATCAACCGTTAAGGTGAATGGATTGCGCAATCGAGATATGATTAATGATTTTTTATGGTCGGAGTTGGATGATATTGATCTGGACAACGTTTACAAGACGGCGCCACGTGTCACAAAAGGAACGAAACCATTGCACTGTTACGGGAAAAGTTTCCGGACCGTGTTATCTCTCGAAGAGGTGATCACAATTGGCCACCGAGATATTGTGATTTAACACTTTGCGACTTCTTTCTTTAGGGCAACGTGAAAGATAAGGTCTACGCCAACAGCCCAGCGTCGATTCAAGACCTCAACGATAGAATTCGTGAGGCTATCGAGGACATAGGGCAGCCACTTTGCGATTTGGTTATGGAAAATTTCATGAAAAGGATATGGTCCTGTAAGCTTGGTCGTGGTGGCTATTTGGCTGATGTTGTTCTTCATTATAAACGGCATACCATCCTCTTTATTATGAAATAAACATCCGATCATTTATCTCAAAAAATAGCATTTTTCTTTGAATACCAAAATAACACCTCTTGTTGGAAAACCCAATATGAAGAATAATTTATTGGTAATAATTCTACATTTAATGAGTAACATTTCATTTGGAATTTTGTAGCGTACTGTTAGTATATTCATCTTTATTTTGACAAAAAATATTTGTTAATACAACTTATTTAAAATTATTATTAGAAAATGGCTGCAGCCTTTTTAAATTACACTAACGTCCTCTTATAGTAAAGCATTTTATTGAATCTCGCTGACAACTTCCAGAACGACCGACCCATTCTATATTAAAAATAATTCAAGAAGAGATTTTTATGTTTACAATATATGAATTTGTATATGACATTATCTATCTCTTACGTTCGCTGGTGGAACATTGACGTTTCCGCATTCGGCAAAAGTTTCTAAAGGTGCATTGTATTTGTCCTCGGCCGCGTCGCAGAAAACCACAAACTGGACCGCCAGTTTCTTGGCATATATTGTCACATTTGCCTTCAGCACTCAGAGGACATAATGTTAAAGCAAATATTAAAAGGATTTAATCGCGATAAACGATGATAAGTAACTGATGTAAAAGAAAATCATCCGATGTAATTATATTACAAATCAGATAATATCTGTGAAATTTGTATCAAAAGATATGACTGCTTAAACAATAACTGAATGAGGGAGGCAAATGAATAAATTGCATTCTTCTACGACCCGAATTAATTATAGCTCAATGTTTATATTGGAAGATTATGGAACACGTGTCAGTACAGAACTTGATCTGGATTCTTTCAGATATTATTCTCAATAATAGCGATTTCTACCCCTAAAGAAATATCTGTATCACGTATAAACAGTGGTTTTGTAACAGTTGTTAAAATACATAATATATAGAAAAAAAATCTTACAAAAAATCATAACGAAGAAATAAACTTAAAAAAGTAAAGACGGGTTAAGTTCGGCCATGCCGAATCTTATACAGGGTTGCCCATATTCGACGGACCCACGGACTCGTTGGGCCCATTCCAATCGACGAGGTAAATCTATGTAGGTCAGATGACCCTAACCTAGATGAAATGCGCCTCTTAATTAAAAGGTTATGAATTAACCTACGCAAGTGGACTTGCCCTTGCTGTAGGAATGCTGTTGAATGGACAGCAGCCTGCGATCGATTGTAGTCCTAAGGTAACTATCTGTTTAACTCCGCGCCAGAGTGGCGAGAGTTAAAAAGACACAGTGTTTTATTTTTTATTATACCCTACACCACACTGTGGTACAGGGTATTATAAGTTTGTTTCATGGCAGATGTTTGTAACACCTGAAAATAACACAGCTAGACCCACCTTAAAGTATACCGATCGACTCAGAATCACTAGCTGAGTCGATTTAAGCATGTCCGTCCGTCTGTCCATGTAAAGTTGTTCGTCGACTACAGGTCGCAATTTTACTCCGATCGTTCTGAAATTTTGCAGTTTAGAGTATTTCGCAGCTGTTAAGATCGCTATTGAATTTGGTTGAAATCGGTTCAGATTTACATATAGCTCCCATATATATCTTCCGTCCGATTTGGCCCTTTAGTCCTATAGAAGCTGTATTTTACATCCAATCGTTTTGAAATTTAGAATGGTAGAGTCTCTTGATCCATGAACCAACATTGCCGAATTTGAAGAAAATCGGTTAAGATTTAGCTATAGCTCCCATATATATGTTTCGTCCGATTTTGCTCTTTAGTCCTGAAGAAGCTGTATTTTACATCCAATCGTTTTGAAATTTAGAATGGTAGAGTTTCTTGATCCATGAACCAACACTACCGAATTTGAAGAAAATCGGTTAAGATTTAGCTATAGCTCCCGTATATATGTTTCGTCCGATTTGGCCCTTTAGTTCTATAAAAGCTGTATTTTACATCCAATCCTTTTGAAATTTAGAATGTTTGAGTTTCTTGATCCATGAACCAACACTACCGAATTTTAAGAAAATCGGTTAAGATTTAGCTATAGCTCCCATACATATGTTTCGCCCGATTTGGCCCTTTAGTTCTATAGAAGCTGTACTTTACATCCAATCGTTTTGAAATTTAGAATGGTAGAGTTTCTTGATCCATGAACCAACACTACCGAATTTGAAGAAAATCGGTTAAGATTTAGCTATAGCTCCCATATATATGTTTCGTCCGATTTGGCCCTTTAGTTCTATAAAAGCTGTATTTTACATCCAATCGTTTTGAAATTTAGAATGTTTGAATTTCTTGATCCATGAACCAACACTACCGAATTTTAAGAAAATCGGTTAAGATTTAGCTATAGCTCCCATATATATGTTTCGCCCGATTTGGCCCTTTAGTTCTATAGAAGCTGTACTTTACATCCAATAGTTTTGAAATTTAGAATGGTAGAATTTCTTGATCCATGAACCAACATTGCCGAATTTGAAGAAAATTGGTAAAGATTTAGCTATAGCTCCCATATATATGTTTCATCCGATTTGGCTCTTTAGATCCAATCGTTTTTATACCCTACACCACACTGTGGTACAGGGTATTATTTAAGTATAAAATGTCTCAAAAGTAAATTTATGTAAACAATTTATACATGAATTACAAAATTTATATATCAGAGTTATTCAATATTACGAGAGTGGTGTAGGGTATTATATAGTCGGCCCCGCCCGACTTTAGCCTTTCCTTACTGGTTTATTTAATAATTTTATTTTTGCGGTGAGCCACATGCTGTTTGGATGTGTGCCATAAGCGAGTGAGTTGATAACACGAATGTGACGGCGTTACCATCACAATGACGTTAGCAGCACTGTATTTCGGCTGCATTGTTGTTGAAAGTTGAGGTAGGGGCGCTGTTGTTGTCAATTCAACGCTATCTATTAATCTCTCCAGAGTTTTAAGGAGAAATTACGATAGACTAATTGGCCGGAAATCGTTAGCTCCAGTGTGAGAGGGCTTTCCCACTTTTGGGATGAGAACAAAGGCTTGATTGATACAACATGTGTATATCTCTTTGAGTCAGGGAGCAATTGTATCAGCCTATGCTTGCAGCTCTGCCGGCGAGACTTTGTCTGGTCCTGCCGACTTAAAAGGTTTAAACCTTTTAATATCCCAAATAATTCTAGATTAGGTTACAATCTCGCTGGCACCCTCTCTGAATACCCAATTGAAGTATTCTATACTTCTTCATAGTTGCCCGGGAAATGTGTATCCAGGAGCACTCCCAGCGATTCTTCACTGGACGTAGTCCAAGTACTATCATTATACTACAATATAATGATAGTACCGTATCCTTAATTTTCCGTATCGGATAAGTTTTACCGCCACTACAGAAATCTGTTCAGGATTTATTTTGAGCCTTTCTCAACTCTTTTTTGTAACGTTTGACTTCTTCTTATATGTGTCCCAGCCCTGTGGATCTCTGGTGGACGTTTGGCCTATTAAACAGCTTCCTACAGAACTGGCGGTCGTTGTTTGCCCCTTGGCTTTAGTTTAGGACATGCGGCTTGTATCGAATCGTTAAGAGTTGCAGTGACTCGTTCCACCGTTTATTCTATTTTCCGGATAGTTCGCATTTTTATTTCAGGACCTTTCGGAAGAGACCTGTTGAATATGTGCCTAAATTGTTGACTATTAGCCTTCTTAATATTGGGTCGAAGACTGTATAAGGAGGCTTTGCATTCATGCAAAAGCTAATATATATATATTCGGAAAAGCTATGAGTGTCCATAACTTTCCAAGTAGAAATCCTGACACATCGAGCACCTCCTGTCTGTTTCTAGTAATGAAGGTAAATTCATGCCCTCTATTACAAATCACAAGGTTACTACTTAAAATATATTCGATAACACAGTACAACAGAATCTAGTAGCCCAAAAAATAAGAACTTCTGCATCTTATTTTTTGGGCTACTTTCACGTCCAATTCTCAGAATCGAGTCCCAAATCAATGAGCTGTAAAATGATGTACTGTTTATGTCAGTACTACCCCACATATGATGGTGTACATTGACATCACTACACACAATTAGGTCTTTGTTGTTTTCGATTGCCGCTCCTACCAGCCATTTCAATGCACACGGTGGCGTCTCAGTGTTATGTGTCATATAAGACGAAGCGAAAAAGCTCTAAAGAAGAAAAAAATTATGAGAAATTTATGAATATTTCTAGATTGAACGATTATAATTTTTTGGTGTTGAACAAATTAAAATAACACGTCAGATACATACATATATTTCTTTAAATCATATTAATTTTGACAAAATATTTCTTTTCTATACATAAATGTCAAAAAAGGATTTCAATTTCAATAAAATGTTTACATGGTTGCGGTCCTCTCTTTGTTTTTTCCCTTTACATCACACTAACGTCCTCTAATATTTCTGCATTGTGGCGAATTTCGCTGGCAACGTCCAAGCAGAGCGCCCCATCCTACATTATAGATAATAAATTAAGAAAATATTTAATATTTGTATGTTATCAGTGGATGTATGAATATGACTTTATTTCTTACGTTCGCCGGTGACACACTGACGTTTCCGCAATCGACAAAAGTTTCTGAAGGTGCATTGAATTTGTCGTCCCCTTAATCGCCTGGAAGCACAAACTGGACCTCCAGTTTCTCGGCATATATTGGCACATTGGCCCTCAACACTCAGAGGACATAATGTTAACGCCAATATGAAAAGGATAACAACGGTTATTGATTGCATTTTAAACTCTTAATTGCACTAAACGATGATACGTAACAGATGTAGCAGAAGATCATTCGTAGTACTTATATTATAACTGAGATGAATTATAACGAAATATTTATCAAAAGATCTGACAGTTTTGAAAAACATATGGCGAATTTAAAAGCATCTTAAACAATAACTAAATGTGGGAGGAAATTGAATATATGTCACTGTTCTGCGACCTAAATTAATTGACGTGGTCTTAATTGTTTAATAGCAAATATCTCAATACTTATCTGGACCACAGATTGCAAGATCAAGAAACACGTGTCCGTACGACAATTGTTCCCAATTTGTTTTGAGGTAAGAGTATCAGGATCTCTTGAGATAGTATTCCGGGCAAAACAATTTCAAAAATAGCGATTTATTCCTCTAAAGAAAAGTCGGCATCATATTAATAATAACGGGTGGGCAATTTAAAATTTTAATCGGCTATAACAAAAAAATACTGATAATTTTATCAAATTTCTGGTTTTATTGGAGAGGTTGAACGCAGTGTAGTGGCCTATATGTGGACATGGTATTTCACTACCTTATTTGTGGATTATTTAAGACGTAGTCGTTTTGCGCAGTCATCGTATTGCATCTAAGATTTCACGATTTCATGTATATTATTAGAATTAGTTAAATAACGTGTTTATTATATTAAACATTATATAGCCGGTTTATTCATTCCTTAAACTAACCACTAAGCAGTAAAGACTTTCAAGTTTGTCATTTTGAAGCGACATGATTGGTCTATATCAAGTCTCCATTAAGATGGTCAGTTTATTCTCCCAGGATTGCTTTCAGAAAACCTAAGCCTATAGAACATCTTCATCATGTCTAATTTAAGTCAAGAAAAATATTAACGGTTTCCCTTTTCGAAGGTACAAGTAGACCACTCTTATAGAAAGACATCATTTCTGATAAAGGACGGTACAAATCAGTTTTCAGGAAAAAACTAAATGAAAAAGAACTGGAAAAATCAAGAAAACAGAAAATATGTGTCCAATAATTAAGATAAATTTCAATTTCAACTAACATATATACTGCATTTTACATCTTGGTTATAGTGTATGGTATAAACAGGTGCTACAGGGTATTATGGCTTTATGCATTTGTTTGTAACACACAACAGAAGAAGAGTTAGACGCATTGTTTATTATACCAATAGACTTAGAATTCGATATAGCAAAGTCCGTCTGTTCTTGATATAGAAAAAACACTGCCAAGTTTGAAGAAAATCGGTTTAGAATTAGATATAGCCCCCTTGTAGATGTTTTATTTTCTATCCGATCAATATGAAATTCAGCGGAGGTGAGTTTCTTGGTGCAGAAACCAACATAGGAAAACTTCATGTAATAGCGCTATATAAGACTTATTTCACATTATTAATCAATTTGACAGAGGGGAGCTTCTAGCTTCATGAACGAACACCTTTAAATTTGAAGTAAATAGGTTCTGGTTCATTGGTAAATTCTTTAAAACAAATTCAATATTCCTACTTAAATAAAAACTTTATTTGTTTAGGATTTTTATTGAAATTCAGGATATTTTTGGTACGTGTCCAGTAATTTCACGTCCACCACCTGGCAACCCTATACAAATATCCTACGTACTCTAATGGAAGCGACTTTCTCGGGCTGTATATAAACAGATCTCCATTATATAGACATGCTTAGATTCTTTCTGGTTTGATTCTGATTGGACTATATTCTCATATATCAAAGGTGCATTCTTCAGATTCGAGCTTTTAGGAGCAGATATAGGACATATACGGATAAATTTGATACCACAGCCAATATCAAAGTGTAAGAGCTAGAATCATCAAACTTTGTGCGAAATTTTTACATTTAGGGGCCAAAAAGGTTAAATTTGATACAACCCCAAAGTTTAACGATTAAAGTTAGAATTTGGCATACTGGTAGCCCTGGACTAATCCGTATAGAAGAAGTTACGTATTGCACCACAGATGAAACAAAATGGCTGAAGGTAAAATCATACAATTGTGAAGCATATTTGTACTTGGCACCTACTCGTAGATGCATTCGGTCAAAGGTCCGAGAATTTTGGAAACAATGTTTGCTAGGTAATAACATAAGTTAGTGATTTCGAGGAGAACTATTGGTACAGCAACTCTAGCTGGTTTGGGGCAGGATATCATACAGTCGGCTCCGCTCAAACTTGTCATTTATTTTACGTTTTTATGACGAAAATTTTTTTACTGATACCACCATTCCTATCTATGATTATTCTTAAATATCAAATCTGATTTAAACATCTTAAAAAAGAAGAATAACTATTGAGTTGGTTTACGAAACTGTCATAAGTATCTTATACATTGATATCCATCGTAATTCGGCCAATTTATTTGCGTTAAAATTTGCGCAAATAGATTTTCGAAATTAAATGTCGTTGTCCATGCAATTAGTATTTTTTATTATTTTTACAATAGTGGGTCATAACATTTCAAAGAAAACTCGTGCTTATTGGCATTTATTTTATTTTGTACATAGTGTAGTTATTTCAGCTCCACTAAGGCCCTCTTCTACTGCATTCTGGGGATACCCGTGCGCAACGTCCAGGCACACTGCTCCATGCTATATTAAGAAAATTAAAATTATAATAATATTTATAATAACTGTAGTTGCCTGTATAACTAACCTTCTCGAGCTTCACATCCGCGTTTTAACATTCTACAACGAGTTGTAAAGGTACATTTTATCTCTCTTCCACTTCTAACACGCATAGTACCACAAACTGGTCCGCCAGTTTCTCGGCATATATTGGCACAGCCCTGGCCCTCGATGCCCAACGGGCCCAGGGTTAACGCCACGAGCAAAAGAATAAAAACGGTTATAGAATGCATTTTTTTTTAATTCCAGTCGAATGACAAGGGCTGAATAAATCAACAGTAAGACGCAGGCAGTATTTATAGTAAGTAGCACACAAACGATTTACATTTCCAAAAATCGAATTAAACATATTGTGTTGCGAAATGCGGAAATCGATGGAAAATAATTGTATTCACTTCACCATTCGTTTATATGCATCATTTATAGAATAATGATCTTATTCACAAAAAAAATTCTGAAATGTTTATAAAACTGATTTTCAATACAAGAATGTCTTAAAATTTCCATATATAACTATGAATAAGGTACATATTCTATACAGTAACTTAATATATATTTTTACATATTGTATTTTTTATTTTATTTTAAAATTTTTACAGGCTACAATAATGGAGCTAGATGACATTTTATATAGATACCGCTTTTTGCTGCATGTAACTTGGGATTGAAAATGGGCAATATCGTTCCAATTTTTGATACAGCCCTCATATATAGTATCTCCCGATTTGACTTCTTAACGTCATAGGGACAACAAATGTCAACTGATCGGGCTGAAAATTGGTAACTGGGATTTATTTATAGCCAGAATACTTCACAGGTATGTTTGGCGGAAATTCGGTTCTTTTGACCATTGTCCGTCTGTCTGTGTATCTGTCTCTCTTTTTTTGTACAGTGTATTGCTTTTATAGTACATAGAGAGTTGGGCGATATTGCCACGCCCCCTTTGGTACCTCCCAAAAATATGGACCATTTTGCAAAAAAACTTAGTAGTACATACTTTAAATTGGTTAAATGCAATTTAAATTGATAATAATTCAATTAAAGCAAACAATAAATAAATTTACAAATATTTTTTTATGAGTGAAGTTGGGGAGATTCTTCGTCGGGTAAACCGACTTAACTTTCTTACTTGTTATTTACTCAACTGTTCACCTTTTCACTTAATTCTTATTGTACTATTTCAAACAATGCGAACTAAAGAAATCTGAAGTCGACAATGTAACTGTTAAATTCTTTATAAAAATGCAACCCTTTATGCTGAATTTCTCGGTGTAACTGAGAAATGCATATATCAGCGTCATTTCTTCTTTTAACCGTTGTCACTCTTTTTGCCGTGTTAGGTATTCAAAGACTGCCCGACTTTGAGGGTGTCATTTTTGACATTTTGGTTTATATAACTAATTACACTGTGCAACGGTGAAAATACACAGACTTGACAGTAAGCTTCGATTCTACTACCAAAGTTTAATTTTTAAGTTTAACCCTCTAACCGTAACTTCTGGCCCTATTTTGACAAATCGTAAAAAACACCCCTAAAAATGCGGAGGGTTGGGATGAAATATTATACAAAAATGTTGGCTATAACATTTTACTATACGTGTCGGAACACACCAAGGCCCAAAACTTACCACAAAAAAAGGTGAAATTCCAGTCAAAAACCCTCCTAGGCCTTTTCGTGCAGCAATGTTAGTGGTCCGACCCGGTGGTCGAAGCAGTAACGATATCAGTAAAAGGCGTTTTTGACTGTAATTTGACCGGTTTTTGTGTTAAGTTATGGGTTTTGGTGTGTTCTGACCCATGTAGTAAAATTGTATTGCCAACATTTTTATAGAATATTTCATGGCCCCCTCATTATTTTAGGGATGTTTTTTGACGATTTTTTAAAATAGGGCCAGGGCCTTAATATTTTCTATAAAGTTTCTGAACATGCCCTAAACCAAAAAAATATTTTTTTACAAATTAGTGAAATACTAACATTTTTCTGGTGCAATGTGATCATTTACATCTATTTAGGGTGCCTAGACACGTTCAGATTGAATTGATATGTTCACAAAAGTTGATCAGATTTACCGTGGCTCCAATTTTGCCACATATCGCTAGTGAAAAATTACGAGTCCCTCCCTGCAAATTATGCTTAAAAAAGTGAAGAAAAAAATTTTACTTAACTTTTTCAAAAAGAAGTGAGGGAAACAATTTTAAAAAATAAAATATTAACGATCTTTGTTCAGCATATTCTTAGCTACATTATTGCCAAATATAGTTAAGCAGTATACCCATGTCTGAATTAGTTATTGGACAAAAGCTGATGACAACTTTTTCGAGAGGCCCAATAATTTTCAGAAACTTTTGAGGCCCATAAAAAATTGGTCACCAATTTTACCAAACCGAGTATAGAGTTATACTACCCTCTGGTAGTAGAATCGAACCTATACTGTCGAGCCCATGTATTTTTCAAAAAGTGTTTATTTGTTGCATAGTGTTACCTATTGTATTTGGAAAATTTAGCTGAAAGTGATTTCGATAGGATTTTTTGCAATATTTTTTTTGCGAAATTAATATTTGGCCTTTTTTGTCAAAAAAAAACATGTTTTTATTTATTTTTTTTTGGCTCAAACGAAAGCTTAAGCCTTTACTTGTAAGAGCTTTGTGGTCTATTAGTGGGATGGGCTTTTCTTTCGTTCTTTTAACAGCTATGTGGTCTATTAGTGGGATGGGACTTGTTTATCTGTCTAAATATACAGGGTCTCCCGTATTCGACGGACCCATCTGGCAACGCCATAACTTTTGACAGAGATGTCAGATCGCTTAATGACATACCGCGTTTGAAGCGTCAGTCCAAGCTGATTTTTACCATGGAACAATACACGCCACGCGAGCGCTCTGAAATAGTTGAAATTTACATTCAACAGAAGAAGTCAAGTCAACGTGCTTTTAAAATATTAAAAAATGTGAGAAGTGCGCCTTCTAAGAACACCATTAAGCGTTTATACGAAAAATTTTCGACTGGTGAGGCTCTTTCTAATCCGAAGAGGCTAAATAAAAGTCGACCAAGGCGATCGGCCGAGAATATCGCTGCCGTACGAGCCAGTGTTGAGAGGTCCCCAAGAACATCCCAAAAACGCCGTTCTCAGCAGTTGGGCATGGCTCGGTCCACTTTACAACGGATTATTCGCGTTGATTTGCATTTGTTCCCGTACAAAATTCAATTGACGCAAAGATTGTTGCCTGCGGACAAGCCTCGTCGATTGGAATGGGCCCAACGAGTCCGTGGGTCCGTCGAATATGGGCAACCCTGTAGATAAATATCTAAAGAAATATAAGTTAAACCGCATAGTTTAGCATACCTCGAGAACCATTTATCGTAATTGGTTCAGGAAAGATTTAAAGAATCGTAAATTAAGTAGCCCTCATATCCTTCTATATTTAAAACAAAAAATATGTTTGTATTTGCGAATTAAAACTTGTTTTGAATTTTTTTTTTGTCTAAAACCTTGGATTTTTATATTTTTTGCGCTTTGTGGTCTAGTATTATTGGGATGGAACTTGTTGTTTCAATGAAAATAAAATTATATTTGCAATTTATTAAGTATTATTGCGTAAGTGGTTTTTGAGAACAAATCACAAAACAAGTTTTAAGTTTAAAGTTTCCAAAACGTTTATCTTTTTGCAATGTAACGACGGTTACTTTTTAAAAATTGTTTTTATTAACTAATTTTTTTGTTTGTAAATAAACCCATTCCTTAATCAAAACTTTTTAAAGAATTTAATCAGATTTTTTACTTGACACATCCTGTGCTAAATATTACAATACATGATGTTTGTTTCCGAAATTTGAAATCAGCACATTTATAAAGTAACGATCGTTACTTTTTCAATGGTCAAACACATTATTGATATTCATTTTTTTATGAATTCTTTCGGTTGCTACCGATGCTTGAACTTTCGTAAGTCCAAAATTAAGCAATCCTCGTTACATATTTACTTAGGTTGGAATTTTATTTAAAAAATCTCCGAAAATCGGTAACGACCGTTACTTTGGAGACACCCATATATAAATATTTGTTTCATTTTTAAATTAATGGTTAATATTTCGAGGTGTTCCAGCGGAGTGACAAATGAATATTACCGCCATCCTAATGTGGGTATAAAAATGAAATATGTTCATTAAGATGATAGACCATTAAATTAATGATATTTGTCATAACGCCAAATGTCAAGGTTTTACTGAATTACACATTTACATGGCATACATTAGATGAGTTATTGGTATCAATGACAGTTGGTATTGTATCACTGACACTATTGACATAAATACTACCAACAGTTAATGTAACGGCTGACAATGCAAAAGGATCACATGTATCATGAGTTCAATCAAACACCCTAACTCGTGTCTTTACATTTCCGATTGTCCGATTACATTCAGATTATGTCATTTTTTCTTTAAGTGCAAACAGATCATTTTAAACAGATGTTTTAATACCAACATGTACGAATTACGATCAAACCTATATGTAATTTTTGTCCCAATTTTCTCCCAAAAATGTGAAATCATAAAAATGAAAAAATAAACATTATATTAAATAACAAATGTATTATATTTTATAGTTTATCTTTACATTTGTCTTAATTGAATTATTGGCTTTTGTTCTGTTCGAAATTAATTCTTGTTAACCACTGGACTTCGCTTTATATTTCCGCAATTAACTTCAGATGTACAACGTCCGGGAGTGCTTTCCCAATCTAAAAAATGTATAAAAATGAAATAAGTAACAAAAGTGTTTTGTTAAGAGTCGAACAACTTTTGATTTCGTTGCAACAACAAACATTGTTTGAAAGTTGTTCATATTGCAATATCAAAAGATTTATTTGAAAAATTTTGCAGGACAAGCAAAAACTAAATAAAATTAAAACATGTAAGAAAATTTCAGTCGGGTAAACCGACTAAGATATACTACGTTCACGAAAGTATAGCTTCGATTTTAGCCAGAGAAAGAGAACAAAATATTACCACATCTTAAAGTAAACGTCAATTGGTAACTCCATTCGAGAGTTATCGTGCACACTAGCCAAACAGACAGATGGACAGGCACTGCTCAAATACCTTAAAATTTCCTAAAAGTATGTCCGCCGAAAATACTTAGGGTCTTAGGTCACTCCTTTGAAGTATTACACTTTTGTCTCGTGACAAATGCTATATAACCTCCTCCACTAAAGCGAAGGTAAAAAAACTTACGTTCTTCATATACACATTCTCGAAACTTCAATTTGCAGCTGTTGCCGAAAGTGCATCTTCGGTAATCAATAGTTGTTTTGTTTAATCTTTCCCCACAGACAGGTTCTTCTACTTGAGGACATCGATTTTTACACCTCCTTGCCTCAACGCTCACTATGCAAAAGATCGCAGCCAATGTAAAAAGTACAACTCTTGTTGGCAAATTCATTTTGAATTATGAATCGACAAAATCTGATGGCAGTGCCTTTTAAATATGCTCTACATGTTTCAATGAGTATTATATATAAATAGGAATATATTCATAAGGAAATATAGAAAAAGTTGGATCTTCTCATAAGTCACAACCACAAAAGTCCAAGTGAATGATTTATTATTAGGAAATGACGTGTAATATAATAACTTTGGTGAAATACAGTGGAAAAATGACAAATGCCATTATAATTATTAAACAAAAACTTTTGAGCACAATAAAGAACTTACTGAAGTATTTTTGCACACTTATTATGCTATATAAGAAATGAACACTTTTTGAAAATACACGGACTTGGCAGCAAAGGTTCGATTCTACTACCAAAGGACAGTATAACCCTATACTCGCACTGGCGAAATTAGTGACCAATTTGTTTTTTATTGGCCTCCAAAGATTCTGAAAATCATTGGGCCCCTCGAAAAAGGTGTCACCAGCATTTGTCCAACAACTAATTCAGACTTGGTGATACCGCTTAACTATATTTGGCAATAATGTAGTTAAGAATATGCTGAACAAAGTTTCTTAACATTTTATGCGAAAGAAAATATTTTTCACGCATTTTTTTGGAAAAAGTGGAGGAAAAAATATTTGTTTTCACTTTTTTCAGCATAACTTTCAGGGACCCCTAATTTTTCACTAACAATATTTGGCAAAATTATAGTCACGGTACATCTGAACAAATTTTGTGAACATATCAATATAATTTGAACGTGTCTAGGCACCCTAAATAACTCGAAAAGACCAAATTGTACCTCAAAAATTTTATTTTAACAAAAATATTATTTTTGTGTAGGGTATTTTCAGCAACTTAATGGAAAATATAAAGGCCAATATTTTTGTGGAATATATTAACAATCTAGCTCCCCACATAACTGTAATTTTTGGCCCTATTTTAACAAATCGTAAAAAACACCCCTTCAAATGGGGAGGGAGAGATACCAAAAAGGCGCGTGCCAATAACGGTAACTTTTCTCTGGACTCTAGATACTATAAATCATTACACGGTAGAAAATTTCAAGTATTTATATTCAGTAGTTTTATATTTGTTTGGGAGGTACCAAAAGGGGCGTGCCAATAACGCCCACTTTTCTCTGGACTCTAGGCACTATAAAAGCATTACACTGTACAAAATGTCAGGTATTTATATTCAGATAAAGATAACATTTGTTAACTTTTGTACAAAATGGTCCATTTGTGTGGGAGGTACCAAAAAGGGAGTGTCCACTTCGCCCATTTTTTCGACGTGTTAGCGACTAAGAAATTAATTTTGTGTGAAATACTATGTGTGAAGTTTCAGAAGATTCGATTAAGTAGTATATAAGTTATTAAAGAATCAATATTTCACTAAAATTTAACCCTTTGTGGGGGAGGTATTAGAAGGAGTGGACCAATATGGCCCATTTTCGAAATTAGCCGGAGATAGATAAAAATATTACCGCTAATCATATTTGAAGGCAATCGGTTAATCCTTTCGAGAGATATCGTGCTCAACTGCTAGCAGACGCACACAGATAGACCGACGGACGGACGGACATTACTCAAATGACTTAAAAAGGACCCAAAACGGATTTCCGCCGAATATACTTAGGGTCTTAGGTCACTCCTTCGATGTGTTACACTTTTGGCTCGTAGCAAATTATATATACCCTCCTCTTAAAGGTGAAGGGATAAAAAGGCCAACGATATACACACACAACAGAAAATAATAAATTTCGTCTAGAATGTCACAATATTAAAGAAAAAATGTCGTAACTTAATTTTATCAAGATAATTTCGTGGTAATTACATTTTCCAAACAAATTTCGTCAAATTGCAGTTTTGTCGAAACTGATCATTTCTAAAAATGTGTCGATAATTTAAACAATGTATGGAAAAGTTTCCTAGTAAATTTCATTAAATTTAATTTTTTTTGTAAATTTCGAAGAAATTTAATTTTTCTAGAAAAATCCGCATTTTTATACCCTACACCACACTGTGACTTTGTGCATTTGTTTGTAACACCCAAAAGGAGAAGTGACAGACCCATTGTTTATTATACCGATGGACTTGTAATCACTTTCTGAGTCGATTTAGCTATGTCCGTCTGTTTGTCCGTCTGTCTGTCCGTCTGTCTGTCTGTAGATGTATTCTTGTAATCAAAGTACAGGTCGCAATTATGATCCGATCTCAACGAAACTTTGCACATATCTTTCTTTAGGCCCAAGGTCTCAACGAAACTTTGCACATATCTTTCTTTAGGCCCTATTGAATTTGGTTAAATCGGTTCAGATTTACATATAGCTCCCATATATATGTACCTCCGATTTGGCATATATGCACTGTATAAGAAACATATTTGAACCGATTTGTACAAAAATTGACAGAGAGTAGTCTCGTGATACACTTAGAGACAATACAAAATTTTGGGGATATCGCTTCAGATTTAGATATAGCCCCCATATATATTTTACCCCCGATTTGACATGTAAGCGCTGTAGAAACTGTATTTTATATCCGATCAGTATGAAATTCGGCAGAAAGAGGTTTCTTATTACATGAAGGAATACTGCTAAATTCGGAGAAAATCGGTTCAGATTTAGATATAGCCCCCATATATATGTTACCCCCGATTTAAAATTCAAGCGATGTAGAAACTATAAGAGGTTTCTTATTACATAAAGGAATACTGCCAACTTCGGATTCAAAAGCAAAAAATGTCGGAAATAACATAAAATTTTAGAAACAGTTTAGATTTGTTCGAATTGGCCACCTTTGGCACGAATTATGGCCTTCAAACGGCCGACAAAGCCATCACACGCTGCACGAAAGTGGCTCTGCGGTATTTTGGCCCATTCCCGGCGAAGCGCCGTCTTGAGATGATCGATACTTCGGTATATTTTAGTGCGAACCTTACTCTCTAAAATGCCCCAGGCGCAAAAGTCCAACGGATTGAGATCCGGAGATCTTGGTGGCCATTGTGCGGTAGAAATGAATCGAATAACCTCCTTTTTAAGCCATTCTTGGTTGACGCGTGCTGAGTGCGATGATGCTGAGTCCTGTTGGAATGTCCATGGTCTGCGACCGAAATGTTTGTCTGTCCAGGGCTTCAATAATGTCTTTAGGACATTTTCCCGATAAAATTCGGCATTTATTTTGACCTCATGGTCGATGAATACGAGCGGGGAGCGACCATCGGCCGTTACGGCGGCCCACACTATTACCATCGGTGGCGCTTGAGTTCTGGTTTTCATCGGAGAAAACCAAATTCGGTAACTGGCCACTTTCGTGCAAGCGAAGCAACTCCTTGGCTCTTTCCAGTCTAACTTTTTTTTGTGCATCGGTGAGCTCTTGCACTTTTTGGAACTTCAATGGCTTTAGTCCAAGCTCATTTTTTAATATGTGTTGTATCCGTTCTCGCGATATGTTCAGCTCACGAGCAATTTTTCTACCACTGCGGCGTGGATTTCGATCAAATCTGGCCTTCACTTTTCGGATCATTTCTGGTGTTGTTACCGTTTTTTTCGTCCACTTTTTGGACGCGATGCAACACTGCCAGTATCACGGTAACGAGCAATGGTACGAGAAACAAAAGATTTATTCACATTTAAATGCTGGAGGGCTCTAACGATAGCCACTTGTGTTTTTCCACCCAAATATAAAGCAATCACACTATCACGCTTGAATTCCATCACGAATAACTTTTTTCTGAATGCAATAGATCAAAATGCTTTTTTAATATTGTAAACAATAAAATAAACAGTCACTGAAATAAATCTGTCAGCTATCAGACCAGCGGTTTAGAAATGATAGCAACCTTTCGAGAAATTCGGAGAAAATCGGTTCAGATTTAGATATAGCCCCCATATATACGTTACCCCCGATTTGATATGTAAGCGCTGTAAAAACTTTATTTTATGTCCGATCAGTATGAAATTCGGCAGAAAGAGGTTTCTTATTATATGGATGAACACTGTTAAATTTGGAAGAAATCGGTTCAGATTTAGATATAGCCCCCATATATACGTCACCCCCGATTTGACATGTAGGCGCTGTAGAGACTGTATTTTATATGCGATCAGTACGAAATTCGACAGAAGGAGGTCTTTTTACATGAATGAGTATTCAGGGAAGATCGGTTCAGATTTATATATAACCTCCATATATATGTTCCTCCTGATTTGGTATCAAAGCGCTATAGAAGTTGTACTTAACTTCCGATCATTAAAATTTTCCAGAAAGATGTTTCTCAATTTAGGAACGAATATTGCTTAATTTAACGATTATCGTTTCAGAATTTGATAATATGTTTCTACCCATTTACCAATTATTCCAAATTATTATGGCAATGACCCTTATCGCATTGTTAGGGAGGTGTAGGGTATTATATAGTCGGCCCCGCCCGACTTTCTGCCTTTCCTTACTGGTTTTTGTTATGTAATATTGAGATCTATATTTTTTTGTCATTGGGATATTTTCTTAATCACAGCTAAAAAACCTGGCTGAAGATTAAAGTAGAATTCATGAAATAGCGGTACAATAATTGTGTCGAGAGGGACCTTTTTCTATGGTATATAGCAGAGCGTTTTGTGTTTAGTACGGGTCTCATCAGCCTGGAATGTATGCAGTTCCCGACTAGTGACCACCTCTCATTTGTTGCCGTAAGTGCCCTATCTCTCAAGAATAGTTTGCAGGTCGCTAGAGACTTGCTCACATATTCCAGTTCTCCTGGAGCCTGTAAGGTTGTCCCTAGTCTTGCAAGTTTATCTGCCTTGCAGTTCCCTGGTATGTCCTTGTGGGCGGCACCCATATCAGGTGAATACTGAACTGTTCAGCCATCTCGTTAAGAGATCTGCGACAGTCGAGGACAGTTTTTGAATTCAGGAATATAGTTTCCGGGGTTTTTATGCCAGTCTAACTATCAAAGAAAATATTGATACCGACTTTGGTCACAACATTAATTTTGAGCCATTCCGCTACTTCTTTACTAAACGCTATAGTGAACAGGCAGGCTTTTTGGAGTTTATAGTTCAAGTTCCTCAGAAAAGACACCAAAGCCCACTTGGTTGATGAGTTTGGAACCGTTAGAATTTAACGAATCGCCTTGGTCCTGGGAATATTCCATTCTGATATATCAGATATAAGAGTGAGACACTTCTTGTCCAAAGGTGGGAATTGCGTAAAAACTCTGTAATATAAATATAAACAGTGAGAAAATATATACCATGTAAAAATTAAAAGATTGATCTCATTTTTGGTATGCACGTATTTCTTGACAATGTTCATTTTGTTAATCAAGGTTGTGGAGAAAGAATCGAAATGTAGTTTTACATTTGCATATACATTGCTGAACCTTGTTTAGTATCGCGTAGGAGGTGGATTTCTACAGAGCTGTCCACCGGACGACAATGCCGTACAGAATTATCGGTCTTTAACAAAAATTACAAATACAAAGCATTTTTGAATAGTATGTAGTTAATTTCCTGCTGACTTCGTATTTTTGTACTATTAGGAATTCGATTAAATGTTATATACAAAAAATTTGGAGTATATTTGGAGTAATTCCCATATAAATTAATTTTATTCACTTTCTAGCTGGACCCGGTCTTCTTCGTTCCACAAGATTTCCGATCCCGTCAATTTTTGAACCAATCACGTAGACTGTCACCAAATACATATACACAAAATTACAGCACTCTCACTAACAAATTGTGCAAGATATCGCAATTGGCTTAGCGGGGCCATTGTTACGATCCTGAACATTTTGGGCAAATCACAAAGATTAACACCAGATACATACATATGCACAAAATTACAGCACTCTCTCTAACAAAATGTGCAAGATATTTCCATTTTTAAATATGACTTATATGGGACCACCCCCAACCCATGTACATTTTGTGAAAATGTCAGGAAGATCGGTCCAGCCGTTTAGGCGTCTATACGGAACAGACAAACACACATTCTCTTTTATATATGTATATAGATAGATAAGGCACTTGATTATACCCTACACCATACTGTTGTACAGGGTATTATAAGTTTGTTTCACGGCAGATGTTTGTAACACCTGAAAATAACACAGCTAGACCCACCTTAAAGTATACCGATCGACTCCGATTCACTAGCTGAGTCGATTTAACCATGTCCGTCCGTCCGTCCGTCCGTCTGTCCATGTAAAGTTGTTCGTCAACTACAGGTCGCAATTTCACTCCGATCGTTCTGAAATTTTGCAGTTTAGAGTATTTCGCGGCTGTTAAGATTGCTTTTGAATTTGGTTGAAATCGGTTAAGATTTAGATATAGCTCCCATATATATCTTTCGTCCGATTTGGCCCTTTAGTCCTATAGAAGCTGTATTTTACATCCGATCGTTTCGAAATTTAGAATGGTAGAGTTTCTTGATCCATGAACCAAGATTGCCAAATTTGAAGAAAATCGGTTAAGATTTAGATATAGCTCCCATATATATGTTTCGTCCGATTTTGCTCTTTAGTCCTGAAGAAGCTGTATTTTACATCCAATCATTTTGATATTTAGAATGGTAGAGTTTCTTGATCCATGAACCAACACTACCGAATTTGAAGAAAATCGGTTAAGATTTAGCTATAGCTCCCATATATATGTTTCGTCCGATTTGGCCCTTTAGTTCTATAGAAGCTATATTTTACATCCAATCGTTTTGAAATTTAGAATGGTAGAGTTTCTTGATTCATGAACCAACATTGCCGAATTTGAAGAAAATCGGTTAAGATTTAGCTATAGCTCCCATATATATGTTTCATCCGATTTGGCTCGTTAGATCCAATCGTTTTTATACCCTACGCAACACTGTGGTACAGGGTATTATTGAGGTATAAAATGTCCCAAAAGTAAATTTATGTAAACAATTTATACATGAATCAGAGTTATTCAATATTACGAGAGTGGTGTAGGGTATTATATAGTCGGCACCGCCCGACTTTAGCCTTTCCTTACTGTTTTTTTGGTCGATTTGCACAAAAAAATAAAGAGCTAAATCAAAAAATATTGTTATTTTTTTAGCTTCATTGGTTTGTTGAGATATTAAGGGCCATTAACAATAAATATATAAACTAGGTTTAGGAGCTAACTACCGGTTACAGCTGTCAAATTCCATACAATTTAGCTTTCGTTAACTCTAATGCTCGGTTACTTTGTTTTGTGTTAATGGGGGTTAGAGTAGCAATTTTACCCTCATTTGAGCCAATACATTATTATACAATTTTCAATGGGACAGACACTGTCCCAAATATACATAATATATATTTCTAAACCGAGGTATTTTGTCTTCATTATTCGATTGCCCTTTAGAATAGACCCGGAGACCCGAGGCATGCCGAAAATGTAGTCCGTACTGCTAAATATCGATACAATTTAAAAATAAATTAAATATATAAGTATTGAAAAATAAATAAATAAATAATAAAGGGTTTTCCAACAAGAGGTGTTATTTTAGTATTCAAAGAAAAATGGAATTTTTTGAGATAAATGATCTGATGTTTTTTTCATAATAAAGAGGAAGGTATGCCGTTAATAATGAAAAACAACATCAGCCAAATGGCCACCACGACCACGCTTACAGGACCATATCATTTTCATGAAATTTTCATAACCAAATCGCAAAGTGGCTGCCCTATGTCCTCGATAGCCTCACGAATTCTATCTTTGACGTCTTTAATCGACGCTGAGCTGTTGGTGTTGACCTTATCTTTCAAGTGGCCCCAAAGGAAGAAGTCGCAAGGTGTTAAATCACAAGATCTCGATGCCAATTGTGATCACCTCTTCAAGAGATTACACGGTCCGGAAATTTTTCCCGTAACAGAGCAATGGTTTCGTTGCTTGTGTGGCACGTAGCACCGTCTTGTTGAAAGTAAACGTTGTCCAGATCAATACCATCCAACTCCGACCATAAAAAATCATTAATCATCTCTCGATAGCGCAATCTATTCACCGTAACTGTTGATCCAACCTAATTTTCGAAAAAGTAAGGTCCAATGACCCCGGCGTACCATAAACCGCACCAAACAGTCACACGTTGAGGATGGAGAGGCTTCTCAACAATAACTCTTGGGTTTTCCGAGCCCCAGATGCGAGAATTTTGCTTGTTGACATAGACACCGAGGTGGAAATGAGCCTCATCAGTCAAGATGATTTTTCGATGATTTTCGAATTTTAATAATTTCAATGCGTTATTGAATCTTGTATCGTTCCATTTTTAATAATGGCGTATTTTCTACTTGTCAAATGTCAAAGAATAAAAGCTTCAAAAGTGACAGCTACCGAAATACCGGGTGATACGATATACGAGTACTAGGGGTTTTGAATAAAACAATTAATGACGGATTAAGTTCGACCATGTCGAATCTTACAAACCCTCCACCATGGATCGCATGTTAATGGTTTCGGGCACAAAAAAACCCATTATACCAAATTTATGAGTTTAAATATATGTATGTACTTTATGGGGTCTCAGAACACTATTTAGAGGTTTTACAAGCGGAGTGACAAAATGTATATACCCCTCATCCAATGGTGGAGTGTATAAAAAATAAAATTTACAACATTACATCATAATACCCTATATCAGACTGTGGTGCAGGGTATTATAACCTTTTGCATTTGCTATTGTAATTTTACGTCCGATCTTTATATAATTTGGCAGAAATTAGGTTTTTGATCCAAATTGATGAAAATCTGTTTAGATTATGTATAGTCACATCCAGTTGTGCCTTCCGATTTTTGATTATTCCAAATAATTATCTTTTCTTACTGGTTTTATTACTGAAAGTACTAACGTTTTGGGAACAATATTACTTAGTCAATGCAAAACAATGAAAAATTATCAATAAGATAATAAGTCATTACATTCATGACATTTTTTATTACGCCAAATGTCAAATTTTATTGTATTGCACAGTTACATGACATATTATCTTTGTATCGATGACAATTAGAATTGTTTAAGTGGCACTATTGATAGCAATGCTGCGACCAGATATTGAAACTGCTGACACGGCGTATGTGTGACAAGTGTCATGTGCTCACTTGTCATAACATTTGTGTCAGATTACATTCACAGTGTGCGATTTTTTTCCTTGAGTGTAGACAGGTTATTTTAAACAGACTTTTTACTTCCAACATGTACAAATTTCGATAATTCATTACAATTAAATCTTTAGATGAGTGAACCTTATTTGATAGATTTTTGTTTCAATTGTAAACCCAATAACAGCTTTACCTTCACTGAAAGAATAAAATATAGAAAATGCATTATTTTGAGATCAAATTCAATTCTTTACTATGTAATCAATGCAGAGAGGCATAAGCTACCGAATATGGTTTATTCCCCCCACTATAAAATAATGTTTTCTCCTTTAGCTACACTATTGTTTTCAGAACACACGATATATCGATCCTCCTCCATTCCATACATACTTGATAAGTCGACCTAACATGTTGTTAGGAAGATTTCATTTTAACTTTCTAAATATTCCAGATTATATTCAGTCAAAATTTGATGTTTATCCGTCAACCAAATCAAAAGTTATTCACTAAACAGTAGAGGTCATTCGATTTACACTGTAAAGAAATTCCACACAAATTAAAAAAATCATCAAACTTTGATCGCCTCTCCTGAAAAACTAAAATTTTGCACTTAGCATTGTTTAGAGTGGAGGTATCGATATGCCCTTTTCTTAGAAAGGTGAGATCTTAAAAATTAAAACAACAAACTTCATATTAAATTACAAATTTATTATATTTTCTATTATATCTTTATATTTTTCATATTTTAATTATTGTGGTTATGTTCGAAATGAATTCCCGATGAACGCTCCAAGTTCTTTACTTTAGGTTGGGTTAGGTTAGGTTGAAGGGAAGAAGACGTTTCAATTCATCACTTTACATTTGCGCAATTAACTTCAGATGTACAACGTCCAGGAGAGCTTTGCCAATCTAAAAAAGTATAAAAAATAAATTAATCACTGGGTGACCAGAAAAATGGTTTTCTTAAAAGTCAAGCAATATAATTAAAACAAAATCTTTAAAACATAATAAAGAAGATTGAAAGTTGTTTATTATCTACACTTGTTACTAATATTTTCTGTAAAATTTTTTTAGTATCCTAAATACAACTAATATTTAAAGACAATTTTACAGTAAATTTGTATGTGGATATTTTTTTAGGTATAAGTCCGATATAGCCGGAATTTGCGTTAAATTTAAGGAAATTATGAGGACTTGAAAATATATTTTTCATGTAGAAACAGTGGTTTAGCAACAGTCGTTTTTCAGGAAAAATCGTTTTTGATGGCACGAAAAAAACCAATAAAAAGTAGAAAAAAATTAAAAAAAATCCCAGTAAGGAAAGGCTAAAGTCGGGCGGTGCCGACTATATAATACCCTACACCACTCTCGTAATATTGAATAACTCTGATATATAAATTTTGTAATTCATGTATAAATTGTTTACATAAATTTACTTTTGAGACATTTTATACTTAAATAATACCCTGTACCACAGTGTGGTGTAGGGTATAAAAACGATTGGATTTAAAGAGCCAAATCGGATGAAACTTATATATGGGAGCTATAGCTAAATCTTTACCGATTTTCTTCAAATTCGGCAATGTTGGTTCATGAATCAAGAAACTCTACCATTCTAAATTTCAAAACGATTGGTTGTAAAATATAGCTTCTATAGAACTAAAGGCCCAAATCGGACGAAACATATATATGGGAGCTATAGCTAACTCTTTACCGATTTTCTTCAAATTCGGCAATGTTGGTTCATGAATCAAGAAACTCTACCATTCTAAATTTCAAAACGATTGGATGTAAAATATAGCTTCTATAGAACTAAAGGCCCAAATCGGACGAAACATATATATGGGAGCTATAGCTAAATCTTTACCGATTTTCTTCAAATTCGGCAATGTTGGTTCATGAATCAAGAAACTCTACCATTCTAAATTTCAAAACGATTGGATGTAAAATATAGCTTCTATAGAACTAAAGGCCCAAATCGGACGAAACATATATATGGGAGCTATAGCTAAATCTTAACCGATTTTCTTCAAATTAGGCAATGTTGGTTCATGGATCAAGAAACTCTACCATTCTAAATTTCAAAATGATTGGATGTAAAATACAGCTTCTATAGGACTAAAGAGCAAAATCGGACGACACATATATATTGGAGCTATAGCTAAATCTTAACCGATTTTCTTCAAATTCGGCAATGTTGGTTCATGGATCAAGAAACTCTACCATTCTAAATTTCATAACGATTGGATGTAAAATACAGCTTCTATAGGACTAAAGGGCCAAATCGGACGAAAGATATATATGGGAGCTATATCTAAATCTGAACCGATTTCAACCAAATTCAATAGCGATCTTAACAGCCGCAAAATACTCTGAACTGCAAATTTTCAGAACGATCGGAGTGAAATTGCGACCTGTAGTCGACGAACAACTTTACATGGACAGACGGACGGACATCGTTAAATCGACTCAGCTAGTGATTCTGAGTCGATCGGTATACTTTAAGGTGGGTCTAGCTGTGTTATTTTCAGGTGTTACAAACATTTGCCGTGAAACAAACTTATAATACCCTGTACCACAGTGTGGTGTAGGGTATAAAAATGTATCCTATTTTGTAAAAGCTAGCATCCTAACAAATAAAAACAGTACTAACTTGAACTTGAAAATTGTATGGAAAAAAACGATTAGTTACGACCCATTTTGTAAAAGCAAGAGAAAAGCTAAAAATCATGTTTCATATCTTTAATTTTGCCCATTTTGTGGGGGAGGAACCAAAAAGCGTGGAATCACCGACCATTTTTCACGGGTCTGTAGGTATTATTAAAGGAGTACACTGCACTAACTTTCAAATATTTCACGTTTAGATCCCACATTTAAGATTTATATTATATACACCCCAAATATGTATATTTTCTTTCTGATTTGGCATCTTGTTGGCATTATCCAATTTGGTAAATGCCTCAAAGCTCTATATAAAATAAACGTAGATAATCCAATTATTGACTAACGCGTAGGTTTAAAGAGTACGATATTTTTGCAATTCCCCCTCAAACAAGTACGAGTATGATATTTTTGTATTTCCACCTCGAAAAATGTTAAATTTGGTGATATGACATTCTTTCACGAAATGAGCTATCAACTGTCACACGAAAAAAATTTATTAGACTAAAAAATACTCACTTTCTTTATGTACACATTTCCGAACGTCCAATTTGCAGCTGTTGCCGAAAGTGCATCTACGGTATTGATGTTTCCCTTTGCCGTTGAAAACACCACACACGGGTTGTTCATCTTGAAGACACATTATGTCACACTTCTTGGCCTCAACGCCCACCAGACAAAGGATCACTGCCAATGTACAAATTACAACAGTTGTTGACAAGTGCATTTTGAATTATGAATTAACAAAATCGGTTGACAGAGCCTTTTAAATATGTTCTTCAGTTAAATGGCGATAATGCAAACGAATAAATATAGACTAAGTTGGAAAATCCAATAAACTAAAACCACAAAAGATCAAGTGAAAGATAATTATTATGAAATTAGAAGTAATGCAATAACAATGGAAAAGTACAGGGCAAAAATAACATATGACGTTCTAATTGAACTATGCCAAAAATGATCGATTAGTATTCAACTTCTTTTCAATAAAATGAGGAAATGTTTTACCCATAACTACTACTGCATTTTTTGAACCCTCAATTTACAGGAGTTGAACTTGTCTTAATATATTCGAATTCTACATTATTACTTCACAAGATGGAAGATTTTCTACAAAATTTAATTTTTCTACAAGAATTCGTCTAAATTGTATTGTTCTACAAAATTTAATTTTTTAATAAAAATCCGCAGATATACTTTTGTACACAAAATGTTGTTGTAATAGCGTGATTTTAAAAAACATTATCGAAACTTAATTCCTCTATAAAATTTTTCGATGTTGTATTTTTTTACAATATTGGAATTTTATTTTTATTGGAAATCTCGTTAAAATTTTATTTTTATAAAAATGTCGAAACGAAATATTTTTTATAAAAATAGTGAAAATTGCTACAAAATACTTGAAAATTTTCATTTCTTACTTTTAGAAACATTTTTCTACATTATCCGGATAGTTGAAATAATTGAATTTTCCAAGAAAATTTCGATTTGTAATTAATATTTAGAAATGTAGACCATTTCGAAAAAAATTAAAATTTGTCAAATTACATTATATAAGAAAATTAGATAGATTTTTAATTTTTTCTAAAATAATCGCCAAATTTTATTTTGTTTTTTGGAAATTCGAAATTTCATTTTTTTTAAATTTCTTCGATATTTAATTATTATATATTATTTCCCCAAAATTTAATTTTTGGGGAAAATGAAATTTTTATAAAATTTAATTTTTCTACAAAATGTTGTTGAATTTCCAGAAAGTTTCATCAAAATTATATTAAGAAACAAAATTGTATCGAATTTAATTTTTTTTTTTGATATTTCCCAAAATTTCATATTTTTAAATACTTCAATCGAAAATTGCAATATTTGTCGAATTAAATTTTTCTAGAACATTTGTTCAAAATTTAATTTATCTACAAAGAAAACGTCTAGAGGATTTCGTCGAACTTAGGTTTTATTAAAAATGTCTTCAAGTCAATGACGTTTAATTCGGTCAACGACTTTTAATCCGACCAACTAGTTCTGCGATTAAGGTGGTCAATGACATTTAATCCGTCCTTTGATAGCCTTTAACTGAAGGTTTAATGGGAAACGTTTAATTTTGTCGAATTTTAATTTTTCTTGTAAATTTTAACTAATTTTCAATACAAATTTTACTCCGATAAAATTTTGTCAAAAAATTAAATTCCAAACTTTTTTAGTAAAATGCAATGCTTTCGCAAAACATCGTTGAAAAATTTAATGTTGACAAAAAGAATATTATAAAAAATTCTATTTGAGCTAAATTTTCTAAAAAATAAATACAATTTCTGCAAAACTTATTTTCAAAATGCAAACATTTCTATAAAATTTTTTATGCAAATGCAATTTCGAAAAAAAATTATAGTAAAATCCAATTTCGATAAAATTATCTAGGAAATGCAAATTCTTCAGTATTGTGATATCTGAACAAAATTTTCTATGGAAATTATAATTTGACAAAAAATTTGAAAAATTGCAATTTTGACTAAATTTTCTAAAATACATATGTATTCCTATGAAATATTTTAGAAAAATTCAATCTCGATGAAATTTTCTTAAAAAGTGCAACTCCCACGAATTGTGAAATATAAAACAAAAATTTTTGAGAACTAAAATTTAAATAACATTGTAAGAAAAAAGCGACTGCGACAAATATTTCCAGAAAAATGCAATTTTGACGAAATTTTGTAGAGAAATTTAGTTTCTAAGAAATAGTCTAGAGGAATTCAATTTCGCTGAAACTTTGTGGAGACATGCAATATTTTATAAAACTTAAATTTCGAAAAAAAAAATAAAGAAAGAATTCTTGGAAAATGCAATTTCGATGAAATTTTCCCGAAAATGCTAATTTTGTGCAGTAATGTATTTGAACCAAATTTTGGAAATTAATTTTTTTGGACATTTTTTAGAAAAATATAATTTCCACGAAACTGCAACAATTTTTTTGGAAAACTTGATTTTTATAACAATAAGTTGAAATTTTACCGATTTGTTTAGAAATATGTAATCTCTAATGACTATTCTAGATAAATTTAATTCAATTTTCCACTATATTTTCTGGAAAATCCAATTTCGACAAAAATTTGTAGAGAAATATAATTTCTTAGAAATATTCTAGAAAAATTCAATTTCTATGAAATTTTTTTGGTAAATACAGTTTTGATGATATTTTGCTTTTTTTGGAAAAAATTCAATTTTGTTTTCAAATATTCTAGAGAAATTAAATTTTGATGATAATTAGAAAATTAAAATTTCGACGAAATTTTCTAGAAATATGTTAGTTCTACGAAATGTTATATATATATTTTTAGTGAATTGTGAAATTTAGACAACTGTTTGTGAAAAATTAAATTTTGACAACATTTGTTAGAAAAATGCAACTTTGACAAACTTTCTCAGAAAAATGCACTTCCGCAAAATTTTCTACAAGATCCAATTTGTGTTTTCGTTTCTAGAGAAATTAAATTTCCTAGAGAAATGGAAATTCTATTCAATTGCCTACAGAAATGGAATTTTCGATACAATTTTAAAAGAACGACGATATTGCGTTGCATTTTCTACAGAAATGACAGGAAGAAATGTTCTACATAAAAGTGAATTTAAAAAGAATATCGTAAAACAATTCCTGCAAATTTAAATTTCGACGAAATTGTGTAGAGACATTTCGATGAAATTTACTGAAGAAATGTAATTTCGTTAAGACATTTTCGAAATATTTACACAAATGTAAATAGACAAAAGTGTCAATTTTATGTTTGGTTGTCTGTGAAAACGTAATGGGTTTATATTCGTCGACTATTATTGGGGGTATTGTTGTTGTGCTCTTGATTTGCATTGGATCGAATACGGTTCTTAAATTACCACATTTCGACGAAAGTGTGTAGAGACGTGATTTTCTATGAAATATTTTACAGAAATTCAATTTTGATGAAATTTAATGAAGAAATGTAATTTTATAAAGAAATACATTTTTATAAAAAAATAAAATTTAGATGCATTTTTCTAGAAAACTAAATTTTTAACAAATTTTTCAATTTCTGCGAAATATTTTACATTAACAGATCAATTTCGAAAAAATTTTGCTCCCATTTCAATTAGGCGGATTTTTTGAAACAAATCAATTACCATAATGCAATTTAGAGAAATTTATTATTTTCTAAAAAATATCCATAAAGATGCAATTTTCAGCAAAGTAGAAATTGAATTACGATAAAATTTTGCCACACAATTTAACTTTGTTTCTTTTTTAGAAAATTTCGAGGACATTCTATTTTTCTAGAAAATGTCGAAAAAAAGTAATTTCTAAAATGTTGTTCTAATAATACTACAGAAAATTTGCATTTTCGGGAAAATTTCATCGAAATTGCATCATCCAAGAATTTTTTTTACATTTTTGCTAAATTGAAGTTTCATAAAAATTTCAGTGAAATTGAATTCCTCTAGAATATTTCTTACAAATTAAATTTCTCTACAATATTTCTGGAACAGTCTTTGTTAAACATTTCGTGGGAAGTGCACTTTTTTAGAAAATTTCACCGAGATTGAAGTTTTCTAAAATATTTCTTAGGAATACATATTTCCAGAAAATTTCGTCAAATTGGAATTTTTGTCAAATTATAATTTCCAAAGAAAGTTTTGTTCACATATCACATTACTGCTGAACATTTTAATTTTCTGAAAAATGTTTCGGAGTTGGATTTTCCTAGAATTTTTTTCGAATTTGCATTGTGTGTCTTCACAAAATTTCACCGAAATTGAATTCTTCTAGAATATTTCTTAAAAATTACATTTCTATACAAAATTTCGTCAAAATTGCATTTCCTAGAAAAGTTTGCATTTTTAAAATAAGTTTTGTAGAGATTACATTCATTTTTTAGAAAATTCTGCCAAAACTGAATTTTTCTACAAAATTAAGTGAAATTGCATGTATATAAGAAATATTTTACAGAAATTCAATTTCGATGAAATTTCCTGAAAAAAAGTAATTTTGTCGAAATTTTCTAAAAAAAATACATTTTCGATGTAATTTTTAAGAAAATTAAATTTTGACTAATTTTTCTAGAAAAATAAAATTTTGATGCAATTTTCTAGAAAACTAAATTTTCAAAAAATTTTTCAATTTCTTCGAAATATTCTACATCTACAGATCCATTTTGACAAGATTTTGCTCCAAATTACAATTAGGCGGATTTTTTTTTTTTAAAAATCAATTACCATAATGCTATTTAGAATTTTTTTTTCTAAAAAATATCCATAAGGTGCAATTTCCAGCAAAATATTCAATAGAAATTGAATTCCGATAAAATTTTGCCAAACAATTTAACTTCGTTGAAAAATTCAATTTTGCCAAAATTTTAATCGAAAAGGACAATCTAATATGGGCGAAGTTTTGCAAAAAAATACAATTTCGACAAAACATATTTAAAAAATTCAAGATTTTCTAGGAAATGCAATTTCAAAGTAATTTTGTATAAAAATAAAATTTTCATAATAATTTTCAAGAAAAATTCAGTTAGCTCGAAATTTTCTAAAACAAATGCAATTTCTACAAAACATATTTTAAAAAATACAAAATTTTCTAGGAAATGCAATTTCGAAGTAATTTTTTATGAAAATGAAATTTCGAAAAAATTCTGGAAAATCAACTTTCGAAAAAATTTTCACTGAAAATTATTTTTTTCGAAAATTTTTCCCGAAATTTAAAAAAACAACTTCGACTATTTATTTTGGAACATGGAATGTTGATCATAAAGTGCAATCTCAACGAATTTTTTTAAGGAAATGAAATACTCTACATCGTAAAATACATAAAAGCACAAGCTGGGCAGGTCATGTGGCACGCATGGACAACAGCAGACCGCAAAAGGCAATATTAAACTACGATGTGATATTTTCTAGGCGAAGAGGATGACTGCGCACGAGATGGAAAGACTGTGTGGAAGATGACCTAAAAATATTGGGTATTCAAAACTGGCAACGAAAAGCAGAAAATAGAGAAGAATGGAGGATAATAACTGACCAAGCTAAAGCTTACCCCGAGCTGTAACGCTATATGATGATGATGATGATGAAGAAATACTCTAGAGAAATTCAATTTCGATGGAATTTTTGGCAAATACAATTTTGACGAAATTCGAACATTTTGACATATGTAATTTTTCATGAAAAATTATATCTCATCTAAATTTTTCTTGAAAAATTCTATTTAGACAAAATTTCTAAAAAAATCAATTTTGATGAAATGTGGAATTTATAGTTTGTTTTATTTTGGTGTTCAAAACATTTTTGAATTGTAACTCAATTAACTAGCCAAGAGAATATCCAAGATTTCTAGAGAATTTCTATTTCGAAGAAATTTTTTGTAAACTACTATTTCGACAAAATTTTCTACCAATATGTTAGTTCTAAGAATTATTCTAGTTAAATGCAATCTCGATGAAATTTTCTAAAAAAAAAGTCACTTTTGATGAAATGTGAAATGTAAACAAACAGTGAGGAACGATATTGCGACAACATTTGTTTGAAGAAATGCAAATTTGACAAACATTTTACGAAAAAATCATTTTCGGCAGACACCCTACGTCATTTGTTTTCCTTTGCAAGAGTGTGCATCTAGAATATTGATCTGTCCAATGGTTTTTTAAGAATGTTTGAATTCTTTATAACTTTTTTAATTATTATTCCTTCTTTGTTTTTTTTTTCAGCAGTTTGTGAAGGAGACTTGGGGAATTAATTATGAATCGAACAACGTACAAAAATAATTGAATTTTTCCGAAATTTTGCGAAAAGTTATGGAAAATATGCTAAAAAGAGCACGTACTCGTATGTGCGAAGCAGAAAATGGGCATCGCTTACAAGATATCATTTTTCAAAGCTATTTGCAAAAAATTCCCCAATAATAATAAATTCCCCACTGTATTTAAAAATAATATATAATAATCGCATAAATAAACCAGTAAGGAAAGGCTAAAGTCGGGCGGGGCCGACTATATAAAACCCTACACCTCGTAATATTGTATAACTGTGATATATAAATTTTGTAATTCATGTATAAATTGTTTATATAAATTTACTTTTGGAACATTTTATACTTAAATAATACCCTGTACCACAGTGTGGTGTAGAGTATAAAAAGTTATAAACCATTTAAACCATATAGCTCATTCTGCGCCACCCTTTATTATTAACAGTTCTTTACGATCGGCCCCACAGTGTGACTGTATAAATAAGAAAAATGCAATGATTTTCAGTACCACCTCGTAACACCACTTGATAAAAAATCAATATAAATCGCTTTTAATTAAACAAATAAAACCCCAAACATTTTCATAAAAACACGTGAGTCAATACCAGGAAAAATAAACAAAACACATACGAGTACATATTTCTGTTTACGTATCTCGATAATAATAAAAAATAGTAAACAAAACAAATTATTCTTAAAGTCGATTTAAAAATAGTCTCAAAACAAATACAAAAATTAAACAAATCAAACAGCATGAATCGCATAAAACCACCGCACCGACCACACCCACCCCTCGAGACAGACATCAATTTAATCAATTCGCAGATATTATTGCAGTGACTGTTGTTCTTTAGATGTTGTCTGTATTTTTGCGTCATTTTTATACCCTACACCACACTGTGGTACAGGGTATTATAAGTTTGTTTCACGGCAGATGTTTGTAACACCTGAAAATAACACAGCTAGACCCACCTTAAAGTATACCGATCGACTCAGAATCACTAGCTGAGTCGATTTAACGATGTCCGTCCGTCCGTCCGTCCTTCTGTCCATGTAAAGTTGTTCGTCGACTACAGGTCGCAATTTCACTCCGATCGTTCTGAAATTTTGCAGTTTAGAGTATTTCGCGGCTGTTAAGATCGCTATTGAATTTGGTTGAAATCGGTTCAGATTTAGATATAGCTCCCATATATATCTTTCGTCCGATTTGGCCCTTTAGTCCTATAGAAGCTGTATTTTACATCCAATAGTTTTGAAATTTAGAATGGTAGAGTTTCTTGATCCATGAACCAACATTGCCGAATTTGAAGAAAATCGGTTAAGATTTAGCTATAGCTCCCATATATATGTTTCGTCCGATTTGGCCATTTAGTCCTATAAAAGCTGTATTTTACATCCAATCGTTTTGAAATTTAGAATGGTAGAGTTTCTTGGTCCATGAACCAACACTGCCGAATTTGAAGAAAATCGGTTAAGATTTAGCTATAGCTCCCATATATATGTTTCGTCCGATTTGGCCATTTAGTCCTATAAAAGCTGTATTTTACATCCAATCGTTTTGAAGTTTAGAATGGTAGAGTTTCTTGATCCATGAACCAACACTGTCGAATTTGAAGAAAATCGGTTAAGATTTAGCTATAGCTCCCATATATATGTTTCGTCCGATTTGGCCATTTAGTCCTATAGAAGCTGTATTTTACATCCAATCATTTTGAAATTTAGAATGGTAGAGTTTCTTGATCCATGAACCAACACTGTCGAATTTGAAGAAAATCGGTTAAGATTTAGCTATAGCTCCCATATATATGTTTCGTCCGATTTGGCCCTTTAGTCCTATAGAAGCTGTATTTTACATCCAATCGTTTTGAAATTTAGAATGGTAGAGTTTCTTGATCCATGAACCAACACTGCCGAATTTGAAGAAAATCGGTTAAGATTTAGCTATAGCTCCCATATATATGTTTCGTCCGATTTGGCCCTTTAGTCCTATAAATGCTGTATTTTACATCCAATCGTTTTGAAATTTAGAATGGTAGAGTTTCTTGATTCATGAACCAACATTGCCGAATTTAAAGAAAATCGGTAAAGATTTAGCTATAGCTGCTCCCATATATATGTTTCATCCGATTTGGCTCTTTAGATCCAATCGTTTTTATACCCTACACCACACTGTGGTACAGGGTATTATTTAAGTATAAAATGTCCCAAAAGTAAATTTATGTAAACAATTTATACATGAATTACAAAATTTATATATCAGAGTTATTCAATATTACGAGAGTGGTGTGGGGTATTATATGGTCGGCACCGCCCGACTTTAGCCTTTCCTTACTGGTTGAATAATACTAACAAAAAATTGAAAGTAAAACTCAAAATTTTGGTTAAGACATTTTTGAAATATTTACACAAATGTAAATAGACAAAAGAGTCAATTTTATGTTTTGTTGTCTGCGAAAAGGTGGGGTAATGGGTTTATATTTGGGGGTATTGTTGTGCTCTTGATTTGCATTGAATCGAATTTGGTTCTTTAAATATCTGTTAAATTGATTCTAATCAATGTGGACTAAGCCACAGTGTATGTGAATTAAGCTATTCAGGAAAAAAGCGTCAAAGTGTTTTTTTGTTATTGTCAATTAAAATATGTTTGTAAAAATGTCTGTCTGAGTGTGTAAACTACAGATGTGCTGAGAAAACTAGCAGCATTTTTATTATTTAGTATTGCGATAAATTTTTTGATAGCGGGCAAATGTATTTTTGCTTTTTGTTGCGGATTAAGAGTTCGCAATCGATTTGGATATATATGAAAGTACAGTTCTCTACCAGAAAGGTTGTTTCTTTGAATTTACTGTAATTATCGAGATAACCAGGTATATGCAAAATAGAAAGTTTGAACCACATATAGGCTAACTCGAGGACTATGTATCCCAATTTGGTTAGGAATGAAAAATCCTTTGTGAGTTAGTTTGAGTACGCATGATCTCCGAAACCATGGATGAGGTAGATTGGGGTAAATTTAGAAACACCTTCAGCAGGTCTCTTCAAAAAAGACTTGACATGAAGTTACGATATCGGGGATATGGAAGAAACTGTGGAACAAGTCACTTAATGAGGCAAAGTTCACAAGAGCTCCACAGGACTGGGAAAACTGCAAAGAAGAACTCGTATTCGAAATGTGAAAGGTTCAAAATTCCGGGATAGATGTCTACAATGGCGTAGAAAACTCACCCGAAGTTTCAAGGCTACGGACAATTTGGGTACATCAAAATATATACAGTCCTTGGACTACGCCAAGTTGGGAATCCCTAAGGACGTGCTTAGATCAGCGTTACCAGATGATAAGCTTAAACTTATTTTTCAATTAGTAACCAATTTTTTAAGTTATTTTATTTTGTTATTATTTATTGTTGGTCTGTGCTTTTGTTTTTCAGTCAGAATTTATTTTTGGTTTGAGACCATATGTTCCATTTACTTTCTGTCTATTCCAAAAAAGTAATAGAAACAAATTCAAAAATTGGTAGAGAGTTTTAATTGCTTGGTAGAATTGACTACAGTTTCGATAGACACCACTCTATCATCTTCTTATTTTATTTTGTTGTACTATTTGTCTTTTTACCATTTAAAACCTAAACTATATTAGGAGTTTCAAAGAAAGAAGCTTTTCAACAATTTAAAATTGAATTGCTACTATTTTTCGATTTTTATATAAAATATAAAGATTAAGTTTCTTTGAAAAATTTTACATTTTTTCAAAAAATATCTGGCAACACTGTCTTGGATACAAATTTCTCTGAAGAGGAATTAAATACTTAAACTGAGGATTTCGTTGAAGTGCAGTCATAAGAAGTCGAATCCAGAACTCATTGGACTATAAAAAGCTTTAAACTTTTGAAGTCGCCAGGACCAGACAAAGTCTCGCCTATGGCACAGTGGGAGAAATTCAAAACAATGGAAGTAATTCTATCATTTCTTAACCAGAGAACCAATTGCGACAAAACATGGCACGCATTTTTGACTAAGAATATTTTTTCTGAAAGTATATTTCAAATGACCATGGCTTTTGGCTCAGTGGGTATATCTAATGGCAATATTTTGTCATTAAATATAAAATATTGTTGTGTATCGGGTAATTCCAAAGCAAACGAAAAAACACACATTTTTAAAAATTATGATAATAATTTAATAAATGTGTACGAATTTTGTGACGTTTTTAGTTTTTCAAAATTCAGTGTAGTTTCTGTGGTACAGAGCTCCAAAGTTAGCTGTCTCAAGGATTTTTCTCAAACTTAGCATTTGTTAAATTATCCGTATCTTCTTAACCGCGTCGCGTATTAACATCAATGAAAAGCTCTGCTACTCCTCTTCTATGTAGCGGAATGAAATATTTATGTCCTTGTGGTGGAAGAATGTGAAAATATTGAATATATCCTTAAAATCCTGAAAATATGAAATATTTCATTTGAAGAAGATGTGGTTTAGTATTGAAATTTATTTAAAAAATTCTGTAAGTTTGACAAGCGTGGCAGCAATACAATTTTTGACTATGCGTTTCTTCGAAAACATTCTAAAAAAATACATATATACATTTCTTTGCAAAAAATATACTTTTTACCTACGTACGAGGGCGGTTCCAAACGGTAGTAACCTTCTAAAACATGTTTTAAGTTTAAAGGCGTTACGTATTTTATTTTTTTTTTGAGCGCTCAAAAGTAAACGATGTCGATGAAAAAAGTAAACGATGTCAATGAAATAAAAATGTTATAATGAGAAAGATGTGCATAAGATGGGTGCCGCATTTGCTCACAATCAAGACAATGCACCAATTCACACGTCCACTATAGCGATGTCCAAAATCAATGAATTAAAGTTAGAATTGCTTCATCACGCAGCTTATTCGGCAGATATAGTTCCCTCGGAATATTTTTTGTTTCGAAACTTAAAAAAATGGCTCGGCGGAAAAAGGTTTACCAGCAATGAAGAGGTGGATGTTGCAGTTAATGGCTCTTTTAAAGATCTAGATAGTTCTTACTATAAACTGGTTATCGAAACTATTGAAAATCGCGGGAAATAGTATATCGAGCTAAAAGGAGATTATGTCAAGAAATACAAAAACATTTTCCCAAATATATTGTGTTGTCTTTGTTACGTCAGCTAATTTTGGGATCGCCCTCGTACCAACAAAAATGGAGAGAAACTAAAGCTGTCTTCATCCCAAAAGCGGGAAAACCGACCCGTACTGGAGCTAAATATTTTCGACCCAATAGTTTATCATCATTGCTCGTTAAAACGCTGGGGAGATTAACCGACTGAGATTGATCGGCAGCAGACAAATCAACAGCATGCGTATAGCAAGGGTAAACTACCGAAACCGACCAGCATGGTCTAGTGTGCTTTATTCAAGGCTCTCTGTTAAGGAATATAAAATGTTAACGTAATCCAGACGCAATAGTTACGGCTCTTACAACCCTGGGTTGAATAACAACATAATTTTTTTTTACAAACTTCTAACTTTATTCAACTAGCTTAGTGTCAACTAGATTTGTATGGCGGAATGAAATTTGGCCCCAGGAAAATACACCCCAACATTTTTATGTATATGGGCCCCAAAAAATAACATGTCAAACAACAACAATTTTTTGGGGCTTAATTTCATTTTTTGTCTGATTTTTGGGGTTTAGTTTCAATTCTTGTCTGCTTTTTGGGGCTTATTTTCATCTATAAATTTAGAAACAGGAGAGGCTACGCATTAAAGATTTGCTCCACGTTGCCAACTTTTGATCCTGTCCACAGGAGAAAGTCTTAAACAGAGGCCGTAGGGCGACCGCGCAAGAAAAGATTTATAATTAGAAAATAGGTTCGTATACGTGTATTATTACGTACTCCGCAGATTTAGGAAGAGAAAATTTCTTAGTTTTTTGGGGCTTATTTTCATTTCATGCTGTTTTCTTGATTGGGGTGTAATTTCCTTAATTAGTTTTTGTAACGAAAATGGACCCCAAATTTGGGGCGCACTTTCATTTTCAATTTGGGGTGCATTTTCTTAAAGCCCAACTTCCGGCCACCGATTTGTCTCATCAAATTAAGTGACGCATTTCGGCTAGTTTAGAGACAACTCACTTCCGTAGATTTGTCAGCGGAAGAACTCATCTGCTGTTGAATCTACGCATGTTCAATTATCTGCCTTCTCTGTAAAGGTGACATGACGATAGCGGTTAGTGAGAATACTTTCAAAGATATCCTACAGCAGTAGTTATACTTGAGTGTATTGAAGCTCCCTTCTGTACAATGCAAAATACTTATGTATTTTACTACACCATTTCCAAATGTAATTCAGAAAATATCAATTGAAATTCAGAAATTCCATTTGAAATTCAGAACTCGTCACTTGAAATTCAGATTTTCCATTTAATTTTCAGAATTCATCAATTGAAAATCAGAATTTCCATATGAAATTCAGAACTCGTCAATTGAAATTCAGAAATTCCATTTGAAAGTCAGATTTAACATTTGAAATTCAGAACTCCTCAATTGAAATACAGAATATCCATTTGTAATTCAGAAATCGTCAGTTATTTCAAGTGCCGAGTTCTGAATTTCAACTGACGAATTCTGAATTACAAATGGATATTCTGAATTTCAATTGAGGAGTTCTGAATTTCAAATGACGACTTCTGAATTTCAAATGGAATTTTTGAATTTCAATTGACGAGTTCTGAATTTCAAATGGAAAATCTGAATTTCAAGTGAAGAGTTTTGAATTTCATATGGAATTTCTGAATTTCAAGTGATGAGTTCGGAATTTCTGAATTTCAATTGACGAATTCTGAAATTAAATTGACTTTTTCTGAACTATATTTGGAAATGGTGTAGATAGGAAGTTAAACTTCAGGCCCAACATTCTGCAAAAGGTTAAAATGACGTAGTAGCACTTAATATATTTAAAAAATACCATAGGAAAACGATGGAGTCTGTACCTGCAGTTTGATTAATAATCCTTTTGACCTTCTAGGCATTATTGATTGAACTACTGTTTGACAAGAAGTATTATACATAGGAGAGTAGTGAAGTTCTACACTGACTATTGCAAACTTAACAATATAGTGGTATTAGGTCTATAGTACCTGTGCTATCCACTCCAAAACGTCTGCAAGATCACTGTAGCTTTCAACAACAGTTATTAGAGATGTAGCAGAATGTTTGAGAATTAATGTTCTGATTAATCTTGGTGTCAAAATCTTCTCGATAGTCAAACTGCTATCAAGTCTCTATAAATTGTGTACCTTAATACAAATACTTCTTTCTGTCGCAGATCTCTTATCGAGATGACTGATGCAAATACATGCATTGACACATACAAGGAAGAACTCAAGCAGTACAAAAAAGAGTCCCGGGTAACTCTGAAGAGACATTAAATGCTTCAATTGGGGATTCCCTTGAAGTGCAGCCACCATAGGTCGCCGGCTAGATTGTAACCGAATTTAGAATTCTTTGGGCTTTAAACCTTTTAAGTCGCCAGGAACAGAAAAAGTCTCGCCGGCGAAGCAACAGGCAGTAGTTGTCCCATGCGGAAGCTAAAGATTTCCGGCCAATTAGTCTATCGTCATTTCTCCTTAAAACCCGGAGAGATTTATAGATAGTTACCTTAGGACTAAAATTGATCGCAGGCTGCTGTCCTCTCAACAGCATGCCTACAGCAAGGGCAATCCCCCGAAACCGCCTTGCATGATCTGACCAGCTTTGTTGGATGATCCCTCTCTGTTAAGGAATATACTATGGTAGCTTTCTTAAATATAGAGGGGGGGGGCCTTCAATAACATAAATCCAGCCAGGGTCACTGTTTTATGTGACGGCATACAGAGAGATTGAAGGTCTTGCATGATGACTTTAGCAGAAGCTGTGGAGATGAAGAGGAATCAATAGAAAACCTTCTGTGTCTGTGCCCCGCTCTCTCTCTCTAGAAGGCGGCATGCTATCTTAGACTTAGTCTTTTTTCCTTTGGGAGTTGAATAACTTTGTTGATGTTGAAATCCGCCAATTTTTGAGCAATCAAATTTGTTCCACGGGAGGGGCTATGGATAACTTATGTTTTCCCTTATATCCCTGTGGTAACACAATGGACTGTATATTCTAAGTGAGTCTGTTTTACAGGCTGCCGCTCTTAACCTAGCCTAATCTAATGGTGTTTTCGATTCGGAAAAAATGTTGCCCATCGACTAGAAATTCTGAAAAATATTTGCCCTTTTTGGGTGAAGGGACTGCATATGCCTCGAAATAAACTTAGCTCCTATTTCAAATCGGGAAAAAGGCAACGGAAATGTTGCACATTTTTTTAAAAAAGAAATCGCCATAACCTAACCTCTTGAGAAATGACTATTGCAAACGAACCGGCGACAAAAAGTAGTAGGGATCAATGGAACATTGTCTATGTTGGAATCCCATTCTCTTTAAAAGACAACTGACTACCATAGGCTCACATTTCTTTTGGGGAGTTTGCAAATTTTGTTAACGTTAATCTCCGGCAACTCTTGGGATTTTTAAAGCAATCAAATTGGTTCAATGAGAGGTGATAGGAAAAAAGTATATATTGCCTGACTTCCATGCGGTGTCACAATGGAGTACATAGTCTAAGTGAGCCTGACATTGGTCATGCTTCCAATTAACCTATCCTATCAATTATGCGATTTAATTTTTTTTTGTGGTTATTTGACCCTTTTGCACATCACAAGACAATATATCCATCTTCAGCGAAAACGTACGGATTCAACATATGAATTGTATACTATATAACTTCCAGTTGCAACTGTTTATAATTCTGTGGCTTTTATCGAGTCTTTGCTTTGTTTTTCAAATTGTTGGTCATAAATTTTGTAGGTAAGTTCACAAAATAGTACTTATGCTTCCAGTTGTCTTTTGTTATAACCACTATGCCTCCTAGTACCGAAAAAGGCCTTAATTTGCAATCTAATTGATCTAATAGATTTTGTGGTCAAAATCATATGATTGTTGAGGCTGATTTTCATTTTCATTCATGTGGTCTGCCTGTCTGTCTCTAATGACTGTGAATATAGGAAATTATTTTTGTATTTTATGCGAAAATCGTGATGATTTTTATTTAGGTCAAATACGTCAAATTATGGTGGTGATTACTATAGCTATTTTCTTATTGCTTTTGTTTGAATATTGTACATATTACATTACTTTATATCTTTTGAGGTTATCATTAAGATGTTATCGTTATGGAAATGAAAAAATGGCTCGGAATATCACTTAACCTTTGCGCAGATAAAAAAGTCATGGAATTGAAATATTAGATCATACATAATAATGTCGAAATGTAATAATAGAAATTCACGACCTAACACGTAACCATTGCCATTGTGTAAGCTATAATGATTTTTATAATAAAGACTACTTATACATTAACATTGGTAACATTAAAAGAATTTGAAATCACATGCGATAGAGATATTTTTTATTTAAAATGTTCAGGCCTAAAATAGTTATTTTATAGGGTAATTCCAAAGCAAATGAATCGAAAAACAGACATTTTTAAAATGACCCCTTTTGATTGTAATAAAACTTGGCACAATGATTATACAAATTTGTATGAATTTTATAGCAATGTAGTTTTTGTGGTACAGAGCTCCAATATTACCTATCCTAAAGATTTTTCTCTAAATTACCATTTGTTATTTGAAGATAATACTGCCAACGAAAAGCTCTGCTACGCCTCTTCAATGTTGCGGAATGAAATATTTAGTCCCTTTGGTGGAAGGATGTGAAAATATAGAATATATCCTTAATCATTGAATATCCCCCAATGGTATAAACTCATGTCCTTGATTTTTTGGACTAAAAGGATCAAACTATTAAGAACTGACTATGCAAATCTCAAAATGGAACCTTAATGGACTTAAAGGATATAGCAATTTTATTGAGGCAATATTAGAAATTTTCTTTTATATTTTTTTTATAGAATCTTAGATTCGTCGACTTGACTAGTGTAACTCCTAAACGGCTTGACCGATTGATGGCTTGACATTATATTTATTTTAGCAATATAAGTATGCGTAACTGTATCTGGATCCGATAGGTGGCGATGTCTTCCAGTTATTGAAAAATTCATCATTTATGGACCAGAGAAGAAGAAAGAAAGAAAGAGAATAATTGCTCGTGGACCCGATAGGTGGAGCTTTATGTAAAAGTGGGGTTGTTTTTGTATTACAAGTGAATTGTTGACGATTGCGCCAACACTTGATTCCAAATTTGGTAATTCGCTTTCTTAGTACTAGGTCAACCTATTCCACGATTATCAGCCTTTTGGTCCATAAATGAGAAATTTGTTAATAAATTGACTTCAGCGCCACCTATCGGATCCATATACTGTTACGCATACTCACATTGATAATATAAATAGGGTGTATAAAAATAACATCGATCGGTCAAGCCGTTTGGAAGTTACACTAGTCCAACCGACGAATCTAAGATTCTATAAAAAATATAAAAGAATAAATAAGAAAGTTCAGTCGGGTAAACCGATTTACGAATCCCCTCACATTCAGTCACAACAAATTTTCGTTTTTCATACCCTACACCACATTGTGGTGCAGGGTATTATAACTTTGTGCATTTGTTTCTAACACCTAAATGGAGAAAAATAGACCCATCGTTCATCATACCGATAGACTTAGAATCACATTACACGCAAAGAAAAAATTCGTTTCTGCGAAGCGAAATATTAGACAACTACAATTTTCGCTTACGACGACTAAAATTTCTTTTGGTCAGAATTTATTTCAGTCACAACAAACGAAATTTCAGTTCTGGCAAACGAGAATTGTAGTTGTCTAATATTTCGTTTCGCAGAAACGCGTGTATGAGTTGATTTAGCTATGTCCGTTCGTCTGTCTGTCCGTCCGTCCGTCTGCACATGTATTCTTGTAATAAATGTACAGGTCGCAATTATGGTCCGATCTCGACTAAACTTTACACACATCTTTTTTTGGACGATCCCTATTGAATTTGATTAAAATCGGTCTAGAGTTACATATAGCTCCCATATACATATAAATATAAGTATGTACCTCTGTTTTGGCATATATGCATTGTAAAGGGTGATCCATTTCGAGGTTCCCTACATTTTTAAAGAAAAAAAACACAGAAAATTCTAATTGAATGGGGAATGTTTATTATCATTTGAAAGAACATTCTATGGCATTTATTTTTTGAAGATTATGTCTATCAAATGTTGGCCGCGGCTACGTCTCAGATACTCCATCCGTTGAGTCCAATTTTCGATGACTCTTTCGAGCATTTCGAAGAGGATTTGTCCGCATAAACTTTAGGCTCTACATATCCCCACAGGAAAAAGTCTAACGGTGTGATATCACACGATCTTGGTGGCCAATCGACCGGCCCAAAACGTAAAATTATCAGTTCACCGAAGTGTTCTCTCAATAAATCCATTGATTGATCCGATGTGTGGGAACTGGCGCCGTCTTGTTGAAACCAAATGTCGCCGAGTTTACGAGCTTCAATTTCATGTATCAAATAGTCGGTTATCATGGCACAGTTACGTTCTCACCGGCATCATTTTTGAAGAAATATGGACCGATGATTCCACCGGCCCACAAACCACACCAAACCGTTGTTTTTTATGGATGAAGTGGCAGCTCTTGAATCTCTTCAGGTTGCTCTTCGTCCCTAATGCGGCAATTTTGCTTGTGTACATACCCATTCAGCCAGAAATGGGACTCATCGCTGAACAAAATTTGGCTCGAAAACGTCGGATTTTTCTTGGAACTTTTCAAGAGCCCATAGAGCGAAGCGATGACGCTTGGGAAGGTCGGGCGGCATCAGTTCTTGCACCAGCTGTATTTTGTATGCGCCAAGTGTTTCCATACGTCAGTCCGAGTTGCTGCGAACGGCGCCGAATCGACTCTCCACGGTCTTCATGTACACAGCTACGGCCGCTACATTTTCTTTACTGCGTGCTGGACGTGGTCTATTCGGTCGAATATTATCCAATAATGAATGCTGCGTCTAAAGATGATGGTGATGGTGTTGCGAATAGTACGCTCAGTAGGCCGATTATGTTGACCATAAGTTGAGCGAAGTGAACGAAACACTTTCCTCACAGAACGTGAATTTTCGTATAAAGTTGAACGATTTGTAAACGTTGTTCAGGCGTAAGTCTTTCCATGATGAAATGCCAAACAATATTTTACAAAAATAACATGGCAACATGACGCGACTCAAGGTAAGTACACACGATTGCCAGATCGGACAACGTTATCAACCCTGCTAAAGTGCTGCAAATGTACGGGCTATGACAGATTGTTAGGCAAAGGTTAATTGACAGTTCAGACGATTGCAAAAAAACCTTAGAATTTCATATATTTACAATATATTTTGTAAATATTTATATGCAGGATTGCCAATAAAAATATTTTATAGACAGTAAAATGTTTTTCTGTCAATGGCGCGGTTGTCACATGCATAAACTTCGCACATCTAACAATCTGAAAAATTTTCTCGCAATGACTTTTCTGCTAACGTTGCAAAACAAAAATTGTATGTTCATACAGAGTTGCATTTTTCCGCCATTTTTCTGGCAATATTGTCCGATCTGATCAAATCGTGTGTACTTACCTTCCTACGTGATCTGTCAAAAAAAGGCTATTGAAAAAAGTTTCTCTACTTGGACCACCCGTTATGAATATCTGTAAAAGTAAAATATTGAAAATGACGTAGTATTTACTGGTGTTCATTGATCGATTTTTGTCATTGAACAAGTTTGTTCAAAGTACGTGAACATATCCATAAATGATGATAAGTACCTGTCAGTAAAAACAAGTAAATGCGTTAAGTTCGGCCATGCCTCCACCATGGATCGTATGTGAATGGTTATGGGTACTAATAAACTCATTATACCAAATGTCAGTCCAATTTGTTAAAATTTGAGGTTTTTGTGGCGTTACGAAGGCAAATCTAGCGCGACCTTTGTATGGGGGCTACATCAAAACATGAACCTATGATTACCGTTGTTCGTGCGAAGGATACCGGGTACAAATAAACCCCAATTACCAATTTTCAGCCCGATCAGTTGTCATTTGTTTTCTCTATGACGTTAAGAAGTCAAATCGTGGAGATGCTATTTATGGGGGCTATATCCAAAAATGGACCGATATTGTCTATTTCCAATCCCAGCATACCTGCAGATATAAGAAGTATATGTACCAATTTTCAGCCACCTAGCTCGAGTATTATAGATTGTAGCGTGATTACAACAGACGGACATGGCTAAATCGTCTTAGAATTTTACGACGTTTAATAAAATATATATACTTAATGGGGTCTCAGATCAATATTTAGTGGTGTTACAAACGGTGTGACAAAATTAATATATACGCATCCTATGGTGGTGGGTATAAAAATACGTAGTATTTATAGGTGTTCATTGAACGATTTTTGTCATTCAACCGTGTACAGCGAGATGACATACCGATACGAATGGGCAAGTTGCTGTATTATTTTGAAAAAATCAATGTATCCATGACGTTGGTGGACACACTGAACAAAACATGGCTTTGAATATTATGTCTAATTCGGGTGATGATGCTGACTCAGAACATGAATATGATCGTAATAACGGGTGATCCAAGCAGAGATACTTTTTCCAATACCCTTTTTTTGACAGATCACGTATGAGTCGTGTCATGCCGTAATTTTAATTTTGGTAAGTATTATTTGGCATTTCGTCATGGAAAGAAGCCTGAACAACGTTTACAAATCGTTCATCTTTATTACGAAAATTCACGTTCTGTGAGGAATGTGTTTCGTGCACTTCGCTTAACTTATGGTCAACATAATCGGCCTACGGAGCGTACTATTCGCAACACCATCACCCAACTTGAGACCCAGCATTCATTATTGGATTATATTGTAGCGGCCGTAGCTGAGAGTGTAGACGAAGGTGTGGATTGTGGGCCGGTGGAATCATCGGTCCATATTTCTTCAAAAATGATGCCGGTGAGGACGTAACCGTCAATGGAGACCGTTATCGTGCCATGACAACCGACTATTTGATGCCTGAAATTGAAGCTCGTGATCTCGGCGATATTTTGTTTCAACAAGACGGCGCCACTTCCCACACATCGCATCAGTCAATGGATTTATTGAGAGAACACTTCGGTGAGCAGATAATTTTACGTTTTGGACCGGTCGATTGGCCACCAAGATCGTGTGACTTTTTCCTGTGGGGATATGTAAAGTCTAAAGTGTATGCGGACAAACCCGCTTCGATTCAGGCCTTGGAGCAAAACATCACGCGTGGCATTCGCCAGATACCAGTCGAAATGCTCGAACGAGTCATCGAAAATTGGACTTAACGATGGACCATCTGAGACGTAGCCGCGGCCAACATTTGATAGACATAATCTTCAAAAAATAATTTCCAAAGAATGTTCTTTCAAATGATAATAAACATTCCCCATTCAATTTGAATTTTCTGTTTTTTTTTTCTTTAAAAAAGTAGGGAATCTCGATATGGATCACGCTTTATAAAGCTTATAAAGAAAAAGCAGCATATTTGTGGATTTGTAATCCAGTTATGGAGCAGAAACGTTGAAAAATGGGGAAATAATAGAAAAATAATGCAATTTTATCGGGTAGGCTTGTTCCGCCTTTATTTCTCCTATTCGATATCTACAACTTTGCTTCAGACACAAAAGAGATATTCCGTACGGTATACTAGTACCGAGATATAACCGTGTTAAAATATAGAAACAGTGCTAAAAATCCACATTGAGCAAAAAATCGTATGGCCATTAAATTATTAATTGAGCCAACTTGACTAAACGAATAATGCAGAAGTTCTTATTTTTGGGCTACTTTCACATACAATTCTCCGAATTGAGTCCCAAAATCATGCGTTGTACTGTGTTTGTTTTTCTGGAATTATGTTAAGTCAAGGTTTATGCCGATAAACCAGCAACTCTTGAAGCATTGGAAGCTAATACTCAAGCCACCATTGACGACATACCATGTAACTCGAAGCCGTGACGGACATTTGCCGGAAATAATATTTTAAAAAATAAATGCCATGAAATTATATAACAGATTGTAATAAAAAAACTTCATTTCTTGTATTATCATTTTAAATTCTCAAGCTCCCAAAAAACACCTGTTATATAGGTTTTTGGAAAATTTATGTTTTACAAAATGTTAACCCTTTGTGAGTGAGTTACTAGAAGGAGTGCAACAATATATTACACCTTCGAACTTGGACTGGGAAAGAAAAAAATATTATCACTAACCAAATATGAATGCAATTCGTTGCTCCTTTCGAGAGTTATTGCGCAGACAGAAATACGGATGGACGGACATTGCATAAATGACTTAAATGTCCTAAAACGCATTTCCCCCGAATATACTTAGGGTCTTAGTTCACTCGTGCGGTGTGTTACATTCCACGAATGTGAAGGTATTTTTTAGATATGCACTTTCAAAACCATGGTAATGATATGTAAAGGGTTTTCCAACAAGAGGTGTTATTTTGGTATTCAAAGAAAATTCCAATAATTCATAATAAAGAGGAAGGTTTGCACTTAATAATGAAAAACAACATCAGCCAAATGGCCACCACGACCACGCTTACAGGACCATATCCTTTTCATGGAATTTTCCATAACCAAATCGCCAAGTGGCTGCCCTATGTCCTCGATAGCATCACGAATTCTATCTTTGAGGTCTTGATTGGCGTAGACATTATCTTTCACGTGGCCCAAACGAAGAAGTCGCAAGGTGTTAAATCACAAGATCTCGGTGGCCAATTGTGATCACCTCTTCGAGAGATAACACGGTCCGAAAACTTTTCCCGTAACAGAGCAATGGTTTCGTTGCTTGTGTGGCACGTAGCGCCGTCTTGTTGAAAGTAAACGTTGTCCAGATCAATACCATCCAACTCCGACCAAAAAAATCATTAATCTTCTCTCGATAGCGCAATCCATTCAAAGTAACTGTTGATACAACCTCAGTTTCGAAAAAGTAAGGACCAATGACCCCGCCGGACCATAAACCGCACCAAACAGTCACACGTTGAGGATGGAGAGGCCTCTCAAAAATAACTCTTGGGTTTTCCGAGCCCCAGATGCGACAATTTTACTTGTTGACATAGCCACCGAGGTGGAAATGGGCCTCATCAGTCATGATGATTTTGTATCGTTCGTATTGTTTTTTTGTTCGATCGCTTTGTATCGTTCGATGATCGTGTATCGTTCCATTTTTAGTAATGGCGTAGTTTCTACTTTTCAAATGTCAAAAAAGCTTCAAAAGTGACAGCTATCAAAATACCAGGTGATTCAAAATAACACCTCTTGTTGGAAAACCCTGTATAACCGAAAGAACTTCTGATATTAGACAATATACTTTAATTAAAAATACTCGTACTTCACTTTTTATTTCAATGAAATCAAGGATAGGGGCTGTGAAGCACAACTGGTCTTGTATAAAACACCAAAAATAATGAAAACGGTAGCCTATATTCCTCAAACGAATCATGCTATCTATGCTACCAAAGGTAGAAGGTTAGATCAGTATCTAGCTTAAGTGAAAAAAAAATTTGAAGTCACATTTTTATTTTTAAAATTGCACATTCATTACGTCCCCCTCTCCAATAAAAAAATACCGTAACTTAAAAAAACATTTGAAGCATAATTGTACTTATGCGGCCATGTGCGCAGAGCAAGTGATCATATTTTTTATAATATTTAGCTTTTTTGTTTAACCTTTTTGATTATTATTATAAGGTTTGTTTACGATGTTGTGCGTTTTTGTGCATTTTTGTTTGATTTGTTACAGTTGTTTTTATAGTTAAATACGAGTGAATGAATTCAAAGCAATTTATTTTTCTGCTTCAGTTTTGATTTTTTTTCTACGCTCCACTCCGCTAACTAGATCAGACAATAAAAATTGATTGGATAAACATAAATGAGCCAAAGATACGTATATCCCCTCCAAGAAAAACAAAATTGCTCATTCATTTATTCATATTCGCGTGTTCATTGTCCATTTGAAGTGGTAATGAAGGTCACAGTGGTGGTCGAAAGCCAAGTAAAAGTAAAATTTGATCTTACTTATTTTGTATTCAAAGAAATGTTAAGTAAACGATGTTTGTTAAATAATTTTTTTTTGATGTATGGATAACAAATTGAATACAATTTCCGGTCACATCGCTGGGTGAAGGGGAGGGATTAAAATAATCCATTAATCCATGGATTCGTTGTCGTATCAGACCACCATCAATCAATCATCTTTAAGTATCGATACAGTTACTTTCCAATTTCTTTTATAGCTAAATCGAGCAATAAATAAAGCTTATTCCTACAACTTATGACATGACTTTTGAACTACGATGTGATCTTCGATTATAAAGTAAACGGGGGAGTTCTTGCATTATAATGTTTTTTTTTTGCTACGCATATTGCCAAAAATCAGAAAAGATCAAATTTTGATCGACTCTAGTGCGAAGGAAGATCACAATGGTCGACTCTAGTGTAGAGGAAGACCACAGTGGTCGACTCTAGTGAGGAGGAAGATCACAATGGTCGACTCTAGTATAGAGGAAGACCACAGTGGTCGACTCTATTATGGAGAAAGACCACAGTTGTCGACTCTAGTATAGAGGAAGACCACAGTGGTCGACTCTAGTATAGAGGAAGACCACAGTGGTCGACTCTAGTATAGAGGAAGACCACAGTGGTCGACTCTAGTATAGAGGAAGACCGCAGTGGTCAACTCTAGTATAGTGGAAGACCACAGTGGTCGACTCTAGTATAGTGGAAGACCACAGTGGTCGACTCTAGTATAGAGGAAGACCACAGTGGTCGACTCTAGTATAGAGGAAGACCACAGTGGTCGACTCTAGTATAAAGGAAGACCACAGTGGTCGACTCTAGTATAAAGGAAGACCACAGTGGTCGACTCTAGTATAGTGGAAGACCACAGTGGTCGACTCTAGTATAGAGGAAGACCACATTGGTCGACTCTAGTATAGAGGAAGACCACAGTGGTCGACTCTAGTATAGAGGAAGACCACAGTGGTCGACTCTAGTATAGAGGAAGACCACAGTGGTCGACTCTAGTATAGAGGAAGACCACAGTGGTCGACTCTAGTATAGAGGAAGACCACAGTGGTCGACTCTAGTATAGAGGAAGACCACAGTGGTCGACTCTAGTATAGAGGAAGACCACAGTGGTCGACTCTAGTATAGAGGAAGACCACAGTGGTCGACTCTAGTATAGAGGAAGACCACAGTGGTCGACTCTAGTATAGAGGAAGACCACAGTGGTCGACTCTAGTATAGAGGAAGACCACAGTGGTCGACTCTAGTATAGAGGAAGACCACAGTGGTCGACTCTAGTATAGAGGAAGACCACAGTGGTCGACTCTAGTATAGAGGAAGACCACAGTGGTCGACTCTAGTATAGAGGAAGACCACAGTGGTCGACTCTAGTATAGAGGAAGACCACAGTGGTCGACTCTAGTATAGAGGAAGACCACAGTGGTCGACTCTAGTATAGTGGAAGACCACAGTGGTCGACTCTAGTATAGTGGAAGACCACAGTGGTCGACTCTAGTATAGTGGAAGACCACAGTGGTCGACTCTAGTATAGAAGAAGACCACAGTGGTCGACTCTAGTATAGAAGAAGACCACAGTGGTCGACTCTAGTATAGAGGAAGACCACAGTGGTCGACTCTAGTATAGAGGAAGACCACAGTGGTCGACTCTAGTATAGAGGAAGACCACAGTGGTCGACTCTAGTATAGAGGAAGACCACAGTGGTCGACTCTAGTATAGAGGAAGACCACAGTGGTCGACTCTAGTATAGAGGAAGACCACAGTGGTCGACTCTAGTATAGAGGAAGACCACAGTGGTCGACTCTAGTATAGAGGAAGACCACAGTGGTCGACTCTAGTATAGAGGAAGACCACAGTGTTCCTATACAATTAGGGGAAAACTTTTGAAAAATATTGAAATAAAATATATAACACAAAATAATCTTTGATTGCTTATTTTCTTGCTTTATTTTCAGATGTTTTTTCTTCAAAAATTAACCAAAAATATTCCTGCAACCAGCAGAGTTTACTCTACAACGTCCTCGTGCTCCACGCCAAGCTACAGGAAAAATTAGGATTATAACAGAACATCTTCGAAATATCATCATTCCAACTTACGTTCTCTATACACACAACGCCGTACATTTAATGCACATGCATTGGGGAAGGTGCATCGGATGACACGACCATCTCTTCGTCTCAAGCTACCACAAACGGGATCAAAATTTAATGGACATACAGATGGGCAGCGCTGAGCCTCAACGCAGACGTGACATAAAATCAATAGCGTTAATGCTGCGATCAATACCGTTGTAGATGAAGACATTTTCGCGGGGTGTTTATCTGATACTTAACGCATTTTAGTTAAATTTTTATATTTATATGTGATCATTGTCTCTTTAGTGACAGTAACCTATATATCTATTATAATAATACGCAATTTTTTACGGAAATATTATCGCCACCTGAAACACTTGATTAAATAAACCACTCACAGTGTATTGAAGATCTACTTTTATCCGATAACAAAATGACGAGGCGTATTTCTTGACTCCCAAAAAAAATATGTTGACACAAAATACAAAAAATGCTTGATCTATAAACAAAAATAAAGTAAGAATCCTAGGTATTAGATAATATCGATCTAAAAAGTCAATATTCAGATCTGCTCATTTTTTTGCTGCAACGTAGTAAACCGATTTATGTATATCCTCACTAGAAGAGAAAAATGTACGAATTTGGTAAAGAGATGTCAGTACGGGAGTGACAATTCTGCCCATTCTATGTCAAACTACGGGCGTTGCTAGAGCAATCTAAAATGAAAAATTTTAATATATTGTGATGAGTGGATTTTGAAGTTCAATCGATTTTCATATGAATTTTTTTAGGCGCCCATAAGTATGTCATCACATTAATGTGTATAACTTGCTACGGACAAAAAGTGTAACAAATCGAATGACCAAAAGTATATTTGGCGGAAATTCGATTTGTGAAATTTAAAGTGAAATATGCTATGTACATCCATCTGTCTGACTGATGCGCATGTAAACCACATTTCTTTTAACCCAATTTTTATGAACTTCGAAAATCCGTTTTAAGTTATCTGTAGGAAAGCCAACCACTCTTGGCCATCTTTATTCTCTCAGTGACACAGAAAATGTTCCACCGTTTCGATATTTTCCTATGCAATGAAGATGTGCTTGTAAGCTTGATGTCCCGTTAGAACACTCATCATCTTACTAATATCGATCTTGTTTAGTTTCAGAAAACTTCTTGTTTTCTTTTCATTTGGGTCACCCCACAGTATCTTTGCTGTTGCTTTATAGCCGTTCGTGGTTAGTTTAATGAATGAATAAACCGGCTATATAATGTTTAATATAATAAACACTTTATTTGACTAATTCTAATAATATACATGAAATGATGATGAAATTGTGAAATCTTATATGCAATACAATGACTGCGCAAAAAGAGAGAAGAACAAGAATGATAAGTTTACATGGTTGACAAAGTTCGTACTTTCTAACTACGTCTTAAATAATCCACAAATAAGGTAGTGAAATACCATGTCCACATATAGGCCACTACAGCTTCATTTCCAATCACTCCGTTGTGTCCTGGTACCCAGCAAATACGCACTTGACCATGGGCTGAGTAATCATTTATCGATCTTTTACAGTCTAACAAAGTTCTTGATTTCACCCTTTCCGATGTTATTGCTTTAATCGCCATTTGGCTATCTGTGAAGATGTTGGTATATTTAGGCTTTGTGGTGTTACTGAGCCAGTTTACACACTCTGTGATTGCTCTAACTTCTGCTTGAAATACCGTGTTATGGTCTGGGAGGTGGAAGTGGAAGTTCGACTTCTGGTTCATCAATAAAATGTCCCAGACCCGTCCTTCCTCCTCGCTTGGACCCATCCGTGTAGCAGCTGGTTCCCACTGGCACATGGGCCAAAGTTCCATTTTCCCAGGAGTGTCTGTCTGGCCCAAACGAATCAAAGGTAGCTGTAAACCGCACTTCAGGAATGCGGTCGGAAATTTCTGGCGTTTGAATGTGACCAACTAGAGATTCTAAAATCTTCTGATGGTACGACTTGTGGTCTCGATTTATCCATTCACCCATTACTTGTAGACGTCTTGCTGTGAGGGCTGCCTCATACTTTATACGGATGTCTATTGGTTGGATGTGCATTATAGTCTCCAACGTTCTTGTTGGTGCAGTTCTAAATGCCCAGCTTATGCCTAGACAGCACATTCGTGGAATTTTTTGCAAAGGTATTACTTCTGATCCATTGATGTCCTTCTCACTACACAGGCGTAGGTTATTATTGGTCTAATCACGCTCATGTAAAGCCAGTGAGACATATTTGGACAGTGAGAAAATTTTGAACCTATAGTCCTCATGCACCAAGACCAAAATCCGTGAACCTTTGTAACTCTTTCTTCAAGATGATATTTCCAGTACAGTTTCTGATCCAAGGTTACTCCGAGGTATTTTACATATTAAGATATAGCAATTGTCTTATTCAGGAATCGAGGCCTGGTAAAACGTGGGATCTTCGTTTCCCTTTTTGTCTGGGTTTGTTTTGTCTGGGTTTGTTTTGTCTGGGTTAACATTTAATCCCCTTGGTTGTTCCCAGTTATATGCTATGTTAAGTGCCTCATCAGCTCTTCTGCATAACAGACTGGTTTAAGTCCTTCATTGGTGGGGGCTTTTAGGAGGCTTTGCATCGTCGTAACCCATAGAAGAGGCGATAAAATGTCCCCCTGAGGTATAACACGATTTACTTTGTCTCTAATTTGTACGTCATATGAGCCACAAATAATCAATCTATTCCTTAGCATATTGTTGATCCAGTTTTTTAGCGCCCCTGAAACTCGTCTAAGGACTGGATAAGTGTATCGGTCTGCACATTGTTAAATGCGCCCTCAATGTCTATGCAAACAGCAAGTGTCTACATTTCTTTACTGAAGGACTATTCTATGTGGTGCACTACCTCATGCAGAGCTGTTTCCACTGATCTTCCTTTGACATAGGCGTGTTGTTTTAATTTTAGCCTGTCATCCGCTATCCATTGTTTTTAACAGGAAATAAGTTAGGCTAATGGGTCGATAAGCCATTGGGGTCGTATAACTCACCTTTCCAGCCTTGATTATGAAGACCTCCCTTGATTCCTGCCAGTTTTTTTTGGGGTATAAGCATGTGTTAGGCATGCAGTGAACACTGTAGCTAAATGTGTTGATACCAGATCCACCTCATTCTGCAGAAGTGCTGGAAATATTCCATCCGGTCCCGCAGCCTTAAAGGGAGAGAAACTTTTTATCGCTTCTTTAACCATACCATCTGTAATATCCGTAATAAGAACTTTATGCAATACATTTTCATTCTGTAATTGTTACTCTGTTAGTCCAGCATTTCCAGTCGGAAAATGAGTTTTCATCAAGAGCGCTACGGAATCCTCTATAGTTTCTATTCTTTTACCCGTGTCATCCAACAGTTTTTGGTTTCGACATGAGTTTTTGAGAGGAACTTTTTCATTTTAGACATGCTGTTAACGCTGTCTACCTGCTCACAGAAAAGCTTCCAGGAATTAGGTTTCGTCGATCTAATGATTTTATTGTATTCTTTGAGTCTTCTGTGATAGTCGTTCCAATATACTGATTGGTTTTTACGTCGAGCTCTGTCTGTAAAGTGTGCGGACATCCTTGCCAATAGAGAGAATTTGTCCTGTCATCCAGGGTTTCTCATAGGGTTTCTCATTTCCTTTCTCGAAGTGGGCAACTATCTTCGAATGATTTTACAAGAGCCTCCGTAATCTTCTGCACTTTGATATCAATGTCTTCTGTACATAGATTTCTGAATTTAGTCCAGTCGGTCTTAGCCTTATTACGGAAAATTATTGGGTTTGGCGGTGGCCGTGCAATTTTAAACCTTATACAACATGTTCATCCGAAAGACTCCACTCACGGATCAATAAGATTTTCTGAACATATCGTTGTATATTTATTATAATACTTCTTCCCTAATTTTGTTAACAAAGGTTGCCTAGTTTCCTATATTAAGAGTTATGAGGTCGTTTGTATTCAAAAATTATATAAGGGTGTGTCCCCTTCTATTGGTGTTAGTACAACCCTAAGCGATATGATGGGAGTTGGCGTCACAACCAGCTAATAACTCATTACTTGTGTGTTTGGATTCCCTCACCAGACGTTGTAATTTCGACGTAGGTGGCAATGTCGGCGCATCGATTGGCAGATGTATTGACGCCAGGTACATATTTGGGGTCATTGTCTTCCTTTCGTTCACTACCTATTACACCATCTTCCAGTAGACATTTTTGAGAAGCGGAGTTATTTTTTGTCGCTCCCTTATTGTTTTGAATCTGTGTGTGGCTCTTTTTCTTTTGATCATCACCTTTGGTGGGAACTTCCTCCAAAAGTGGCGTACTATTGGTAAACTGGTGGTGTTATCGACTACTTCCACATTAGTTTTTGGCAGTGTCTTACTTTTCTCCATCCATTCACTACCAGTGCTTGCCTCTTCTTCTTTAGGAAGTACAATATTTGACATTAATAATATCGAAATGTTTTCCTTACTATATTGGCGGTTTGCGTTTACCATTTTATCCCAAGAGGTACAAATTTCGGAAGTCGCTTAGAAGAACCGTATTCAAGTTATGTTTGAACCTTTTTATTCAAAAATAATTTCATTTTCAGACTCAACATTTTTTCATTTTCTGTTAAGAATAAGTACCATATTAGATCAACTTTATGAGAGTATACCATATTTGGCTCATTTTTGTACCCTTTTTGAATTTTAACCATTGTGTCCCCAATAATTTTGGAAATCGACCGATTTGTGTCATTTAATGTACATCAGGCGAGTAATTGTGTCATCTTCTCTATAGTAGACGATCAATTGTGTCATTTACTATACAGCAGACGACTAATTGTGTCACCTACTCTATAGCAGAAGACAAATTGGGTCATCTCCTCTATAGCAGACGTGTAATTTGATCATCTACTCTATAACAGGCCACCAATTGGATATCTACTTTATAGTAGGCAACCACTTAGGTCATCTATTCTGTAGTAGGCGACCAATTAAGTAGATGACCCAATTGTTCGTTATCTATAGAGTATATGATCCCATTGACAATCTACTATAGAGATGACCCCATTGGTAACAGGCGACCAACTGGATCATCCGCTGAATAGTAGACGACCAACTGCGTCGCATGTTCTGTAGTATCGACCAGTTGGGCCATCTTTTCAATAGTAGACGACATATTGGGTCATCTACTCTATAGTAGAGTACCAATTTGGTCATCTGCTCTATAGTATACGATCAATTTTGTCATCTACTCTGTAGTAGGCGATCAATTGTGTAACCTACTCTATAGAAGATCAACAAGATCATCTACTCTTTAGCAGACGACCAATTTTCCACACTTAAGTTGACAACTAAGTGGTTGTCCAGTTGGTCATCGTCATCTACAGAACATGTGATCCAATTGGTCGGCTAATGTAGAGTAGATGACCCAATCGGTCGTTATCTATCGAATATATCATCCCATTGGCCGTTTACTATAGAGATGACCCTATTGGTAGCAGGCGACCAACTGTATCATCTGCTGAATAGTAGACGACCAACTGTATCACATGTTCTGTAGTATCGACCAGTTGGGTCATCTTTTCAATAGTAATCGAACAACTGGGTCTCCCGTTCAATAATAGAAGATAATGTAGAAGATGACCAATTGTGTCATCTCTATAATAGTCAACCAATTGGGTAATCTATTCTACAGTAGTCGACCAATTGGCTCATCTTCTCTATAGCAGACTATCAATTGGGTCAGGACAATCTACTAGATGACCAAATGGAGAATCTACTAGAGGATCAATTAGGTCATCTACAAGAGACCCAATTGGCCATCTACTAGAGCACCAATTTGGCCATCTACAAGAGGACCAATTGCGTCACCTACTGGAGGACCAATTGGGTCATCTACTAGAGGACCAATTGGGTCATCTACAATAGAACAAATTGGGTCATCTACAATAGAACAAATTGGGTCATCTATTAAAGGACCAATTTGGTCACCTACAAGAGGACCAATTAGGTCATCTACTAGAGGACCAATTAGGTCATCTACTAGAGGACCAATTGGGTCATCTACAAGAGAACCAATTGGGTAATCTACTAAAGGACCTATTGGGTAACCTTCTAGAGGACGAATTGACTCATCTACCAGAGGACCAATTAGGTCATCTACTAGAGGACCAATTGGGTCATCTACAAGAGAACCAATTGGGTCATCTACTAAAGGACCTATTGGGTCACCTTCTAGAGGACGAATTGACTCATCTACCAGAGGACCAATTAGGTCATCTAAAGGGTTTCCCAACAAGAAGTGTTATTTTGGTATTCAAAGAAAATGGCATTTTTTCAGATAAATGATCGGATGTTTATTTCATAATAAAGAGGAAGGTATGCCGTTAATAATGAAAAACAACATCAGCCAAATGGCCACCACGCCCACGCTTACAGGACCATATCCTTTCCATGAAATTTTCCGTAACCAAATCGCAAAGTGGCTGCCCTATGTCCTCGATAGCCTCACAATTATATCTTTGAGGTCTTGAATCGACGCTGGGCTGTTGGCGTAGACCTTATCTTTCACGTGGCCCCAAAGCAAGAAGTCGCTAGGTGTTAAATCACAAGATCTCGGTGGCCAATTGTGATCACCTCTTCGAGAGATAACACGGTCCGAAAACTTTTCCCGTAACAGAGCAATGGTTTCGTTGCTTGCGTGGCACGTAGCGCCGTCTTGTTGAAAGTAAACGTTGTCCAGATCAATACCATCCAACTCCGACCATAAAAAAGCATTAATCATCTCTCAATAGCGCAATCCATTCACCGTAACTGTTGATCCAACCTCATTTTCGAAAAAGTAACCCCACCGGCCATAAACCGCACAAAACAGTCACACGTTGAGGATGGAGAGGCTTCTCAACAATAACTCTTGGGTTTTCCGAGCCCCAGATGCGACAATTTGGCTTGTTGACGTAGCCACCGAGGTGGAAATGGGCCTCATCAGTCAATATGATTTTTCGATGGAATTCCGGATTATTTTCATGCATTTCAAGGACCCAATTAGCAAAGACACGACGTTGTTGATGATCGGCGGACTTGAGTTCTTGTGTTAACTGAACTGTATAAGCCCTAAGACCCAAGTCTTTATGCAAGATGCGGTGTAATGACGTTTGTGGAATGCCCAATTCTAAAGAACGACGAGGAATGGACAAACCTGGGTTTTCTTCAACACTTTGGGCTACAGCAACAATATTCTCAGTTGTTCTTGAGCGACGTGCACGGGTTTTATTTTTCACATCACTAACATGTCCCAACAGCTCGAATTTTTCCACCAATTTCTGTGTTTGCGGTCCGACAAGGTGCTTCACGACGACCCAAAAATGCTTTAGTTTTGCGAACAGTGACTGCAAGATTTTCACCATTTTTGTAGTGAATTTTAATAATTTCAATGCGTTGTTGAATGATGTATCGTTCCATTTTTAGTAATGGTAGTTTCTAATTGTCAAATGTCAAAGAATAAAAGCTTCAAAAGTGACAGCTGCCGAAATACCGGGTGATTCAAAATAACACCTCATGTTGGAAAACCCTGTAGATGATCAATAGGGTCATCTACTCTACAATAGACGACTAATTGGGTCATCTGATCTACAATAAGCGACCAATTGGGTCATCTACTCCATAGTAGACAACCCATTGACTCATCTACTTTATAGTAGACGATCAATTGGGTCATCTACTCTATATTAGACGATCAATTTGGCCATCTACTCCATAGTAGACGATCAATTTGGCCATCTACTCTATAGTAGACGATCAATTTGGCCATCTACTCTATAGTAGACGACTACTTGGGTCATATACTCTATATTAACGACCAATTGGGTCATCTACTCTATGGTAGACGAGCAATTGGGTTATCTACTCTATAGTAGACGACCAAATGGGTCTTCTACTCTATATTAGACAACCCATTGCGTCATCTACTATGTAGTAGACGATCAATTGGGTCATCTCATCTATAGTAGACAACCAATTGGGCCATCTACTCTATAGTAGACAACTAATTGGGTCATCTGATCTATAATAAGCGACCATCTACTCTGTAGCAGGCGACAAATTGGGTCATTTATTGTACAGTAAACGACTAAGTCGATCATCTCTCTATAACAGGCGACCAATTGGGTTATCTAATATATATCAGACGACTAATTGGGTCATCTACTCTAGAGTAGAGAGTCAATTGGGCCATCTACTCTAAGTAGAGGACCAATTGGGCCACCTACTCTATAGTAGACGACCACTTGAATCATCTACTCTATAGTAACAACCAGTTGGGTCATATATTTTATGGTAAGAGACCATTTGGACCATCCGATGTACAGTAGACTACCAAGCAAATCATCTACGGCCAATTGGGTCATTTGCCTTATCTAATGCGACCAAGTAGATGACCCAACTCTTTATTAGACAACCAATTGGGTCATCTACTCTATATTAGACGAGTAATTGATCTACAATAAGCGACCAATTGGGTCATCTACTCCATAGTAGACAAGCCACTGGCTCATCTACTTTATAGTAGACGATCAATTGGGTCATCTACTCTATAGCAGACGATCAATTTGGCCATCTACTCCATAGTAGACAACCCATTGGCTCATCTACTTTATAGTAGACGATCAATTGGGTCATCTACTCTATAGTAGACGATCAATTTGGCCATCTACTCCATAGTAGACGATCAATTTGGCCATCTACTCTATAGTAGACGATCAATTTGGCCATCTACTCTATAGTAGACGACTACTTGGGTCATATACTCTATATTAACAACCAATTGGGTCATCTACTCTATGGTAGACGAGCAATTGGGTTATCTACTCTATAGTAGACGATCAATTTGGCCATCTACTCTATAGTAGACGATCAATTTGGCCATCTACTCTATAGTAGACGACTACTTGGGTCATATACTCTATATTAACAACCAATTGGGTCATCTACTCTATGGTAGACGAGCAATTGGGTTATCTACTCTATAGTAGACGACCAAATGGGTCTTCTACTCTATATTAGACAACCCATTGCGTCATCTACTATGTAGTAGACGATCAATTGGGTCATCTCATCTATAGTTGACAACCAATTGGGCCATCTACTCTATAGTAGACAACTAATTGGGTCATCTGATCTATAATAAGCGACCACCTACTCTGTAGCAGGCGACAAATTGGGTCATTTATTGTACAGTAAACGACTAAGTCGATCATCTCTCTATAACAGGCGACCAATTGGGTTATCTAATCTATAGCAGACGACTAATTGGGTCATCTACTCTATAGTAGAGAGTCAATTGGGCCATCTACTCTATAGTAGAGGACCAATTGGGCCACCTACTCTATAGTAGACGACCACTTGAATCATCTACTCTGTAGTAACAACCAGTTGGGTCATATATTTTATGGTAAGAGACCATTTGGACCATCCGATGTACAGTAGACTACCAAGCACATCATCTACGGCCAATTGGGTCATTTGCCTTATCTAATGCGACCAAGTTGATGACCCAACTCGTTATTAGACAACCAATTGGGTCATCTACTCTATATTAGACGAGTAATTGGGTAATCTACTCTATATTATACGACCAATTCGGTCATCTACTCTATATTAGGAGACTAATTGGGAAATTGAAAGAGAATAAATGTTATTAATTACAAAAAAACCTGTGGCACGTTAAAGGAGTCACTAATACCCATATATGTTTGGCGTATTTCTGTTTCAGGACGTTTTAAGTAAATTCAGTTGTGTTCGTGCATTGTCTGGAAGTTGCGCACTATTACTTTCGACAGAAATGACGGTTAACTTAAAATTTTGTATGTAGTAATAACTTTATTACACACAAAAAAATTCGGTGTACTGCAATTTCTTGATCTATTGGGAGTATTTGACCCCCACATTGACAAAGTTATTCAAAAACCAGTAAGGAAAGGCTAAAGTCGGGCGGTGTCGACTATATAATACCCTACACCACTCTCGTAATATTGAATAACTCTGATATATAAATTTTGTAATTCATGTATAAATTGTTTACATAAATTTACTTTTGGGACATTTTATTCTTAAATAATACCCTGTACCACAGTGTGGTGTAGGGTATAAAAACGATTGGATCTAAAGAGCCAAATCGGATGAAACATATATATGGGAGCTCTAAATCTTAACCAATTTTCTTCAAATTCGGCAATGTTGGTTCATGGATCAAGAAACTCTACCATTATAAATTTCAAAATGATTGGATGTAAAATACAGCTTCTACAGGACTAAAGAGCAAAATCGGACGAAACATATATATGGGAGCTATAGTTAAATCTTAACCGATTTAATTCAAATTCGGTAGTGTTGGTTCATGGAACAATAAACTCTACCATTCTAAATTTCAAAACGATTGGATGTTAAATACAGCTTCTATAGAACTAAAAGCCAAATCGGACGAAACATATATATGGGAGCTATAGCTAAATCTTAACCGATTTTCTTCAAATTGGTAGTGTTGATTCATGGATCAAGAAACTCTACCATTCTAAATTTCAAAATGATTGGATGTAAAATACAGCTTCTACAGGACTAAAGAGCAAAATCGGACGAAACATATACATGGGAGCTATAGCTAAATCTTAACCGATTTTCTTCAAATTCGGTAGTGTTGGTTCATGGATCAAGAAACTCTACCATGCTATATTTCAAAATGATTGGATGTAAAATACAGCTTCTTCAGGACTAAAGAGCAAAATCGGACGAAACATATATATGGGAGCTATAGCGAAATCTTAAGCGATTTTCTTCAAATTCGGCAATGTTGGTTCATGGATCAAGAAACTCTACCATTATAAATTTCAAAATGATTGGATGTAAAATACAGCTTCTACAGGACTAAAGAGCAAAATCGGACGAAACATATATATGGGAGCTATAGTTAAATCTTAACCGATTTTATTCAAATTCGGTAGTGTTGGTTCATGGAACAATAAACTCTACCATTCTAAATTTCAAAACGATTGGATGTTAAATACAGCTTCTATAGAACTAAAAGCCAAATCGGACGAAACATATATATGGGAGCTATAGCTAAATCTTAACCGATTTTCTTCAAATTGGTAGTGTTGATTCATGGATCAAGAAACTCTACCATTCTAAATTTCAAAACGATTGGATGTAAAATACAGCTTTTATAGGACTAAATGGCCAAATCGGACGAAACATATATATGGGAGCTATAGCTAAATCTTAACCGATTTTCTTCAAATTCGGTAGTGTTGGTTCATGGATCAAGAAACTCTACCATTCTAAATTTCAAAATGCTTGAATGTAAAATAAAGCTTCTACAGGACTAAAGGGCCAAATCGGACGAAACATGTATATGGGAGCTATAGCTAAATCTTAACCGATTTTCTTCAAATTCGGTAGTGTTGGTTCATGGAACAATAAACTCTACCATTCTAAATTTCAAAACGATTGGACGTAAAATACAGCTTCTATAGGACTAAAGGGCCAAATCGGACGAAAGATATATATCTAAATCTGAACCGATTTCAACCAAATTCAATAGCGATCTTAACAGCCGCGAAATACTCTAAACTACAAAATTTCAGAACGATCGGAGTGAAATTGCGACCTTTAGTCGACGAACAACTTTACATGGACAGACGGACGGACGGACGGACAGACATCGTTAAATCGACTCAGCTAGTGATTCTGAGTCGATCGGTATACTTTAAGGTGGGTCTAGCTGTGTTATTTTCAGGTGTTACAAACATCTGCCGTGAAACAATACTTATAATACCCTGTACCACAGTGTGGTGTAGGGTATAAATATTTTCCCATAACGTATGTAGCAATCATCTAAAAGGGCTCATATTCCGTATTTTATTATACTTTACCATGCACATAGTCTGTCAAAGGATGAGCAACATTTATATATATACACAAAGTTAGTGTATACCTTAGTAAAATTACTTGACTGACGAGTTCTTCCTTGTTGTTTAAACATATTTAGATTCTGAATTGTTTAGATCTAATAGGTTCACTTTCTGTATTTTATAATACTTTCCTACGACTATAGTCTGACTATTGTTTGTTTAAAATTTTGTTAGATTAGATTTTCGTTTAGAAAATGTATTTCTTCATTTTTCGTTCTTTGTTTTTACGCTCCACTGAACCGGTATTACGATATATGTTTTTTTTTTTCATTTAAACGTTGTGTCATTTTTTTGTGACAGTTTACTCTAAATTCCCACCTACTTTTCAAATTAATTTTCAAAAAGGTGAGTGCTTATTCAGTGAACAGTACAAGCATTAAAATCTGTGATAAGCATCTAGATTAGGTGATTTACATGGTGCTTACTATGCGTCGTGTTTATCTAGTCCATAATCGATCCAGTTGCGCATGCGCAAGTACTCGTTGTGACCCATTTTCACACCTCCATTACTATTCGGTTTCCATTGCTGCTGGTGTTGTCACTATGACGGCTGTTTCTCTTCGCATGTTTACCTCCTCCTCCCACTTAATTAAAAGCAACAACATGGAGCCACAGAAGCACTTACTTAAGTACGACGACGGTGACGACAAGTACTCCAATGACAACAGCAACAGTTGCCATATCACATAAACCATAAATAAAATTAATTGAAAAAGTGTCGCACAGATGAAACCCCATTGATCATTACCCATGATACGCACCGCTCCAGCGCTGAAGAGGTGAATAGCAAATCGTTTAATGGGTGAGAAAAAAATACGAAATCAGCACCACCTACGGTATAACAAGTAGAAACTGGTGTTTAGGAAAGGTTGACTTGAAGATTCCCCTACATTTTGAATTTTTATACCCTACACCACTCTGTGGTACAGGGTAAGTTTGTTTTGGGTCAGATGTTTTTGATCTATATCTAGCTTAAAGTATACCGATCGACTCAGAAACATTAGCTGGTTCGATTTAACCATGTCTGCCTGTCCGTCCGCCCGTCTGTCCATCTTAAGTTGTACCCCAAATTTATGTCGCAATTTTACTCCGATCTTGACGTTGGAAAATCTAGTTGGTAAATTATATGAAAATTAGTTCAGATTTAGATATTGCCCCTATACATACCTTTATCCCGATTTTTCATGTAAGGGCCAATAATCCGCATTTTTGAATGGGTAAAATTTAGAAAATAATATTTGAAACGTTGGCAATTTTAAAAAAATGGTTCAGATTTATATATAGCTTCGATATATATTTATATCCCTATTTTTAATCTGAGCGCTATAAATCAAAAAAATTGGACATATCGTTATCATTTGGAAAATAACATTGATAAAACTTAATTTAAATTTGTTATTGTTGGCTACTGAAGAATTTAATAAAATAATTTCTTTTATGTTTTTTCGTTATTTTTTCCAAAGTACGTTTTCAGTTTACATGGAATGAATAACCTATTGTATACTATTACTATACTATTTTTTCATACCACTGAACAAAATTGTCATTACCAACTCGACTCTCAGTACGTCGATGAAGTGTAGAGTATTTAATATGAACATTAATGCCTACGATTTTACTTGTATTGCTCCTATTTACCATTTTTGTTTATGGTGCCTATTTTTTCTTTTTTTTTATGCAATGTTTTTGTCATCGATATCGCACAAATTGAACTGCTTCAGTTGAACACTTAAGTCACGTAATTTTCTCTTGAATGTATGTATATCGAACTGTCACAAAATCTTTCAATCGCTTGTTAAAAGACAAATGTTACAAAAAAAACTGTCAAACAATACATTTCTCTAAACATAAAACAATAAAGAAAACAATTTGAATACAAGACATTTTCTACCACTATACCAATATGGGTACTTCTTACATATGGCTTGGTGCATAATTGCTACAAAAAACAAAATATGCTAATGCCTGGGACAAACGTAATGATAGCCAATGAAATGCTTACAGTAATATAATTTGCATTTATTTCAAATGTTTATTTTAAATGAGATTTATTTTGATGCAAACGATAATTTTGGAATGCAGTAGTTGTTGGGTAATTTATCTATAACAATTGAAAAGATCGGTTAGAAATTTTGGAACTCAGATTTGATATCTAAGAATTACTTAAAGATGGACGCGGTGCAATTTTTTTAAAGTACACTGAGAGGAAAATCTTTATTAAACTGAAGAAAATGTAGAACCTACAACACATTTTATTGACATAAGCAAACACATTAGTTCAAGGAAAGGAAAGCTGAAAGTCGCGAGGTGTCGCCTATGTGATAAACTAGCATTGCTACACGCTGAAAAAAATCACTTCTGTAGTATATTGTCCCAAACCTATTCGGCTTGAAACATATATATAAGTTTAGGGTACACTCTAAACATATAATATTTGGTACATACAAAATTGATGTTGTTCTAAACAAATCTTTGTTTACAACCCAGTATTATTTTCTTTGGGCCTATTATTTCCGTAACAAATATTTATTTGTTTATGTATTCAGAAAATACCTAAATTGTGTTAAATTTTTCTGTAATTCAAAGTTTATTTTTACAAAATTTTTAATGTTCTTAAAGTCAGCAAATGTTTCGAAAATCTTTATACCCTACACCACACTGTGGTACAGGGTATTATAACTTTGTGCATTTGTTTGTAACACCCAAAAGGAGAAGGAATAGACCCATCGTTTATTATACCGATCGACTTAGAATCACTTTCTGAGTTGATTTAGCTATGTCCGCCTGTCCGTCTGTCCGTCTGTCTGTGCATGTATTCTTGTAATCAAAGTACAGGTCGCAATTATGGTCCGATCTCGACGAAACTTTACACATATCTTTTTTTTGGCCCAAGGACGATCCCTATTGAATTTGGTTAAAATCGGTTCAGATTTAGATATAGCCCCCATATATATGTTAGCCCCGATTTGACATGTAAGCGCTGTAAAAACTTTATTTTATATCCGATCAGTATGAAATTTGGCAGAAAGAGGTTTCTTATTATATGAATGAACACTGTTAAATTTGGAAGAAATCGGTTCAGATTTAGATATAGCCCCTATATATACGTTACCCCCGATTTGACATGTAAGCGCTGTAGAAATTGTATTTTATATCCGATCAGTGCAAAATTCGGCAGAAAGAGGTTTCTTATTACTCGAAAGAATACTGCCAAATTCGGAGAAAATCGGTTCAGATTTAGATATAGCCCCCATATATACGTTACCCCCGATTTGACATGTGAGCCCTGTAAAAATGTTATTTTATATCCGATCAGTGCGAAAGTCGGCAAAAAGAGGTTTCTTTCTACATGAAGGAATACTGTCAAATTCGGAGAAACTCGGTTTAGATTTAGATATAACACCCATATATATGTTACACCCGATTTGACCAGTAAGCGATGTAGAAATGTTATTTTATATCCGATCAGCGCAAAATTCGGCAGAAAGAGGTTTCTTATTACATGAAGGAATACTGCTAAATTCGGAGAAAATCGGTTCAGATTTAGATATAGCTCCCATATATATGTTACCCCCGATTTGACATGTAAGCGCTGTAGTGACTGTATTTTATATCCGATCAGTACGAAATTCGACAGAAGGAGGTCGTTTTACATGAATTAGTATTCAGGGAAGATCGGTTCAGATTTATATTAAAGCTCCATATATATGTTCCTCCTGATTTGGTATCAAACCGCTATAAAAGTTGTATTTTACTTCCGATCATTAAAATTTTCCAGAAAGATGTTTCTCAATTTAGAAACGAATATTGCTTAATTTGGCGATTATCGTTTCAGAATAAGATAATATGTTTCTACCCATTTACCAATTATTCCAAATTATTATGGCAATGACCCTTATCGCATTATTAGGGAGGTGTAGGGTATTATATAGTCGGCCCCGCCCGACTTTCTTCCTTTCCTTACTGGTTTTCAAATAAAATATATTTGGAGAAATTCCTAAACAATAGTTATACCCTACACCACACTGTGGTACAGGGTATTATGACTTTGTGCATTTGTTTGTAACACCTAAAAGGAGAAGAGATAGACCCATTGTTTATTATACCGATCGACTCAGAATCACTTTCTGAGTCGATTTAGCCATGTCCGTCTGTGATGAAATTTAGTATAGTGCTCTTTTTTGACCCAAGGACGATCCCTATTGAAATTGGTTAAAATCGGTTCAGATTTGTATATAGTCCCCATATATATGTTTCAACCGTAGAAATCGTGTTTTATATCCGATCCGTACGAAATTTAACAGAGAGAGTTTTCTTATTACATGTATGAACACTGCCAAATTCGGGAAAAATCGGTTCACATTTAGATATAGCCCCCATATATATGTTTCACCCGATTTAACATTTAAGCGCTGTAGAAATCATGTTTTATATCCGATCCGTACGAAATTTAACAGAGAGAGTTCTCTTATTACATGAATAAACACTGCCAAATTCGAGGAAAATCGGTTCAGATTTAGATATAGCCACCATATATATGTTTCACCCGATTTAACATTTAAGCGCTGTAGAAATCGTGTTTTACATCCGATCAGTACGAAATTTAACAGAGAGAGTTCTCTTATTACATGAATAAACACTGCCAAATTCGGGGAAAATCGGTTCAGATTTAGATATAGCCACCATACATATGTTTCACCCGATTTAACATTTAAGCGCTGTAGAAATCGTGTTTTGTATCCGATCAGTACGAAATTTAACAGAGAGAGTGCTCTTATTACATGAATAAACACTGCCAATTTCGGGGAAAATCGGTTAAGATTTAGATATAGCCACCATATATATGTTTCACCCGATTTGACATGTACGCTCTGTAGAAACCGTGTTTTATATCTGATCAGTACGAAAATCGGCAGAGAGTTTGCTTATTACATATATGAACACTGCCAAATTCTTATCGCAATGCCATTTTCGCATTGGTAGGTAGGTGTAGGGTATTATATAGTCGGCCCCGCCCGACTTTCTGTCTTTCCTTACTGGTTTTATTTGTATATTTTTTGAGAATATTTACATATTTTATTTGAGAAATTTAGTTTACAAATATATTTTGTTGTAATATAATAAATATGCGTTCCAAATATATTTTATTGATTTTCAAATAAAATTTATTTGCTCAGAAATCCTACAATATTAACAGGTTTTTGAATCAACGGGTATTTTGGTAGCTGTCACTTTTGAAGCTTTTATTCTTTGACATTTGACAAGTAGAAACTACGCCATTACTAAAAATGGAACTATACACGATTCAACAACGAATTGAAATTATTAAAATTCGAAAATTATCGAAAAATCATCTTGAAATATGAGGCCCATTTCCACCTCAGCGGCTACGCCACAAGCAAAATTGTCGCATCTGGGGCTCGGAAAACCCAAGAGTTATTGTTGAAAAGTCACACGTTGAGGATGGAGACTCAACGTGTGACTGTTTGGTGCGGTTTATGGTCCGGCGGTGTCATTGGACCTTACTTTTTCGAAAAACAGCCACGGTGAATGGATTGCGCTATCGAGAGATGATTAATGATTTTTAATGGTCGGAGTTCGATGGTTTTGAACTGGACAACGTTTACTTTCAACAAGACGGCGCTACGTGCCACACAAGCAACGAAACCATTGCTCTGCTACGGGAAAAGATTCCGGACCGTGTTATCTCTCGAAGAGGTGATCACAATTGGCCACCGAGATCTGGTGATTTAACACCTTGCGACTTCTTCCTTTGGGGCCACTTGAAAGAGAAGGTCTACGCCAACAGCCCAGCGTCGATTCAAGACCTCAAAGATAGAATTCGTGAGGCTATCGAGGACATAGGGCAGCCACTTTGCGATTTGGTTATGGACAATTGCATGAAAAGGATATACAGGACCATATGTGGTCGTAGTGGCCATTTGCTGATGTTGCTTTTCATTATTAACGGCATACCTTACTCTTTATTATGAAATAAACATCCGATCATTTATCTCAAAAAATGGATTTTTTCTTTGAATACCAAAATAACACCTCTTGTTGGAAAACCCTTTACTATAAACGGCAATAATATGCGCGAAAAATAATTTTGAATTCACTGACTATGGTCAGTGTAGCATACGGACCTCATTGAATATGCTAAAATAACAATTCGATGCCCAGCCTGAGGTCAAACCGCGTCTTAAAATGTCTAAAGCCTTTTCAAAATATATCGCTCACCACTTACTGTGTTAACATATCTAACGTTGTCAATTCTCAGACTGTGGTCAACTTAGCAGTGACCAAAGCAATTTTCGCGCTTTGTGTACTTTAAAAGTTGCTTAAGAGCTATGATCCAACTAATTTATGTGTATATGCTGATCTCCAACTGATGCGATTTTACACCATGCGACTTTTGATGTAGAAAGCTTGAGATGTTGCCTATTTATAGACTCGAGTGTTGTATAACCCACGGACTATTCACATAGTCGTTTTTAGACCCATGGTCAGTTCTCGCGCTATCACAAACTTTAACATATTTTTTCTTTTCATAAACGTCTTAAACAAGCAGTGACCAAAGCAATTTTCTTTCTTTTACTGCATTTCAAAATTCTTTAAGAGATTTTTCATTCTTCCAGTACTTTAAAAACCACATAAGTAGCTATGGACCTACTCACATATGTATAAATACCGACATATAATGAAAAGCGTCGTCCGACCTGAGGTCAAGATGAACCAAAAACCGCGACCAAATTTTTTTAATTTTTTTTTTCGATATATATATAGCCCTACTATTACAGAGCTAATATATGAGAAAATGTAAAAGTAGTTAATTTTTGAGTGTGGTCAATATGTATGCACGCGATCAGGTTTTGAATTGTGTGATATTATCACGACCAAACAGATTGTATCAAAATTTGGAACATACATACGTAGAATATTATTCCGGCATGCGTTTGGTGGCCTCTTAACCACATACCCCAGATAAATAAATCTGAAAGTTTTCAAACATACATTTATAAGTGTGGCTGGAAAACGCTATTCACATTCACACGATTGTGTGAAACTGTGTTCAGCGCTGTAGTGATCAAAAATATTTTCAATCTTTCAAAACTCACTTAGGAGCTAAAAATCTATAAATTAATGTGTATATACTGATATTCAAGGAGATGTGAAATCATTAATTCTATAGTATGTATTCTACTATAACAACTAGAACGATTAAATAGTATTGTTCAATACCAGAAATAATACTACAAAAATGCTAAAGTTAAAATAGCACCAGAACTCAAAACGGTCCATATATATCTATCTATCATACAACGCCCTTTTCTGTACGCGTACAAGTAGCGGAAAATCACTTGGTGAAAATCCAAATTCAAAGTATGCAACTTTCAATATATTGGCTTATCTGTCCATCCATAGTTATTTGAATTAGCCGCTCTGATGGACGATTATGACTGCAATAAAATGAACGATGTGCCTTACCTCTCTTTTGTAAGTCTATCCATGTCATCATCAATGACAAACCAAACTAAAGAAAAAGTAACTATCGGCTGTTAAATCTGTGTTAACTACCCAAAGTTGTGAACCCATAAAAAACACTGCACGAGGTATGTTCAATAAATATCGCGAATTTTTAATTTCCGCGGGCTATGTGTATTTAATTTTTGATATTTTGGTAGCGTTATGTTGGTACTCATGTCCCTTACTTATGCTGACAAGGTCGGCCATTTTGAATGTGTAGTTAATTTTTGACAGCTGTTGTGCTTGGATGTGTTTTAACTTGTCTTCGATTTTTATCTATTTCAGAAAATGGATGAAAGAATCTGCATCAAATTTTGTGTGAAAAACAAAATAAAGTGGGCTGACACATTCCGAATGTTGACTGTGGCATATGGTGAAAATACCTTGGACCAAAGCAACGTTTATCGGTGGTACAAAATGTTCTTAGAGGGCCGAGAAGATGCGAAGGACGAACACCGTGCCGGACGCCCGAGCTCACAGTTTTCATTGATTGCAGGGGCGTGGTGCATTATGAGTTCTTGCCACAGGGTAGTACGGTCAATAAGGAAAATATTACCTGTTTTACCGTTTGCGGATTTTTTATAACCTTTTTAGCCGAAAAAGTCATAGATTAATATTAAAAGTTCTGTCCCATAGCTATTTTTGGCTTTACTAAATGTATGGAGCCTTCAAAATATTGGAAGTGGGCCGTGACTTCTAATTTTTTTGAAATATTATTTGTGTCCACCTGTTTTTTTTGCCAGTTAAAATTAAACGAATTAATTCAATTATTTTGACAACTTTTATCATGTTTTATGATTCGTGTTTTATTGTTATGTCATATAATAATGTAGATATTTCAGAGAGATTTCAATAGCATGTAAGACACCCACTAATTAATCACAACTCTTTCAGAATGATCGTGGACCAGTTTTGACAAAATATTTTCTTACAAAACGATTCGAATGCAATTGCGCATGTGTGCAACCTGAACGTTTTAAAATCATTAAATACTATGTAGAGGAGAAAAAACGCATTTCAAATGAAACTGGATTAACACTAAATGTAGATATTTATGTGCCAATACCAAAATGGTGTATAAATGATGTGAGGGATAAAAGGACTAAGTCCATTTCATAAACTCATGTTATCGGAAGATTAACGAAGAGGTTATAAGTACATTTATTTGACTCATTATGATGTACTAATCTTTAAAAGATTATATTTTTAACGTAACTAGGGGGCCATCTCTTCAGTCAGCGGGGCTATCTCTCCATCAATGAATCTGAATCATGAATATCTGCCGTTTCTGAACCATTCAAACGATTTCGATAAATCTTCAAACATTTATCGAGAATTTTGAGATTCGCAGCCAATTGAAAATAAATTGCATTATGCTAAGTTTAGTACTGGTAGTCGTCATCTACAAACATCTCCTGAAGACTTCTGATACGGGAAAACGTTTCCTTCCGGTTCATATTTGCTAGCTGGACTGTGATCACAAGTAATAAAGAAATTTTTATTAAATATTTCTAAAGAATAATATTCTAAAAATATCCGCATGCAAAGCAATCGTTTAATATAATATACATACATATAATAATATAAAATATAATAAATTATTTGACAGTTATTTCCAAGAAATATCGAAAACAGTAGTTAATCGTTTTGACTTTAGACAAAATCATTTATTTAAAAAAACCACAACATTTGGCCATTTGAGAGCATTGATTTTGATTTAGTTGCCGTCGTTATGGGTCTTTAAGAGTTTTGTGGTGCGTTTCTTGTTTTTTTTCGTTTGTTTATGAAAGATTAAAAACACAGTTTTGCGGTCACATTATTTTGTATTTTGGTTTAATTTTTTTCGTTTGTATTTCTTCAATATGTTTTACGTGATTAATACGAATGCGTTTGCAAATAAACATTTGTGTCTCCCATTTTTTTTGCCAAATGTCTGACAATCTGACTGCCTTCTTGTACCCAGTTACAATGATAGACAATCGCCCAGACTAAGAGACAGACGGACAAAACGAACGCACGGACGGACACCCCAAAAAAAATATTGAATTCAGGCAAAGCAACAACGAACGCACAGCGCCAAAGTAATGCATTTGTTAAGATTTATGAGACTTATTTTGAATTTTTGAAATAGAAAAGAGCCCAGAAATATGCCACTAACAAAACAAGTTTAAATACCAAAATCGAGTTGGATCGAGTAAAGCCGCAGCAAACAAATGAACTATTTAATAGTGAAAAAAAATACAAAAAAATATTTAAATATTTAATTGAAGTCCCTCCAAAACTACACTCCAACACACGCCACCGCCTCTAATAAAACACAAAAGCGAAACAAAAAGATCGATATGATTACAAAATAGTTTCACTTTCATTTCCAGCTACACTCGAACACAATAAAAAACTCCACATTTTGTAGTTTGGCTCACTACACTAACAAAAAATTGTTACAATTTTAAGTACTTTCCAAATTTTATTTATCACAAATTACTTTGAGGCTTATGAGTGAACAGAATTTTTTGGTCACACCGAACTACTTAAGCGGTTCAGCTTTTTTTTCTTTTTTGAGCGGAGACCTGTTTTAAATAATAATCACAAAGTGGTTGATAGGGAAAATAAAATTGTAAACAAAGCAAACTTTACACTATAATTGCTTCAATCCGAAGTCTCAAAATAATGCCAATGAAATTAAATTTTAACTAAAGTTGAGACAAAAGTGTATATTGTAGGATATAAACAGGTGATAACCCACAAAAGAGAAGAGATATACCCATAGTTTATTATACAGATAGACTTAAAATCCCTTTCCGAGTCGATTTAGCAATACCCATCTGCCTTGTCATGTATCCTTGTAATCAAAGCAGAGATCGCAACATAAGTCCGACTTCAACGAAATTTTGCACATATTTCGCCGCAATAGCTTCACAATTAGATACGGTTATAATCATTTTGTTATAACATTTTATTTCTTTTTTATTTTCAGGAATTTTTTGTAAATTCTGAATATTTTTGGTGGGTGCCCAGTAATTTCACTATTACCACCTGGCAACCCTAGTTGTACCGGTACTGAAGAGAATTATAGTGGGCCGACTTCAGAAAATGCTGTGCGATGAGAAGTCGGAATGTTCATTCTGATGTAGCCTACATTTGTATACCCTCCACCCTATTTATAACAGACGCCACACTGTGGTACAGGGTATTATGACTTTGTGCATTTGTTTGTAACGCCTAAAAAACAAAGAGATAGGCACATACAGGGTGGCTGATATGTATTGCAACCAACTTCAGGTTGCTATAATTACTATTTAAGTGACAGTTCATATTATTGTTTACAAGCTTACAAAAGCATTTTGATCTATTGCATTCAGAAAAAAGTTGTTCGTGATGGAATTCAAGCGTGATTGCTTTTTATTTGGTTGGAAAAACACAAATCTTTTGTTTCTCGTACCATTGCTCGTTACCGTGATACTGGCAGTGTTGCATCGCGTCCAAAAAGTGTACGAAAAAAACGGTAACAACACCAGAAATGATCCGAAAAGTGAAGCCCAGATTTGATCGAAATCCACGCCGCAGTGGTAGAAAAATTGCTCGTGAGCTGAACATATCGCGAGAACGGATACAACACATATTAAACCAGTAAGGAAAGGCTAAAGTCGGGCGAAATTTGAGAATTCATACTTAATATTGGACCTAATCGTCCGTAGTAAAGGGTCCATTTTTTAATATAGCCCCCATTTTCACACATTTTTCAATCTGGCTGAAATTTAAGAATTTATACTTTATATTGCACTTAATCGTTCCTGGTGGAAATGGGAAACAACGGTCCATATGTTGATATTGCTCCCATATAAAGGTACTTTCCGATTATACTTCTTAGCGTTGTAGGGGACGCATTTTTTAACCTATCAAGCGGAAATTTAAGCTTTTGTACTTCATATTGAAGTAAATCGTCTCTAGTGAAAATGGAGTATATTGGTCCGTGTTTTGATAAGTATAAGGCCCCCATGAAGGTCACGTTTTATAATATATGAGCATTTCCATGTTAAGTGATCACTGTATTTTTGGCTCATGTCACAGATTTTGATGAAACTTGGTATAATGGTTGTAGAACAACCTATGCAAATTAGTTTGCAAAAAAATAAAAAACAGGCCTACTATGAGAATTTTAAAATTTTCGAAACTGTGAATTTTGAGTAATACTGGTTTATTAAAATAAGTATATCTATTTATCGGTAAAAGCTATCAATATGGGACTTTTTGCAAAATGTTAGTAATTATTTCCACTCTTAATGAAAATAACAAAATATGTCAACAACATCTTTCGTTCCTAAACCTTTTTAAAAAAAATTTATAAAAAAAATTTAAAAAAAAATCGCTTTTTATTTTTAAATTTTATTTTTTGTATTTTAGGCCTATTTGTCCTCTACAATATAGCCAAGTTCCGAGATATACATAATTAAATCTTTATGACATGTTTTTCCCAGTATTTTTCTAAAATGCTCAATAGGCCGGATTGAAACTCAACAAATTACCATTAATCACTTTGAGTAGCACATAAAAGTTGTGTTATAACGCCAACAGTTCTGTACCAAAAGAAAAAAGAATCTTAAAAATGTCCTTAAGGTCGCGCAAAGACGATCTTTGCGAAAAGTGGAAACATTTTACTTTTTTCATAGCTTTTCTTTTAAGTTATGTACTTTTTGTAACTGCACGTAAAATATATATTTTGTGAAAATTATGGATAAGACCAATAATAACACTGTGCTCGAAATGGACACTTTAAAAATGTAACAGAAGGTAGACCTAATGGATATACCAATTTCGACTTTGCTGAATCCAGTGGTGTTACCCGTTTTTCTAGTTTAACTCTTGTTTTCGCGATATTCGACCACAAAGTTTACAAGAAGATCAGAGAGGTTAGTTACCTCGGAGGTGATTTTGAAGTGAAAGAATTCGGAATACACGCTTCAGTCCAAATAAAGAAACAAGGGGAACCCTTGAGAACTATTTCTATCAAAACAATCACCAATGCTTCTCACCCCCATACCACCTAAAAAAATTGCAATCGAATCGTATCATATGTCAAACGTCATACAAATCGACGACATTGTTAGTTGGTGTCTTTGAGAAAAATATTCCTCGCGAAAAATACTGTAGGTCTGCTTTCAATATATTTATGAACAATAAAGTTTTGTAAGTATGCTTTGTAATTTCCATAAACACTAACGGAACAAGTAAGAAAGTTTCAGTCGGGTAAACCGACTAAGGTATACCCTCACTTTGTGAGTAATGTAATATGGAATATTAAACGAATTATTCTGTCAATTTGTATGGGAGGTACCAGAATGTTTTTAACAAATACACCTATTTTTCGCTGAATAGTAGATTCTTTAAATACATTACACTGCGCCGAATTATAAACGTTTTTTGAACTGGTATATTAACGTTATGAAATATTAAATTTTGGTATGATTTGGCCATTTTGTGTGGGAGGTACAAAAAGGGGCGTGGTGATAACGGCCATTTTTTACAGGGCTATAGGGACTTCAAAAGCGTTACACTGTGCAAAATGTTGTTGCATTTTCGTGCATTGGTACTCATGCTGTGAGCTCTTAACTTTTTGTGCATAATGGTACCTTTGTGTGGGAGGTACAAAAAGGGGCGTGGAAATAGCTTCAATTTTTCACAGTGCAAAAGACACTATAAAAGCATTACACTGTAAAAAATTTCAAGTATTTTTATACACTGGTATTAATGTTATAAGCTGTTATCTTTTGGTGCAAAATGGTACCTTTGTGTAAGAGGTATCAAAAGGGGCGTGAATAAGACACCCATTTTTCACTGGACTGTAGGCACTATGAAAGCATTACACTGTACAAAATTTCAAGTATTTTTATGCACTGCTATTAATGTTATAAGCTGTTAACTTTTGGTGCAAAATGGTGCATTTGTGTGGGAGGTACCAAAAGGGGCGTAGCAACATGGCCCATTTTTCTCGAGTTGATAGCGACTAATAAACTAATGCTATGTGTGGAATTTCAGAAGATTCGAATAAGTAGTATAGCAGTTATTAAAGATTCAGTATTTCACAACATTTTAACACTTTGTGGGGGAGGTACTAGAAGGAGTGGAGCAATATGGCCCATCTTCGAACTTAGCCGGAGATAGAAAAAAACCAGTAAGGAAAGGCTAAAGTCGGGCGGTGCCGACTATATAATACCCTACACCACTCTCGTAATATTGAATAACTCTGATATATAAATTTTGTAATTCATGTATAAATTGTTTACATAAATTTACTTTTGGGACATTTTATACTTAAATAATACCCTGTACCACAGTGTGGTGTAGGGTATAAAAACGATTGGATCTAAAGAGCCAAATCGGATGAAACATATATATGGGAGCTATAGCTAAATCTTTACCGATTTTCTTCAAATTCGGCAATGTTGGTTCATGAATCAAGAAACTCTACCATTCTAAATTTCAAAACGATTGGATGTAAAATATAGATTCTATAGAACTAAAGGGCCAAATCGGACGAAACATATATATGGGAGCTATAGCTAAATCTCAACCGATTTTCTTCAAATTCGGTAGTGTTGGTTCATGGATCAAGAAACACTACCATTCTAAATTTCAAAAAGATTGGATGTAAAATACAGCTTCTTCAGGACTAAAGAGGAAAATCGGACGAAACATATATATGGGAGCTATAGCTAAATCTTAACCGATTCTCTTCAAATTCGGCAATGTTGGTTCATGGATCAAGAAACTTTACCATTCTAAAATTCAAAACGATTGGATGTAAAATACAGCTTCTATAGGACTAAAGGGCCAAATGGGACGAAAGATATATATGGGAGCTATATCTAAATCTGAACCGATTTCAACCAAATTCAATAGCGATCTTAACAGCCGCGAAATACTCTAAACTACAGAATTTCAGAACGATCGGAGTGAAATTGCGACCTGTAGTCGACGAACAACTTTACATGGACAGACGGACGGACATGCTTAAATCGACTCAGCTAGTGATTCTGAGTCGATCGGTATACTTTAAGGTGGGTCTAGCTGTGTTATTTTCAGGTGTTACAAACATCTGCCGTGAAACAAACTTATAATACCCTGTACCACTGTGTGGTGTAGGGTATAAAAATACAGCGCTTTACTTTGTTGCATTACATGTCAGCCACCCTGTAGTTTATTATACCGATCGGCATAGAATCAATTTCTGAATCGATATAGCCATGTCCGTCTGCTTATCTGCCTGTTCATGAATTCATGTTATTGAAGTGCCTGTCGTAAATATAAATTGGGTATTTCTTAGATTAGAGACGATTAGAGACGACGGCCCATGTTTTGATATAGCCCATATAATACGATGTCACTTCTTGACGGTCTATTTTGTGGCAAAAATGTGGCACATCGGAATATGTTTTGGTATTGCCCCCATATAAAGGTCCCCGCCGATGCCACTTCTTGACTAGAGAACGTATTCATCAATTGACCTGACTGAAATTTGAGAATTCATACTTAATATTGGACCTAATCGTCCCTAGTAAAGGGTCCATTTTTATACCCTACACCACACTGTGGTACAGGGTATTATAAGTTTGTTTCACGGCAGATGTTTGTAACACCTGAAAATAACACAGCTAGACCCACCTTAAAGTATACCGATCGACTCAGAATCACTAGCTGAGTCGATTTAAGCATGTCCGTCCGTCCGTCCGTCTGTCCATGTAAAGTTTTTCGTCGACTACAGGTCGCAATTTCACTCCAATTTCTGCAGTTTGGAGTATGTCGCGGCTGTTAAGATCGCTATTGAATTTGGTTGAAATCGGTTCAGATTTAGATATAGCTCCCATATATATCTTTCGTCCGATTTGGCCCTTTAGTCCGATAGAAGCTGTATTTTACATCCAATCTTTTTGAAATTTAGAATGGTAGTGTTTCTTGATCCATGAACCAACATTGCCGAATTTAAAGAAAATCGGTTAAGATTTAGCTATAGCTCCCATATATATGTTTCGTCCGATTTTGCTCTTTAGTCCTGAAGAAGCTGTATTTTACATCCAATCATTTTGAAATTTAGAATGGTAGAGTTTCTTGATCCATGAACCAACACTACCGAATTTGAAGAAAATCGGTTAAGATTTAGCTATAGCTCCCATATATATGTTTCGTCCGATTTGGCCATTTAGTTCTATTAAAGCTGTATTTTACATCCAATCGTTTTGAAATTTAGAATGGTAGTGTTTCTTGATCCATGAACCAACATTGCCGAATTTAAAAAAAATCGGTTAAGATTTAGCTATAGCTCCCATATATATGTTTCGTCCGATTTTGCTCTTTAGTCCTGAAGAAGCTGTATTTTACATCCAATCATTTTGAAATTTAGAATGGTAGAGTTTCTTGATCCATGAACCAACACTACCGAATTTGAAGAAAATCGGTTAAGATTTAGCTATAGCTCCCATATATATGTTTCGTCCGATTTGGCCATTTAGTTCTATTAAAGCTGTATTTTACATCCAATCGTTTTGAAATTTAGAATGGTAGTGTTTCTTGATCCATGAACCAACATTGCCGAATTTAAAAAAAATCGGTTAAGATTTAGCTATAGCTCCCATATATATGTTTCGTCCGATTTTGCTCTTTAGTCCTGAAGAAGCTGTATTTTACATCCAATCATTTTGAAATTTAGAATGGTAGAGTTTCTTGATTCATGAACCAACATTGACGAATTTGAAGAAAATCGGTAAAGATTTAGCTATAGCTCCCATATATATGTTTCATCCGATTTGGCTCTTTAGATCTAATCGTTTTTATACCCTACACCACACTGTGGTACAAGGTATTATTTAAGTATAAAATGTCCCAAAAGTAAATTTATGTAAACAATTTATACATGGCTGAAATTTAAGAATTTATACTTTATATTGCACTTAATCGTTCCTGGTGGAAATGGGAAACAACGGTTCATATGTTGATGTTGCTCCCATATAAAGGTACTTTCCGATTAGACTTCTTAGCGTTCTAGGGGACGCATTTTTTAACCTATCAAGCGGAAATTTAAGCTTTTGTACTTCATATTGAAGTAAATCGCCTCTAGTGAAAATGGAGTATATCGGTCCGTGTTTTGATAAGTATAACGCCCCCCTGAAGGTCACGTTTTATAATACATATATGAGCATTTCCATGTTAAGTGATCACAGTATTTTTGGCTCATGTCACAGATTTTGATGAAACTTGGTATAATGGTTGTAGAACAACCTATGCAAATTAATTTGCAAAAAAATAAAAAACAGGCCTACTATGAGAATTTTAAAATTTTCGAAACTGTGAATTTTGAGTAATACTGGTTTATTAAAATACATAAGTATATCTATTTATCGGTTAAAGCTATCAATATGGGACTTTTTGCAAAATGTTAGTAATTATTTCCACTCTTAATGAAAATAAGAAAATATGTTAACAACATCTTTCGTTTCTAAATCTTTTTAAAAAAAAATTATAAAAAAAAAATTTAAAAAAAAAATCCCTTTTTATTTTTAAATTTTATTTTTTGTATTTTAGGCCTAATTGTCTTCTACAATATAGCCAAGTTCCACAATGGCCTTTTTGTCTTTCTCGAGAAATAAATAATTAAATCTTTATGACATGTTTTCCCCAGTATTTTTCTAAAATGCACAATAGACCGGATTGAAACTCAAAAAATTACCATTAATCACTTTGAGTAAAAGTTGTGTTATGACGCCAACAGTTCTGTACCAAAAAATACAGCTCCTAGGCGGAGCATAGGGCGGAAACAAAAGCCCATCGTTGTAAAGGGTTTTCCAACAAGAGGTGTTATTTTGGTATTCAAAGAAAAAATCCATTTTTTGAGATAAATGATCGGATGTTTATTTCATAATAAAGATTAAGGTATGCCGTTAATAATGGAAAACAACATCAGCCAAATGGCCACTACGACCACGCTTACAGGACCATATCCTTTTCATGAAATTTTCCATAACCAAATCGCAAAGTGGCTGCCCTATGTCCTCGATAGCCTCACGAATTCTATCTTTGAGGTCATTAATCGACGCTGGGCTGTTGGCGTAGACCTTATATTTCACGTGGGCCCAAAAGGAAGAAGTCGCAAGTTTTTAAATCACAAGACCTCGGTGGCCAATTGTGATCACCTCTTCGAGAGATAACACGGTCCGGTAACTTTTCCCGTAACAGAGCAATGGTTTCGTTGCTTCTGTGGAACGTAGCGCCGTCTTGTTGAAAGTAAACGTTGTCCAGATCAACACCATCCAACTCCGACCATAAAAAATCATTAATCATCTCTCGATAGCGCAATCCATTCACCGTAACTGTTGATCCAACCTCATTTTCGAAAAAGTATGGTCCAATCACCCCGCCGGACCGTAAACCGCACCAAACAGTCACACGTTAAGGATGGAGAAGCTTCTCAACAATAACTTTGTTTAATTTTATTTTTCCGAGCCCCAGATGCGACAATTTAGCCACCGAGGTGGAAATGGGACTCATCAGTCAAGATGATTTTTCGATGGAATTCCGAATCATTTTCATGCATTTCAAGGACCCAATCAGCTCAAATTTTTCCACCAATTTCTGTATTGCGGTCCGAAAGGGTGATTCACGACCACCCAGAAATGCTTTAGTTTTGCGAACTGTGACTGCAAGATTTTCACAATATTTGTTGTGAATTTTAATAATATCAATGCGTTGTTAAATCGTGTATCGTTCCATTTTAAGTAATGGCGTAGTTTCTACTTGTCAACTGTCAAAGAATAAAAGCCTCAAAAGTGACAGCTACCGAAATACCGTGTGATTCAAAATAACACCTATTGTTGGAAAACCCTGAATATCTTGGGCCATTTGCCTAATTTGCAGCCAAGATCCCCAAGATCCACGTGATCCTGGGTCTTCCTCGTCTTCTTGAACACTGTCGGTTCCACTCAAATGCCATCTTAGCGATATCGTTATCAGCTTTTGGAAGTGTATGGCCAATACAACGCCATTTACGTCTCTTTATGTCTGTAAGTATTGGTTCGTTGTTCGTCATCATGTGTAAATCTTCATTGCATCTTGTGGAGGGGCAATGTAAGCTCCTATTGGTAAATACTTAGAGTTTGTTGCATATAGCATTGGTTACTTTCCAGGTTTCAGATCCATATAGCAGTATTGGCTTTACACTGGTGTTGAAAATCTTCGATTACCTTGGTTTTCCTGAAGCTTACACGTAAACCGACCTTTCCGGCGTTTTTAATTAGCAATTCCAGTTTGTGCCTTATTTTATTATGTGTATGTGACATAAAGCTAATATCATCTGCATAATCCAAGTCGTCCATTGTTTGATGGGCAATGTAATTACATTTTGTAATGTAATTCCATTGCCAAAAATTCAACGTACAGCTGCGGTCAAAATAATAGCACCACGATAATGAAACATATTAAAACGGATATACTTCAAAAACTATTGCATTACTGACATTGGTTTCTTTGGTTAAAATACACACTATACTATACAGAAATAATAAGTAATGCAGATATTTCGGTATTTTGAATTATCAATTGAAAAACAGAATTTTTTTCTAAAAAGTGTAAAAAATCTCCAGTCAAAATAATAGCACCTCTAGCATATGTACTAAATATTATATAACTCGACAAGAGGAAAATTTAATTATAGCTATTAAATATTAGTTGTGGTTGTTTTAACGTTATATTAGTAAAAAAATATTTATTCAGTTATATTACGTTGAGAGCAACAATGCCCTACAACGTCTTCCAAAATAATTTTCCAGATTCTGACCCATATCTGCTAAATCGACTATTCAAATGACTTTCCCGTTTTTCCCAACGCGTTTGCGAGTTTTCTTTTATTCCTATACGATCTTCCTTAATCATTAATAATCCATATTTTTTGTAATACGGACAGTTCGGGGCTATGCGTGCCATTCTAACGAGCTTATTTGGTTATTGCGAAAGCATTATGTCATTAATTTGCTCGAATTTTGGATCGTTATCTTGATGGAAACTGCGGACAAGCAATATTTCTTCATATGCATTAAACTACAATATCGTATTAAGAAATATTTCATATACGGACGAATCAGTTATATTTTTTATATAATGTAAAATTCCTTTTCTATAATAGGAAAACATTCCTCAAACCATAGTGAAGTTTTCTTCCTTTGGCTGTAAATTTCTGCCCGCATTTTGCATTAGTTGGTTTACTTTAATTGGACCAACATTACCTACCTCAAAATAATATATATTCCGACTCATCTGAACAAAAAAAGTTGCGTTATTTTTGTTTTGGCAAATTGCAATAGGTTATATAAAATTATACACAACTACCAACATGAAAATCTTTAACCGAGACAATTTTTCTGGGATGGAAGCAATTAATTTGTGTTCCCCCATATGTTTGCGAACTATTTCAAGCCTTACTTCAGACATAAAATCTTTGCGGCTCCTTTATTCATCATACAAAGCTTCACATTGCTCGTCCTGACTAAACCTTTAACCAATAAATGTGGCAAGATAGACTGGATTCTACATTTTCCAGTTTCCGAAGAAAACTTTAAAGTATTTTTGAGACTGGATTCTACATTATCAACATTCAGAAGAAAACTTTACAGTAGTTTTGATCAGTTTTTGTGAACAACTGAAATATATTTCATACTAATCATATTTTGCGAAAAAAAAATAATGAAATTTAAATTTCCAGCGGTATAAAGCTCTAATATTATTAAAAAATATTTCAAAAAATGCATTTAATTTTTTTCAAGAATAAAATATTTAGCCCTTTATTACATTTATTAGGCATTTATGGATGTTCCGAATTACAAAATTTGTAAAACTTTATCAACTTTTTGTCTGTAGTGCTATTTTTTTTTTTGACTGGCCTGATTCAGAGGTTACATCAAAGAACCTCTCAAAAGACACAATTTATTACTTTCTTTTACAAAATGTGGATATTTTTGAGGAGAAGGGATTTAAAATAATGATTCAATATAACAATATTGAGTAAAATTGCTTTATATTTGAAATTTTCGTATCCACATGGCTGGAGGTGGATGTGGTGCTATTATTTTGACCGCAACTGTATATACATACTGTCTAGGTATAAGCGGGGCAATTAGAACTGCACCAACAAGGGTGTTGGAGACTATATTGCACATCCAATCAATAGACATCCTTATAAAGTATGAGGCAGCCCTTGCTGCAAGTCGTCTACAAGTGATAGGTGAATGGATAAATCGAGACCACAAAAGGTACCATCAGAAGATTTTAGAATCTCTATTTGGACACATTCAAGCACCTGTGCCAGACAGACGCTCCTGGGAGAACGCAACACTGGCTCATGTGTCAGTGGGAATGTGCTGCTACACGGATGGGTCTAAACTGGGAGGTAGAACGGGTCTGAAACTTTTATTAAGGAAGCATAAGTCGAAATTTACTTCCGCCTCTCAAATAACGGAGTGCTTGAATAAGCTTAGGAACTCCACAAAGCCTAAAAACGCTAATATTTGCACAGATAGACAAAAGGTAATTAAAGGTCAAGTCCAGAACCTTGAGGGACTGTAAAAAGGTGATAAATGATTACTCAACTCAGAGACGGCTGTGTATCTTTTGGATGCCAGCATACATCGAAGTTATTGAAAACGAGCAGGCAAACAGTTTGGCCACAAATGGCAGAGAACTTCAAGTAGTAAATTTAGAAAATTCCATACCTTCCGCAGCCACGAAGGATGAGTTGAAACACTGGGCATTAACGGCTTACAAATTGGTGTGGGATAGCGAAACATTGTTACAAACTCCTTTTCTCCAAATGAGAGGAGAAAAGGAAGTTTTCTGAAACTCAACAAGATCGAGATTAGTACGAGTAAGATGATGAGTGTTCTATCGGGACACTCAAGCTTACAAGTACATTTGCATCGTAGAGGACTCACAGATAACGACGAATGTAGGGCATGCAAGAACAGCCAAACGATGGCACATTTTCTGTGACATAGCCCTGCTTTCCCGATATTTCGGGTAGGACAAATTACCAGACTTCACCAATCTCAGAGGAATTGCTGTAAGATACTGAGAAATTTCGTGTCTAGTACCGATTTTCTATATATAACTTATAAGGTTTTAAATGATCATAAATAAGAAGCGCACACCAGGTCGAACCACTAGCTTAGGTGTATATTCATGGACATGAGCCGTTGAAAGTCTCCTCTCTGCAGCATAACCTAACAAATATCGGTACCGGAAATATATGATAGACTTCACAGAAAGGCCGACTCCAGTATATGCAGACGTCATTTACTCCATTCTTCCTCATCACCGCAGCTCCAACAGAAGTCATTGGACTCAATACCTAACCTTCTGGCGTATTCGCCGGTCAACAAGTGTCCCGTCAGAAAGTCTTTTTCTACTTAGTACGAGGAGACATATTGACTTCTCTGTTCGTATCTTGGCCTGATTTGTTTAGCTACCCTAATGTTGCCGATTTTCATTGGACTGCCTGATTGCCACTTGCCTAAATCAGCTTTGCAGTTCCCCGGTATATCCCAATGCCCCAGTACCCATATGAGGAGTATGTGAAACTGCCCAGCCATCTCGTCAAGAGATCAGCGGCAGTCGAGGGCTGTTTGTGAATTTAGGGACGTGGCCTCCGGAGAATTGATGGTAGCTTGAATGACCGAGTAAATGACAACGCCAGTGTTGGTCACTACGTTGCGACGCAGCCACTTGGCGACTTCCTTATTGCCATTATGTCGGCTTAATAGACACTACTGGTATCTGGTAATCTAAGAGCTATATCCAGACTGGTTGCTTTGCAGTGCACTCCAACCTTATCATCAAGCTTCGTCTTTCAATATATTCTACCTCCTTGGGAGTATTGTAATGGCTTCTATGAATGTACTAAATACTTAGGTATTATAGTAGACATCAAGCTAGACTTCAAACCTAATACATATTCCGGAAGAGCTATATTTATAGACTCTGGGCAATAAAAAAACCGCTGGGGTGTTGACCTTGCGCAGAGTTTATTGCTTGTATATGTAAGAAGATAGAACGATAATGCTCTACAGAAATCCAACTTCTAAATTAAGTTCAGCAAATGACTGGTATGTGTACTCGTATCACTGGTTCGTAGAGAATAACACCGGCCTTACACCTAATAGTAAGGCAATATGCCGCAGCTACTTCTATTACACATAGGGAACTGTAACTTTGCCGTCTTTTCTAAGGGATATCCATTGCAGAAAGACTGCCTGGACTCTGCAGGGTACATCAGGCAAAAATCTTAGATATTAATGAGTTACTCGTAGCAGAATGACTGATAACACTGTGCTCGAAATGGATACTTTGATTATGTAACAGATAGGGGACCTTATGTATATAGATATTTCGATCATTTCGTACAATACACAGCACAAACTTCAGTCGTTCTATCTCTACTGTCGAAGTTACTGACCAAAGTGTGCCGAATCGGAGACCAACTGACTTCATTTTTAGATAGAACTTATGCCTCTACATCGTGTTAGCGGACATTTTTATACCCTACACCACACTGTGGTACAGAGTATTATAACTTTGTGCATTTGTCTGTAACACCCAAAAGGAGAAAAAATAGACCCATCGTTTATTATACCGATCGACTTAGAATCACTTTCTGAGTTGATTTAGCTATGTCCGACTGTCCGTCTATCTGTCCGTCCGTCTGTCTGTGCATGTATTCTTGTAATAAAAGTACAGGTCGCAATTATGGTCCGATCTCGACGAAACTTTACACATATCTTTTTTTGGGCCAATGACGATCCCTATTGGTTCGGTTCAGATTTAGATTGGAGCACTCTAAATGGGTCAAAGTGGGATTTTTCAAAATTTGCCCCTACCCAAAAGTTCGACCCAAATTCCGGGACATCAGAATTCGTTTTCGAGGTATGGTTCCTTCGGCAAAGTTTCTTATTTTGATCCCTAGAATACGATTTTCACCGAGCAATGGGCGATTTTTAAATCGACCCGCCCTAATATGTATGAAACCCCGATTTCACATGTAAGCGCTGTCAAAACTGTATTTTATATCCGATCAATATGAAATTCGGCAGAAAGAGTTTTCCTATTACATATATGAATGAACACTTTTAAATTTGGAAGAAATCAGATCAGATTTAGATATAGCCCCCGTATATACGTTACCCCCGATTTGATATGTAAGCGCTGTAAAAATGCTATTTTATATCCGATCAGTGCGAAATTCGGCAAAAAGAGGTTTCTTTCCACATGAAGGAATACTGCCAAATTCGGAGAAAATCGGTTAAGATTTAGATATAGCCCCCATATACGGGTATATGTTACCCCCGATTTTAGATGTAAACGCTGTAAAAACTGTATTTTATATCCCATCAGTACGAAATTCGACAGAAAGAGGTCTTTTTACATGAATGAGTATTCAGGGAAAATCGGTTCAGATTTATATATAACCTCCATATATATGTTCCTCCTAATTTGGTATCAAAGCGCTATAGAAGTTGTACTTAACTTCCGATCATTAAAATTTTCCAGAAAGATGTTAGGAACGAATATTGCTTAATTTAGTGATTATCGGTTCAGAGTTAGATAATATGTTCATACCCATTTACCAATTACTCCAAATTATTATCGCAGTGACCTTTATCGCATTGTTAGGGAGTTGTAGGGTATTATATAGTCGGCCCCGCCCGACTTTCTGCCTTTCCTTACTGGTTTAGTTTTGTTGTTGACAACACTTAGTATAACCATTACCAAGTTTCACTAAAATCCGTTATATGAGCCAAAAAAAACTGTGATCACTTAACATGGAAATGCTCCAATATGAGTTTATTTGTACCCGAAACCATTCACATGCGATCCAAGGTGCAGGGTATATAAAAATCGGCATGACCGAACTTAACGTCACGTATACTTGTTACTTCTAAATACATTAAATCGTTTCAAAATCTTACTCGATTAAAGCACTTGAAAGTAAAAGCTGTTCTTCGCCTATTTTTCAGCAGACCTTTCTTTGTACAAATATTTAGATTAGAAACTCATTTCACTATGCGTGAGTGGTCTTCAGAAGAAGAAAAAAACTATCAATTGAACATCTTTTTTTCAATATTCACAATGATACAGCATTAAATTATGGGCATTAAGAAAAAATTAAAAAAAAAAACAAAATGATTTATACTTCATCAATGAATGAGTAGTTTAAACGAAATATTCGATTTCATGTACTTTACCCTCATTGCGGCTGTCGTTAATGTGGATATGGATATTGCCCGATGGACGGATGGATGGTTGGTTGGTTGAATGAATGATGAATATCTGTTGATATTGTTATAAAATGGTCAAATGATCAGATTGTCCTTAGTGGAGGGGTTACCAGCATCGACGGACCAGCCACATGTGGTTTGGCGATGTGGCCATTAGCTGTGCGGACTTATTTAATATTCCGCTCATTACATTGACCGCGATGATGTTATGCGTGTATTAGCGTTTGATTTATTCGGGCGAATATCATTCATTATGGGGCGTAAGTTTTTTTTTCACAAATTTGCAATTTGTCTGTTATGTTTTCCAAAGGGTGTTGTTTTTTTCATTGGGCGATAACTGTTAATCTAACAATATCCGGAATAAAAAAAAACGCGCAATCGTAGCGAATCAATAGCAACGACAATTTGCTAAACATGAAAAAAATATACAACGGAAATCACAAACTGTATAAGAGGAGTACCGAAGTTGTCTTATTAATATTAATTTCTATAAGTGCAAAAGCGGTACTTTGAAATTGTATCTTTTTTCTTCGTTTCACAAAAAATTAACTCCTTTTGTTTACACCCAACACACTTTGAGGCGGGTATTATGATTTTATGAATTTGTTTGTAAAACTTTAAAGAATGCGATTGAGAAATCAATATACCACCACTTTAGTGGAGGAGGAAAAAAACGTTGCTTGAAACATACATTTATTTTAAGGATACAGTCCAAACATATATTATTTGACACATACAAATAATATATGTTAGGACGCTCTAAACAAAACAATGTTTCCACCATAATATTTATACCCTACACCACACTGTGGTACAGGGTATTATAAGTTTGTTTCACGGCAGATGTTTGTAACACCTTAAAATAACATAGCTAGACCCACCTTAAAGTATACCGATCGACTCAGAATCACTAGCTGAGTCGATTTAACGATGTCGGTCCGTCCGTCCGTCCGTCCGTCCGTCTGTCCATGTAAAGTTGTTCGTCGACTACAGGTCGCAATTTCACTCCGATCGTTCTGAAATTTTGCAGTTTAGAGTATTTCGCGGCTGTTAAGATCGCTATTGAATTTGGTTGAAATCGGTTCAGATTTAGATATAGCTCCCATATATATCTTTCGTCCGATTTGGCCCTTTAGTCCTATAGAAGCTGTATTTTACATCCGATCGTTTGAAATTTAGAATGGTAGAGTTTCTTGATCCATGAACCAACATTGCTGAATTTGAAGAAAATCGGTTAAGATTTAGCTATAGCTCTCATATATATGTTTCGTCCGATTTGACCCTTTAGTCCTATAGAAGCTGTATTTTACATCCGATCGTTTTGAGATTTAGAATGGTAGAGTTTCTTGATCCATGAACCAACATTGCTGAATTTGAAGAAAATCGGTTAAGATTTAGCTATAGCTCTCATATATATGTTTCGTCCGATTTGGTCCTTTAGTCCTATAGAAGCTGTATTTTACATTCGATCGTTTTGAAATTTAGAATGGTAGAGTTTCTTGATCCATGGACCAACATTGCCGAATTTGAAGAAAATCGGTGCAGATTTAGATATAGCTCCCATATATATCTTTCGTCCGATTTGGTACTTTAGTCCTATAGAAGCTGTATTTTACATCCGATCGTTTTGAAATTTAGAATGGTAGAGTTTCTTGATCCATGAACCAACATTGCTGAATTTGAAGAAAATCGGTTAAGATTTAGTTATAGCTCTCATATATATGTTTCGTCCGATTTGACCCTTTAGTCCTATAGAAGCTGTATTTTACATCCGATCGTTTTGAGATTTAGAATGGTAGAGTTTCTTGATCCATGAACCAACATTGCTGAATTTGAAGAAAATCGGTTAAGATTTAGCTATAGCTCTCATATATATGTTTCGTCCGATTTGGTCCTTTAGTCCTATAGAAGCTGTATTTTACATTCGATCGTTTTGAAATTTAGAATGGTAGAGTTTCTTGATCCATGGACCAACATTGCCGAATTTGAAGAAAATCGGTGCAGATTTAGATATAGCTCCCATATATATCTTTCGTCCGATTTGGTACTTTAGTCCTATAGAAGCTGTATTTTACATCCGATCGTTTTGAAATTTAGAATGGTAGAGTTTCTTGATCCATGAACCAACATTGCCAAATTTGAAGAAAATCGGTTAAGATTTAGCTATAGCTCCCATATATATGTTTCGTCCGATTTGGCCCTTTAGTCCTATAGAAGCTGTATTTTACATCCGATGGTTTTGAAATTTAGAATGGTAGAGTTTCTTGATCCATGAACCAACATTGCCGAATTTGAAGAAAATCGGTTAAGATTTAGCTATAGCTCCCATATATATGTTTCGTCCGATTTGGCCCTTTAGTCCTATAAAAGCTGTATTTTACATCCAATCGTGTTGAAATTTAGAATGGTAGAGTTTCTTGATCCATGAACCAACATTGCCGAATTTGAATAAAATCGGTTAAGATTTAGCTATAGCTCCCATATATATGTTTCATCCGATTTGGCTCTTTAGATCCAATCGTTTTTATACCCTACATCACACTGTGGTACAGGGTATTATTTAAGTATAAAATGTCCCAAAAGTAAATTTATGTAAACAATTTATACATGAATTACAAAATTTATATATCAGAGTTATTCAATATTACGAGAGTGGTGTAGGGTATTATATAGTCGGCACCGCCCGACTTTAGCCTTTCCTTACTGGTTCTTATTTGGAACTATTATTTTCCAAACATTAAAGTATTAAAAAAGTATTATTAAAGTATTATTAAAAAGTATTATTAAAGTATTATTAAAGTATTATTAAAAGTATGCATTAAAGTATTAAAAAAATATATCGATACCTTAATTGTTTGAGGTTTTTAGAAATCTAAATTTAACTTTTTTGAAATTTTTATAGTTTGTAAAATTTCTTTATAATCGAAATACTGTATAACTATAGTTTGCTTAAAGTACTGACAACAAAAGATGTCTGAAGAGTTGGGAATTTAAAAAGAGTGCTTTAAAACAGAAGTTAATGCTATGTACCCGTATATCTTAATTAACTGGTTTTTATCAAAAACATATAAAATTTTGAGAAATCTATGAAATTTATATTTGAGTTGGTTGAGTTGAGAACGGTCTATATAATTCAAGGACGTATCAGCACCAAAAGTTAACTGCTTACAGCTTTAACATCTGTACATTCTTAAAAGTTATTAAGTGCAATTTACATTGATAATAATATAATTTAAAATAGCTTCCGAACATAATTGCAAATTCTTGCAATTCATTGCAAATCTAGGTCAAAACTGAATATTTAAATATATCTTGTAGGACCAAAGTTATGAACCTTCGAATGTAAGTACTTTTCACAGAGCGTCAATGTTTAGTGAAATGTTGAATCTTAAATAACTGCTATACTACTAATCGGAATCGTCCGCAATTTCACATATAGTATTAGTTTCTTGGTCGCCACCATCTTGGGAAAATGGACAAGGTTACCACGCCCATTATGGTACCTCCCATACAAATGGACCATTTTTAACAACAAATTAACAGCTTATACATTTGATTCCAGTCTACTTATATAAAAATACTTCCAATTTTGTGGATTGTAATGTTTTAACAGTACCTACATATATCCCCGTAAAAAAACTGCGTTATTCGCACGTCCCTTTTGGTACCTCCCAAACAAAGTGGACAAAATAAAAAATATGAAATATGTTTTTTTTTATTACTTTCACAATATGGGTCATAATTTATACATTTATCTAGAATCAGTCAGTATTTACTCGGTTTAAGACCATGTGTTTCAGTTACTTTCTGTCTATTGCAAAAATGTAATAGAAACAAATACAACCAGTAAGGAAAGGCTAAAGTCGGGCGGTGCCGACTATATAATACCCTACACCACTCTCGTAATATTGAATAACTCTGATATATAAATTTTGTAATTCACGATTGGATGTAAAATACAGCTTTTATAGGACTACAGGGCAAAATCGGACGAAATATGTATATGGGAGCTATAGCTAAATCTTAACCGATTTTCTTCAAATTCGGTAGTGTTGGTTCATGGATCAAGAAACTCTACCATTCCAAATTTCAAAATGATTGGATGTAAAATACAGCTTCTTCAGGACTAAAGAGCAAAATCGGACGAAACATATATATGGGAGCTATAGCTAAATCTGAACCGATTTTCTTCAAATTCGGCAATGTTGGTTCATGGATCAAGAAACTCTACCATTCTAAATTTCAAAATGATTGGATGTAAAATACAGCTTCTATAGGACTAAAGAGCAAAATCGGACGAAAGATATATATGGGAGCTATATCTAAATCTGAACCGATTTTCTTCAAATTCGGCAATGTTGGTTCATGGATCAAGAAACTCTACCATTCTAAATTTCAAAATGATTGGGTGTAAAATACAGCTTCTTCAGGACTAAAGAGCAAAATCGGACGAAACATATATGGGAGCTATAGCTAAATCTTAACCGATTTTCTTCAAATTCGGCAATGTTGGTTCATGGATCAAGAAACTCTACCATTCTAAATTTCAAAATGATTGGATGTAAAATACAGCTTCTATAGGACTAAAGAGCAAAATCGGACGAAAGATATATATGGGAGCTATATCTAAATCTGAACCGATTTTCTTCAAATTCGGCAATGTTGGTTCATGGATCAAGAAACTCTACCATTCTAAATTTCAAAATGATTGGGTGTAAAATACAGCTTCTATATAACTAAAGGGCCAAATCGGACGAAACATATATATGGGAGCTATAGCTAAATCTTAACCGATTTTCTTCAAATTCGGCAATGTTGGTTCATGGATCAAGAAACTCTTCCATTCTAAATTTCAAAACGATTGGATGTAAAATACAGCTTCTATAGGACTAAAGGGCTAAATAGGACGAAAGATATATATGGGAGCTATATCTAAATCTGAACCGATTTTCTTCAAATTCGGCAATGTTGGTTCATGGATCAAGAAACTCTACCATTCTAAATTTCAAAATGATTGGGTGTAAAATACAGCTTCTATATAACTAAAGGGCCAAATCGGACGAAACATATATATGGGAGCTATAGCTAAATCTTAACCGATTTTCTTCAAATTCGGCAATGTTGGTTCATGGATCAAGAAACTCTACCATTCTAAATTTCAAAATGATTGGGTGTAAAATACAGCTTCTATATAACTAAAGGGCCAAATCGGACGAAACATATATATGGGAGCTATAGCTAAATCTTAACCGATTTTCTTCAAATTCGGCAATGTTGGTTCATGGATCAAGAAACTCTACCATTCTAAATTTCAAAATGATTGGATGTAAAATACAGCTTCTTCAGGACTAAAGAGCAAAATCGGACGAAACATATATATGGGAGCTATAGCTAAATCTTAACCGATTTTCTTCAAATTCGGCAATGTTGGTTCATGGATCAAGAAACTCTTCTATTCTAAATTTCAAAACGATTGGATGTAAAATACAGCTTCTATAGGACTAAAGGGCTAAATCGGACGAAAGATATATATGGGAGCTATATCTAAATCTGAACCGATTTCAACCAAATTCAATAACGATCTTAACAGCTGCGAAATACTCTAAACTGCAAAATTTCAGAACGATCGGAGCGAAATTGCGACCTGTAGTCGACGAACAACTTTACAAGGATAGACGGACGGACGGACGGACGGACAGACATGCTTAAATCGACTCAGCTAGTGATTCTGAGTCGATCGGTATACTTTAAGGTGAGTCTAGCTGTGTTATTTTCAGGTGTTACAAACATCTGCCGTGAAACAAACTTATAATACCCTGTACCACAGTGTGGTGAAGGGTATAAAAATTGGTAGAGAGTTTTAATTGCTTGGTAGAATTGACTGCAGTTTCGATATACACCAAGATTTTCAAATAGGTATTGTTATCTTCGTTCACACAAAGAAAAAAATCATTATTCCCAAACGTAAAAAATGTATGTGGCAAGCGATTTATGTTTATCCCAAACCCCAAAGAAACGTTTATAGCAAACGGTCAGTGTACTTTTCATAAATGATTTATTTTTATTACAAACCCTGTGATATGTTACTTGCAAATGGTTATTGCTTTTGTCACAAGCAATATCTGTTCATCCCAAACCTTATGATACGTTTGAAGCAAACGAGTATTGTGTTTGTCACAAGCAATACCTGTTTGTCAATAATTCAGAAAACGTTTGTCGCAAAAAAATAATTTGTTTGTGTTATGAAATTTTGTAAATGTTTTAATCAAAAATGTCACAATTGTTGGTAAAATGTACCCAGGAGCTCCACGACAAACATCTCTGCTATTATTTGGCTGATATCTTCCAATTGAGTTAAAGACAAACTGTAAATAAGAAAGCATGTATGTTAGAACATATTTAAAATTTAAGAGACCATTTTATGAATCAATGCGAGATGTTATCTCAGCATATAGCAAACTATTTAGTCCAAAGTGAACCTCATAGGTCGATATTAAAAAAAGTTTCCACTTCCGTGAATAGAAGACCAAACTACTTCAGAAAATAACTTCGGGTGAAAAATCGTGGTGTATTATTTTATTAAAAAAACAAATTTACCTCCTTATTTTTGAACATTTCAGCTGTTTTCAAAGGGATAAAATCAGAAGTATTCAGAAATATTGTGCCTGTTTGAGAAGACGATGGGTCTGATGGGGGTTTCAGCCATCGACTGAAGCTATGTTTTAGTTCAGCACATGTGGAAGATTTCATTTACAGTGTGGAAGATTTCATTCCAACAATAGTGCTACTGCCTTTTGCGTTGCCTCCGATGTTGTAGCGCTGGATGATGTAATAACAACAACCACTAATATAAAAAAACCAAAGCAACGATTTGCGATCAATGAAACGCCAAATGAAATAAACTGAACACATCGAACACTGTATGAAAATATTGAACATTTTTTGGAGAGCCGGCATACCAAAAACGATAGATTTTAACACAAGCTGTGGTTATTTTCCCACACGACTTCACGTCATTGGAGTCCGCAGTACATTGCAAAATATACCTAATTACATCGCTGTGCAGAATTTCAATTTTGATACTTGGGAAATATAGCACATCTGATACTTAAATTCTTCGGAGGAAATAATTTTGAGTTCACCGATAAAAACATTTCTAATTTTACGTGTAAGTCATGTCATGCTGTCATCGTGGAAAAACTTACGCCTGAACAACGTTTACAAATTATTCAGTTTTATTATCAAAATAAACGTTCGCCAATTGCGCAAAGCCCATTTTTTTTTTAATAAAAAAAAACACTTTCCAGTCGACCCACGACCTTGACACCCATGTGCAATATTTTAGCTCTCGTCAAGAGTTATCTTTTTGGCATTGACCGATTCCCGATCCGACGTACCAGAATCATCGGTCCATATATCTTCAAAAATGATGCCGTTGAGAAAATAACCGTCAATGGCGACCGTTATCGTGCCATGATAACCGACTATTTGACGCCTGAAATTGAAGCTCTTGATCTCGGCGACATTTGGTTTCAAAAAGACGGCGCCACTTCAAACACATCGCATCATTCAATTAAAGGATTTATTGAGAGAACACTTCGGTAAGCAGATAATTTCACGTTTTGGGCCGGTCGATTGGCCACCAAGATCGTATGATATCACACCGTTAGACTTTTTCCTTGTGGGGATATGTAAAGTCTAAAGTTTATGCGGACAAACCAGCTTCGGTTCAGGCCTTGGAGCAAAACATCACGCGTGTCATTTGCCAGTTAACAGTCGAAATGCTCGAACGAGTCATCGGACTCGATTGGACTCAACGGATGGACCATCTGAGATATAATATGATATAATCTTCAAAAAATAAATGCCAAAGAATGTTCTTTCAAATGATAATAAACATTCCCCATTCAATTAGAATTTTCTGTATTTTGTTCTTCGCTTCGAAAGGAGGGATGAATAGAAAAATCTCCACCATCGTCTGCATAACGCACTCTCACAAAATGAGAACAAGTTACACTCTTTGTTCTCCCAACTCTCGTTAAAATGTTCAATCATGCTTAAAAACAATGTGTTACGTAATGTGTAAACGTAAATTATAAAAATTGTAGAACGAAGGAATGTTCGTGTACAGCAAGATAAACTTCGTTTACGATAAACGTTTTCATTCACTGGAAATATTTCAACTGTTACGGGAAAAGTAGGGCGTTTGAGACAAAGAACTATGTTTGCAATAAACTACGTACAAACGTTTTTTTCTTTGCGTGTGAAAGCGATGTTTTCAGTATTCCCAGCCCTCATAATTTCCTTAATTTAAATGGTATCCCGGCTTTATCGAGCTTATACTTCAAAAAATAAAGATATGGTTGAAATATATCCATGAAAATTGGAATTTTATAAAAAAAAACCTTAAAAAAAAAGAACTTGACCTTAAAAAAATTTCCAACACATATATTCTTAGGTAACTCCTTCCACTTGTTACTCTGGTTTGCTTAGCAAATAATAAAACATACCCTTGTTCCTGCAAAAACTGTCCTTTACATATTATATTTGAATTCATAAAAAACTTTATTAAAGGCCTTCACCAAATTCACACTTTAAAATATTTGTTAGAAAAAATCTGGGGTATTCCTTGATGTCTCTCCGCTCCTTAACAACTCCTTACTTCCTGCAGAACTGTAAGGAAAAATACAAAATTATATATCAAAATTAAGCCAATACAATTAAGTGGTTTCTTTTTAGGCCATACCTGGTTGATTCTCACGATATTTCATGCAATTGAATACATTGAAAAGACAGCGATTGTCATATTTGGTACACGCTCCATTCACAGTGTCTTTAGCGAACACTGGAGGTCCACCACCGGCTGCGCACAATATCGCGACGTTATCGGCACATCCCTCTGGACGACCGTTAGAGGCACCATTCGCCACGGAAGCGATTAGAACTACGATCAGCGCCAGTAAAGTAAAGCCGAGAGATTTCATTTTGCAACTGTTGAAAGCGAATTGTAATGCAGTGCAATTTATTTGTGTTTTCTTTTTGTTTGTTTGTAAAGATGATTGATTGATGATCACGACGTTTGAATCAAAAGTAATTTGCTTATCTAAATGAATGAATAGTTTAGAATCTTCTCAAGTGGAAATGTGGGTGAGAGTAGTTTTGTGAAGAAGGGACTCGAGATATATTTTTTTTAAATATTTGTATATTCGATTAGGAGTACTACCAAAAAATAGAGAGCATATTAAGTTGTTCAGTACAATTGCAACGTGATTAAATATGTCAGATCACATTATTAATATATATTGAAATTACATTATAATTGTATATTTGTGGTAAAAATATATATTTGTCAGAATTTTTTTCATCGAACTATAGTTCGTATAAGAAAGCTTTTTTTGTATATTGCTTCCTGATAAGACGTTCCCAATAGGGCAGCCACAGCCGTGAGCACATTTGATAAATATATTACTATTTTTTGTGGATGTCATATTTAAAATATTTTAATTCACAATTCTTATGGGGATTTTAACTCTGGACAATTTCCAATATTTATTTACAAAGGTTTTATGCAAGTAATAAATTAACTGTTTCTAATGGAATTTGTGAAATTTTGAAGGCAGCATATGGAATTATGTAATGTAATATCAATTATCAACATTTTTTTGAAAAAAACAAAACGAATGTTATTCAAGAATAATACAATTTCAACAAAATTTTCAAGAAAAATACAATTTACAAAAACTGTGTAATTTTCTAAAAAAATTAATTTAAATGAAAATTTCCAGAAAATTTACATCAAATTTGATGAATTTTTTTTTATGAAAAATAATACAATTTAGTAATTTTCTAGAAAATGGAATTTCAACAAAACTTTCAACAAAAGTTTCCAGAAAACTAAATTTCGACGGAATTTTGTAGACAAATGCTACTTAAACCAAATTTGCATAATGTATTTTCGATGCAATTTTGTAACAAGTAATTCAAACGAAATTTTGTAGAAATCGGAATTTCAAAGATTTGTTTATAAAATTAAAATTTTCATTAATACTTTCTATAAAAATTTTATTTCAACGAAATTTTGAAAATTTTAATATTGTTGAACATTTGAATAACAGTAAAACTTAAACGTACTTTTTTCAAAAAATTTAATTTTAACTTAAAACAATTAAATATTATTTTTCGATGGTCATTAAAAAAATCAAAAAAAAGGTCGATCTTCACAAAAAAAAATTTATCAATAATATAAAAAATTAAATATTTTATAAAAAAAAAAAATGCAACGAAATTTTCAAGAAAATTGTAATTTCAATAAATGTTTCTAGAAAAATGCAATATAAGCAAATTTTTCTAATGAAAAATGTAATTTTTACGCAATTTTGTAGGAAAAATTATATAAACAAAATTTTGTAGAAAATTAAATTTTAACAATATTTTTTATAAAATTAAAACATTCATTAAATATTCTACAAACATTTTACAACATACTACAACAAAGAAAAATTTAATTTCGTAGAAAAAATTTTTAAAACTTGTATCTAAAATCCCAAACAATTAATTTTAACGAAATTTTCTAGAAAAATTCAATTATGTAGACATTTTGTAAAAAAACAATTTCGACAAAATTTCTAAAAATGCAATTTAAAAGATTTTTCTTTATAAAATAGCAATTTTCATTAAGTTTTCTATAAAAATTTAATTTCAATGAAATTTTGTACAAAAATGCTATTTCGATGAAAATTTAAAAAAAAAATATTAGCAAATATGTATATATATGTATATGACATTTAAAAGATCTTTTCTAGAAAATTTAAATATATGAGAACATTTGAATAATAGTACAATTTAAATGAACTTTTTTAGAAAAATGCAATATCAATGAAATTTTTAAGAAAATTTTAATTTTAAAAAAGGTTTCTAGAAAAATGCAAAAAAAGTACAAAAAGTGCAATATAAACAAAATTGTGTAAGAAAAATGCAATTTCTACGCAATTTCGTTGCATAATTATATAAACGAAATTTTCTAGAAAATTAAATTTTAACAATATTTTTCATAAAATTTAAAGTTTTTAGAAAAATGTCATTTCAACTAATAACAATAATACAATTTCAACAACATTTTCTAGAAATATATAATTTTGACGCATTTATTTAGAAAATTAAATTTAAATTATATTTTCTAGAAAATTTACATACATTTTGATGACAATTTTAAAAATAATACAATTTAGTAATTTTCTAGAAAATGAAATTCCAACGAAATTATCAAGAAAAAGTTACAGGAAAATTCAATTTCGGCGCAATTTGATAAAAAAAATGCTATATAAACAAATTTAAAAAAAGTTATTTCGACTCAATTTTGTAAAAAATAATTCAAACGAAATTTTGTAAAAAAATGCAATTTCAAAGTTTTTTTTTATCAATTTACAATTTTCGTTAATATTTTCTATTAATATTTTTTTCAACGAAATTTTATACAAATACGCTATTTTCACGATATTTTCAAGAAAAATAAAATTTCAACAAAATTTTCAGGAAAAAAACAATTTCAATTTTATAGAAAATTCAACTTAAAAGAAATTTTCTAGAAAATTTAAATATTGGTGCACATTTGAAATTTTCCAGAAAATGAAATTATATAAGCGAAATTTTTTTTATAAAATCGAAATTTTCATTAAATATTTTAACAAAAGTTACAAAATATATATCGGCGAAATTTTGAAGAAATATGCATTTCAACAAAATTTTGTAGATATAAAAAATAATTTTGACGCCATTTTCTAGAAAATTCAATTCAAATGAAATTTTGTAGAAAATTTATTTTTGATAAAAATAAATTGTATTATTTTTAAAATGTTGATAAAAATTTTAAAAATAATACAAATTAGTAATTTTCTAGAAAATGGAATTTCAACAAAAGTTTAAAGAAAATCCAATTTCGAAGCAATTTTTCAAGAAAAATAAAATTTTAACAAAATTTTCTAGAAAAATACAACTTCAACGCAATTTAAACAAAATTTTCTTGAAAATTTAAATTTTGGTGAACATTTACATAAAGTTAAATTTAAACAATGCAATTTCAACGAAATTTTCTAGAAAATTTAAATTTTAACAAATTTTAATTTTAAAAAAATGCAAAAAGAAAATACATCTATTGCAGTATAAACGAAATTGTCTATTGTAAAATGTAATTTCTACACAATTTTGTAGAAAAATATATATAAACGACATTTTCCACAAAATGAAATTTCAACAATATTTTGGATAAAATTGAATCGAAATTTTCAATAAATTTTCTAGAAAAATTTTATTTCAAAAATTTTTTTTTGAGAAATACAATTTCAACAAAAGCTTGGTAAAAGACAACTTCGACTTAAAAAAGTTGTCTAAAAAAAATTAAATAATTTTCAAAAATCTCAAACAATTAATTTTAACGAAATTTTCTAGAAAAATGCAATTATGTTGAAATTTTGTAAAAAAATGAAATTTCGACAAAAATTTCCTAAAAAGCCATTTTCAAAGATTTTTTATAAAATTGCAATTTTCATCAAGTTTTAGAAATATACAAATTTAACGCAATTTTATAGAAAATGCAATTTAAACGAAATTTTCTAGTAAATATAAATATTGGTGAACATTTCAATTATAGTACGATTTAAACGTATTTTTGGAAAAATGAAATTTTGACTAATCTTTTTAAAAAAATGCAAAAAAATTGTAATATAAATGAAAATGTGTAACGAAATGCAAGAAAAATAAAATTTCAACAAAATTTTCTAGAAAAATACAATTTCAACGCAATTTTAAAGAAAATGCATTTTAAATGAAATTTTCTAAAAAACCTAAATATTAGTGAACATTTGAATTATAATAAAATTAAAAAAAAAATTTGAAAAAATGCAATTTCAACGAAATTTTAATTTTAACATATGTTTATAGAAAAATTAAAAAATCTACAACTACATATTGCAATATAAACGAAATTGTGTAATGAAAAATGTAATTTCTACGCAATTTTGTAGAAAAAATTATATTAACGAAATTTTTTAGAAAATGTAATTTCAACGATATTTTTTATAAAATTGAAATTTTCGAGAAAAATTATATTTCAACAATTTTTTTTTTGAAAAACTGAATTTGAACACATATTTTCTAAAAAGACATTTCTACAAGGTAAAATTTAGTTTGGAAGAAATTTTTTAAAATCACAAACAATTAATTTCTACAAAATTTTCTAGAAAAATTCAATTATGTTAAAATTTTTTAAAAAATGGAATTTCGACAAAATTTTCTGAAAATGCAATTTCAAAGATTTTTTTTATAAAATTGCAATTTTCATTAAGTTATTTCAATGAAATTTGGTACCAAAAATTTCGAAGAAATTTTCTAAAAAAATTTCAATTATTGAAATTTTGTAAAAAAAAAAATGCAGTTTCAACAAAATTTTCTGAAAATGTAATCCAAAGATTTTTTATGAAATTGCAATTTTCAATAAGATTTAACATTTGCATAATAGTAAAATTTAAAAAAATGCAATTTCAAGAAAAGTTTTCTAGAAAAATGCAAAAACTCTACAACTATTGCGATAAAAACGATATGTAATAAAAAATTTAATTACTACGCACTTTTGTAGAAAAAATATATAAACAAAATTTTCTAGAAAATGAAATTTCAATTAAATTTTCTAGATAAATGTTATTTCAACAAAATTATTTTGAAAAATACAATTTCGACAAAAGTGTTCTAAAAACATTTAATTTCGAAGAAATTTTTTAAAATCTGAAACAATTTTTTTCAACGAAATTTTCTGGAAAAATTCATTAATGTTGAAATTTTGAAAAAAAAAATAGCAATTTAGAAAAAAAATTCTGAAAACGTCATTTTCAAAGATTTTTTTTGATAGATTTGCAATTTTCATTAAGTTTTCTAAAAAAATGTTTTTTCAACAAAATTTTGTAATAAAATTTCCTAGAATAATACAATTTCAACGCAATTATATACAAAATGCAATTTAAGAAAATATTTTCTAAAAAATTAATATATTGATGAAAATTTTAATAATACGATTTGTACAATTTAAACGTATTCATCACATTTAATTTCAACGAAATTTTCAAGAACATTTTAATTTTAACAGAAAAATAGAAAAATATGAACGAAATTGTCTAATGAAAAATGCAATTTTGTAGAAAAAATTAATATATACGACATTTTCCAGAAAAAAAAATTCAACGAAATTTTTTATAAAATTTCAATTTTCACTAAAATTTTCTAGAAAAATGTGTGTTTCAAATATTTTTTTTGCAAAATGCAATTTCAACAAAAAAATTTCTGAAAAAGCAATTTCAAGGAAGAAAATTGTTATTTCGAAGAAATTTTCTTTAATCTCAGAGAAATAACTTTAACGAAATTTTTTAGAAAAAATTCAAGTATTTATGTTGAAATTTTGTAAAAAAAACGCAATTTTGACAAAATTTTCTAAATAAGTAAATTTCAACAAAACTTTCTAGAAAAAATGCAATTTTGATGAATTTTTCTAGAAAAATTTAATTTTGGTGGATTTTGTAAGAAAATACTATTTTGATGAAGTTTTCAGAAAACCATTTAGGAAAATGCATTTTCAAGAAATTGTGCAGAAAAATTCGTATTCATCACATTTAATTTGACAAAAGTTTCAAGAACATTCAATTTTAACGAAATTCTATTTTCTTGAAAATTTATGTTTATTTTTCTAGAATTTTCATTAAAATTGCATTTTCTAGAAAATTAACAGCAGTTATGATGAACTTTTACAAATACAATACAATTTAAATGTAATTTTCTAGAAAAAGGCAATTACAATGACATTTGCAAGAATATTTTATTTACAACAAAAGTTTCTAGAAAAATGCAACTTTGACACAATTTTCTACAAAAGTTGCACTGTAAACGAAATTTTCTAATGAAAAATGCAATTTCGACACAATTCTAGAACATGAAATTTCTACGCAATTCTAAAAAAAGGCAATTTCACCAAAATTTTTCATAAAATTTCAACTATTTTTTTTTTTTTGAAAATGTAATTTCAACAACTATTTTCTAAAAAGGCAATTTTAACGAAGAAAAAAAAATTGCAAAAAACAATTTTTTAAATTAATTTTGTCGACTACAAAAAAAGCATTTTTAGCAAACTTTTGTAGACAACGTCAATTTCAATGTTGATGAATTTTTCTAGAAAAATTCAAGTTTTGTGGATTTTTCTAGAAAAATGATAAAGGTTCCAGAATTTCATTTTTGAAAATAAATTTTGCAGAAAAATGCAATGTTTGAAAACAATTTTTTATGGTATTTTTTAAAACAAACTTCCTTTAAAATTTCGATTTTTTTAACTGTCGTTAAAACAATTAGACAAAAACATATTTTTTTCCAAAAAAAAATGGTTTTTGCTGACACGAAAAAACCATAAAAAATAGAAAAAAATCGCCAAAATTGGTTTGTTGCCCCTTTTCAAAGCTAGAATCTTAACGAGGAAAACGATGTCCATTTGATGTCTATTGTGAATATATATCAGTTGCTGAATTCAGAAACTTTATTTATGACCGATTTCACATTGCACAACATGTTTAAACAATTGTTAAGTCCTTATTCATAAGTGGTTTATAAAACTAACTGTCAATGTTAAGACGTTCATCAAACAGTCCTTAAGTTTTTATGAATATTATTATATTCCTTGGCGTATGTCCTCAACAACGGCTAACTTCCTGGAGGACTGCAAGAAATATTGTATACAAAGGGTTATATGTATCAAATTTATGCCAGCACAATGAAAAACACTTTTGAACATACCTCGTTTATTCTCACTATAGTTTATGCAATTCGACACATTGAAAAGACAACGATTATTGTATTTGTTACACTTCCCACTTCCAGTGTCTTTAGCGTACACTGCAGGTCCACCACCGAGAGCGCACAATATTACTTTAATTTGATCACAATTCTCTGGAACCTTGAAAGTGGCAGCATTCGCCAAAGAAGCAATTAGAACGACGATCGCCAGTGATGTGAATCCGAGAAATTTCATTTTGCAACTATTGGAAAACTGTTGCAATGTATTGCAATTTATTGGTTTTTCTTTGAATAACTTATTGATGACTGCGGTGATGAAATCACGAATTATTCATGATTCTGTAATTATTCATGTTTCAGTAGATGAATACTAAGATTCGACCATTCTGAACTTTATCACTTTAATTCTGAGAAGCTAATATCATTTGCTACGAAAAAATGTGTAAAACAGCGGAGGAGTGACCTAATGCATATATTTTTTATTACTTTTTTGCAATGACTATAGTCTGACAGAATATACTAAATTTCATATTATGTACTTTCATACAAGCGAGGGTACACTTTAGTCGGTTTACTCTGCCGAAGTGTTTGTACATGCTTCATTAATTACTATGCGGTTACAAATTATCTACTAATATTACAATAGCGGGTGAATAACAAATAGAGATATTGGTTAGGGTTTGCAATATTTATGGATGTCGTAATATTTTGGATAAATTTAATAAAAAATCACATAAAAAAATTAAGAGTATTTGCTTGAATGCAATATGTACTTATTCCTATACCGTGATCCTTATATAAGTATCGGGGTTTTCAATAAGAGCGCTACAAAAGTTTTTTTTTAAATAAAACAAAAACGGTTTTGGATATCAATGAAATTCTTTATTCCTGTGAAAGTACGTTCGATGCCATTATGTATGGAACTCGATTTCTTTTGCATGGCCATGAACCCAATTTTCGACGGTTTTCGAGCATAAATCGGCCGATACTGCTGCAATTTCACCTTCGATATTCGTACGAAGTTCATCAATCGTTGTTGGCATAGACCATAGACTTGACGTAGCCCAACAGGAAATAGTCTAACGGCGTCAAATCGAACGACTGAGGCGGCCAATCGACTGGACCATTTCGTGAGATAAGCGATAGCGATTCCCATTCACAGTAACGTGCCGGTCTTGATCATCACTGAAGCAGTACGGCCCAATGACGCCGCCGGCCCATAAACCGCACCAAACCGTAATTTTTTCGGGATGCAATGATGACTCATGGAGTACGTGTGGATTGCTGTCTGACCAATAACGCATATTTTGTTTATTGACGAAGCCATTCAGCCAGAAATGAGCCTAATCGCTGAAGATGATTTTTCGATGAAAATCCGAACCACTGACTCCGAATTTCGGTAGTAAATTTTAATAATTTCGACTCGTTGTTGGCTCGTATATCTTTCCATCATGAAATGGCAAACCTTACTGAAGAGAAATGTCACAAGAGCGGCAAAAAATATGGCGTCGTTTGCTGTCCCTGTCGGTCTACACTGAGCCAAAAATTAACCTTATATAAGGTTAACTTAACCATAAATAAACATGATTTTGGAGTCTACGTTATATAAGGTTAATTTCTTGTTGACCGGTATTTAACAATAATAATATTTAATTTAACTATTCCATGGTAGAATTTTTTAACCATGAAAATTGTTAATATTATAATAGTAATTGTTACTTTAGCAATGCATTTTTGAATTTTTTAACCATGAAAATTGTTAATATTAACATTTCATAGTTAATTTATTGAAACAATGCATGTTCAATTTAACAATGAAATTGTTAATATTATTAACTATGAAGATTGTTATTGAAACCTTTTTTATTGTTAATTTAACTATTTAGTGGTTACTTCATGTAACCAGAAACATAGTTGTTTCAATAATTTTTAATATTTATATCAAATAAAACAAGAAAAATTTAACTTTGGAATTTTTATTTTTTATTTTATTTACAAAATATATGTTAATATATATATGTATAAGAAACAACTGAAAAGAAAAAAAAACAAAAAGGTTAGAAAATATAAGTATAAATGTAAAAAATGGTGCAATTCTAAGAAGATCTTTTGACTTTTTACCTAAATTCTATAGTTCAAAGAGCATAAGCATTTACCGATGGGCTGATCTGATGGAAAAATCTGCTCTGTGACTATAAGTTAAGTGCCTACGTTTCTGTGCTTGACCAACATGTGATCAGTCCCCGCTCAAAAGGTGCCGTCCACGTAAACTCCCTGAATCTTTCGATTATTAAGGGCCCAGGACGGTTAGGCACTTAGTTTGGGGTACTGAGCTTAGTCCGATCTTACGGCAAACTTATAGGAGAGAGGAGATTAATAACAAAGGCAATCTGATAGAAAGCCGATGTTCCACCAAAATCATAATCGGAATAGATATAAAAATCAAGGATTGGGTAAGTCAATGGATGATACTTCAAGGAAGTGCACTGAATTGTATATTAAAAACAAGTAAGAAGGTATAGTTGTTATTAAAGAATCAATATTTCACTAAATGTTAACCCTTTGTGTGGGAGGTACCAGAAGGAATGGACCAATATGGCCCATCTTTGAACTTAACCGGAGATAGAAAAAAATATTACCGTATACCAAATTTGAAGTGAATCGGTTACTCTTTTCGAGAGTTATCGTGCGCACTAGCCAGCAGACAGACGGACGGACATATCTCATTCGAGTTAAAATGACCCAAAACTAATATGCGCTGAACATACTTAGGGTCTTAGATCACTCCTCAAATATGTTACACTTTTTGCCCGTTGCAATTGATATATACCCTCGTATTACTAAAGTGAGGGTATAAAAAAACAAATGTATGCATGCATACCACTTTTCCTGTAATTACTTCGCACACTACAACTAGTATTGATACAGCTTATCAACAGTTTCTAGTATTGGCACAACTTACCAACAGATTCAAGGCCGGACTCCCAGCACAAGCAGCCGCAAGCCACAGAAAAAGAAACAACTGAAAAGAAAAAAACAAAAACATCGTTTATATGTATGTATGTAGGTATTACAAAGGCACTTCTAACAACATATGTATGTATATACATTTAACAGTATCAACATCGCACAACAAAAAAAACTAACGTATGTATGTACGGCGTAGCAGCCACAAGTGTTCAAACGAAAAGACAAGATGAACACATACCCACACGTACACATCACTTCTCTCCGTATGTTTGCTTGCTTCTGTATATACTTACGTACATACATTGTTGTTTTTTCATGCTCAGTTAATGCGACAGCGTGTACATATTTTTTTCCACTCTTAACCACTGAATTTCACAATTGTAATGGCATAATCACAAAAAATAATATTAATATTACATTCGCCTTTACTATAATTAAACAGGCACAAAACACTATTAACATTTTTAACACGCATATTTTATTATTTCACTTTTTAAATACACATATGTACATACATACTTGTAGTGAATGTAGTTCTTTACAAAATGTTTTACTACTTACCTCTATACCAACAGCTTCCGACAACAGCACTAGTCCCATCGACTATTCAACACCAACTGAACTCCCGCACTCGATCAAGCACCGAAGCTGGTATTTGGTGGTGTTTTCAATGAGCGAGATAAATTCTGTTACGACAGCCGCATTCGTTTCAACTTTGTTTAACTAAATACTCAACTTCGTCTAACACAAAGCAGGGATGATAATTTAGAGTAACCAAATGGTACAAAAATCGTTCTAAAAAGGTACTTTTTGGACCCAAAAAGTACCAATTTTAAAATTTGTTTAAATTCTTCTTGAAATATTGAGATAAAAATTAGTAAGATCCAATTCTACTAAATTATTATATACGCAAATATAAACCGATATTTACGGAAATTGATACAATCGGTCCATGTTTTTATTTAGACTCTACATATATAGAGGTACCTTCCGATTAGAATTCTGGACTCTCTAGAGAACGAATTTTTACCCGATTTCATATTGCATAAAATCATCTGTAAAAAAGGTAATTCATGTCTGTACAGGTTTAAATAAAATTAGTTGACTTTACATTGTATTTTATCCAGTATCGCTCCTTGTTAGAATTGCTTCACGTTTTGATATACGATTATATATGATGGTTCCAGACGAATTTGAGTTTTTGGTGTAGATGCCACGTTTTACAACCTACGTGCCTTTAATCTTTTCTTATATGTTTTTAGTTTCGTTAAAAATGCAAAATTTGTCAAATCGCAAATTTTTACACTTTTGAAACTGGAAAGGCGCGATTTCACACACAATAAAAAGAAACTGAATTTTGTTGTAATACAAGAGCCAAACATATTTCTTGGCGTTGCGTAACTATGTCGAACCATGTCGAAAGAGCATGTGTACGACTTATATAATTTTTTTTGAAAAAGTGTATATTTTTTCGTGCAAAGACATGTTTGATAAAAAGAAGTATCAAATGTGCCGCGGGAGTATCACGGTACTTTGAGGGTCTGAAAAGTACCAAAAAAAGTACTAAAGTATCAAATTTATCATCCCTGACACAAAGCAGTTGAAAAACGTCGACCACAACAGAGCCGAATTGTTGTTTATCTCGCACATTTTTCTGCCTCTCTTTCAAAAAAACCAACCATATATAATGTTAACTTAACCATTTTTCATGTACATTTGAAGGTTATTTTTGTCTTCGTAATCAAACATTTACCATGAAAAATTTAACCAGACACATGGTTAAAAAAATCATTGTATTTTCGGCTCTGTGTACTTTTGTAGCGTCCCTGTTTAAAAACCCTTTATAATCAACAGTAAATAATATATATGAGGGATTTCATGTCTAGTGAGTGAATTTTGAAAACAGATGTCTTTTAAAAGGGATGACACAAAATTTTAACCATATCTGGTAAGGACTGTCGGAGTTGGAGGGCGTTGGATTTTGAAATTTTGGACAAAGGGCCCTTTCTTTCCATCCATATAACTAATTACACTATACGAAGGGCTGTGCATAACTGGTGTAATGTGGTACCGAAACACGAACAAAATATTTAAAAAAAACTTTTATGGTAAACATTTTTTTAAAAAAAAATTCTTTAAAATTCCCTTTTTTTGGAAGGTGCCTTTAGTATTTGGAAATAGATGTTTAGTAACAGCCTTTAAAACTATTAGAAACAAATTGATTTAAAAAAACGTTTTTGTTGTCACAAAAAAAACATAAAAAAATAGAAAAAACCCGAAACTTTGTTTTCTCCAATTTTTGGAAGCTAGCATCCTTACAAAGAGAACAAGAAATTATAGCACTTTTGGTAGAAATAAGTGAATTTCAACATAATCCGGACCAAAAGTCTAACACATCGAAGGAGTGACCTAAGAGACCACAAGAATATTTGGCGGAAATTCGTTTGGGCCATTTTAAGTCATTTGAGCAATGTCTGTCTGTCTGGTTGATGAGCACGATAACTTTCAACAGGATTAGCCAATTGAATTCAAATTTGGTATATATTTCAAATCTCAGGCTAAAGTCAAAGATGGACTATGTTGGTCCACTCATTCCAGTACCTCCCCCACGAAGGGTCAAAATTTAGTGAGTTATTGATTATCTCATAACTTCTATACTACTACACAGAATCTTTCACAATTCCAAACATAGTGTTAAATGCTAAGTCGCTGTCATTTTGAGAAAAATAAGCGAAGTTGCCACACCCTTTTTGGTACCTCCCATACAATTGGACCATTTTGCACAAAAAGTTAACGACTTATAACATATATTCCTGCATATACAAGCACTTGAAATTTTGTACAGTGTAATGCTTTTATAGTATCCATTGTATATTAAAAAAAAATTCGTTATTGCCAGGCCCTTTGGTAAACTCCCAAACAAAATTTCCAAAATATAAAATTAGCAATTATTTTTTGAATTTTCATATTTTTACAATATGGGTCATAATTTATATATTTATCCATAGACTTTTTGCAAATAAGCATTGTTTTCCTCGTTAGGATGCTAGCTTTCAAAAAACGAAACAATCATTTGTTTGTGAATTTTTTTCTATTTTTTATGGTTTTCTTGTGCCAGCAAAAAACGACGTTTTTTAAATGAAATTTTTTTTCTAATTGTTTTAACGACAGTTACTAAACTTCAGTTTCTACATGAAGTGATGTTTCCAGCATCTTTAGCACTAATAGTTTCCTTTAATTTAAATGGTATCTCAGCTTTAAATGGTATCGAGCTTTTACATCAAAAAATATGATTCAGATACTAAAGGTACATTCCATGAAAATTGGAATTCTACACCATTTTCAATTGTAGTTCGAAAAAAGTCAATTGAAATTCGAAGATTCCATTTGAAATTCGAAAAATATCTATTGAAATTCGGATATTCCATTTGAAATTCGAAAAAGGTCAATTGAAATTAGAAAAACATCAATTGAAATTCGAAACACATCAATTGAAATTCGAAATTCATCATTTGAAATTCGAAAAATGTAAACAAAATCAATGCTGTATATTAGATGGGGTAGCATTTAATTGATACAATTTGTCTGTGTTAAACCTTTAATATTAAAATATTTAAATATGTTTTGTTTCAACTAATTTTGAATAAATATTCATAAAAGATAAGATCATCTATATGTTTTCTGTTCGTGACATTACAGGTCAAGATTTAGTCAGCAAATGTGTTTAAATAAATTCTACCCAATCTAATGTACAGATTTGTTTACATTTTCGAATTTCAATTGATGTATTTCGAATATCAATTGATGTTTTTCGAATTTCAATTGGTGTATTACGAATTTCAAATGGAAAAATTCGAATTTCAATTGATGTATTTCGAATTTCAATTGATGTTTTTCGAATTTCAATTGATGTGTTTCGAATTTTAATTGATGTTTTTCGAATTTCAATTGATGTGTTTCGAAATTCAATTGATTATTTTCGAATTTCAAATGGAATCTTCGAATTTCAATTGACCTTTTTCGAATTTCAAATAGAATCTTCGAATTTCAATTGATCTTTTTCGAAATTGAATTGATTTTTGTCGAGTTACAGTTGAAAATGGTGTAGAAAAAAAATGTTACAATAAAAAAATTTAGTTATGGTTTCATAAAATAATATGACTCAATCTATACATAAAAAAGTTTTTAGGTCCGGGAAAAATTTTTTTGTAGCACAGTGATATCTGCGATTTTCTTTACAATACAAAGTAATTAACAAAACAAGTAAAAGCGTTAAGTTCGGCCATGCCGAATCTTATATACCCTCCACCATGGGTAGCATGTGACCTCACAAAATAACTCAAGCCTAAAGAAAATAACACCGAAAAACACAAAAAAATATAGTAGATGAGAACAGTAGGAATTACAAGAAGTCGGATACTATATATGGGAGCTATATCTAAATATGGACCGATATCGCCCATTTGCAATCCCAAACAACCTGCAACTATAAGAAATATTTATACCAAATTTTATCAACCTAGCTCTATTATTAGGGACTGTAGCGTGATTACAACAGACTGACGGACGGACGGACAGACGGACATGGCTAAATCGTCTTAGAATTTTACGAGGATTAAGAATATATATACTTTATGGGGTCTCAGATCAATATTTAGAGGTGTTACAAACGGAGTGACAAAATGAATATACCCCCCATCCTATGGTGGAGGGTATAAAAATACTCATTTCGCGATTACTCTCCGAAGATAGAGGCGATGATTCTGAACAAAACCTCATTAGCCGTTTTGGCTTCAATCTAAGTCAACTTGCTATCCGTTTGAGGCACGCAGTGTATAATGTTCCGATTTAAAAATTTAACAAAAAAATGCCATCAACATTCTTCCAAATATCGCCATTTAATAATTTGTTTTGTGATGATCAAGAATCTGCTATTTGATCTATAATCTGTCATATAGTTTTGGAGATATAGGGGTTTTACACATTGATACCTCCATTCTAAACTATGCTAAGTGCAAAGAGGTAGTTTTTCAGGAGATGCGATCAAAGTTTAATGATTTTTTTAATTTGTGTGGAATTCCATTATAATGCAAATCGAATGACCTATACTGTTTTGTAAATAACTTTTGATTGGGTTGACGGATAAACACCAAATTTTGACTGAATACAATTTGGAATATTTAGAAATTGAAAATGCAATCTCCCTAAATATGCTAAATCGACTTAGCATGTTTTAGAATGCAGATATCAACATTTAATACATAGATATAAATTTTGCAAATTTTAAAACCGAAATTTCTCAAAAACTATATGATCAATGTTAGATCAAAAAGCAGATTCGTGATTAAGATATCAAAGTGTTATATGATCCGCAACTGAAAAACAAGGCACATTTTAAAATTTCAAAACTAAATATTCGGTTTCGATCCTCAGCATGATTGCATTCGGTGCAGAATGTTTTTGTGCAATTTTAAAAAAAGTAAAAGCGCAGTTTTTCATATTTTGACATGTCCAACACGGTAATATCAGGAGCAATTTCATATTCCAAAATATTATAAAAATTGCTAACGCTAATATATATATGGGGCATTTCATTTCAAGTGAGTGAATTTTTAAAACCGATGTAATTTGATCGGGAAGAAACTTGCACCAAGTTTAGTCCTCTTGGATAGTAGTTGTGACACAAAATTTCTACGAGATCGGTTAAGGACTGTCCGAGTTGGAGGATGTTGAATTTTGAAATTTTGGTCAAACGGTCCTTTTTTCCCATGCATATAATTAATTACCTATCTAGAAATTTAAGTCCAAAGGGTTAACGATAGCTTTTTCTTCAATCTTTTTAAGAAAATAAAAAACATCCCAAAATATGTTTTTTGTGAATTTTTTTGCGAAATTAAAACTTGTTTTAATTTCATATTAATACCTCTTAAAAGCGTCAAAAATTCACAATTATTATATTTGTATTATCTTATCGTAAAGTCTGATCGGTTATGAATAAAATGAGAGCATATAGCGTAGCGCTGCAAACACTCTTCTACAGGGTTTTCAAATAAAATTTATATGATTTCTTTGAAAAAAAAAACACACTTATTGTTAAGGAAATTCAAAAGTTTTTTTAATGTGAAGTACAATCGATACAATTAAGATCTAAATAAAACGTCATTCAAATTGCCTCCACAATTTCTTCTGCAGGAACGAATTCGATGGACCCAATTTTCGAGCACTTTTTCCACTAAATCAAGTCGTATGTCATGAATGGCACGTTCAGTATTGACTTGTAAAGCTTGAGGAGAGTCTGGTTTATTTCGAAAGACCAATGACTTCAAATAACCCCACAAGAAATAGTCTAATGGTGTTAGATCACAACTTCTTGGAGGCCATTCAATATCACAATTTCTTGAAATAATCGAATCTCCAAACGTTTCTCGCAACAATTCAATTGTTTCATTTGCTGTGTGGCACGTAGCCACAATCGGTCAATGGCAAAAAGATAGCTCTTAACGAGAGCTAAAATATTGCTTATGGGTATCAAGGTCGTAAGTCGACTGGAAAGTATTTTTTTGGATTTAAAAAAAAATGGACTTAGCATCATTTTCAAATGTGAACGGAAAGTTTATTTTTGTTCTAGCTCCTTAGCGGCACGTCGGATCGGAAATCGGTCAATGGCAAAAAGATAGCTCTTAACAAGAGCTAAAATATTGCTCATGGGTGTTAAAGCAAGTTCGAGTAGTTGTTGGCGCCAAATCAAAGCCAAAATCACAAAAGGTGGGATAATTTTATTAATTTTCAGTACGCTTTTTTTAAGTGTAAAATTAATAAGCCCTAATGTCATTTTTCATCCCATAATCGGTTTCAAAGATATTTTACAAGATACACATTGCGAAAAAATCTAATTTTTTGAGAAAAATTTAATAATTTTATAATTAAAACCTCTTATAAACACATTTTTGAGAACATACATATAATATAATTAGATCGTAAAGTCTCATCGGTCATGAATAAAATGAGACCGACGAAAATATAAATTTTCTAGATACAATAAGAGCACTAGTTTACAAAATTTTTGTCGAAGGGCTATGTATAACATTTTCTGGTGTAATATGTGTCCCAAACACGAAAATAATATTACAAACAATGTTTATGGTAAATTTTTTTTCTTATAGCCTGTTTCTCTATCTCCAACGAAAACCTAAGCGAAAGAAACCCAGTCACTCACTTTCGTCAGGAATTTTGTTTCTCTAAGGTTCGTTCGTTCTCTAAGGTAGACCTTACGTCTATAGCGTAAGCAATTTACCAATTGGAAAATAATATAATTGCCAGATAAACAATTTTGCAACTTCTGGCCAAAAAAACATACATTTTTGTAGACTCGTACAAACTATTTACAACTCTGTTCAGTATGCGTAGCGTTGGCCACAACCGATTTTTCGAAATTCGAACATTTACGCACACAGTGGGGTAAAAAGTGATAAATGTGGTACATCAACCAAATCCAAATGGCAAGAGCTAGAATCATTGTGTGATGGTAGCCCTTATGAGGTAGACTCTGAAATTGGCAGGATTTTTCGAAATTCGAACATTTACGCACACAGTGGGGTAAAAAGGGAAAAATGGGATAAATGTAGTACAACAGCCAAATTCAAATGGCAAGAGCTAGAATCGTGAAATTTGGTGTGAAGGTAGCTCTTATGAGGTAGACTCTGAAATTGACAGGATTTTTCTAAATTCGAACATTTACGTACACAGTGGGGTAAAAAGGGAAAAATGTGGTACAACAGCCAAATCCAAATGGCAAGACCTAGAATCGTGAAATTTGGTGTGAGAGTAGCTCTTGAGACGTAAACAAGAACAAGGAGCGATTTTTTTTTTTAAAAATTAGAGGCACAGCGGGACAAAAATGTATAAATATGGTACCACCGCCAAATTGAAAGCCTAATATTAGAATGGTGAAAATTGAAGCGAGGGGTGTCTTTAAGACAACTGATCGGGGTATTAAGTTTTTTTTTGTATTCGTAGTTTTCAGGGCACAGTGGGGCAAAAAGTGTAAAATGTAGTACAGTGGCTTAAAAATGTCAAACATGGATCAATGGTTCCAGGGTAACTTTTGGAACATAAACTAGAGATTGGAAGTGATTTTTAGTAATTCTAACATTAAGAGGCACAGTGGGAAACGACGGGTTAATTATGGAGCATGGGGAAAAAGGGAACAATCTGCCAAAATTGGAACTTAAAAATGAGATATGAAGAGTTTATATGGTTTTAGGAGCACTGTGGTCAAAACCGGTTAAATAGTGGAGTGGAGAAACTATGATTAAATATGTTACAGTCGGGGAAAAAGGTTTAAGTACGCTAGCGTGGAGACACATTTTAAATACGAGTACGGTACAGTGAGACAAAAATTTGTTAAATATGGTACAGTGGGTAAACATTTTGTACAGTGAGATAAAGAGTTGAATGGGGCACAGTTGTGCAAAAAGGGTTAACTATGGTACAGTGGGGTAAAAATAGTTATATGTATATGGTAAAGTGGGACAAATGGGTTAAAAATGGTACAGTGGGGCAAAAACTGTTAATTATGGTGCAGTGAGACAAAGCGTTTAATATGACACAGTGGGGCAAAAAGCTTTAACAATGGAACAGTGGGAAAAAATGTGTTAGCTATGGTACAGTGGGACACAAATGGTTAAATATGGTACAGTATGACAAAAATGGTTACAGTGGGCACAAAAAGTAATATATGGTAACGTGTAACAAAATTGGTTAAAAATGGTACAGTGGGGCAAAAAGCGTTAACTATGGAACAGTGGGCCAAAATTTATTTACTATGACACAGTCGGGCAAAAAGGGTTAAATATGGTACAGTGTGACAAAAATGGTTAACTATACAGTACAGTGGGGCATAACTGTGTTAAATATTGTACAGTGGAGCAAAGAGGGTTAAATATGGTACTGTGGGGCAAAAACTGTTAAACATGGTACAGTGAAACACTGACACAGTGGGGCACAATTAGTTGAATATAGTAACGTGGGACAAAATGGGTTAAATATGGTACAGTGGGGCAAAAAGCTTAAACTACGGAACAGTGGGGAAAAATGTGTTAGAATGGTACAGTGGGACACAAATAGTTAATTATGGTACAGTATGACAAAAATGGTTACAGTGGGCACAAATAGTAAAATATGGTAACGTGGAACAAAATGGGTAAAGTATGGTACAGTGGGGCAAAAAGCGTTTACTATGGAACAGTGGGGCAAAAATGTGTTAACTATGGTACAGTGGGGCAAAAATGGTTAAATACAGTGGACAAAATATAGTAGGACAAAAAGGTGTTAAAGGTTAAAATTATGATGCAGTTGGGGCAAGCAAAAATTGTTCAACATGTTACAGAGGGGAAAAAATGTGTTAAATATGGTTTAGAGGAGCAAAAAGGGTTAAATATTGTACGGTGAAGCAAAAAAGTTAAATACGTTAAAATGGTTAAATGTGGTAAGTGGGGAAAAGGGAACAAAATAGTCCCAGATATGTAAAAAAATTCGTACTTTAGAAGCACAGTGTAATAAAAAGAGTTTAATATGGAACAGTGGTGCAAAAGGTGTTGAATGTGGTCCCTGAGTGCAAAGGTAGCTCTTACAGCATAAACCAAAGCTAAGAAATTGTTTTTTCCAAATGGGTTCTTCTACTTAAACCGTGGGGAAAAAGTTAAATAAATGGCACAGATAGGGGACAAAAATGTTGAAATACTGCCTAAGCTTGCTAATTTGGATCTTGAAATATCAATTATCATTTTAAAATATTGTACAATCGTGCAAAGTGGTTAATTATGACACACTAAAGGTTAAATGTGGTACAATGGAGCGATTTACTTTAGTTTTTAAATTCGTACCTTTATAGACACAGTGGGACAAACATGGTTTTATATTGTACCAGGATGTGAATGTAGGTATTGGAACATAAACAAGGGGAAAGTTGCTAACGTATGAACCAAAAAAATAGTTTTTCAACGTCCAGAGGTACTGTGGGAAAAGGGATAAATATTGTACCATGATGTCAGGGTAACTCTTTCAACATAAACTAGAAATGAAACGAGGGTTCGTATTTTATATATAAAAGTAATCAAATCTTCTTCATTTTGCACCATATGTAATAATCATGTCATTTTGAAAGAAAGAGGTATAGCTATTTTACAGTACCCAAATAGAAAATAGATAAAAGATGGGGGCTGCGAAGCGCACCGGGTAAGCTAGTCTTTATATATAAAATCGTTCCGTGACTGGCTGACTGACTGACTGACTGATTGACTGACTGATCATCGCCCAGGCCAAACGGCTGAAGCTAGAATCATGAAATTTGGTGGGAGGGTAGTCCTTGGGACGTAGACAAGCAATAAGACGGGATTTTTCGAAATTCGTACTATTAGCCGCACAATGGGGCAAAAAGGGATAAATATGGTACCTACGCCAAATCTAAACGAAATGAGCTAGAATCTTGAAATTTTGTATGAGGGTAGCCCTTAGGAGGTACACTCAGAAGTTGGCAGGATTTTTCGAAATTCGAACATTTACGCACACAGTGGGGTAAAAGGTGATAAATGTGGTACACCAGCCAAATCTAAATGACAAGAGCTAGAAACGAAAATTGAAATTTTGTGTGCGGGTAACCCTTATGAGGTAGACTCCGAAATTGACAGGATTTTTCGAAATTCGAACATTTACGTACACAGTGGGGTAAAAAGGGTATATTGGGATAAATGTAGTACAACAGCCAAATTCAAATGGCAAGAGCTAGAATCGTGATATTTGGTGTGAGGGTAGCTCTTATGATGTAGACTCTGAAATTGATAGGATTTTTCGAAATTCGAACATTTACGTACACAGTGGCGTAAACGGGTAAAATGTGGTACAACAGCCAAATCAAAATGGCAAGACCTAGAATCGTGAAATTTGGCGTGAGAGTAGCTCTTGGGACGTAAACAAGAACAAGGAGCGATTTTTTTTTTAAATTTACAGATACAGCCAAATTTAAAGCCTAAAACTAGAATGGTGAAAATTTAAGCGAGGGATGTCTTTAGAACAACGGATAGGGATATTCAGTTTTTTTTTGTATTCGTAGTTTTCGGGGCACAGTGGGGCAAAAAGTGTAAAATATAGTACAGTGGCTTAAAAATGTCAAACATTGATCAATGGTTCCAGGGTAACTTTTGGAACATAAACTAGAGATTGGAAGTGATTTTTAGTATTCTAGCTATAAGAGGCACTGTGGGACAAGACGGGTAATTTATAGAGCATGGGGAGAAAAGGGAACAATCTTCCAAAATTGGAACTTAAACATGAGATATGAAGAGTTTATATGGTTTTAGGAGGACTGTGGCCAAAAACGGTTAAATAGTGGAGTGGAGAAAATATGATTAAATATGTTACAGTCGGGGAAAAAGGTTTAAGTATGCTAGCGAGGAGACACTTTTTAAATACGGTACAGTGAGACAAAAATTTGTTAAATATGGTACAGTGGGGTACAAATTTTGTACAGTCAGATAAAGAGTTGACTGGGGCACAGTTGTGCAAAAAGGGTTAACTGTGGTACAGTGGGGTAAAAATAGTTATATGTATATGTATAGTTATATGTATAGTGGGACAAAATGGGTTAAAAATGGTACAGTGGGGCAAAAAGCGTTAACTATGGAACAGTGGGTCAAAAATGTATTAACTATGATACAGTGGGGCAAAAAGGGTTAAATATGGTACAGTGGGGCATAACTGTGTTAAATATTGTACAGTGAGACAAAGCGTTTAATATGACACATTGGGGCAAAAAGGGTTAACTATGGTACATGGTAACGTGGGACAAAAAGCTTTAACAATGGAACAGTGGGAAAAATGTGTTAGCTATGGTACAGTGGGACACAAATGGTTAAACATGGTACAGTATGACAAAAATGGCAACAGTGGGCACAAAAAGTAAAATATGGTAACGTGTAGCAAAGTGGGTTAAAAATGGTACAGTGGGGCAAAAAGCGTTAACTATGGAACAGTGGGGCAAAAATTTATTTACTATGATACAGTGGGGCAAAAAGGGTTAAATATGGTACAGTGTGACAAAAATGGTTAACTATACAGTACAGTGGGGCATAACTGTGTTAAATATTGTACAGTGGAGTTGGGACAAAATGGGTTAAATATGGTACAGTGGGGCAAAAAGCTTTAACTATGGAACAGTGGGGGGAAAAATGTGTTAGAATGGTACAGTGGGACACAAATGGTTAATTATGGTACAGAATGATAAAAATGGTTACAGTGGGCATAAATAGTAAAATATGGTAACGTGGAACAAAATGGGTTAGGTGTGGTACAGTGGGTCAAAAAGCGTTTACTATGGCACAGTGGGGCAAAAATGGTTAAATATAGTGGACAAAATATAGTAGGACAGAAAGGTGTTAAATTTGATTCAGTGGACCCAAAAGGTTAAATATAGCACAGTGGGTCAAAAAGCGTACATTTAGTACAGTGGGTAAAAATATGGATGCATGGAGAGAGGGTAAGTTAAATATGAAATAAGAATGTTTTTTTCTAAATGTATGCTTTTAGTAGCACTGTGGTGCAAAAAGGTTAAAATTATGATGCACTGCAATTATGTAGCACTGTGGTGCAAACAGGTTAAAATTATGATGCAGTTGGGCAAGCAAAAATTGTTCAACATGTTACAGAGGGGAAAAAATGTGTTAAATATGGTTTAGTGGAGCAAAAAGGGTTAAATATGGTACGGTGAAGCAAAAAAGTTAAATACGGTAAAATGGTTAAATGTGGAATGTGGGGAAAAAAAGGGGAACAAAATAGTCCCAGATATGTATAAAAATTCGTACTTTAGAAGCACAGTGTAATAAAAAGTGTTTAATATGGAACAGTAGTGCAAAAAGTGTTGAATGTGGTCCCTGAGTGCAAAGGTAGCTCTTACAGCATAAACCAAAGCTAAGAAATCGTTTTTTCCAAATAGGTTCTTCTACTTAAACCGTGGGGAAAAAGTTAAATAAATGGCACAGATAGGGGACAAAAATTTTGAAATACGGCCTAAGCTTGCGAATTTGGATCTTGAAATATCAATTATCTTTTTAAAATATTGTACAATCGTGCAAAGTGGTTAATTATGACACACTAAAGATTAAATGTGGTACAATGGAGCGATTTACTTTAGATTTTTAAATTCGTACCTTTATAGACACAGTGGGACAAACATGGTTTTATATTGGACCAGGGTGTGAATGTAGGTATTGGAACATAAACAAGGGGAAAGTTGCTAACGTATGAACCCAAAAAAATAGTTTTTCAACGTCCAGAGGTACTGTGGAAAAAGGGATAAATATTGTACCATGATGTCAGGGTAACTCTTGAAACATAAACTAGAAATGAAACGAGGGTTCGTATTTTATATATAAAAGTAATCAAATCTTCTTCATTTTGCACCATATGTAATAATCATGTCATTTTGAAAGAAAGAGGTATAGCTATTTTACAGTACCCTAAACAGAAAATAGGTAAAAGATGGGGGCTGCGAAGCGCACCGGGTAAGCTAGTTATATTATATTCCAATTCGTAAATTGCTTACGCTAAAGACGCAAGGTCAGGCGAACGAACCTTAGAGAAACCAAATTCCTGACGAAAGTGAGTGACTGGTTTTCTTTCGCTCAGGTTTTCGTTCGAGATAGAGATACAGGCTGGGTTATTTGCACCACTTAATATAATCTTTATACCTAGTTTCACTAAAATCCGTGACATGAGCCAAAAATACTTAACATTGAAATGCGCATAGAATTAAACTTGGTGCAAGTTTCATGGCGATCAGAAGACATCGGCTTTAAATAATCGTAATCACATATATCGTGATCTAATCCCGATATAGAAAACAATCCCAGAGTTTTCTTTCGAATAAAGTTCCTTTCATTCAGTCGGTTTCCTCAAGTAATGAAGAGAGAGTTAGGAATGAATTCAACTATCATTATGGATGTCTTAGGTTCGATTTCTATTAGAGACAATTTCTCTGTCAAATTTAACCACGTGATATTGCTTATCCCTGGACCTGGAATATATAAAATATAGATGTATGTACTTAGTATTTTTAAGTAATAAGCCAAATAAAAATAATTTAAAATTCTGCCATGCAAGCCCTAATTTAAAGCAATTGAACTCAAAAAATCCCTAGCGATGGGTGAACACGCTATCAATTAGCGTTTAACTACTACAACTGTAATTATTTAACAAAAAAAAAAATAAAAACAAAAACTAAATTTCATTTTAACCTCAAAGTCAAGTGAACACTCATAACAAATATTCTGTTTTGTTTGACATGAGCGATTCCATTAGCGCTAAGCCAGAACAAAGGTAAAAACATTCACAAAAACACAAAAGAAAAACTCATTTAAATAACGAATTAAATGTACACTGAGGAAAAAAATACATTGAAAGTGCAGAATATGTATGAAAAATTTAAAAGTTCAATTTGACAACAACTGGTGTCGTTTCTTACCAATTCTTCCGCCATTGTTTTTGGTGCGGGACTCATACGTCATAATGTACGTATATATTTATATACCACTAAATAGAAAACTTTTGTGGTCGAGCGTGTTAAGAGTCAGGTTATGCCGTTATACTGTACTTGGAGTAAAGCTAAGTACACACGATTGTCAGATTGGACAATTTTTAAGAAAATGGCGGAAAAATGCAACCCTGTGAACGTACAACCGTTTAAACATACAATTTTTGTCTTGCTACGTTAGCAGAAAAGTCATTTTGGGATAATTTGCAGATTTCTAGATGTCCGAAGTTTATGCATGTGACAACGGTGGCATTGTCAGAAAAACATTTTATTGGCAACACTGTCTAAAAATATTTTTATTGGCAATCCTGCATATAAATATTTACAAAAAATATATTGTAAATAAAGGGTCCGCCAAATAACTTTTTTTTTGAAAATGCAAAAAAAAACTACTGAATATTTTCTCAAATTTCTTTTTTAATTTGAAAGTGCAATCCTTCCGGTTAATAATGGAAAATAATTTCATTCAAATGGCTGCCTCGGCTGGCCATGCAGTAGCCTACACGGTCGGTCCAATTTTTAAGCACGTTATCGATTGTGTACAGCTGTATTTCACCAATGACTTCATGAATATTGTCCTTTAAAGCGTCAATTGTCTCTGGCTTGTCGGCGTAACACTAATCATTGAAGGCACCCCACAAATAATGGTCCAACGGTGTCAAATCGCAGCTCCGAGGTGGCCAAACGACATCAGCTCTGCGGCTGATAATGCGATCTTCAAAAACAGGGCGCAAAACATCGAGTGTAGCTTCGGCTGTGTGGCACGTAGCGCCGTCCTGTTGAAACCAAATGTTGCCAATATCCTCCTCTTCAATTTTTGTGAACAAAAATTCGTTCAACATGGCCCGATAACGATCGCCATTGACTGTAACGGCCACTCCTTGCTCATTTTCGAAGAAAAATGACCCAATTATGTCTCTGGACCAAAATCCGGACCAAACAGTGACTCGTTCTGGGTGTATCGGCTTTTCAATGTATGCCTGCGGGTTTTCTGTGCCCCAAATGCGACAATTTTGCTTGTTTACATACCCGCCAAGATCAAAATGAAAAATCAAATGAAAATCAAAAATGAAAAAAAAATTTTAAATCAAAATTTTCAAAGTAATGTCGCAATATTTCCCAACGTTGTTCAAGGGTATACACAACCATATTCGTTCAGCGGAAGAATAAAACTTATTATCTGTCAAATCAGACATGAGCTAAGTGTTACCATTCACGAAATAAGCACTAGTTGAAAAAAACGTTAGATGGCGGACCCTTTAGAATTCACCCAAGACAACTATATTTTGGGTGAATTCTTGTTTTGGTTGTAGCCATCGCTACGCATACTGAACAGGGTTGGAAATACTGAACAGGTTTTCGTTCGCGATAGAGATACAGGCTGGGTTGTTTGCACCACTTAATATAATCTTTATAACAAGTTTCACTAAAAAATGTGACATGAGCCAAAAATACTTAACATTGAAATGCTCATAGAACTAAACTTGGTGCATGTTTCATGGCGATCAGAAGACATTGGTTTTAAATATATCACATATATCGTGATCTAACCCCGATATAGAAAACAATCCCAGAGTTTTCTTTCGAATCAAGTTCCTTTCATTCAGTCGGTTTCCTCAAGTCACTTACAAGAGTTGGTAGTGAATTCAACTATCATTATGGGTGTCTAAGGTTCGATTTCTATTAGACACAATTTCCCTGTAAAATTTAACCACGTGATATCGCTTATCCCTGGACCTGGAATATTTAAAATATAGATGTATGTACTTAGTGTTTTTAAGTCATAAGCCAAATAAAAATAATTGAAAATTCTGCCATGCAAGCCCTAATTTAAAGCAATTGAACTCAAAAAATCCCTAGCGATGGGTGAACACGCTATCAATTAGCGTTTAAATACTACAACTGTAATTATTTAACAAAAAACAAACAAAAACTAAATTTCATTTTAACCTCAAAGTCAACTGAACACTCATAAAAAATATTCTGTTTTGTTTGACATGAGCGATTCCATCAGAGCTAAGCCAGTTAAGAAAAACAAACAAAAAAAAAAGAAAAACTCATTTAAATGACGAAATATATGTACACTGAAGAAAAAATTACATTGGAAATCTACCATGTGTGTAAACAATTTAAAAAGTTAAATTTGACAACAATTGGTTTCAAATTGTCACCAATTCTTTCACCATTGCCTTAGGTGCGGGACTCATACGTCATATTTATATACCACTAACTTGAACACGTTTGTTAAGAGTCAAGTTATGCTGTTATACGGTACTTGGAGTTACAGGTTCAAATCTCAGTAAGACCAACAAAATACGGTTTGTGTTTTAGGTTCGAATCATCATAAAAAAAACGTTTTTTGGCATAACATTAAACAATCATGTTGTCAAATTGACCACATGATGGTCGATTTGTGCACAAACGTTTCGGATGAATTTCATCCCATCTTGAGTCCTAGTTGGAGAATGTTTTTATGTATTTATTTGAAATTTGTATTCAAAAATTAATTGTTAGAAATGTGAAAAAAATATGTTGCGCCGCACAGTGGGAGGAATTGCAAAAAAAAAGGGAAATAATTCTGCCGTTTGCTAACCAGACATCCGATAGCGACCAAACTTGGCATGTTTGTAGAAGAGGTATTAGATAAGTTAAGTTTTGAGTTTGGGCCCCCTGTGGTATACAGGGGCGCAGCTGCAGGGCCCCAAAGTTGGGCACCTCGGTTGAACAAAATGTTTAAGCGCGTGTAACTTTCGTATTTTCCGGCCGATTCATAAAATCTTTTTTATGCGTATTCTAATAACCGAGGTCTACAAAAGGCTGCATTTGAAAATTGAATTTTTAATTTCCCAAAGTATGCTCTCAAAGAAAGAACGGGTCAAAAATATTTATTGTTACCAAGCTTCTTCAATTTACACAATTTTTTAGACAAATTTCAAAAGTAAGCCACATTTTCTCCAATCGCAAAGCTAAAATGTTAAAAATTTTAGCATATTTATGTGTGGTAAGGTGTTGTAAGTTGAACTGCAAAGGGAATCTGAAACCTCGCTATTAGATATAGATATAGGGGAAAATCCAAAAAATCCCATTTTTGGGGATTTTCAAAATTATTTTGAGAATTGTGGGATCGACTTTTGGAAATATAATGATTCGTGAATTACATTCGATTTGTTATGTCAGAACCTACAAACTACAAAGTATTTCATTGAAAAATTTTCATTTTTAAAAATTGTATGTCGTTTTTACATTTCTGTCTGCATTTGAAAAGTGATTTTTTCACTTTTTTCCTGACCCTGTCATGGCATTTGCTTAATATCAGTGCAGAATATGAACCGATATCTCTCACATCAACTTATCTAAATTAACAACAAAATTTTCTGTGTGATCGGTAAAATGTGCCCACCTATACAAAAGTTATGGCCACATCAATTTACACTTTCAAAATATAGACAATTTTTGTATTTTATTGCAAAAGGTATATGTAGTATTTTGGAGATACAGAGGAATTTATAAAACAAGTAAGAAAGTTTCAGTCGGGTAAACCGACTAAGGTATACCCTCACTTTGTGAGTAATGTAATATATAACATTACACCAATAAATCTGTCAATTTGTGTGGGAGGTACCAGAAGGGGTTTTCCAAATACACATATTTTTCGGTAAACAGTACATTCTTAAATACATTTCATTGTGCTGAACTATAAGCGTTTATGTGCACTGGTATATTAAAGTTACGAGCTATGTAATTTTGGTATGATTTGGTCATTTTGTGTGGGAGGTACAAAAAGGGGCGGGGTGATAACGCCCACTTTTTACAGGACTATAGGCACTATAACAGCATTACACTGTACAAAATTTCAAGTATTTGTATGCACTGGTATTAAAGTTACAAGCCGTTTACTTTTGGTACGAAACGGTCCATTTGTGTGGGATGTACCAAAAGGGGCTGTACAATAATGCCCATTTTTTACCGGACTATAGGCGCTACAAAAACATTATACTGTAGAAAATTTCAAGCATTTTTATGCACTTGTATTAACGTTATAAGCAGTTAAATTTTGATGCAAAATGGTCCATTTGTGTGGGAGGTACCAAAAGGGGCATGCCAACTTCACTCATTTTTCTCGAGTTAATAGCGACTAATATACTAATATTATGTGCAGAATTTCAAAAGATTCGAATAAGTAGTATAGAAGTTATTAAAGAATCAATATTTCACTAAATTTTAACCCTTTGTGTGGGAGGTACCAGAAGGAGTAGACCAATATGGCCCATCTTCGAACTCATCCGGAGATAGATCAAAATATTACCACATACCAAATTTGAAGTCAATCGGTTAATCCTTTCGAGAGTTATCGTGCGCACCAGCCAGCAGACACACAGACAGACAGACAGACAGGCAGACAGACAGACAGACAGACAGACAGACAGACGGACGGACATTGCTCATTCGACTTAAAATGACCCAAAACGGATTTCCTCCGAACATACTTAGGGTCTTAGATCACTCCTTCGATGTGTTACACTTTTTTCCGTAGCAAATGATATATACCCTCGTCACACTAAAGTGAGGGTATAAAGAAAGTATAACATATTTATATTTGTCTTAAAGGAAACTTCCAGGAGAATATTTTCGAGAAAAGAACGATACAAACATTTGTATTAATAGTGTTGCCACGCTTCTCCAAATTACACCATTTTTTACGAAAATTTCAAAGCTAGGCTACATTTTCGGCAATCGCAAAGCTTGGATATGAAAACCTTTACCATTTTTATATGTAGTAATCTGTTATACGATAAACTGCAAAAGGATTTTTGATCCCGGCTTTTAGTATAACAGATTTTGAACAAAAAAAAAACAAAAAATTCCCTTTGGTGGGGATTTTCGATTTTATTTTGGGAATTGTGGGATTTACGTCCACATATATAATGATGTTAGAATTAGCCTCGATTTCTGGTGTAAAGGCGTACAAATTAGAAAAAAAATAATTGAGATATCTTAATTTGTAAAGATTCAATGGAAATATAAAATTTCCCTTGTTGTTTATTTTTTCCTTTGTTGTTTATTTTTTCCCGATCCTTTCCTACGAATCGCTATATATTAGATCCTGTCATATACCGATTCTTTTCTCATTATCTTTTCTGGATAGAAAACAAAATTTACTATGTGATGCCAATATATTGCAATTTGGTATACCCACTGAGACAAAAGTTGTGACCATTTGAAGTTATACTTTACCAAAAATATTTCTTGTATTTTTTGCCATTTATTGTATTGTTAACAAAGGAAATTTATTTGTAAAGTTGTCAGTGGGTATACCAAATTGCAATAAAAAAAGATTTTATGAATCGGCCTGAAAATACGAAAGATACACGCGCTTAAACATTTTGTTCAACCGAGGTGGCCAACTTTGAGGCCCTGCAGCTCCGCCCCTGCATACCACGGCGGGCCCAAACTCAAAACTTAACTTCTCTAATACCTCTTCTACAAACATGCCAAGTTTGGTCGCAATTGGATGTCTGGTTAAGAAACGGCAGAATTATTTCCCTTTTTTTTAATTCCTCCCACTGTCCGCCGTCGAAGTAAAATACCAGAAAATAGTTTTAAAATAACCACAATTTTTAAATCTCAAAAATGTTTTAGAAAATTCAAAAGAAAATGCTGCACTTTTCCATAATGGACATCGCCATAAGTTTTATACCTCTTTGAATTTCACTAAAAATCGTGATAGAAAAAATGTTTGCCCATTTTTTTCGATGTCTTTAACAGTTCTCCAGTAAATCATTTAAACTGACAAGATGATTATTTTTCAAATTTTATTCAATGAATCAAATTATACTTTAGGAATAAAAAAATGTATTTTCACAGAAAACTCTCAAGTATGTTCAAATGAGTCAGCAGAAACAGTTATTTTCAAATGGAATGGCTCATGTTTAACAAAAGAAATATTCAAAGTATTAAAATACATTCGTCATAGGCTAAATTGAAACGGATTATTTGTTATCTTCTAATAATTTCAAGTGACATAATAATTAATGAAATTTGTTTCAATTTGTTTAAATGGAAAATTGGAGAATAACTAATTCTGTTTAGGAAAGTTACTTATTTACGTGTAACTGATTTTAAGTGGCATACATCATTCGATACAACAAAGTGTAACACACCGAATGAATGGTCGTAGGTACATATACATACATACATATCGATACCTCCATTCTATTCGATTTGGATCATTTGAGCAATGTCCGTCCGCCTGTCTGTCTGCTAGCTGGGCGCACGATAACTCTCGAAAGGATTAACCGATTGACTTCAAATTTGTTATGCGGTAACATTTTTCTCTATTTCCGGCTAAATTCGAAGATGGGCCACATTGGTCCACTCCTTCTAGTACCCTCCCAACAATGGGTTAACATTTAGTAAAGTATTGATTCTTTAATAACTTCTATACTACTTATAAAGATCTTCTTTATAGTATTAGTTTATTGGACGCTATCACCTCGGGAAAAATGGGCGAAGTTGCCACGCCGCTTTTTTACCTCCCTCTTATAACTTTAATACCAGTACATACAAATACTTATAATTTTGTACAGAGTAATGCTTTTATAGTGCCTAGATTCCAGACAAAAGTGGGCGTTATTGACACACAAAGGGACCATTCTGTACAAAAATGTAAATGCTTATAACTTTAATAGTAGTGCATATACATAAATGTTTACTTGAAATGTTGTGCATTTTTAGCATCTCCCTCTTGTTACCTCCTACGCAAATAGCCAAATCATACCTAAATTTAATGCCTCATAATATAAATACCAGTACACATAAAAACTTTTAATTCGGTGCGGTGCAATTCAACTTCAGATACCCCACACAAATTGGCAGATACAGGGTGTTTTTTAAACGTGTGGTTTTCAAGAAGAAATAAAAAATAAAAATTTTCAAGAGCTGCCACTTCATCCAGAATAAACAAAGGTTTTGTGTGGTTTGTGGGCCGGTGGAATCATCGGTCCATATTTCTTCAAAAATGATGCCGGTGAGAACGTAACCGTCAATGGCGACCGTTATCGTGCCATGATAACCGACTATTTGATGCCTGAAATTGAAGCTCGTGATCTCTGCGACATTTGGTTTCAACAAGACGGCGCCACTTCAAACACATCGCATCAATCAATTAAAGGATTTATTGAGAGAACACTTTGGTGAGCAGATAATTTCACGTTTTGGGCCGGTCGATTGGCCACCAAGATCATGTGAAATCACACCGTTAGACTTTTTCCTGTGGGGATATGTAAAGTCTAAAGTTTATGCGGACAAACCCGCTTCGATTCAGGCCTTGGAGCAAAGCATCACGCGTATCATTCGCCTGTTACCAGTCGAAATTCTCGAACGAGTCATCGAAAATTGGACTCAACGGTTGGGCCATCTGCCAACATTTGATAGACATACAGCCTGTTTCTGTAACTTAATAATTTGCTTTCGTTCGCCTGCCAGACGACAAACAGCTGATTTGGGTTTCACTAACTACCATCACAACGAGAAGTTGTACGATAATGAACTCGTACGAAAACGTAATCATTTCAGTGCAAATTTTGGTTTCTCTATCTCTCTTTGCTGTCATCTCGGCGAACACAAATGTCAGATCGAGTCACATTATTTTATTTGACGACTGATAGGAATAATGACAAAATAAACGTTATTAAAAGCAAAAAATAAGTAGATATTAATATAATTATGGTAAAAACAATTAAATAATAATAAAATTGTGTGCATATGTGTATATATTGTAGCATAAAGAAGTCAATATTGGTTGCTCGCTAAGATAGAAAAAATTATCAGTGCACAATGAGAGAGACGTGAGAGAGAGAGAAGGAAATGAGAGTCTTGGTGCAGCTCGGCTGACCACCCAGGGTTGCTTTTTGGCCACCGCTATTGTAAATAGTACAGAGATGTATTTGCTAAGGTCGACCATACAAAATTGTGTCATTTTTAGACCGGAAGTTGTAAAATTATTGATCTGGCAATTACATTATTTTCCAATAGGTAAATTGCTAGCGTCATTGACGTAAGGCCAGGCGAAGGAACGATAGAACGTTAGAGAAACCAAATTCCTGACGAAAGTGAGTGACTGGCTTTCGTTCGCAGAGACTTTCGTTAGAAATACAGAAACAGGCCGATAATCTTCAAAAAATAAATGCCAAAGAATGTTCTTTCAAATGATAATAAACAATCCCCATTCAATTTGAATTTTCTGTGTTTTTTCTTTAAAAAAAGTAGGGAACCTCGAAATGGATCACGCTATATATATGAGGGTCTATTTACACGACTGAAATGTTCTTGCTTATTATTTTAAAACTAACTTCTAATGGCCATAACTACCCTTTGCCTTAGTATAAGTATATCGTATCGAAATTTTTTCATCATATAGAAAATTTATTGTTAATTAAAAAAGTCTGATATTAACAAAATATAAAAACAAAATGCATTTATATATTTTATATACCGGCCATGTAGCTCCATCACTGTATATTAAAACGGCCACAAATTTAAAATTCTCTTCTTAAATTTGGATCTTTATTCCAAAAATGATACATTTTCTAATTTATTTGTCTGAAATATTGCAATTTGTGTTTTATACACCATATTGGGGCACGTTTTTATGTAGTTCCAATAGAGAGGGCGCCTTTAAATGTCTTTGGTTGAGCCATAGATGCCACTTTTTTATACAATCTGGCTGAAACATTGCACCTATCGTTTTATTTTTAAAATAATTTTATACAAAAATAAACTTTGGGTATATAAGATTCGTATAGTCGAAAAAATTTAATTTTTCAAAATCCAATTTTTGATACAGATTCTGCAAGGTTCACCAATAGGTTTATTCAATACTCTTAGAAATGTTTAATTTTCTAAATTCTGTAAATTGCTTAATATAATTCATTTCACGATTATAATTTACAAAACGCTAGAATTAAAAGAAAATATGGACATTAATCACAAGAACATGAAATTGTAGCAAAAGCGCATCGGGGACTTACGTGCATCTCGTATGTAATCTCTCAGGCATCTGGCATAATTGAATTGACAGCGATTTGTAAACTTTAAACATTTGCCAGTTCTCATGTCTACAGCAATCACCGGAGGTCCATCGGCAAAACATAAGTCGGTTACGTTACGTCTACATTCCACCAGTGTATATGAAGTACAATTTACCGCGGAAGCGATTAAGACGGCAATTAACAGCGAGGCGATGGCAAGAAATTTCATTTTATAACTGTTGGCGGATGCATTTCGATGCCTTCAAAACTGATTTGCGACTGAGACTGAGATGTGATAACGTTCTCAAAAATTCTTCACTAAGTATTGTGCCGTTCCCCCCTACATTGTAATAATCTTAATCTTAGTTGATGTAAGCGTGTGATTTCGTCTCACGTTTCAATCGGGCAAATATTGATTGCGGGACAATTGATTACAATTTGAGACAAATGAGTAATGAATAAAGCCATACTAGCTGAATATATATTGAGCCAGCCCCACATTTCGGGACGGATGGACAGACATCGACTCAGCAAGTGCTTATAACAAATTTATGTACATTGTCTTATGATCCTGTACCAAAACCGCGGTGTAGGGTAGAATTATGTTGGTACATTATCAAAAAACCGGTATTTTTAAATTTGGTTTTAACCGGTAGTTAGTGGTACAGGGTATTATATGTTTTTTGACTCAGAAGTTTATAGCACGCAGAACCATATTCGATTTAAATGTGTCCGTCCTTCTGCCTATTGTATAGAGCGATAAATTTGTTGTTTTGAATTTCGGTTTTAATCGGTTTTTAAAACCAATAGAAACCGGCGCAACCGGGTTTTCTATTGCATATTAAATTTACTATGAGAAGTTCGTCTTTGAAAACACCCTCATTATTATTACGAAAACAACCAAACAAAAATAAGTACTCGTAAGAGCGGTAGTATGTTCGGCCGGGCCGAATCATATATACACTCCATCAATTCTATAACCGGAAAATCTTCGAAGTGTAAAATGAAGCAAATCATTGTGCGATATGGTTTTTTGTGGCAAATTCTATTAGAAATAAAACGAAAGCTGCAAAATTTTAGCCAAATTATTTAGAAAATGTAGCTTAACCAAATAAAGGGTCCGCAATCTAACGTTTTTTTTTCAACTAGTGCTTATTTCGTGAATGGTAACACTTAGCTCATGTCTGATTTGACAGATAATTAGTTTTATCATTCCGCTGAACGAATATGTGTATATTGCGAATATTGCGACATTACTTTGAAAATCATAGTAATGTTGCAGAATGTGTGCGAAAATTGCGTAAGGATTTTGGAAGAAGAGAAGCACCGTCAGCTCCGTATGTTCGTTATCTTGTGAAAAAAAGTGAAAGAAACTGGCATCCTCATCGATAAACCAAAGCGTGAAAAGCCAAAAACAGTGCGTACACCCGAGAATATTGCTGCTGTGGCAGAAAGTGTGCGTGAAGCGCCATCAACATCAATTCACCGTCGTTCTCAACAATTGAACATTTCGGAGACATCATTGAGACGAATTTTGCATAAAGACCTTGGTATGACGCCATACAAAGTCCTATTGGTTTAGGAGTTGAAGCCAACTGACCATTCAATGCGTCTTCGCTTTTTTATAGCATTTTCAAAAAAAAAAGTTATTCGGCGGACCCTTTATATATATCGTCATCTGAAATCCAAAATGTCATCTGAAATCAAAATATTAAAATGAATTTTATGATTGATTATAGCCTATTTGACTAAACTACACGTTCCTACAAAATTTTAGAGTTCAATATCTAAAACATTTTATGAGTGAAATTCAAAAAGAAGCAAAAACAAAAAAGGTTATTAAAAAAGCGGAGAGATTAATAAAATTTATTTTGTTATTCAAAATGTACGCCACAACTAATTGCACTAGATTTGTTATTTGATTTCGCCTTAATAGTCTAGAAATCCATAAATCTCATCAAAAGCTTAAAATTTGATTTCGCCTTAATACTCTAGAAATCCATAAATCTCCTGAAAAAAAACATGAACATGTGGGTTACGTCATTTTGCATTTCAGGTGACGATATGTATATTTATGAGCGACCTTTATATGAAGTCATTATCATATCCGATACAATATCCGATAGGGTAAATTTTTGTGGGGCAGAAGTTCTGCAGAAATAAAAAGAATCGACTGGAAAATGTGGTCTTTATGATACAGGGTGGCCCAAGATGACCGACGGGTTTTGAGTTCATTATAACTTTTTATTTAAGACATAACTATTAATTTTTTAATACAATTTTTTTAATATGCAGGGTGGCTCAAAATGGTCGAAGGGGTTTGAATTCCATATAACAAATATAAGGAAAATACATTTTTTTTCTTTTCGTATTTTGTGAAGACTTGAGGAAATTAAAATGGAACAGTACACAGTTGAACAACGTGACAAAAAAAAAAATAAAAATAAATATTCTCCATTACTGTATTTAAAATAAAAATAATAATTATGTCTTGCATAAAAAGTTATAATGAACTCAAACCCTTTGGCCAAATTTTTTTGTGTATGCATTTAGTGGCAGATTATGTGAATTTTCCAAAAATGGGCGGAATCGGACCAAAGGGCCATATAAGCCATATTTTGAAATTAAAATATTTTCCACAATTCATTAGCGAGAGTTCTGCAAGTTTGTGTATACGTATCTGGTGCAGAGTATGAAGCCGCCGAGCCGAGCCGCCGATTTTAGCCGCCGCCGACCCTTTTTCACCAGCCGAAGCCGCCGCCGATCTTTGCGGCTAAAATCGGCTGAAACACAGCCGCCTTTCCATAGAAAAACTTTAAAATATGGATAGATACAATTTACATTTTTGATAAATATAGTATAGCATAGCTATATAGCATATCGTCTCCTTAATAGAAGAATAATGTGTACGCATATACACTATTATTTTTTATTGCATTCTAAGAATCTACGCAATTGGTTCTATATCTGGTGAAATTCTACTTCCACAAATTGGGTTATTGGGTGTTTGAAATTGTTCATTAATAAATAATAATATCAAGTTTCAATTTCACAAAAACTTCAAATATGATTTTCTCGAAACGACAAATAAATTATACACTATTTATTTATTGGGTGGGCGATATGGAAGTGAGTGATTTTCGTTTTGATTCGTTTATTGTCACAAGCGGGAGCTTAACATGTCTTAAAAATCGTAATATTGATAGAAATAGAAAAATAATTATAAAAATTCTTGTTTAAAGGAAATAATACGATTTTTTATTTACTATTAGATTATGTACATATAGAGAAAAAAATATATTTTCCATATTTTCGGAAAAAATCAATGGAGTATTCAAGAATAATATAACATATAAATTAATACCTCCATTCTAAAGAATCTATCATGTTAAGCTCAAAACAGTAGAGGTCATTCTATTTAAACCACAAGGTAATCCACACAAATTTAAAATTTCACTAAAACGTCGATTCGCCTCTCATGGAAACAACCTGTTTCGACTTAAGATATATATAGACGAATGGCGGAAAAATGCAACCCTGTGGACGTACAACCGTGTGAACATACAATTTTTGTGTTGCAACGTTGGCAGAAAAGCCATTGTGAGATAATTTGCAGATTGTAATATGTGCGAAGTTTATGCATGTGACAACGGCGCCATTGTCGGAAAAACATTTTATTAGCTACTGTCTATAAAATATTTTTATTGGCAATCCTGCATATAAATATTTACAAAATATATTTTAAATATTAAAATAAATATAAATAAATATTGTGAAGGTTTCTTGCAATCGTCTTCACCTTTGCCTAACAATCTGTCATTGTCCGTACATTTGCGACACTTTAACAGGGTTGATAAAATTGTCCGATCTGACAACCGTATATAGCTTTAGCATACTTTGAAAATAGAGTGTATCATAGAGCCTAGCGGTATGAAATCGATGATTTTTTCACCTCACAATATCTTACAATTAACTTAAAAACATCTTTTATTTAAGAATAAATACCAAAGCTTAACTTTTCAACTATTATTTTAAATGTTAAAATGTCTATCATAGAGCCGCCGTATGTCAATTTTATGTCGGCTTAGCCGCCTAGCCGCCGCCGCCGATCTATAATTTTCAATGGCAGCCGCCGCCGCCAATTTTGGCTCGGCTTCATTCTCTGATCTGGTGGTATTATGCGCGATTGGTCAAAAAATTGGGCGGGATCGGAGAAATGGGCGTGGCCCCACCCATATAGGCCAAATTTTGAAATTGAGATATCTTGCACATTTTATTAGCGAGAGTTCTGTAATTTTGTGTGTAAGTATCTGGTGGCATTCTACGCGATTGGTCCAAACAAGGGCGGGATCGGGCAAATGGGCGTGGCCCCGCCCATATAGGTTTAAATTTTGAAATTGAGATATCTTACACAATTTGTTAGCGAGAGTGCTGAAATTTTGCGTATATATATCTGGTAGCAGTCTGCGTAATTGGTCCAAAAATGGGCGGCATCGGACCAATGGGCGTGGCCCCACTCATATAGGTCAAATTTTGAAATTAAAATTCTTACACAATTTGTTAGCGAGTGCTGAAATTTTGCGTATATGTATCTGGTAGCAATCTACGCGATTGGTCCAAAAATGGTCGGGATCGGATCAATGGGCGTTGCTCCATTGATCCGAAATTTTGTGTACAAATTTTTAAATTGAGATATCTTGCACAATTTATAAGCGACAGTGCTGTAATTTTGTGTATTGTATCTGGTGGCAGTTTAGGTTATTTGTCCAAGAATGGACGGGATCCAAAAACGGGCGAGTTTGCACCAATGGGCTTGGCCCCGCCCATATGGGTAACATTTTGAAATTGAGATATCTAGCACAATTTGTTAGCGAGATTGCTGTAATTTTGTGTATATTTATCCGGTGACAGGCTACGTGATTGGTAAAAAAAATTGGAGGGATTGGACCAATGGTAGTGACCCCGTCCACATGAGCCATGTTTTGAAATTGATATATCTTGAGAAATTTGTTAGAGAGATTGCTGAGTTTTGTGTATATGTATTTGGCGGCGGTCTACGTTATTAGTCCAAAAATAGACGGGATCGGAAATCTGAAATCTGGGGCAACGAAGTGGACCAGGTCCAGCTAGTGTTCTAAAAAGGCAATTTTAAAGAATTTATGTAAAAGATTTGACTAAAATTTCTATAAAAAAAACAAGTGACTAGGTATACCTAGGTAGACCGGCCCTCACATTGTACAGTGGGATGAGTTTGAATAATGGGAAATAACTCAGCCGATAACATAACCAGATATCCGATTGCGACAAAACTTGGCATGCTGGTAAAATAGGAAGTAGATAACTTAAGTTTTAAATTTGTGCCCTTATGGTATACGCGGGAAGAGCTACAAGGCCTCAAAGTTGAACATTGTAACTTTTGTTCTTGTAGTATCCTTCGGATTACGCTTTTTTATTTGCATTCTACTAAACGAGCATTCGAGGCTTTTCAAGCGAAGTGGTAAAATGAATATATCCCCATACTATGGTGAAGGGTATAAACAATCATAAGTGATAAATCGAGAGATTACCCTCTAAAATTAGCCCTGATCCAGCAGGTTTGCTAAAAAAAATCATATTATATCTTTCCCTTACTAACCTGCTGAGTCTCCAATGTTTTTTTCTGGATAAATAAAAAACTTTGTCAGTGAAGTTTTTAAAGAAGTCGATGAAACATGCAGAATGGTAGAATAGCAGGCCCGATAACAGGCCCTCCATCTCATGATTTCTGCTGTTCGGTATGTCTTTACAGAATCAAGAACATCTTAATTATTATTTGTTTTTGTATAATATTCCAATATAATATAATTTCTATCTGAGACCATAACTCTCACAAACATTTTAATAGTCGTATTTCGTGTTTTCTCCTCTTCATCATTTTCGACATCGGCATTGTCAAGAGATAGTGAAGAAATCGTTTGAACTCATTTGAAAAAAAAACATATAAATTTCACTGAAACACAATATTCCTGAAACAGTTGTAAAATGAATGTGCTCGGCATCGCTTCACTTCTAATCGCCGTTCTAATCGCTTCGACGGTGAATGGCACTTCGTACGCACCCGTGAGATGTGAACGTAATGTAACCGAAATGTGCGGATTCGAAGGTCCCCCCGTCTATGGTCAAGACATTGTGACTGGAAAGTGTTTGAAATACGACAATCGTTGCCTCTTCGATTTGGTCAGATGCCTGAGAGATCGGGTGAAAGATACTCGTAAGTTTGAAATAGATTTATTTTGCAAATTGTAATACTGATTATTTTTGGGTGGCATTTTTTCTTTTTTTCTTCCAGCTTTACAACTAATTGACAACTGCGATTGAATAGGGAATACCAACAATGCCTGGATTTGTCTGAGGAAATTTGAGAAAATATTCCTTAAATTTGGGATTCAAGAAATCTGTTGAATTGAAAGTGATTGTGATATTTTCATATAGACTTATTCCGAGATTAAACGTTACTACAAAATCATAAACTTGTGTTACGAGTATTAAAGAATTTTTCGATGTCTTTTAATTTACTTTTTGTAGCGTGAATACAATAGTCGGACGAATAATTAAGAAAATATGTATGTATATACACGGAGCAAAATTTTATTTTTTGATATGTTTGAATCAAAAGAAACTCAAATTTTTAAATATAATACATATATTTCTGAGCAAACAAATTTGATTTGAAAATCAATAAAATCAATTTGGAACGCATATATGAATATATTACAACAAAATATATTTGCAAACTATTCTTGTCAAATAAAAAAACACAAATAAAATAATTTTTTAGGAATTTGTCCAAATATATTTAATTTTAAAAAGATTCTCAAAACGTTGCAAAATGTTCGAATTTAATTTTTCATAGATTTCGAGTTATACATACAATTAAAAATGACGTAAATAGCAATAACATTTGTTTTAAAGCTCTTATATTATTTTCTGTAAAAATTCACGTTGCATTACTGAAAAACATAAAACGTGTGTTAAAATTAAAATTCAATGCAAATAAACTTTTGTTTCGAAAAGAATAAACAATTTTAGGATCTTCCCAAATATATAACATGCGTGTGTGCCCAAAATAATATATTTCAATATAATAATAAATAATATAAATCCCCTTTTGGTACGTCCCACGCAAATGAACTATTTTGCACCAAAAAAAAAGTTTTGCAAGGCGAATATTCTTGCCCGAATATCCTGGTCGAGCATGTTATATACTGACACAGTTTGTTCAAATTTCTGGACCAAATTCATAAATTAAATGCTCACAAAGTGTATTATGTACATTAAACCATGTAAAAAAAGTTCCCGGAGCCGGATTATGAAAGCTTAATTCGAGACAATTGCAAAAACATTTTGCAATTTTTTTTTCCTTTTTTGATATGTTTGTATCGAAAGAAAATCTATTTGGAACACAAATTTTTAAATATTATATATTTTTGAGCAAATAAATTTTGTTTGCTCAGATAGTAATTTTTCCTATTCTATTTTATTTAAAAAAGTTTTTCGGAACTTTTGTTGAATTTTTTGAATTTCAGTTTTAATTTTTTTGTTGGTTTCGAATTGAACCTCATTTAAAATTTCTGAGTAATCCAAGCCATCATTAGTTGTCAATCCTCCAACTAATATATTTCGATCCAAGATTATACGATTTCAATTATGATTATTTATCATTTTTACGACATGAACAATTTCTAAAAAATTAACTTTGATTTACTTAAAAATTTAACACAATTGGGGTTTTTTCTGAATGCTTAAATGCAAATAAATATTTGTTTCGGAAACATAGCCCAAAATAAACACATATTGGGATGTAAACAAACATTTGTTTAGAACAACATCTTCCCAAATATATAATTTTTGTGTGTACCAAATATTATATGTTTACAGTATACCCTAAACATATACATGTTTCAAGCCGAATATGATTGGGACAATATACAACAGAAGCGGATTTTTTCAGTGTGCACCCAAAGCAAAATATTCATGGGTTTTAAAGAGCTTTAATCCTATAGAAAAATATTTTTAAATTTTTAGGGTAGAAACTGCAGTAAATGAAGTCTTCACTAGAAAATGGCATTGTATATCAGCGACATCTATGAAGCAAATGCAGTACTCGGCGAGACCAACACATTAATGTATCGCATATGACAATCGAGCTACAGACAAAAATTGTCTTCAGGTAAGCTTTAATATTCCTTCTCACCTTTGGCAACTTTTTTTGGTGACCCGGTCTAATGTACATATCGATGGCGTTATATGCCTTAAAAGGGGCACGAAAAACCGAATAAAAACCAAACAAATTCTTTGACTTGATTTATGGGGTTTTTACAATAACTATAAATCCTTTATTTGCAACTATAGTCCCCGAAAATTTAAAGAAACTAAAGTGCATTTGATAGCTTTCTACCAAAATTAACGGAAAACGCAATTATGACAAAATCAAGATACGCCCTTTTTATATTAAGCCATCGATATGTACATCAAAATACGCAAGAAAACACGATGTGGAATTTTCATAATTTTTACATAATACGCTTTGATAATTCTATACTTTCTTTCAAAGACTAATTTTTGTAATATAAATTTTTTAAATTTTTTTATAAATTTTCTTTTTTAAAATTTAAGTTTTCGTGGATGTGGACCATATTATTTGAAGTATATATACATATAAAATAAAGGAAAGGGAATTATAATACTGAAAACAATAGCATCACGTAGAAACAGAAGGCCAACATATTCTTGGGTCTCTTAGGTCACTCCATCGATATGTTACACTTTTGACCTGCAGCATCTGATATACTTAGTAGGGACATAAATACAGGGTGGTTGATATGTATTGCAACCAACTTCAGGTTGCTATCATTTCTAAACCGCTAGTATGATAGTTGACAGATTTATTTCAGTGACAGTTCATTATACCCTCACTTTAGTGTGACGAGGGTATATATCATTTGCTACGAAAAAAAGTGTAACACATCGAAGGTGTGATCTGAGAACCTAAGTATGTTCGGCGGATATTCGTTTTGGGTCATTTTAAGACGAATGAGCAATGTCCGTCCGTCTGTCTGTCTGTCTGTCTATCTGTCTGTCTGTCTGTCTGTCTGTCTGTCTGTGTGTCTGCTGGCTGGTGCGCACGATAACTCTCGAAAGGAGTAACCGATTGACTTCAAATTTGGTACGCGGTAATATTTTTTTCTATCTCCGGCTAAGTTCGAAGATGGGCCATATTGGTCCACTCCTTCTAGTACCTCCCCCACAAAGTGTTAAAATGTTGTGAAATATTGAATCTTTAATAACTGCTATACTACTTATTCGAATCTTCTGAAATTCCACACATAGCATTAGTTTATTAGTCGCTATCAACTCAAAAAAATGGGCCATGTTGCTACGCCCCTTTTGGTACCTCCCACACAAAGGTACCTTTTTGCACCAAAAGTTAACAGCTTATAACATTAAAACCAGTGTATAAAAATACTTGAAATTTTGTACAGTGTAATGTTTTTATAGTGCCTATAGCCCTGTGAAAAATGGGCGTTATCGCCACGCCCCTTTTTGTACCTCCCACACAAAATGCCCAAATCATACCACAATTTAATATCTCATAACGTTTTTACCAGTGCACATAAATGCTTATAATTCGGCACAGTGCAATGAATTTAAAGTATCTAATGTTCAGCGAAAAATAGGTGTATTTGATAAACCCCTTCTGGTACCTCCCACACAAATTGACAGAATAATTCGAGTAATATTCAATATTACATTACTCACAAAGTGAGGGTATACCTTAGTCGGTTTACCCGACTGAAACTTTCTTACTTGTTTTATTGTTTATAAGCTTACAAAAGCATTTTGATCTATTGCATTCAGAAAGTTATTCGTGATGGAATTCAAGCGTGATAGTGTGATTGCTTTATATTTGGGTGGAAAAACACAAGTGGCTATCGTTAGAGCCCTCCAGCATTTAAATGTGAATAAATCTTTTGTTTCTCGTACCATTGCTCGTTACCGTGATACTGGCAGTGTTGCATCGCGTCCAAAAAGTGGACGAAAAAAACGGTAACAACACCAGAAATGATCCGAAAAGTGAAGGCCAGATTTGATCGAAATCCACGCCGCAGTGGTAGAAAAATTGCTCGTGAGCTGAACATATCGCGAGAACGGATACAACACATATTAAAAAATGAGCTTGGACTAAAGCCATTGAAGTTCCAAAAAGTGCAAGAGCTCACCGATGCACAAAAAAAAGTTAGACTGGAAAGAGCCAAGGAGTTGCTTCGCTTGCACGAAAGTGGCCAGTTACCGAATTTGGTTTTCTCCGATGAGAAGCCATTCCAAATTGAGCAGTTTGTGAACAAACAAAATTATCGGGTTTACTTGCCAAAGAGGTCAGCTGAAAATTTACACCTTCGATTGACCACCAGAACTCAAGCGCCGCCGATGGTAATGGTGTGGGCCGCCGTAACGGCCGATGGTAGCTCCCCGCTCGTATTCATCGACCATGGGGTCAAAATAAATGCCGAATATTATCGGGAAAATGTCCTAAAGACAGTATTGAAGCCCTGGGCAGACAAACATTTCGGCCGCAGACCATGGACATTCTAACAGGACTCAGCACCATCGCACTCAGCACACGTCAACCAAGAATGGCTTAAAAAGGAGGTTCCTCGCTTCATTTCTACCGCACAATGGCCACCAAGATCTCCGGATCTCAATCCGTTGGACTTTTGCGCCTGGGACATTTTAGAGAGTAACGTTCGCACTAAAAAATACCAAAGTATCGATCATCTCAAGACGGCGCTTCGCCGGGAATGGGCCCAAATACCGCAGAGCCACTTTCGTGCAGCGTGTGATGGCTTTGTCGGCCGTTTGAAGGCCATAATTCGCACAAATTCGAACAAATCTAAACTGTTTCTAAAATTTTATGTTATTTCCGACATTTTTTGCTTTTGAACAATAAAATTTAAAAAACCAATAAGGAAAGGCTAAAGTCGGGCGGGGCCGACTATATAATACCCTACACTACTCTCGTAATATTGAATAACTCTGATATATAAATTTTGTAATTCATGTATAAATTGTTTACATAAATTTACTTTTGGGACATTTTATACTTAAAAAATATCCTGTACCACAGTGTGGTGTAGGGTATAAAAACGATTGGATCTAAAGAGCCAAATCGGATGAAACATATATATGGGAGCTATAGCTAGAAGCTAGCAAGAAACTCTACCATTCTAAATTTCAAAACGATTGGATGTAAAATACAGCTTCTATAGGACAAAAGGGCCAAATCGGACGAAACATATATATGGGAGCTATAGTTAAATCTTAACCGATTTTCTTCAAATTCGACAATGTTGGTTCACGGATCAAGAAACTCTACCATTCTAAATTTCAAAATGATTGGATGTAAAATACAGCTTCTTCAGGACTAAAGAGCAAAATCGGACGAAACATATATATGGGAGCTATAGCTTAATCTTAACCGATTTTCTTCAAATTCGGCAATGTTGGTTCATGGATCAAGAAACTCTACCATTCTAAATTTCAAAACGATTGGATGTAAAATACAGCTTTTATAGGACTAAATGGCCAAATCGGACAAAACATATATATGGGAGCAATAGCTAAATCTAAACCGATTTTCTTCAAATTCGGCAATGTTGGTTCATGGATCAAGAAACTCTACCATTCTAAATTTCAAAACGATCGGATGTAAAATACAGCTTCTATAGGACTAAAGGGCCAAATCGGACGAAACATATATATGGGAGCTATAGCTAAATCTTAACCGATTTTCTTCAAATTCGGCAATGTTGGTTCATGGATCAACAAACTCTACCATTCTAAATTTCAAAACGATCGGATGTAAAATACAGCTTCTATAGGACTAAAGGGCCAAATCGGACGAAACATATATATGGGAGCTATAGCTAAATCTTAACCGATTTTCTTCAAATTCGGCAATGTTGGTTCATGGATCAAGAAACTCTACCATTCTAAATTTCAAACCGATTGGATGTAAAATACAGCTTCTATAGGACTAAAGGGCCAAATCGGACGAAAGATACATATGGGAGCTATATCTAAATCTGAACCGATTTCAACCAAATTCAATAGCGATCTTAACAGCCGCGAAATACTCTAAAGTGCAAAATTTCAGAACGATCGGAGTAAAATTGCGACCTGTAGTCGACGAACAACTTTACATGGACAGACGGACGGACGGACATCGTTAAATCGACTCAGCTAGTGATTCTGAGTCGATCGGTATACTTTAAGGTGGGTCTAGCTGTGTTAATTTCAGGTGTTACAAACATCTGCCGTGAAACAAACTTATAATACCCTGTACCACAGTGTGGTGTAGGGTATAAACATAGCGCTTTACTTTGTTGCATTACATATCAGCCACCCTGTAATACTGTTACAACATTGAACACACCCATAAAAATAGTAGATTTAAACATACCCTATTTATACCACGTGGATTATGAAACCTAACCTCTATAGCGATATTTTGTAACGGGAATTCGAAATTGCTTCAGTTTTCACCATGGAGTGGTCATATAATGAGAACCGTATCGCCTTTATAGCGCTTTTTAAGTGTGGAGTAAAAAAAGCGACATTTTCAAAATGCTCCACCATTTTCAAAATGCTTTAGTGCGAACCTTACTCTGGGGATTAGTCGTATGTTCGTCTACCGGTGTATACAACTGTTTGAGGAGACTGGAGATGTCAAAGTCCGCCACCGGTCGGTATGCCTTCGTACTGTTCGAACGCCGCAGGTCATCAAAGCCGTCTAGTCAAGAATTCTCCGAAAACAAAAAATCATGGCCCATGAGATGAACATTGCGCAAAACTTCATGAGTCGAATTATCAAAAAGACTTGGAACTTGGGCTTTCACACGCCGTACTGGGCATCTGTTGACTGCAGCATTAAAAAAATAGGAAAGAAAAATGCAAACGTCTTTTGGTGAAGCTCTCTGATAATTCGCACAGAAAAATTTAACAAACAAAATTATAAGGTGTATGCACGGTCGTCTAAGGAAGCTTCAGACATGGTTTGGTGGGGTGTCTCTTAAGAAGAATCACTGACTGGCATTGCTATGAACAAGGGGTCAAACCATCGGCCAAAATTTATCAACAAACCGGTTTAGAAGCTGTTATGAGGTCACTTATCCATTTCCTATTCCAAAACCAATCATGGATTTTCTAGTATGATTCTGCGCCGACACATATGGCAAAAAAGACCCAGACGTGGCCTTAACACAATTTGTCAGCTTTCATTTCTTCTGATGAATGGCTCTCTGGCAGAACTCATATAAGCCCACTGGACTGCAAATTGTGGACAGTTTTAGAGGACAAGGTCTGCACAAAAAAATACTCTTCCAGCTTCTAAAAACATTTGTATTTGCTAATTTTTTTATATTTTTTTTGTTTTTTTTTTTTGTGCCAGCAAAAAACGATTTTTTGAAGAAACAAATTAAATTTTTTCTAATTATTTCAACGACAATTACTAAACTTCTGTTTCCACGTGAAAGTGTCATTACTAACATTTGCAGTCCTCTTAACGTTAAGCCATTTAATTTAAAGCATATCAGGGTATTATCGGATATACTAAAAAAATATGGTCCAAAGACTAAAGACCCCTTCCAAGAAAATGAGTATTTTAAAGAAATTTAAAAAAAAATTGCCATAATTTTTATACCCTCACTTTAGTGTGACGAGGGTATATATCATTTGCTACGGAAAAAAGTGTAACACATCGAAGGAGTGATCTAAGACCCTAAGTATGTTCGAAGGAAATCCGTTTTGGGTCATTTTAAGTCGAATGAGCAATGTCCGTCCGTCTGTCTGTCTGTCTGTCTGTCTGTGTGTCTGCTGGCTGGTGCGCACGATAACTCTCGAAAGGAGTAACCGATTGACTTCAAATTTGATATGTGGTAATATTTTGATCTATCTCCGGATGAGTTCGAAGATGGGCCATATTGGTCTACTCCTTCTGGTACCTCCCACACAAAGGGTTAAAATTTAGTGAAATATTGATTCTTTAATAACTTCTATACTACTTATACGAATCTTTTGAAATTCTGCACATAATATTAGTATATTTGTCGCTATTAACTCGAGAAAAATGGGTGAAGTTGGCATGCCCCTTTTGGTACCTCCCACACAAATGGACCATTTTGCATCAAAATTTAACTGCTTATAACTTTAATACAAGTGCATAAAAATGCTTGAAATTTTCTACAGTATAATGTTTTTGTAGCGCCTATAGTCCGGTAAAAAATGGGCATCATTGTACAGCCCCTTTTGGTACCTCCCACACAAATGGCCCGTTTCGTACCAAAGTAAACGGCTTGTAACTTAAATACCAGTGCATACAAATACTTGAAATTTTGTACAGTGTAATGGTGTTATAGTGCCTATAGTCCTGTAAAAAGTGGGCGTTATCACCCCGCACCTTTTTGTACCTCCCACACAAAATGACCAAATCATACCAAAATTACATAGCTCGTAACTTTAATATACCAGTGCACATAATGCTTATAGTTCAGCACAATGCAATGTATTTAAGAATGTACTGTTTACCGAAAAACATGTGTATTTGGAAAACCCCTTCTGGTACCTCACACACAAATTGACAGATTTATTGGTGTAATGTTATATATTACATTACTCACAAAGTGAGGGTATACCTTAGTCGGTTTACCCGACTGAAACTTTCTTACTTGTTTTTAAATATTTTTGGTGTGTTTAGAACATCATATTACACCAGAAAATGTTATGTACAGCCCTTCGACAAAAATTTTGTTACATGGTGTATTTGGACAAATTTTCAACTGCCATGTAGAAACTCAAATTGAATCACTCTTCATGAACAAGTCCTTGCGAATGTAAGGAATTTTTGTTGTTTACACCCTCTAGCGAGGGAAATTTTCATTTTCCAACATTGTTGGTTAAAGTCTTGGCTATGTATTCATATTAGTGTTGCCAATTTATGGGATTTTTCTCTTGTTTATAATTTTAGGAGAAAATATAACTTCTCTTTGGGATTTAAGTATATTATTTATTTCCTTAAGCCAAACAGTGGAACGACAAAGTCATTGTCGAAACATTGGAAATAATTCCAAGTAAACGTTGTGATCACATATCTCAAAGACAGGAACTGTTAACATAGAAAAACGGCTCACAGCTTCATCGATATAGTTTTAACCATAGGTTCAACTTTCTCTTAGATTTTTGAACTGGTACTAAATATATTATTATGAGTATTGAGGGGATGTAAAATATATCAATAAAATTCTAGTGTTTTTTCAAATTGCTTTATTAAATTTTCGGTATTTCAGCTGACATCATTTTCATAGCATAACAATAAATTATGTCCGTATTATGGATCTGCAATTGCGACTATCCCGTCGACAGGCACCAGCTTTTTGACTCCAGGCTAGTGTAAAATAAAGTATTAAATTGAAAAATATCAAATAAAACATATTAGGATAACTTCCATTAAAAAACTTACCCCATTTGCTCAAACATTTGTTTAAATTAAATGTACACAGATTTCCAAATGTACACCATGTCGGCTTGCCACGACGACCAATTAGCGTACCACATACTGGCCGGTATTCGCGTGTACACGCCCTATTACAGCCCAAAGCCTCAACTTGCACTAGGCCGAATATTAATCCCAATATTACAATTGCTGTCGAAAAACGCATGACTTAACTGATTCACTGATTCTGTCTTTACTAAATCCTATTCTGGACGTTAAGAATTATTTATAGGAATTAAAAACAAAAGACAGATGGATATGAATGAATTCATTTTGACATATCTGACCTAAAATCGTCCAACTCGAAACACTTGTGCAAATATTTTTTATTAATAATAATATAAGATTTACATTATTGCAATACTTAGGAAAGGTTCAGATTTATGCAAAGGCAGGGCTTCGCAACCTACAACCATGTTAAAACCAGTACGGAATGGCTTAAGTCAGGCTGAGCCGACTATATTATACCCTGCACCACCTTGTTAGTGCAGATTAAGTACACATATGGTTGACAGTGTTCATTCTTTGATCAATAAAGTCGTTTGTGTCATACTCGTATTTAGTAACGAGTATGGGGACTATATTTAAATCAGAACCGATTTTTTCAAATTCGATATTCCTTGGATAAACGAACTCCTCTACGCCAAATATCAAAATGATTAGATGGAAAATTCGCTATTATGGCAAATCGGAATGAAGCTATATATGAACTATATCTAAACCGTTTTTTGGTTGAAAATTGTGACTGCTATAGCGCTTATGTGTCAAATCGTAGATACACACATTATAGGGGGGATATATGTATATAACTCTGAACAGATTTTCACCAATATAGATACACGCTGAAAAAAAATCGCCTCTGTAGTATATTGTCCCAAACATATTCTGCTTGAAACATATATATTTTTAGGGTGCACTCCAAATATATAATATTTGACACATACAAATATTATATGTTTGGGAGGATGTTGTTCTAAACAAAACTATGTTTACATCCTAATATTTTTTATTTGGATACGTTATTTCCCAAACAAAGATCTATTTGCGTGAATATATATCTATTCTTTAATTGTTTTAAGTTTTCAGCAATTGAAATTTTTAGAAATTTTTAATGTTAGTAAAATTTCTTTATAATTGAAAATAATGAGTGGGAATAGTTAGAAAATAAAAATAAGTGGTTTCAAATAGAAGTTAATGCTAAGTATGTCATTTTAATAGGAAAGCATAATTCGAAAACATGGAAAAAATTAAAACTAAAGTTCGAAAAATTCAGCAAAGTTTTGAAAATCTTTTTTTTTAAATAAAATATATTTGGAAATATTCATAAACAATAATTTTATTTGTATTTAAACACATATTTTATTTGAGAAAATTAGTTCGCAAATATATTTTATTCTAATATATTAACATATGCGTTCTAAATACATTTTATTGATTTTCAAATAAAATTTATTTGCTCGAAAATATATAATAATTAAAAATTTGTGTTCCAAGTATATTTTCTTTCGATTCAAACAAATCAAAAAATGCGATTTTGCCCCGTGTAGGAATCGTCCTTGAGTAGAAGTTATTGCCAAATTTCGTAGCTATCAAGTAAAAAAAATTTTTCTTTTTTTGGGAAATTCTGTTGAAATTGCATTTCTCTACAAAATTACGTTGGAATCGAACTTTTCTACAAAGTTTTGTTAAAATTTAAATGAAAAAAGCGATTTCATAGAAAATTTCATCATAATTACGTTTTTCTAGAACAGCCCAGCAAAATCTTGGTAAGTACCTGTCATTATTCCCTGCATTACCAAATAATGACATCTCATTATTCACTGCATTACTTTCGGCTTATTAATACTGACTTACCAATAATAACAGAAATAAGTGATTTTTTGTTATCAAAATCATTTTGGCAAATTTTAATACAATGCAATTTTGGCTATATGTGGGTTATTGTACAAGATTTATTTATATTTCAACATGTTTTCAAACAATACGTGCAGATTTGAATGAAAATACATACATGAGGAAATTGTTTATTTCGAGAAATATGCGCGACAATACGCAAAAAATCATTTTAAATGGCCATTTCTACATATCTACTACTTATTTTATAACTTATTGGTAATGCATTATTCAAGTACATAAAATCGAGCTACAAATAAGTACTTAATATGCTACTTTATTGTATGCTTTTGGGAAGTACTTTCCTCCAATGACATCCCCATGTTAAAATAATGAGAAAAGTGGCTAAATAATAAGAACTTACCATTATCGAACTTTGCTTACTCGTCGGATTATTTGGTAATGAGAAATTTTGCTGATCTGCATTTTATACTTAAATAATATCCTGTACCACAGTGTGGTGTAGGGTATAAAAACGATTGGATCTAAAGAGCCAAAACGGATGAAAGATATATATGGGAGCTATAGCTAAATCTTTACCGATTTTCTTCAAATTCGGCAATGTTGGTTCATGGATCAAGAAACTCTACCATTCTAAATTTCAAAACGATTGGGTGTAAAATATAGCTTCTATAGAACTAAAGGGTCAAATCGGACAAAACATATATATGGGAGCTATAGCTAAATCTTAACCGATTTTCTTCAAACTCGGTAGTGTTGGTTCATGGATCAAGAAACTCTACCATTCAAAATTTCAAAATGATTGGATGTAAAATACAGCTTCTTCAGGACTAAAGAGCAAAATCGGACGAAACATATATATGGGAGCTATAGCTAAATCTTAACCGATTTTCTTCAAATTCGGCAATATTGGTTCATACCGATTTTCTTCAAATTCGGCAATGTTGGTTCATGGATCAAGAAACTCTACCATTCTAAATTTCAAAACGATTGGGTGTAAAATATAGCTTCTATAGAACTAAAGGGCCAAATCGGACAAAACATATATATGGGAGCTATAGCTAAATCTTAACCGATTTTCTTCAAACTCGGTAGCGTTGGTTCATGGATCAAGAAACTCTACCATTCTAAATTTCAAAATGATTGGATGTAAAATACAGCTTCTTCAGGACTAAAGGGCCAAATCGGACGAAAGATATATATGGGAGCTATATCTAAATCTGAACCGATTTCAACCAAATTCAATAGCGATCTTAACAGCTGCAAAATTTCAGAACGATCGGAGTGAAATTGCGACTTGTAGTCGACGAACAACTTTACATGGAAAGACGGACGGACGGACATGGTTAAATCGACTCAGCTAGTGATTCTGAGTCGATCGGTATACTTAAGGTGGGTCTATCTGTGTTATTTTCAGGTGTTACAAACATCTGCCGCGAAACAAACTTATAATACCCTGTACCACAGTGTGGTGTAGGGTGGCCATTTTGTGTGGGAGGTACAAAAAAGGGCGTGGTGATAACGCTCATTTTTCACTGGACTATAGGCATTATAAAAGCATTACACTGTACAAAATTTCAAGTAATTGTATACACTGAAATTAATGTTATAAACTGTTAACTTTTGGTGCAAAATGGTACCTTTGTTGGAGAGGTACCAAAAGGGGCGTGACAATAAAGCCCATTTTTCTATGGAATGTAGGCACTATAAAAACATTACGCTGTACAAAATTTCAAGTATTTTTATACACTGGTATTAATGTTATAAGCTGTTTCCTTTTGGTGCAAAATGGTGCATTTGTGTGGGAGGTACCAAAAGGGGCGCGGCAATAACGCCCATTTTTCACTGGACTGTAGGCACTATTAAAGCATTACACTGTACAAAATTTCAAGTATTTCTAAACACTGTTATTAATGTTATAAGCTTTTAACTTTTAGTGCAAAATGGTGCATTTGTGTGGGAGGTACCAAAAGGGGAGTGGCAATTTCGCCCATTTTCCTCGAGTTGATAGCGACTAACAAACTAATACTATGTGTGGAATTTCAGAAGATTCTAATACGTATAATAGCAGTTATTAAAGAATCAATATTTCACAATATTTTAACCCTTTGTGGGGGAGGTACCAGAAGGAGTGGACCAATATGGCCCATCTTCGAACTTAGCCGGAAATAGAAAAAAATATTACCACATACGAAATTTGAAGTCAATCGGTTACTCCTTTCGATAGTTATCGTGCGCACCAACCAGCAGACAGACGGACGGACATTGCTCATTCGACTTAAAATGACCCAAAACAGATTTCCGCCGAACATACTTGGGGTCTTAGGTCACTCCTTCGATGTGTTACACTTTTTTCCGTAGCAAATAATATATACCCTCGTCACACTAAAGTGAGGGTATAATTAGTGCATATCGAAAATAAAAAAGTTTATTTGAACGATAAAACATCTTCCGAGGTTTGATTCCGAGGTCTAATAAAAAATGTACCTTCAAAATGTATGAAATTGTATTTTTCTAGAAAATCTTGCCTAAATTAATATTTTTGTGCAAATTTCATCAAAATTGCATATTTATTGTAAATTTTGCGGAAATTGCATTTTTATAAAAAAATTTAATAGAAATTGGATTTTTATAGAGAATTTTGTCAAAATTGGCAATTTAACAAACTCCGCCAAAATTGAAAATATGCAAAAAATACATCCATTCGGATGAAAAATTAAATAGAAATTGGATTTTTATAGAGAATATGTCAAAATTTTTATTTTAAAAAAGTCGTCAAAATTGATTTCTTTGTAAAAATTTCGTTTAAAATTTAATTTTTCTATAAAATTTCTTCAAAATTGAGCTTTGCTAGAAAATTTCGTCAAAATTTTATTTTTTGAAAATGTTGTCGAAAATACATTCTTAGCGGAAATTTCGTTTTTTCTATAAAATTTCTTCAAAATACCATTTTTCTAAAAAAAATCTTCGAAATATAATTTTTCTAGGAAATTTCTTTTACATGTTTCTTTAAAATGTCTTAGAAATTGAATTTTTCCAGAAAATTTCATTCATCGACATTAAATAAAATCAAATACCTTTTGATCCCGGCAGGTTCTTCTAATCAGGGGTCATCGTCCTTTACTCGACTCATCTGTAATCAGTTTAGCGCCCTTAAGTCCGCCTAGCAGTATGGTTGAAAGGGTTGGGAAGCCTTGTTCTAGAAAATGTCAATTTGTCTTATATGTATATACAAAATTTCTCTGAAATGTTATTTTACTTGAAAATTTCGTCTAAATTGAATTTTTCTTCAAAAAATCGTTGAAGTAGCATTTTTTCTAGAAAAATCAAAGACATTTTCTTTTCTCTAGAAAATGTAGTTAAAATGGCGTTTCACAAAAAAATTCCTGAAATTGCATTTCTTTTAGAAAATTCTTTTAAAATTTATTTTTTTAGAAAATTCCTTCAAAATTGAATTTTTGGAATTTTTTTCAATATTTAATTTTTTTTAAAAAAATTTCTTCAAAATGTTATTTTTCCAACAATTTTAACAGAAATGTCTGGAAAAATAACATTTTGAATTGCATTTTTTTACAACATTTTTATACCCTACACCACACTGTGGTACAGATTTAGATATAGCTCCCATATATATCTTTCGTCCGATTTGGCCCTTTAGTCCTATAGAAGCTGTATTTTACATCCGATCGTTTTGCAATTTAGAATGGTAGAGTTTCTTGATCCATGAACCAACATTACCGAATTGGAAGAAAATCGGTTAAGATTTAGCTATAGCTCCCATATATATGTTTCGTCCGATTTGGCCCTTTAGTCCTATAGAAGCTGTATTTTACATCCGATCGTTTTGAAATTTAGAATAGTAGAGTTTCTTGATCCATGAACCAACATTGCCGAATTTGAAGAAAATCGGTTCAGATTTAGATATAGCTCCCATATATATCTTTCGTCCGATTTGGTCCTTTAGTCCTATAGAAGCTGTATTTTACATCCGATCGTTTTGAAATATAGAATGGTAGAGTTTCTTGATCCATGAACCAACATTGCCGAATTTGAAGAAAATCGGTTAAGATTTAGCTATAGCTCCCATATATATGTTTCGTCCGATTTGGCCATTTAGTCCTATTGAAGCTGTATTTGACATCCGATCGTGTTGAAATTTAGAATGGTAGAGTTTCTTGATCCGTGAACCAACATTGCCGAATTTGAAGAAAATCGGTTAAGATTTAGCTATAGCTCCCATATATATATTTCGCCCGATTTGGCCCTTTAGTCCTATAGAAGCTGTATTTTACATCCGATCGTTTTGAAATTTAGAATGGTAGAGTTTCTTGATCCATGAACCAACAGTGCCGAATTTGAAGAAAATCGGTAAAGATTTAGCTATAGTGTTTCGTCCGATTTTGCTCTTTAGTCCTGTAGAAGCTGTATTTTACACCCAATCGTTTTGAAATTTAGTACGGTAGAGTTACTTGATCCATGAACCAACACTACCGAATTTGAAGAAAATCGGTTAAGATTTAGCTATAGCTCCCATATATATGTTTCGTCCGATTTGGCCCTTTATTCCTATAAAAGCTGTATTTTACATCCAATCGTTTTGAAATTTAGAATGGTAGAGTTTCTTGATTCGTGAACCAACATTGCCGAATTTGAAGAAAATCGGTAAAGATTTAGCTATAGCTCCCATATATATGTTTCATCTGATTTGGCTCTTAGATCCAGTCGTTTTTATACCCTACACCACACTGTGGTACAGGGTATTATTTAAGTATAAAATGTCCCAAAAGTAAATTTATGTAAACAATTTGTACATCAATTACAAAATTTATTTATCAGAGTTATTCAATATTACGAGAGTGGTGTAGGGTATTATATAGTCGGCACCGCCCGACTTTAGCCTTTCCTTACTGGTTAATTTTGTTATGAATTGTTTTCAATAAATAAAATAAAAATTAATGAAAACTGTTTTTAATTATTTTTAAAATTGTCAGAACAACCAATTTTTTAAAACAGTTGGTTGTGGCAACTACAACAGATAATTTTAACCACCATTTTCGTAGTTGGCGCAACCAAATATGATTGTTGTCAACATGGAAGCAGAAGTATACCACAACCAAAATATTGGTTGTCCTGATGGAATCGCATGATAGTAGACAGAACTACCAAAATTCGGTTGGCAAATAATTCGGTTGAGGCAACTGTATTCTGTGTGTAATAACGTTAAGTACAAAATTTACGTTCAACAAATTTTGTTTAGAAATTGAATTTTTGTTCAAAATTTCGTCGAAATTGAATTTTTCTTCAAAATTTCGTCGAAATTGAATTTTTCTTCAAAATTTCTTTGAATTAGTATTTTTCTAGTAAAAACGATGACATTGTCTTTTATCTAGACAACGTTTTTAATTTGCGTTTCATACAAATTTTCTTGAAATTATTTTTTTAAGAAAATTCCTTTCAAAATTTATTTTTTTTAGAAAATTCCTCAAAATTTATTTTTTTGGAAATTCCTTCAAAATTGCATTTTTTAGAAAATCTCTTCATAATTAATTTTTTTAGAAAATTCTTCAAAATTGCATTTTTTTAGAAAATTTTGTAAGATTTGCCTTTTTGTACAAAATGTCTTGAATTAGCTTTTTTGTTTTAGAAAATTTCATATAACTAACAATTTTTTTGGAATTTAATTTTTTTACTATATCTATTTGAAATAGCATTTTTCATGAACATTTCGTCGAAATTGCACTTTTCTACAAAATTTCTTTAAAATTGCATTTTTCTAGAAAAATAGTTGAAATTAGTATGTCTCTTAACAAATTTTGAAATAGAATATCTCCACAAAATTTTTGAATTTGAATTTCTCAGAATTATTCAAAATTGCATTTTTTAGAAAATTCCTTTTTCTAAAAAATGCTGTTGCAATTTAATTTTTCTTAAAAATTTCGTTAAAATTTAATTTTTCTTAAAATTTTCGTCGAAATTGCAATTTGCAAGACATTATTTTTTTGGAATTTATTTTTTTTTACAATATCTATTTCAAATAGCATTTTTCTTGAACATTTCGTCGAAATTGGACTTTTCTACAAAATTTCTTTAAAATTAAATTTTTCTAGAAAAATAATTGAAATTAGTATGTCTCTTAACAAATTATGAAATTTTTGTTAAGAGATGGCGATGTAAAAAGTACCCAAATCGGCTGGTTATAATAGAATATATGAATAATATCAGAAAACCCTCAACCGCATACAATTTATCCGTGTTTATTTACGTTGTGAATTATCAACGAATCACATTAGACTAGACGATCGTCATCACTGCTGCTCAAATTTAAATTCACCAGATGAATAGTCTCCAGAACAAGTAATTCCAGTTAGATAAATTTATACCTACGTTTCGCACTAAAATAGAATTTCTCCACAATATTTTTGAATTTGAATTTCTTAGAATTTTTCAAAATTGCATAAATGAAACATAAGGTCTCAAACCAAAATAAATTTCTTAAAAATTTCATTAAAATTAAATTTTTCTTAAAAATTTCGTCGAGTATTAAATTCAATGATATGAAAATATCATATCAAATAGTAAAGTCATTTGGACTTTAAATGTATGGCATGATAATTTATATAATTCCAAGTAAAATGTCGTTAAAATTATTGAAATATTTACTTAAATTAAGCCTTAAAACAAAACATAATTTCTTCGAATCAAAAATAATTTCGTTGAAATCAAGTAAATTCTTATTATTTCACTGAAAATTGTATTTGAAGTAAAGACAAACAAATCGATTGATTCAGAGATGGTGATGTCTTTAGTTTTACGACATTTTTTTCAGAGCAAGTTAGTTGCAGTGTATTCCGATATCGTCTCATCAAGTTTCGCACCATCTATATAGAATAGGAGATAGTTACGAGTCGGCAATTTTGTATGGAAGGTACAAACAGAGGAGTGGTAACAGTGACTATAAAGGCATTACAAAGTACAAAATGTCAAGTATTTATATGCACTGCTAGTAAAGTTATAAACAGTCCACTTTTTGTACAAAATGGTGCCTTTGCACGGGATGTACCAAAAGGGGCGGGTTACTTCGCCCATTTTTCTCGAGGTGATAGCGACAGATAAACTATTACTATGTGTGGGACTACAGAGGATTCGGATAGGCAGTATACGAGTAAAAGTTATAAGAGAATCAATATTTCGCAAAATTTTAACCCTTTGAGAGGGAGGTATTAGAAGAAGTGGATCAATATGGCACATTTTCGAACTTAGCCTGGAATAGGAAAAAATATTATCACATAGCAAATTTGAAGTCAATCCGTTACTCCAGCCAGACTGGCGGGGACAGGCGGAGATTGCTCAAATGATTTGAAATTTCCTAAAACAGATTTCCGCCGAACATACTTAGAGTCTTAGGTCACTCTTGCGAAGTGTTGCACTTTTGGCCTGTAGCAAATTGTATATACCTTCCTCCACTAAAGTGAGGTTATAATATCGTAAATACATTGAATAAAAAGTTAATATTTGATATTAATATATATTTTCCTTGTATTATTCTCATTTGTCTTAAAATAGCTTTAATACTTTATGTTTAAACTACCGTTATTCAACTACTGTTCTTCCGACCAAATAAATTTTGAAATGAAAACTTGCTCGGCTTTTTGGTGGTAGTCGTCTGTGCGACTCCAACGGGAACTCCAGATTTGATTTTGGTACAATCGGGATTTTCGGTGCCGCAACGACCGGATATACTAAGCCAATCTGTTGTGAAAGCAAATAGGAAAATATTTATAAAATTAATTAAATATGAAATTAGCAAAACTTATTTGTCTATACTACTAACTTTCTCCGGCGGTACATTGTCGAGCATCCAATTGACAAAAGCTGTCGAAAGTGCAACTAATGAAGCCACGTCCATTCTGTCGATAGTATGTGCCACACACTGGTTTATTCGCGATGGGACAGGAGGTCTTACAACTTTTTGCACCTGCCACTCGGGGACTGAATAGGGCAGCAGCCACTACCACCAAGAGAATTGCAACGGTTGCCGTCAAATGCATTGTGTGAATTATGATTGAATGCTACTAGCCTTTTCCAACTGGCTTTTATAGTCACTATATGATGGCGATGTAAAAAGTACCCAAATCGGCTGGTTACAATAGAATATATGAATAATATCAGAAAAACAGAAAAACCTCAACCGCATACAATTTATCCGTGTTTATTTACGTTGTGAATTATCAACGAATCACTTTAGACTAGACGATCGTCATCACTGCTGCTCTAATTTAAATTCACCAGATGAATAGTCTCCAGAACAAGTAATTCCAGTTAGATAAATTTAAACCTACGTTTCGCACTGACTCACCGTTGATCGTTGGCAAAAATGACATTGCGTCAAGATAAGAAATGCAACAAAAACAATTGAGAAAATTGTAGTCGAGTAAAGTTGATGAGAGCAATACGAGTATGACTCACGGCAAACTCCCCTGATGAAGACCGTTTACTAGAAGGGGCCGATACAGGTGCTGAACGAAAGGAGAAAAGTGACAAATTGCGAAAAAAAAGAGGAGGGACTGGCCGATAATATCATTAGCTCCCACAAGAATACCATTCACTGGAAGGCCAATGATAGATGTCATTCAGATCAACATTTGAGCTACGAACTGGGAACCACTTTCAACAAGTCAACGTAGTTAAAATATGTCAACTGACTATTCCCCATACGCAGAGAAATCTCATTGAACATGGTCACAAACACTATTCAATTTGTATCCCAACTATAAAGTGGTTGTAAAGGGTTTTCCAATAGGGATGATATGATTTTGAAGTGACGTTTCGGCCTTTTGTAATATGTCATGATCTGTCATTTGTTTTTCATTGTATTCAGTAGTGTTTACAATTTCGTCCTGGAGAGATAAACGCAAGAACAACGTTTACAAATTTTTCAGTTTTATTATCAAAATAATCGTTCTCCAATTGCAACGTTTCGTGTGCTAAGTCAATTTTTTTTAAAATCCAAAAAAAAACACTTTCCATTCGACGTACGACCTTGGCCGTTGTCATTGACCGATTCCCGATCTGACGTGCCGTTAAGGAGCTAGAGCAAAAATAAACTTTCCGTTCACATTTGAAAACAAGTAAGGAAAGGCAGAAAGTCGGGCGGGGCCGACTATATAATACTCTACACCTCCCTAACAATGCAATAAGGGTTATTGCGATAATAATTTGGAATAATTGGTAAATGGGTAAGAACATATATATGTGGATATATCTAATTCTGAACCCATAATCGCTAAATTAAGCAATATTCGTTCCTAAATTGAGAAACATCTTTCTGGAGAATTTTGTAATGATCGGAAGTAAAGTACAACTTCTATAGCGTTTTGTAACCAAATCAGGAGGAACATATATATGGAGCTTATATATAAATCTGAATCGATTTTCCCTGAATACTCATTCATGTAAAATAGAAACCTCTTTCTGGCGAATTTCGTACTGATCGGATATAAAATGCAGTCTCTACAGCGCTTGAATGTCAAATCGGTGCTAACATATATATGGGGGCTATATCTAAATCTGAACCGATTTTCTCCAAATTTGGCAGTATTCCTTCGTGTAATAAGAAACCTCTTTCTGCCGAATTTCGCTGTGATCGGATATAAAATACAGTTTCTACAGCTATTGAATTTCAAATCGGGGGTAACATATATATGGGGGCTATATCTAAATCTGAACCGATTTTCTCCGAATTTGGCAGTATTCCTTCATGTAATAAGAAACCTCTTTCTGCCGAAGAGAGCGCTCCAGCCAGACAGACGGACATTACTGAAATAACTTAAGATGTCCTAAAATTGATTTCCGCCGAACATACATAGGGTCTTAGGTCACACCCTCATCCCTGTAAGGTGAGGGGATAATAATGGAACTAATTCGGTAAAAAACGGTACCATGAAATAAGTCCCAATGCGTTGGGACTTATTTCATTTTTTTTTTGGTATTTATTTCATTATGAAATAACTCCAAATGACATTTGTTTATTTATATGAATTAGAATACAAAGTAAATTTATATTCTAATTATATAAGTTGGTAGCGAGTACGCTACCAACTCGCCTACTGGGGCGCTCATCCAAATGACATTTTATTGGGAGTTCGTTTTGGGAGTTATTTAATTTTTATTGGAAGTTACTCGTATTTTATTCCGGTTACGCGGACCAAAGTTTCTTTGTGAGGGATGAATGATTTTCTCCTCTGGGGTATGTCCAAAGACGGGAACGTGATTACGCGAACGAAAGTGACCTTGCGTGGTCGGCCATTGGCCGAGGTTAAAGATTTTCTCATCTGAAGTATGTCTTTAAAGCACCACACTTTGGTCCGTGCTTTGCAAAATTTATTTTTTATAGAAATGTCATATCGCCCAAAAATCTTTGGGCTTTATGAAATTGTGTTTGGGCGATACGACAATACGCCCGGCAAAACAGTTGCTCAATGCTCTCCACTTCTTTCTTATCACCATAGCCACTGCAAAAGTCATTGGACTCAATGCCCAACCTTCTGGTATGTTTGCCGAACATATAGTGTTCAGTTGGAACTAACTCGAACGAAGACAGTCTTCCCCTCGTATCTTGGCCATATGGGCATTTCCGCCGAATGGTCAACCAGGTCCGAAAAATAAAATGTTGGAAATCATCGTATTTTATTGTAAATAATTATAAAAAAATGAATACAAAATGTCTAAATTTTTAAAATATGATGTTTTCATAGCATATCTCAGATGTTTTCATCAGAAAATTTGCCTAAAAACTGAAAAATTTTATTTTTTCCATTTTAAGCTACTTTTACAGACATTTTTATATTTAATTATTTTACATATAAAAACATATATTATGCTTGCACTCTTTCCACAAAATTTCTCTATTACAATCAATTAAGAAGAGAAAAATGCAAGGAGACCAAAAAAAGTTCGATTAACGATTAATTTAACGGATAAAACAGATGGAAAAATCGTACGTTCGCGACCGTACGTTCGCGACCGGCCAATTGGAAAAAAAACCAAAAGAGATAATTTATTGTGTAAATACTCGATAGAAAGCTACATTAATCCTCTTTTAAAATAAATTAATAGCTTCAGAATATACCGTTCCTTTTCGCAGATTTTTGCATGTTACTAGATTCAGCCAAAGTTGACTTCTATTTCGCGTACGTTCGTGGCCACATGTTTATTGCTATTATTATGAAAACTAAAACTCGACGAAACCCATCTTTTGCACCTAACATAGAGCTGCCAATATGCTATCAAATCACCAAAAAAAATGCGGGGAAAATTTTTGTTTTCTATATTTTTTGTACATCAAATGCGTACGAACGTACGTTCGCGACCTGCGGAAATTCCCATATTTGTCTAGCTACCTAAGAGGTGCCGATTTCTGTCCATCCTTCATTGGACTGCCTGGTTACCTCTTGCCTATACCAAAGTCGAGGGCAGTTTGTGAATTTAGGGATGTGACCTCCAGGGAATTGGTGGCTGCTTGACTAACCGAGTATATGACAACGCTAGTGTTAGTCACTATGTTGCGACTCCACCACTTGGTGACTTCCCTTATTGCCAGTATTTCGGCTTTATAGACACTGCTGGTAGCTGTGTGCTAATATTAAGACTGAGTTCTTTACAATGTACTCCGAAGTCAACATTGGAATCAAGCTTAGAACCATATGTATATAAGTGGAAATGGCTCTCTGGAAGGTGTACGCCGTTGGTATATACATAGTCAACTCGGTCGGTTACCATATCACTACACTGTGATATCCCCATGTAGCCGTAGTTCTTATACCTTCACATTGATAGACAGTTTAATCGTAATGCCGCTCTGGTGGCAACCTCAATCGGCAATAGATGGAGTAGGATTTGTAGACACTCAGTCGCTGTAGTCCTTAAAAGCTGCGATTATGCATAGGCAAGCATTACCAACATTTCATAATTGGTTTATCGGATCGTTTATCAATTGCCGTCCACTACACCACAATGTCGTACAAGAGTATTGGACGAACTTCTGCTACACATATTCAACGGACGATTTTAGGAGACAGACCTCAATGCGACCCTACAGCTTTTCTACAGGAACATTAGACCAAAGACAAATAGAATATAAGAAGACATTCCTTCAGGCCGAAACGTCAAAATCTATCCGTTACGAACGAATAGGAATGAACTGTCACACGCGAAAAAACAGTATTCCGCGAACATTGATTTAACTTCTTTTGCACTTATCGATTAATATTAATTTGTTAATTGTGACAATTACAAAAAATTCGGGAAAAACGGTCTGAAAATCCGCGAAAAACCTTACTCGTTGGAATCAAATTCCTATTCGTTCGTAACTGACAATTACTCGCTACAGGAAGGAATGTCTTCTTATATTCTATTTGTCTTTGCATTAGACTACACTAAAAAAAAAGCGTACTGAAAATCAATGAAATTTTCGTAAAGTTTAAGATTTCGGCAATGATTTCGAGCCAAAGACAATCGCTATAAAAATAAGAAGGTTTTATAGTTAATTTAAAGACGTGAATAGTATTTGTTTTGAAGATGCATTTTATAGAATTAAGAATTTTGGGTAATAAAACTAATTAAGTTTGGTCTTAAAATAAGCACATTTTTGCGTTAATTTAAGTATGGCGCGTGCTTATTTTTAGTAAAATATCATATAATTTAAAACATTATCGTAATAAAATTTAAAATGTTTGTCCTTGATATAAGAATATACTGGTAATTAATTTAAGGCATACATGAATTTAAATACAGTTTTTTTTTAAATATGTATGGAAAATTCGTTACATTATATTGATTATAATGTTACTCTTTTAAATGAATCATTTTCTTTGAAATCATTTACTATTCATAGAAAATTCAATAACACAACACTTTATCTTTCTAAATAAATATTTTATTTGTTATATTTTATATTGGAAAATATAAAAAAAATATAATACATATTACGGATAACCTTGAACATTTTAAAACTTAAAACAATATGTAATTGTATAAAGACAAATCGGCCAACACACTATGAAGTTTGACTTTTATTCGAATATTGTATTGTTATGTATGGATTCGCGGGATTCGTTTCTCTATTTGTTGTCCATGAACAATTTTTATCGGAACCGACCTTAATGATTTTTAACCTAGAATTTGACTGGAATTTAAATAGAAATTATATAAAAGAAATATTATATTATTATATCATTTGGATGCTCACTCATTTCCTGCAATTTGTAAATTTTTATTCCCCACTGCATTTTTCATATATCCAAATAAAGTTGAATTGCGCGAACTAAAATAAAAATAATTTGAATAGAAATCAAACAGAATGTTTTATATACGATAAAGTATTAAAATAAATTTTATCATATAACTGTCACAAAATGTTGAAAGATAAGTGATATATTAAAATCTTTGGAATATACTTACTTACACTGAAATATTTAGTCACTCTTCTACGACACAAATTCTCATAATAGATCCATACAAAATTTGCTGTACTAAAAGTTAAAAAAAATATTTATGTAAGATATTATTAATAATAGGAACTGATTGTTTTGAAAGGGGCGAAAGTGACATTTTTCATATAAATTGAGTTATCAAAAATAATTTTCTCAAAAAAATCAATCGTGACTTAGATTTTAAAATCTTAAGTTTTGTTAGCAAACAAAACTACAAAAACGTATTTAAAATTACTTCTGTAAAACAAAAGCTAATGCTGCTTATGACATTCTTAACCCTGGTGTTAGATTAGCAAATCTGTACGAATCCTAGATTAAGCGTCCATTTGGTCAACATTACATTTTTCATATAAAATTAATATGGAAGACAATATTTTATATTTATTTTTATTCAATACTTCGTGAAAAGAAAACAGCTTATTTACAATTAATTTTGAGCAAAAACGCTTATTATTTTGATTTTAGTAAAACAAAAATATCCCTTGGACAAAATTATAAGGCAATATATATACATACATATGTTACCGTTTATAAAGGAAACGATACAAAAATTAGACCAAATGGGCCTAATCTAACAGCAGGTTTAATTATGAAGTACTTATGAAGCAATTATGAACCCGAATTCAAGGAAGAATTTAAACTAAAATTAAAAAAAGGAAAAAATCTTTTTAAATAAATTATATTTGGAAAACTTTTTAACAATAACTTTGTTTGTGTGAAAACACGTATTTTATATGTAAACGTCAGTTCGCAAATATATTTTGTTCTAATACATTAATATATGCGTTCCAAATTAAATTTCTTGATTTTCAAATAATATATATTTGTTCAGAAATACATAATACTTACAAATATTGTTTCCAAATCTATTTTCTTTCAATTCAAACATTCCCATGTAGGTGTATGCTCACTTATTTTTTGCAAGTTATAAATGGCATTCAGCACTGCATTTTTCATATATCCATCACATTTATCTTCAAATATTGCGTGATCTAAAATTAAAATAATTAAAGTTTTTCTGAAAATAAATCAAATAAAATTATCTATAAACAAAAAAAGGCAAATAAATTTTATCATATCACAATTGGAAAACGCTGAAAACTAAGAGAAATATTTCAACCGTTCATATATAATACTTACGTTGAAATATTTTGTAAAATTTGCCACACTTCTCACAAAAGACCCATTCGAAAATTGTTTTACTAAAAAAATTAAAAAAGATAGTTATATGTATAACATATTATTAATAATAAATTTCTATATTGCCACAAATAATTTTACATTTCTGCATTATGCACTGGTATTTTTAATAAATAAATACTTTCAATTAAAATGTGTTTTGTTAATTTTGTAATTGCCAATAAGATGTTTATTTCATCATAATAATATTATTTTTCACGTACCCAAACATTTTCCCATTGTCTCTTTCAGTATTACAAAATCTATTACTCACATTTTTGTCATCCATTTGGAACAAATCTCTTCATAGGACTAACAAACAAGATCTCCTTCAAAAACGCATGTACATCGCCATAAATAACATACAGCAAAAATAACTATGACAAACGCACTCCCTTATCACAGAGATCGATGGTGACGCCGACGGCATAACCACATGCATACACACATGTACACGACGGTTTCATTTGTTGTTGTTGCTATGCTTTAGCAAAAATAACTGTTAACATCCCATATTAAAATTATTTTCGGTGCAATATGCACGTATGTATGCACGTATACTTACATATTCACAGCAATCAAATTTTTTCACAATCCGTGTCCCGAAAACAGGCAACCGTTTCCTTCCATCGCTTGTAAATAACTGACGATTTAGAAGAAAACGAACAGAACTGTTCTCTATTTTCTCTTCTAGAATTCCATAACAATTATTGATTCACACATTACCAAACAAAACTGATTCTCCGAGCGAGAGAGGGAGGGAGAGATTGTATAATTCTCTCGTATGTATTCTTAAAAATAATGACAATAGTCATAAAATTTATTACCAAGACAGCCTTTCCTTTAAGGGGAGCATAGCCTTAAATTTATTACTCAAATAAATCATACTGTTAATTAAGTCCGATTCGGCATTAAAACTATGACATGTCTACGTCGTAGTGTTAATGTAGAAAATCCTTGAAAGTATTGAAATATTACTTAAAATAATGCGGATTCTCACAAAAATAATGATTTTTTTCTTTAATTTAAATGCGTACATTTAAAGAAGGGCGTATACAAAACTAATGATTAGATAGACATTAATTCAAATTCAAAAAACTTTATATTAAGGAAAATTTCGTAAAAAACGTGTAAATTTTCATTCTTTTAATGAAAATTGTCATTGAATTGATGCCGAGGTAGCATACTTAATATAAGAATGTGTCATCATTAGTTTTATTACTATTTTTTTTTTCAGTGTATATTTACCATCCTTACACGTTCAAGTACATTAGGTCTAAACGACAAATTTCTATCTAGAGTTATACCTAGAATGTTTGCACGTTCAGAAAAGACTAACCCTGTTCTATTTATCGGAAGAGGGTCTATATGTGGGAAGAGGGTTTCTAGTTAATAGAACCAATTTTGTCTTGTTTGGATTAACGCCCAAGCAGCTACTTCTCGCCCATCTAGCCAATTTGTTCGGAGTCACCTGGTGGGTGTCTCTGAAAACGCTAGGGAATTTTCATGTTACTCCGGTAGCAACACCGTCCGCATATGCCATGACTTTGCATACACTACGTCCTACATCCAACAGGACCCAAGACTTGATGTAATGTGTTTTCTGTTGATCGGGCTTTGAATTGGTGTAAACAAGATTTCACGCTTAGTTGTGACAACGCCGCAATTATCGCATCTGAATGAACGTTGTTAAAAGTCCCTTCTACGTCAAGAAAGGCCACAATATTCCTTGAAATGTAGGGACCATTCGTTAGTGCACACAAGTTCGCACAGGACAAATTCTGTAGACATTCCCGACAGTAGTTTTGTATGCAGGTTTTCTCTAATGACATACTAGAGTCTGATCCCTCTAAACTAGAGTCTGATACAGCCTGAGATTCGATACAGCCCTCCCAAATTTTCTCCAGCTTGAGCTTCAACCTTTTCTGCATTTCTGCTGGTGAAATTCCGTCTGCTCCAGGTGATTTAAAGGGCTCAAAGCTGTTGTTCGCTCAGCTTGTGACGATTGCAGTCAACTCGCTCTATTGTTGGTCCTGCTGATCTTTGGGTTCAGTTGGTGAGTAACTCGGGAAATGCTTGTCGAACAATACATTCAGCGACTGATCTTTGGGTTAAGTTGGTGAGTACTTCGGGAATTGTTTGTCGAGCAGAACATTCAGCGACTGATCTTTGGGTTCAGTTGGTGAGTACCTCGGGAAATGGTTGTCGAGCAGTACATTCAGCGACTGCTCGTTGTTTTTTCTCCAGTTATTTGCCTCACCCTGCAGATAAGTTACTGTACAGGGTGCTGTGCATAATACCTTACGCAGCTTAGTGGCATTTTCCGATTCTCCACGGGAGGTGTACCAAGAACGTTACGCTTTTCATAGCTCCCTCTTATAGATTTTTAGTTGCTCGCTATAGGCATCCCAGTCATCAGTAGACCTCGGATTTTTGCATATTTTTATTTTTTTCATCCGATTGGAACCAAACTTTGCATTTAGACATTTTATTGTTCAAATATAGAAAATGTTAATGCGAATCGAAAATCTAAATCCAATGAGAATTTGTTATTGGAATGCAAACGGCCTGAGCCAACATAGAAATGAGGTAGAAAATTTTCTCCGAAACCACTGTATAGATATTTTATTAGTCTCTGAGACACATTTTTCAACCAGAAATTGTTTTAGGATACGTGGTTATTCCACATACGATACTAAACATCCTAGCGGGAGAGCCTGTGGTGGTACAGCTCTTATTGTCCAAAATAAAATCAAACATTATCCTATGCCCGAATATAGGACTGAGCATATACAAGCAACTTCTGTCGCTATCACAGGCACAAATCTGGTGATATCGTCGATATATTGTCCCCCTAGGCACAATATTAACAAAGATCAATTCATGGAGTTCTTCTCCACTCTTGGCACAAAGTTTTTGGTAGCAGGTGACTACAATGCCAGGCACACATTTTGGGGCTCTCGCCTCACTACTCCAAAAGGTAGACAACTACTTAAAGCCATAACAGCTGCTAAACTAGATGTAGCTCCGAGCGGTCACCCAACATATTGGCCCTCAGATCTGAACAAAACGCCTGACCTTATTGATTTCGCTATAATAAAAAATATAAGGCGTGAACAATTATCTCTATGTCCATCACTTGATCTATCATCGGATCATTCGCCTACCATTTTGACACTGCTTTACAACAATCATGAAAATGGGTGTGACAGTTTGCCCAATAAGTATACCAACTGGCTAAAATATAAAAAATACGTTAGCTCACACCTATCCGATGGTGTATCGTTACGTACAACGGATGAAATTGAAGCCGCGGTAAACCTATTCACAGACGTTGTAATCAGTGCTGTTAAAGTGGCTACTCGAAAAAGCGCATTCAAAAGAGATAACTCCAATAACCCAATAGGCATCCAAGCGTTAATCAATGAAAAAAGAAGCGTAAGAAGAGAGTGGCAACAATATCGCTCCCCAGCACTGAGAAAAAAACTAAAAAATTGCCAGAAGAGATTGAAATCAGCCCTAAAATCAGCCGAGGAGAGTGATCTAAAAATATATTTGCAATATCTGGATCCAACCCAGAAAACAGATTATAGTCTCTGGAAGGCCACACAAAATATGCGAGGTCCTGTTGCGCATGAATCCCCAATTCGCCTTGAAAATGGGAACTGGGCAAAAAGCACAGAAGAGAAAGTAAATGCATTCGCAAACTACCTCGAGTCCGTTTTTACACCCAACAGTGATACATCTGAAATCTATCCGCCCGTGATAGATATAATTCCTCGCCCACACTATCCGCCCGTGATAAACGACACAATTCCTTGCCCAATCTATCCGCCCGTGATAGATGATACAATTTCTCACACAATCTATCCGCCCGGGATAAATGACTCAATTCCTCTCCCAATCTATCAGCCCGTGATAGATGATTTAATTCCTCGCCCAATCTATCAGCCCGTGATAGATGATATAATTCCTGGCCCAATTAAGCTTAGAATAAAGGATGTAGAAAAATCTGTCAAAGAACTAAAATTAAAGAAATCGCCCGGAGGAGATGGTATAACAGCGAAAATGATTAAAGAACTTCCCTTTTCAGCCTTGAAAATTGTGTTATTTTTATTCAATGCAATTCTTCGTGTAGGTTACTTCCCCTATCTTGGAAGAGGTCTGAAATCGTGATGATACCGAAACCAGGCAAAGATCCAACTCAAGTCAAATCCTATCGCCCTATAAGCTTACTATCGATACTTTCAAAAATGTTTGAGTCCATTCTCATGAAGAAAATCACACCTCACATAATTTCTCACAATATTATACCTGACCATCAATTTGGTTTTAGAAAAAGTCATAATACTATAGAACAGGTACACCGTATCGTAACCTGCATCAGAAGAGCTTTTGAGAATAAAGAATACTGTTCGGCGTTATTCATAGATATTTCCCAAGCATTTGACAAAGTCTGGCACGAAGGACTTTTGTACAAAATATGCGACCTTCTGCCAATCAACACGCATAAACTGTTCAGGAGCTATTTGACTAACCGGTCTTTTCAAGTTAAATCAAATGGCATTTTTTCTAGCCCTAAGAAAATAAATGCCGGGGTCCCACAGGGGAGCATTCTTGGCCCTATACTGTACGTTATTTTTACGGCAGATATGCCCATAACCAACTTTACGCTCACGTCTACTTTTACGGACGGTACTGCTTTCGTCAGTACTCACAAAAACCCTTCAGTTGCGTCCGATCAACTGCAGTCGCATGTCCGAATCCTAGAAGAATGGTTAAAAAAATGGAGAATAATGGTGAATGCCTCAAAGTGTACTCATGTTACTTTTACCCTGCGAAGGGACGCAAGTCCTCCAATTTCTATTTTCAATTCACAGATTCCCCAAAAGGATCATGTAAAATACCTTGGAATCCACTTAGATCGGCGTTTGACGTGGTCGCGCCACATAGACTCTAAAGTAACTCAAATAACTAAAAAACTGTATAACTAAAAAAAAACTAAAAACTGTCAGTTCTGACGGGACACTGCCTCGGCGAACACGACAGAAGTTTAGGTATTGAGTCCAATGACTTCTGCAGGAGCTGTGGTGATGAGGAAGATGTGGAGAGTATTGAGCACCTGCTTTACTACTGTCCCGCATTAAGTAAACGGCGTCTGGGTATACTGGGGTCCGCCTTTCTAGGAAGTCTGGCAGATATTTGCGGTACCGATATTCGTACTATTGATAACTTTGTTTATCAAACATGTGGGTTTCGATGAGGGTCATCTGGCCCGTGGTATCACTAGGGACCTACATTGGTCTATGTGAGCTGGCAAAGTTGGCTACCACCCTAACCTACATACATATACAGTGAAGGCTCGCTAATCCGAAGCACCTTTAATCCGAATATCCAGTAATCCGAACTGCAATTTCAAGTGCATTAGAGATTCTACAGTCCGAATTGGTTGCAACTCTTTAATCCGAATTGATTGTTTTGTTTCTTTTTTATTTAAATTTTGTCAATAACAAACAATAACTCATGGTTTCCAAAGAAAAAGTGCCGCTAGAACTTGTGGTAAATGCTGTTTTTACAGAAATGTATGTGTGCGTGTATGTCATATTGACTCTGTTAGGTCATATCAGCTCATCTCTTAGTTAAATAATTCTCTAACACATTGTGCCTGCGTCGTCTTGTTCATAAAAATGACATCTTCTAACGGGATGCAATATCTGCTCAAATGCTGGTATGCCTGTTCAAATAAGAAACAGCAACTAAACTCACTCATTGCGCTGTGTCTGTAAATAGCCTATAACAACAACAACACTGCAGTGGTTCATAGGCAGTCGACGACATTTCACTAATAGCTTATTCCTTTTTTTGTGCTATTTGTTTTTATCGAATAACGATAAACGATCGTACAGGTTGTTTGATCTCATTAAATTTTTAAGCTCGTGACGATCGGTTGGTTTATTATTGTAATAAAATGTCTGTAAAAAGAGCTCATAAAACGTTATCAATTTTGGAAAAATTAAAAGTGATTGAAGACTCGGAAAGGGTTTAACTGGGAAACAATTGGCAAAAAAATATGGTGTGGGGGAAGCTACAATATGCGATATAAAAAAACAAAGCGGAAGGTTTAAGAGGTGGGTAAATCACATGTAAAAAGTAAATTTGTAGCTTAATGGTTACCTCTACAGCTTCGCTGAAAACTCTACTCATAAGCTGCTAAAAATTCGCCGAACTCTGAAGCCTGGAGAGCATAAGGATTTCAAACGTCAATTGTTTTCATGGTTTGAAAAGCGACGATCCAGGAATGTGCCAATATCAAAAGAAATAATATGCGCAAACGCGAAGGCATTGTTCGTTCGCCTATGTGGATCTGAAAGGCAATTTAATGCAAGTACGGGGTGGTACCAAAAATTCTCTATACGCGATATGAAAATATGCGGTGAAAAATTGTCAAGCCGACCAGACCTAATTCCACAATTTAGAAGCGATCTAAACAACATTATTACCTCTCTGGATTTGGTCGATTCTCAAATTTATAACGCGGATGAATCAGCTCTTTTTTGGAAATTGTTGCCGGATAAGACATTGGTACATGCAAAAGAAAAATCTGCTCCCGGAAGGAAAATGTGCAAGGAGAGAGTTACTTTCCTTTGCTGCGCTAACAAATCCGGACTTCATAGACTCGATATTGTTGTCATAGGAAAGTCGCGTAACCCGCGCTCGTTTAGACGTCAACCCCCCGTGGAATATTACTCATCCAAAAATGCTTGGATGACTTCGAACATTTTTCTGGAATGGTTCCATACATCTTTCGTTCGACAAGTAAAATTATATCAAGCTGCAAATAATTTGCCAGAAAAAGCAATTCTGATTATAGATAACGCTCGATGTCACACAAGTGCGGAATTGTTGTCAGAGTGCGGAAATTACAGAACTATTTTCTTGCCACCCAATTGTACCAGTTTAATTCAACCAATGGACCAAAATGCTATCAGGCTAACAAAAATGCATTATAAAAAGGGTCTTTTATGTGAAGTTGTGAATTACAAAGAGGAAGACTATTCACAATTTTTAAAAGGTTTTACCATTAATGATTGCTGCATTTTACTGAAGCTGTCTTGGCACAAGGTACGTAGAACCGCATTATCGTCATGCTGGTCTAAACTTTTTCCAGAAGAGTGGAACTCTGAAGAAAACTTACCGTTAGCTGTGCTACGCGAAGGACATATAAATGGTATACATTTTATAACGCAGACGTTCAACACGTCCTTACAAATAAATATTACTGAAGCTGAAGTTGAGGATTGGATTAACGAAATAGAAGAACTCGACGCAGTTGACCTATCATCGACGGATAGTGAAGAAGGCGTAGATAGCAATAACTAGAGTTGGGTCGTTCCGGAACGAACTCGTTCAATTGAACGATTCCCTTGAAGGAACGATTGGAACTGGTTCCTGCTATGTTGTTCTTTTAGTTCCATCGTTCACTTCGGATCTTTTGCTGTTATGCATCTTTCATTCATTCGCTCGTTCATTTTACCATTCTTCCCTTTTGAACCAAAGACAAATAGAATATAAGAAGACATTCCTTCAGGCCGAAACGTCAAAATCTATCAGTTACGAACGAATAGGAATGAATTGTAACACGCGAAAAAACAGTATACCGCGAACATTGATTGAACTTTTTTTGCACTTATCGATTAATATTAATTTTTTTATTGTGACAATTACAAAAAAATCGAGAAAAACGGTCTGGAAATCCGCGAAAAACCTCACTCGTTGGAATCAAATTCCTATTCGTTCGTAACTGACAATTACTCGCTACAGGAAGGAATGTCTTCTTATATTCTATTTGTCTTTGTTTTGAACAGCTTTTTAATTGTTGCCAAATTTACCGAACAATGATGTCTAGTGCTATCACACTAAATTTTTACAAAATTAAATGCTGGTGTCGTTGGGAGCTATTAATTTTTTACCTTCATTAGACTTTTTCAAAGGGGTGCACAGAATTGACACATTACATACACATCACATAAAATCAGCAGAACATAATTAAATAAATTAAAAATATATTTTCAATTTCCTTGTCTGGCAAAATTGTTTTTATCACGTTCATAAAAGATGACTGAACGAGTAAACAAACAGCAGTTGTTATGTTTGACCGAATGAATGTCATTTGAACGAAGGAGCCAAAAGGAACGATGGAACGAAAAGACTGAACGAGTTCCTTTACCGGAACGGAACGAAAAGGACCGGTCCGTTCAGTGAACGATAATGCCCAACACTAGCAATAACACGCCAACGGTCTCCCGAGTAAATATCAGAGATGCTATACAGAGCTTTAATACTTGTATCAAATGGGCCGAAGAGAATGATGTCAGTGCGGAGAATATTCTGGTGCTAAAAGATCTAAAAATCTCGGCAACAGAAAAATCGTTGACGAATGTTCGTCAATCAACCGTTACTGACTTTTTCAAGAAAGCATGTTAAGTGTTTGTACTATTTATAGTTTTATTTTAATACAATTAAATTGAATAGCATTTTTGTCACGAAGACCATTTAATTTTCATTAAAAAAACACTTTTTTTAATACATAATCTATTTTTCATATACAGGGTCTCCCATATTCGACGGACCCATCTGGCAACGCCATAACTTTTGACAGAGATGTCAGATCGCTTAATGACATACCGCGTTTGAAGCGTCAGTCCAAGCAGATTTTTACCATGGAACAATACACGCCACGCGAGCGCTCTGAAATAGTTGAAATTTACATTCAACAGAAGAAGTCAAGTCAACGTGCTTTTAAAATATTAAAAAATGTGAGAAGTGCGCCTTCTAAGAACACCATTAAGCGTTTATACGAAAAATTTTCGACTGGTGAGGCTCTTTCTAATCCGAAGAGGCCAAATAAAAGTCGACCAAGGCGATCGGCCGAGAATATCGCTGCCGTACGAGCCAGTGTTGAGAGGTCCCCAAGAACATCCCAAAAACGCCGTTCTCAGCAGTTGGGCATGGCTCGGTCCACTTTACAACGGATTATTCGCGTTGATTTGCATTTGTTCCCGTACAAAATTCAATTGACGCAAAGATTGTTGCCTGCGGACAAGCCTCGTCGATTGGAATGGGCCCAACGAGTCCGTGGGTCCGTCGAATATGGGCAACCCTGTACATGTACTATGTATCTTAATTTGTTTTAAATAAATGGAAGACATTCCAATTAAAAAAATTATTGATTTTTTAGTCCTGTAATCCGAATTTTTCGATAATCCGAATCAGGGTCTGCAATCAATTATTCGGATTAGCGAGACTTCACTGTATTACCAACAACATGCACCAATTATTGCCAAGGGATCCTGCTTGGTCCAAAAAGAAGTTGCTGTGCCAATTTTCATCACGAAAGAACCATAAATGCAACATGTTTTGATACATCTACTAACGGACATGGTTAAATAGACTCGGAAAGTGATTCCAAGCCGATTGCTATAATAAATAGTCGATTTATCTTTTTTCCTTTTAGGTGTATGCTGTAACATCAGACCTCTTCTTTTTTGTAGAATTTTACATTACAAAATTAGCAGCTAAAAATATTAACTTGATTAGATTATCCCATACACCGGCCATATGCTGAATTCAAAAAATATGACAAACATCATTGCATACTTTAGGGATTTTAGCATTTGCGTGCAGCTGAGCTGATGACGTTTCTCTCTGTTGTTTGTCATTTCGTTATCCTGACATTTGTCGTCGGGACGGACATCGAACGGACACAGGACATGCGCAAAGACAACTCAGCGAAAACAACTGACGACAATATTTTTTCACATACAATAACAGTAAAAGGAACAGATTTTCAGATTGTCGTAGTCCACGTAATATTTTTTTTTGTAAAATCATAAAAAGCAATTTTTTATTTGAAAAAAAAAAAACAAATATCACAAATAGAAATATTAACATATTTAATAAAACAACAAAGATCACAACAACAATTAAGTGCAGATAAATATTTTAACAAAACAAAAGTTTAAATCGGAAAAAGAAAATTACCTCTAAATACGTTTTTGTATTTAGAATCTCAGTGTTGTGTGAGTGAGTCAGTTAACATTTATTGAAAAAATATTCCACCAAAAAAAGGATAACAATTTTCTGATTCGATGTGTCGCCCAAATCATAAGTGAAGATGTAAGTGTTTTGTTTTGAGTGTATGTGTTTGAAAGCTTAATTTATTTCAGACTGAAGTGATTTGCTGGTGTTGTTATCGATTAGGAAAAAATTTGCAAAATTTTGTTAATGTCTCAACATAAATTATGTATAACATTTTACTATACCCCCACAAACACACACACGGACACACAAATGTAGCCATCATGGCGTGCGACGTAATGAAAGTACATACATACATATGTATGTATGAAAGTAGGACTATTTGCAAGGTGTTGTGGTTGGTGGGGTAGTATATAGTTGTTTTTGTGTGGGGTGGGTGGGGGTGAAATGACGAAAACGACGACAATTTCATGTGTAGGTATTTTGAAAACACTGAGAACTGAGAGAGAGCACGATTGAGTGAAAGTTGAGAGTTCGGAGGAAAACAAACGGGAAAGCAAGTGAAAGAAAATGTTAATTTTGACATTTCATTACACACGCATTTCCGGTCCAACAACGCAATGTTTTGTTGTCTAGGGCAGTGTTGGCAGTGAGACTAATGAATCACACGTCAATTTCGAACAAAATAATCCCTAAGATACATATGTATGTAGTTTTCTGATGTTCTTCTGACAGTTATCAAGTCTTTATATAACGACAAATTTTATGACAATTTATCACCAAAATAATATCCGGCTTATGGCAATTTAGGTGTTTTGAGAGACATTTTACAACATCATTAATAGTATTATGATGTTCAAAGTTAAAACTAATCCCGCTGCGTTCCTCAAGCTCGTCAATTACGAGGGTTGCTACATAACGAGTGATCTACGTAGATATACTTTTTTCAATAGTATATCTACGACTCACGTGTGAGTCGTGTCATGCTGTCATGTTATTTTTGTTAAGTATTGTTTGGTATTTCATCATGAAAAGACTTACGCCTGAACAACGTTTACAAATTATTCAGTTTTATTATCAAAATAATCGTTCGCCAATTGCGCTAAGTCCATTTTTTTTTAAATCTAAAAAAAAACACTTTCCAGTCGACCCACGACCTTGACACCCATGAGCAATATTTTACCTCTCGTTAAGATTTATCTTTTTGCCATTGACCGATTCCCGATCCGACGTACTGGAATCTTTGGTCCATATTTCTTAAAAAATGATGCCGGTGAGAACGTAACCGTCAATGGCGAACGTAACCGTGCCATGACAACCGACTATTTGATGCCTTAAATTGAAGCTCGTGATCTCGGCGACATTTGGTTTCAACAAGACGGCGCCACTTCCCACACATCGCATCAATTCTGATGTCCCGGAAAAAATCCCACTTTGCATTTAGAGTGCTCCAATCGAGTCCAAATGTATGGAACCCCCAGGGGGTTCCAGGGCCTCCAAAGTTAGTGGGGGTCGGTCATACATTTGGTCTCGATTGGAGCACTATAAATGGGTCAAAGTGGGATTTTTCAAAATTTGCCCCTACCCAAAAGTTCGACCCAAATTCCGGGACATCAGAATTCGTTTTAGAGGTATGGTTCCTTCGGGAAAGTTTCTTATATTGACTTTTTTTGCCTCCCCACAAATCGACCCGGCCTAATATGCAGGGATGCCAACTTTTTCTGAAGCAAAAGCGTAATGAAAAATTTAAAAAGCGTAAAAAAGCACTAAATTTTTTTTAATTAGAAAACTTTTTATTTTAAGATAAAAATTTCTTTATTTAAGGCACTTTGGTATAACAGTAAACAAAAATTGATAGTCCGAACAAAAAAATATATATTGTATACTATATTTATAATATATTGTATATATATATAAATATCAATTTTTTGGCTCAAGGTGGATTTTTTGCACATTTTCTATATTTCTTTCTCGGTATACCGTACGGAATATCTCTTTTGTGTCTGAAGCAAATTAGGTATTGAATACGAGAAAAAAAATGCCGAACAAATCTATCCGAAAAAAGTGCATCCAGTGCCTTAAAAGGCATAAAAAATACCGATTGTTTTTATTGGTTGTACACAATTCTTAATTCCAACGACATTCGAAACGCAGAGTGAAATGGAGACAAATGTAGGTGCAAGAATTAAGATGTTGTCATGCAGTAACAAATTGGTACAATTTCCATATGTTGCCAGTTTCGATCTGACAAATGTACTAAAAGCGTCAAAAGCACTAACAAAAAATAAAAGCGTACAGTTAGTGCTATTTTTCCTTTGTCACTAACTGAATACTTTTCGCGTATTGGGGGGTCTGAAAAGCACTAAATCTAGTGCGAAAAGCACTAAGTTGTTAATATGTAAAATATTCCCGTCGCACAGTGGAAGGCATTAAAAAAAGGATATAATCCGGCCGTTTCTTAACAAGACAACTATTGCGACAAAACATGGCATGTATGAAAATTGAATTTTTCCCGACCCTGTCATAGCATTTGTGAATTTCGGATCACCATATGCAAAGATTATTTTACGTTAACCTTTCTGGATTGGCAACAAAATTTGCTATATGATAAAAAAAATCGATCCGATATACCCAAAAAGCCAACAGTTATGGCCAATGAAGTTATATTTGCAAAAAAATGCACGCTAAACTACGAAGGGAATTTGGAGCTCGGTTTTTAGTATAATAGGCGAATATGTAAAAATCCCATTTTTGGATTTTCTAAATCATTGAGAATTGTTGGATTGAATTTTGCAAATATAATTTTACATAAATTACTTTCGATTTGTGATGTCAAAACCTACAAACTCAGCATATTTCATTGAAATATATTCAGTTTTAAATATATATTTTATGGCGTTATTAGATTTCTGTCTGCATTTGAATCTTTTTTGCAATTTATTTAACTAGAGTGTATTCAAAGCATGGCTAGTGGTGATTTCGTTTGTGCTAAAAAAATGTAAAAAAATTTCTACATTTTACACTGAAACCGATTTTTTTGTTCGTTCGTAAAAATGGTGCAGCCGTATGAACGGGTTTTAATTTCGTAAAATTATTACACTCCGAAAATGCGAAAATATCGCATTTTCCACACTCAGCCCAGTCCTCGGAGTGTTGCACCGTCAAAGAGCAAACTTCAGAACCAAACCTAATTGAAAGCGTACATTCTTAATGCACTATCAAATGGTTGCGCCATAATGTAGGTAATGGGTTTTACTCACCGCACGATTTTTGTTCGATTGTTCGCATGCAAAATGCGAAATCAGCAGTGGGTACAGGGGGAATTTTTAAAATGCCGCAACATGATGTGATATTATTTTTCAGAAACGAAATCACCATAAGGCTTCTTTCTATCAACATAACTCTTCAAAAACAAATCACAATATTTGAAACGGGAGTTTAAAAATTGTACACTGCACTATGGGTAATTTTCCTGATTTTCAGGGCAAAACCCAATTTTTTAATTTAGACCAAATCCAAAACAATTAATATGGATTGAAAGAAGACACTTTGGGGGTATAAATTGCATACTTAGTTTTTTCGTAAATTGTTTGACCTTTTGTAAACCATTTGTTTAATAAAGTTTAATTTTATTTTTGGTATTAAAAATTACTGTCCTCTTTCCGATTTGAAGCACTTTTTAAATAGTAAATTAAAATAGTACCAATTAAGCTAAATAAAATATAAACAAGTAAGAAAGTTTCAGTCGGGTAAACCGACTAACATTAACACATTACACTGTACTGAATTTCTAGTATTTGTATGCACTGGTATTAAAGTTATAAGCCGTTAAGTTTTGGTGTAAAACGGTCCATTTGTGTGGGAGGTCCCAAAAGGGGCTGTAAAATTATGCCCATTTTTTACCGGACTATAGACATTATACTGTGCAAAATTTCAAGTATTTGTATGCACATGTATTAAAGTGATAAGCAGTTCAATTTTCATGCAAAATGGTTCATTTGTGTGGAGGAGTACCGAAAGGGGCGTGGCAAATTTGCTTATTTTTCTCGAGGTGATAGCGACTAGTAAAAAAATACAATGTGTGGAATTTCAGAAGATTCTAATAAGTAGTATAGAAGTTACTAAAGAATCAATGTTTCACTAAATGTTAACCCTTAGTGGTACCAGAAGGAGTGAACCAATATGGCCCATCTTCGAACTAAGCCGGAGATAGCAAAAATATTACCGTATACCAAATTTGAAGTCAATCGGTTACTCCTTTCGAGAGTTATCGTGAGCACCAACCAGCGGACAGACAGACGGACGGACGGACATTTCTCATTCGACTTAAAATGACCGAAAACGAATATCCCCCAACATACTTAGGGTCTTAGATCACTCCTTCGATGTGCTACACTTATGGTTCGTAGCAAATAAAAAAGGTAATTATTGTATTTTATTGCGAAAAGGTATGTGTAGTATTTTGGAGATATACTCGTAAAGGAAAATAAATAATTTTAGTTGTTTTTAATTAATAAACAAGCTCGTTGTGTTTATTAATTAAAAACAACTAAAATACAGAATAAAGGTCGATTATTCAGAAAATACATTTCAAAGGAAAATAAATAAGAAAGTACAACATATTTATAATCGTCTTAAAGTAAATGTCCTGGAGAATGTTTTTAGTTATCTCAACTGTATTGTACTGTAATTTACTACATTGGCCATAAGGCTTCAAATTACTTGTTTGAATAAATAAATAAATAATGGGTCAAAAATGTACAGGGTTTTCCAACAAGAGGTGTTATTTTGAATCACCCGGTATTTCGGTAGCTGTCACTTTTGAAGCTTTTATTGCTTGACATTTGACAAGTAGAAACTACGCCATTACTAAAAATGGAACGATACACGATTCAACAACGCATTGAAATTATTTGGTGCGGTTTATGGTCCGGCGGGGTCATTGGACCTTACTTTTTCGAAAATGTAGTTGGATTAACAGTTACGGTGAATGGATTGCGCTATCGAGAGATGATTAATGTTTTTTATGGTCGGAGTTGAATGGGGTTGAGATTTCAGAGTTTACGACCATTACTTTGGTCTTTTTGTTGTTAATTTTGAGTCCAGATTATGTAGTTATTTCGGCAAGAGTTTGTAATAGCCATATTGGAGTATCGATGAGACAAAGATATATATGTATATTTATGTCATCAGTATATTCTAAATCCTTCAACCAGTCTTGCATTCTCAAAACGTTGCCTAGGTTACTTGACTTGGCCCGACTCATGACCGTGTAAAACACGATGTTAAACATCCTTGCCAATTTCAACTTTCCGGCTGAGGGCACCATCATGTAAAATTCGACAGCTATATAAGTCTTGATGGCGAATAAGTTTATGCGGCACACCCATATATCCCAGTGCATTCTATATGCCGTTATGATCCAAGGTGCCAAAAGCCCTGGCTGAAAATCGAACACAGCACTTTGGCAGTCCAAGGCTAGCGCACTAACCACTACGCTTCGAAGGCCAATGAGCTGGTTGTCATGACTGGCGCAATTACACATTGTTGCGTTGATGAGTGCCCGTGATGATAATAGATTTGAGCAATACTCAGCCCATATCACAAGTTGTTCCTCTCTGGATGTAATAGGGTTGCCGTTGTTGTCCCTAAAGGCTTACTGCAGATTTTAAGGGTATTTGACATCTTTTTTGCAAATTTGTCTTTTTGCCCAACCTCATATATCCTTGCGGGCGCCGCGTTTAACCTCGCGTCTGAGGTTGTGTAGTGATGTTTTATCATGACGGGGTTTTTTTGTTAATGGCGGATTTCAATTCTCTCTGTCTATTTATCCCTTTCCATGTTTCATCAGATATGTAATCTTTTTATTTGGTCCTTGTAGCCAATATGTTCGGTCGCTGCCGATGTTATTAATGATGTTGCTGATTTCAGATCTCTGCGTTGATCATTTGACGTTGTTCTAAAAGCTTCCTCCAAAGCTTGGGAGTAACTCGCTGCCACGGATGGTATTTTCAATCTGCCTACAACACATTGACTTGATATCTTTGGAGTTTCCTTTTTCACTGGTGCTATTTTTATAAGCATGCTGGCAATCAGCAAGTGATTATAGCTCGCCACATCAACACCTCCTTTGTTTCGGCCATATATATAAAGATCCGAGCAACTTCCTTGAAATGGTGATATGACCTATTTGGTTCCCTGTGACATGGTCCGGTGAGGCCCAAGTAACTTTGTGTGTCTTGTGCGGTAATATTGTTCCATCAATGCCTAGGTTGTTTGCTGCACACATATTTATAATTAAGCCACCATTATCTGTACTTCGGCCAAATCCTAACACGTCCATTACGTTCTCCACTCCCGAGTTGTGCGGTAAATTAAACCATTACTAGTAAAATATCACCGCTGTTTGAAGATGTTATTGTTTGATCCAGAATGTTATGAATGCATATGTTATTGCTTGATCCATAATGTTATGGAATTTATTCCTCTATCTCTTTAATAGCTAAGGTTTATGCCTGTTAAATCACTACAGTAATCATGCAGTCTTTCTGCAATGGATAGCAGTACATGTGGCATATTACGTTGGTATAATGTCTAGCGGCTTTAAATGTAATATATAAACATTTAGTGCCTCCATATTTAGTCAATAAAATCATTCCGGGCGACTTTATAGAGAAGATGTTCTACTTCAATTGATAGGGGCTTGTTGGATGGATGAAAGAAAAAATTAGAGTGTATGGTTTCGCTAAGTGTGATGGCCGGTTTCACAAGCGGTGCCAGAGAGCCTCCACGAAAGGGGGTTGAGATGAACATTTTCTTTTACAACTTGAGAGTTTAGAGTCTCTTTAGTTATCTGCAGGATACACCACGTGTGGGTGAGTTTGAAATTTGAATAGGATAATCGGAGAGCGTCTCCTAGAAGGCTGATTGGGATGAATCACGTAAATATAAAGGGTTTTCCAATAAGAGTCATATGATTTCTTTGAAAAAAACACACTTATTGTTAAGGAAATTCAAAAGTGTTTATTTAATGTGAAGTACAATTGATACAAATAAGTTGTAAATAAAACGTCAGTCAAATGGCCTCCACGACTTCTTCTGCAGGAACGAATTCAATGAACCCAATTTTCGAACACTTTTTCCCCTAAATCAAGTCGTATGTCATGAATGGCACGTTCAATATTGACTTGTTGAACTAGAAGAGAGTCTGGTTTATTTCTATAGACCAATGACTTCAAATAACCCCACAAGAAATAGTCTAATGGTGTTAAATCACAACTTCTTGGAGGCCATTCAATATCGCAATTTCTTGAAATAAACGAATCTCTAAACTTTTCTCGCAACAATTCAATTGTTTCATTTGCTGTGTGGCACGTAGCCACAATCGGTCAATGGCAAAAATATAGCTCTTAACGAGAGCTAAAATATTACTCATGGGTATCAAGGCCGTAGGTCGACAGTAAAGTGTTTTTTTTTTATTGAAAAAATATGGACAGCATCATTTTCAAATGTGAACAGAAAGTTTATTTTTGCTTTAGCTCCTTAACGGTACATCGGATCGAGAATCGGTGTCAAGGTCGTAGGCCGAAAGGAAGGTGTTTTCTTTTTGATTTAAAAAAAATTGACTTAGCGCACGAAAAGTTGCAATTGGAGAACGATTATTTTGATAATTAAACTGAATAATTTGTAAACGTTGTTCTTGCCTATACCTCTCCATGATGAAATTGTAAATAAGCTAGTGCCGGGAGCAAGCACGAATTTTACAATTACTTTAAATATTTTTATATGTGAAAAAAATACGTTGAAGCTAGAAGGGTTTATTAATTGTAATTAAAATAATACGATATAGTTTTAAGAAATCACATCATCATTGTTCAGCGCACATTTTATAATCTCTAGAAAAGACTCAACAAGTTAAATTAAATGAAATTGTAAACACTACTGAATACAATGAAAAACAAATGACAGATCATGACATATTACAAATGGCCTATTGAAAAACCCGTTAGATTGTTGTTAGTAGAGTATGATAGCATCCATAATTCAAATCTTTCATAAGTTGACATAAGCTGTTATCGATTGTGACCACATAATTATAACATGTACTTCGAAGAAAACGGAATTATTCAAACGATTGAGTAATAGAAATAGTTTTTTTAAAAGCGGATGTAGACGAGGAAGTGTTTTTCATTCGTCCATTTTTAAGCCTACAGCATAAAATTCAGCAAAAGCTTTGTTACGCCAATTGCTTTGACCTGCCGAATACTGAATTGTGTTTTTGGGCTAATCATTTATTTTTTTTACATTGGTAGTCATTGGTGGTCATTTGAGTATACACATTTTTTATATTCCGAACATATTGCCTTTTTAACCTTATTTTCCAGTGTTCTATACAAAATCAAACAATTTCGACCTTTTTGTGAACATTGTACAAGTTCTCGGATTATTATTACATATCTCGATAACCACGCCAGTTATCGAAAATTTTTAGTACTGGTTTTTCCTATTCAAAATACTAAATTTTTTTCTTTCGAATGATGTTCCTTAAGATGGCAAAAACGATTTTTTCATTTTCGATAACTAAGGTAGTTATAGAAATTTTGTATTTTATTTTTTCTCCTATTGTGCTCATTTTCAAAAAATACAATTCCTTCATCGTCCTGAACTGGAAGCGAGATATCGATTATATCGATAATTTTCTTCTTATTTTGAGGTTCTCTATACAAACAAATATGTGGTCAGAACAAGTGACTTTGGATATCATACTCTTGCCCTGTAGGGTATCATATAGTTGCATTCTTGCCCTGTAGGGTATTTCATTTTATTATTTTTTACATATATACATAAAACGCGACATTTGCAGCAATTGTGTTAAAAACATATGTTATTCTTGGCAACCCTATTGACACGAGAATATTCGCGTTGCCAAATAGGGAAATTTTCCCCTAGAATTTGATTACCGAGTACTCAATACGGAGTTTTTTCAGATAATCGGTAGCCCATGAAATAAATCAGCAGTATTTATTCAATAACAAACAAAAGTGCGAAATGTGATTTGATATGAGCGATAAAAGAGAACGATAAATGTATTAAATATGTGTGAAGTTATTAAACGTTGTTGTTGATGAACATATGTATCAGTGGCATGACGTTATATAAACTAAATTGATAGTAACGAAAAAAGAACTTAAAGAAAAATGTTGGGAGTGAAGTGTGATGAAGTGAAGTAGTGGTGCAACCCAACCAACCAACAACAAAGAAGAATATGGATACTCAAGAAGGAGAATTTGCCCCCAAAGAATAAGAATCAGCGTAAGGATCTGTTGTTGAAATGCGAAATGAAATGGTTGAGTGATTAATATTGATAACATTGTTGTTATTTCTTGATGCTTATTTGTTGAAAAACATTTTTTAATAATTCTGTGAAAAAGAATAATTTCGGAATACAATACAGAACTTTTTTAAGTGTTTGTTTTGAGGATTTTTGTTTGTATATGTCTTCCTCGCATATTTTCTTTGATGTTGTCTTAGTTTGCCGTTTCTTCAATACCCATACCCGGCGGCCACCCGAAATACTTCGTATATCATTGAAAATATCACCCATATTTTTGCCACAGCCGCCGCAAGTTGCCTTTTGTGGTGGAAATTACAGAACACACAAAACAAACAACAAATTTCCCCATTGTTGAGTTTTTTGTAGAAAATTATTCGTACTTTCTTAAAAGTAAAAAACATGACCTTCTTAGTCATAATCTAATTCATTACTGATCTACACCATTTTCAATTGTAATTCGAAAAAGTCAATTGAAATTCGAAGATTCCATTTGAAATTCGAAAAATATCAATTGAAATTCGAATATTCCATTTGAAATTCGAAAAAGGTCAATTGAAATTAGAATATTCCATTTCAAATTCGAAAAAGGTCAATTGAAATTCTAAAAACATCACTTGATATTCGAAGAACATCAATTGAAATTCGAAAAACATCAATTGAAATTCGAAACACATCAATTGAAATTCGAAACACATCATTTGAAATTCGTAAAATTGCAATTGAAATTCGGAATACGTCAATAGAAATTCGAATTTTTCCATTTGAAATTCGTAATACACCAATTGAAATTCGGAAAACATCAATTGAAATTCGAAATTCATCATTTGCAATTCGAAAAATGTAAACAAAATCATTGCTGTATATTAGATGGGGTAGCATTTAAGTGATACAATTTGTCTGTGTTAAACCTTTAATATTTAAATATGTTTTGTTTCAAGTAATTTTGAATAAATATTGATAAAAGATAAGAGCATCACATTATATGTTAAGATTTAGTCAGCAAATGTGTTTAAATAAATTCTACCCAATCTAATGTGCAGATTTGTTTACATTTTCGAATTTCAATTGATGTATTTCGAATATCAATTGATGTTTTTCGAATTTCAATTGGTGTATTACGAATTTCAATTGATGTATTTCGAATATCAATTGATGTATTTCGAATATCAATTGATGTTTTTCGAATTTCAATTGGTGTATTACGAATTTCAAATGATTTTCTTCGAATTTCAATTGATTTTTTTCAAATGGAATCTTCGAATTTCAATTGACCTTTTTCGAATTTCAAGTGGAATCTTCGAATTTCAACTGATCTTATTCGAAATTGAATTGATTTTTTCGAATTACAGTTGAAAATCGTGTAGTTGTGTATATTGCAAAGTCATCTGGGCCAAGGTACATTTTACTGGACAATAATTTAGCCCAACCTGTTCAGTTTGTTTCAATCATAATGGAAACAAGGTCAGAATTTGGAGCTCGAACCTTTATGTTTTAAAAATATACTCGTCTTCGTACATATTTACTTAAAGACTGAGTATAGCAATAAAGCACATACCTACACTCCCAAAGACAAAATTTTCGACTCTGAAATATTTTTGGACCTGCTTAGACAGCTTTAGGCATTACAAAAGAAGAATATAGTTAGACCAGAACTTTTGTTGTAGACATTGGCATAGGTGATAATTCTAAGTCTACTTATATTACGGACGTACTATATGCAACTCTCGTGGGAACAAGGGTTTGTTTTAATCGTTCTCATATTACCGGTTGTTTATTATACTCCTTTAGTGACGGAGGATCGGAGCGCATCGATTGGGCAATGCCCTTCCGTCTGTCTGACTGTCGCGCTCAATAACTAGAAAAGAGACATCGATTGGCTTCAAATTTGGAAGGAGGTAAATGTTGTCTATCCAAGCTAAGTTTGAAAATGGGGCATATTGTTTCTCTCCTTCTGGTACCCCTCGCACACCTATTATACTTACCTGAATTTACCATAATTACCCAGCCTGCCTCGATAAAAAATTAGCAAAATTGCAAAAACCCTTTTTTAATAACTTACACACGATAACTCGAAGGAAGGCATCGATTGACTTCAAATTTAACATGGTTCTATCCCATGCTAAAATCACTCTTTCTGGTACCCCCCACAAGGGGGGGGGGGGACACAGCCGCGGCTGTCCTTGCAGTAGCTCTTATGTTTTAAAATTGCTATAAAGAAAAGTATAAATATGTTTCAATGATTTTGCCTTTATTGAAATGCCTTATAACTATTGGAAAAGCTATCATTATCTGATATTTTTGTAAAATTTTAAATTTTGGGAAGGAAACGAGAGATTTATTCACACAGTATATTCGCATATTCCCTTTGGTAGCAACTTCATCGGATTTGCAGTTCCCTGGGATATCCCTATGACTAGGTACCCATATGAGGTATGTGTTAAACTCCTCAGCCATCTTCTTCAGAGATCTGCCGCTTTCGAGGGCTGTTTGAGAATTCAGGGATGTAGCCTCCAGATATTTAATGACAGCCCAGTGTTGGTCACTATGTTTCGGCTAAGCTTATTGACGACTTTCCTTATTGTCACTATTTCGGCTTGATAGACACTGCAATTATCTACTAATCTGTGGGCTATATCAAGACTAAGCTCTTTGCAGTGTCAACCGAAGTCTATTATAACACAGGATAACTACGAGAATATTCCAAGCAACCCAATGTACGGCCCACACAAATATACAATTCTCCACTTATTTATTATTATTTATTTACATACATACATCATCATCATATGTAGGAATATTTTCTTTTGTTATTGCGGTATGTGTCCAATGTGTGCTTAAAAATTTTGTGTGTATGTTTTTGGATTATCGGCGGCAATTCGCCGCCCCCATCTGCTATTCCCCCACACTGTAGAGGCGAGACCCCAAGAATTTTAATCATCAATCCGACTGTTTTTATTTCCTTGGTTTGATTGTATGTTTACATGTGAGTATCTATCTATACATACATATGTACGTACATACATACATACATACGAGTATCTATATGAATGCATGTATGTTTCTTTTTTTTTATAAAATTCTTCCTAATTATCGTCATACATTTTTTTGTGTCTGGCTCTGATTCATATTTATAAAAGTTTGCACGCATACCAAACATATTAATGCATTTTTAAATATTTCTTATACGTAAAGAGCTCTGATTTACAATGCACCTATCTGTTTTCATTACTGCAGAGAGGGGGAATATGAATTATTTGTAGATTGCACCTGTTCCTCAGTGGTATTGTAATAACAAGCAACCGACAATTTTTGTTTTTAAATTTTCGGTAGAGCAAAAGATTAGTATTCGCTCTTAAAAGTCTAAATAAGACGCGAAACAATGTTTATTTCGTTTTGCGAAGAAATAATGATTTAATTTTTTTTACAATGTTTAGCTATTGATATCTAAAGGGTGATACAATTTGGACTTCCATATTAATTAAATCAGAAATAATTGTGAATTTATTACAATTGTTTTTATGTTTATTAGCTAAATCGCCGGGCGACTGTTTACGTTTATTAGCTAAATCGCCGGGTTGTAGCAGTGTAGGTATTGTGTTTTCCAGTAGGTGTTATTTGATTCGCCTTGTGTTGTTGTAGCAGCTTGTAGACGCTGAGTTGATAATCCTTAAGTAGTCTATTTCTGTTACAGACTTCGTTCCGGCATATATCCGATTATCGGGGGAACCTTATGTTGTTTTCATCTACTCAATGTTGTCGGGTTGTAAATTAACATTTGTCTGTTAATTTCAGGAAATTGATGTTATTTGAGTGTTGCCGTTTCTATTCTCCACTAGAAGCGCTGCATTTCTGGTAATAGTCGTCATGGTGTTATGTCTATTTTTTAGCTTCCCTGTTGACTTGGGTGAACAGATGTTGGTGCAGAAACTCGAATTATGATGAAAACATGAAATGTTGATGTTAAATGTTGCCAGTGCCCTGGCTGGGAATTGAATCCAGCACCTTTGTGATCCAAGTCTAACGCACTAACCACTAAGCTACCGAAGGCCAGTATTGTGTTGTTGTAACCCCTGTAGGAAGATTTTCACGTAGGAGAGGGAAGAGAAAAGAAGAAAGAAAGTTTTGAAAAAAGATGACTAACATTTTATGCATCGACATCCTAGTTGAGGTAGCGGGCTGTCTCAATTGGATGTGTCCAGAGTGATTCTGGTTAGTGGGATTTGCAGGACAAGCAAAGAGGTGTCTTGTTATGTGTGGTAGTTGTCCACATTTTGGGCAGCTGTCTGGTATCTCCGAATTCATTAGTTTGAGCTAACTATTAAGGTATCTAGAGATTCCACATAGGACCGATCTGGTCTCTCTTGGTAGTGCTTCCTCCTCGGTGTTGATGGGAGGTGGTCTGCCGCCAAGTACCACCTGCTACCTGTTTGTCTTAATATTTCTTCCTTTACCATTTCTCTGTGCACGCCGTTTTAATACCAACATCTGCGGTGTTGCTTGTGAAGTGAGCCATGTTCCTTACCTATTTCCGAAAGTCAAACCTAATCGGTCTGGGCTGATGAAGGCCTGCGGCTGGTGATGTGGTTTGGGTGGTTAGCTTGACCACTTTTTATTAGGTGTTGGCGGGTCAGTAGGGCGACCTGACCGAGAACATGCTGGTCTCGTGTTGTAGGTGTTGTTCCGGAGTCTTTGAATGACATTCTGGGCCAACACGAAGGACCGCATTCTGCACTGTTTGGAGGTTTCTCCATTGTGTGTCACTCAGGCTTGGTATCCACGCCCGGGAAGCATAGTCGATATGGGGACGTCCTATTGTCTTATATTTCGTAAGGATCATCTCCTTATCCTTACCCCAGGTACTGCCCGCCAAGGCCTTCAATATCTTCGTTCTGCCTCCAACGTTTTTGGCTGAAATCTCTGAGTGTTTGCAGAATAAGTGGAGATTGTCGAAAGTGACACCGAGGATCTTGGGGTTCTTAACTGTCGGGACTTTATGACCAAGAATATTAATATTAAGTTCCTGGTTTACCTCCTTGGTCCATGTCGTTAGGAGGGTGGCCGTCGATTTTGGGGCACGTAGCTGGAGGTTTCTGTTCGAAAAGAAGTCTCGCAGTCTGTCTCGGCAATTCCGCTTCGAGCCAATGATGGAGGGTGTTTGCTAGCACAACATTCAGTCTGTAATTGTTATTGGCTTCAGCGACAGCATTAGAGTATATGTCAGTGAGGCCTCCTGGTATGTTCTTTGATCTAGATCCTGTAGCGTTGGACCTCGCGCTCTAGATCATGAAGGTGTTTTCTGATCTTCCTGGGAGTGGGTAGCTACCCACAAGGTGATGGTTGTTGTGGCTATGGTTGTTGCATCCAAGCAGATGCTGTTTAATGTTTTGTAACAATGTTTTGTCGTCGCACGGTGCTAATCTTCATCTCCTCGTGTAGGTTGTCTACAGAAGACATGAGGAGGCACGTCGGTTTCGCTACTTATGACATTTGGAACTTGTTGTGGCACTTCTTCGGCATGAATACGACACATGTCTTTCCTTTTTGCCCTGTCACTCTCGGGGTGCTCTATTAATTGTCGATTACAATTAGAATGATCAAAAAACCGTTTTTTTTTTTCAAATAAAAGCCCGGTGGTGGGTTTATATAAATTTAAAAAAAAACCGGTGGACGGCTTTTTTCGACTTTGAAAACCGGGGAAAGATATCTTTGAAACCGCTGATGCGATGAAGAAATTATATTAGAAGAAGATAAAGGCTACTTAATTTGTGCACATATTTATATCTCTACTTTAGTGAATAAGGGTATGTACCTTAGTCGGTTTATCCAATTGAAATGTTCTTACTTGTAAAGAGTGATCAAAGTAGAGATACTTTTTTCCAATAGCCTTTTTTGACAGATCACGTGTGAGTCGTGTCATGCTGTCAAGTTATTTTTGTTTAGTATTGTTTGGCATTTCATCATGGAAAGACTTACGCTTGAACAACATTTACAAATTATTCAATTTTTTTATCAAAATAATCGTTCGCCAATTGCGCTAAGTCCATATTTTTTTAAATCCAAAGAAACACTTTGCAGTCGACCCATGACCTTGACACCCATGAGCAATATTTTAGCTCTCCTTAAGAGCCATATTTTTGCCATTGACCGATTCCCGATCCGACGTACCGGAATCATCGGTCCATATTTCTTCAAAAATGATGCCGGTGATAACGTAACCGTCAATGGCGACCATTATCGTGCCATGATAACCGACTATTTGATGCCTGAAATTGAAGCTCGTGATCTCGGCGACATTTGGTTTCAACAAGACGGCGCCACTTCCCACACATCGCATCAATCAATGGATTTATTGAGAGAACACTTCGTTTAGCAGATAATTTCACGTTTTGGGCCGGTCGATTGGCCACCAAGATCGCGTGATATCACACCGTTAGACTTTTTCCTGTGGGGATATGTAAAGTCTAAAGTTTATGGGGACAAACCCGCTTCGATTCAGGCCTTGGAGCAAAACATCACGCGTGTCATTCGCCAGTTATCAGTCGAAATGCTCGAACGAGTCATCGAAAATTGGACTCAACGGATGGACCATCTGAGACGTAGCCGCGGCCAACATTTGATAGACATAATCTTCAAAAAATAAATGCCAAAGAATGTTCTTTCAAATGATAATAAACATTACCCACACAATTTGAATTGTCTGTTTTTTTCTTTAAAAAAGTAGGGAACCTCGAAATGGATCACCCTATATTTGTTACGGTTTGTAAGTGGGAAAAATTCGTTCGCTTTTCAAATAACTTCTGTGCGTATGAATCAATTATTTTCTTTAAATTTTTGTATAGAAATTGATTAATTGCCTCGGATTCTAACAAAGTTGCCCAGTTTTTTTGCGCCATATAAGTAGGTCTTTTATATATTTATCTTAATATTCGATATTTGGTATATATAATTGTAAATAATTTTTAATGTTTTAGTGATAATAAAAAACCAGAAAAACCGGTGGAAACAGACGAAAAAAACGGTTGCACCGGTTGTTCGAAATTCATGATTTTGAGAAAAACCGGGGACGGTGGAAGCAAAAAACCGGTGGGCCTGTTTATTTTAAACCGGGCTTGATCACTCTAGTTACGATATCACACGCAAATCTTCGTTTCAGTCACAGTGGTAAAGAAAAAATTGCCATCCAATTTTTTAAATATTTTTCAATGTTTAGGTTACCTTTGAAAAAATTGTGTAAACTAGTGTAATAGATATTTTTAAAAATCAAACAAAACAAACATTCTAAAATCCCTTCTATACTCTGGATATGCAGCCGTCACGTTTTTTTTTTAAATCAATTAGAGTAGTCCTTTCAGGAACACCCAAGATGTTTTTAGTATCCTTGCGGGGAAAAAAAGAAGACAATGAAATATAATCCCTCAAAAGCACCATCATAACGTTTTTGTTTGGACAATGTTTTATTGTTGCCTTTGTTAATATTTTCCCATGAAATATACCGGTTTTTGTAATATTCAACGATCAAATTACAAAATTGAATAAAAATGCAGTAACCGAAAATACGTATGATGAAAGAAGTGAAAGAAAATTATGCTTGAATGTTTGTACGCCAATAAGAAGAACATATTATTTATTACTTGCATAGCCAAAAACATAAGTTTGGAAGTACACTTGTTTTATTCTTGTTAAGAAGCTTAAAGTAGTCGGTAATAATTACACACCTCAACCAAATAATCTTTTCTTGCGGCGGAACAGGGTTTCGCAGCCGATTTGGATATATGAGATGATACAGTTCTTAGCTTAAAATATATTTTCTTTGAATTAGCTCTAGTTCTCGCTATAAATCGGGATTTGCAAATACAGAGAGCTTGAGACACATATAGCATAACTCGAGAACCATTCGGAATAGTTTCATTTTATTCTTGAACGATCAGGCTTTACAGTAAAATAATATACTTTGTACTTTATTATTAGCTATCATCGAAACCGCTGAACGGATAAAAAATGTGGAAGAAATTGAAGATTTGGATTTTTAAAGGATTTTTCGGATAAATGGTTCTCGAGTTATGCTATAATATGTGTCTCAACCTATCTTATTTTTGCAATTCGCGAGAACTAGAGCTGATTCATAGAAACTAGCTTTTAGGCTAAAAACTGTGTTATCTCGAGAATTTTGCCTACAAAATCGGACAAAAGTGAAAAACACAAACTTCATTAAATGTCACCGAAATTGTTTCTTTGTATACCTGAATAATCGTACTATCATAATGTTATGACAACGTGAACCATCTTGACCAGTGTTATGGAATTGTACAAGTCTCTTTGGAAAAATCTTATTCTCATACTCAGCCCCATATTTGTTTGAGGAATAAATAGTTTTGTGCTGACTTGTCAACCTCATTAAGTAATTTAAGGAAAAGTGAAAATCAATAGACGACGGTGGCTGCAACGTCAAATGCCCAAATGCAGGCGATAGTGACTTAAAATTGAAATATTTCACTATGTCATTTGAATACTTAATAGCTGAGTATATAGTGGAGTCAGTCAGTGCACAGTCGGTGGTGGTGCTGCTGGTTATTCTTTGTTCTTTTTTTCTTCTTAGGCTGTAAAATGCGTCAGAGCATGAGCAATTGTCGTCATACTCATCATCATTAATATTTTCCCTTTGCCTTTTGATTTGGTGGTAAACAATTGCATGGTGCAACCATTCTAAGCCACGGACTACTGGTACTAGTCACACCACGGCATTATTAAACGGCTACTGAGGACGACACATACTTAACGTGAATGTAGAATGTAAGTTGTAAGTACATACGAGTACATAAGTAAACTCAATTGCGTGTGATGACATGGTCGTCAGGTCGGACGACATTGATTTGTGCAATCATTAACTATCCTTTACGTGGAGTGTTGTAAACCAGCATATTCATAACAATATGTAAATATACTACATACACCAATACGCCAATAAAAGTCCCTGTTCCTCTGTCAATATTAGAATTATAAGTGTGTAATTCGTTGTGTACGAGTTTGTGAATGATTTGTGTCGTATCCTCTCTTCGATAAAGTGACTTTTTTATATCTATAGAATAAGAAAAAAAATATTTAAATCAATAAAACAGACAACACAACCACAACGCGGACACATATAACAATATATTAATGACGTTTTGTGGGAAATCATTTCATATCGAACAATTGTGACGCATTTCTCAGTTAGTGCTGATAGCTTCTCAGTTAGCTGGTGAAGGGTTTTGTGTGTGAAATATACGCGCGGATGAAAATTAAAAGAAACATTACGAAGAAAATTAAGATAATATCTTAATATAATATAATAATATCTTAATATAAATATGAAATTGTGAAAAAGTGTAAATTAAACAATATTAATAAACACTATAACCGATCGAATAAACGAAATGAATTACCTTAATTTAAAGACTGCTTTTAAGTAAACGATGTTCATGTGCTCTAAAAAATTTATTAAATACTAGCTGACCCCAGCAGACGTTGTCCTGCCCGCCCTGTTTGGGATGTATGTATTGGTTTGTTATTCATTGATATTTCATTCAAAAATGCATACATCCCGAGTTTCAAGAAAAAAATGTATATTGACCATATGTCCATCTACCTGTTAGAATCATACATACAAACTATTGTCAAGACAAACCATACATACATTTTAAATTGCAGTCAAATCGCTCTGGAAATGCGAATTTTGCAAGTAACTTGACCACTCCGTAGTTTATCGCGGTGAAAATAATTCTAAAACACAAATGACCCCAAAACGAATATATTGTTCAATTTTCAGCCCATTCGCTTTTATGGTTTCGAAGATCATGCGTTACTAACAAACGTACAAAGGATTTTATATACATATAAAGATACTAGTGTTGTGAGTATTCTTTTATATAGATATATTCATTCCAAAGCATGCTAATTCGAAACATCCAGTTATACACTACCCGCACTGTGGTACAGGGTGTTATAACTTTGTGCATTTGTTTGTTACGCCCATAATGAAATTATATAGGACCAATGTTTCACTTTGAATCACTTTCTGAGACGATTTAGCTATGCCCGAGCGCAATGAAATTCGACACACATTTTCTTTGGCCCAAGGATAAACCATATTGAAAATTGCTAAAATCGGTTCAGAGTTACGTATAGGTGCCATATAATCGGTTCAGATTTAGATATAGTCTCCATAAATGCATATGTACCGCCCGATTTTACTTTTTCGACTCCGGATGCTATAGGATGATCCATTTCGAGGTTTCCTACTTCTTTAAAGACAAAAACACAGAAATTTCAAATTGAATGGGGAATGTTTATTATCATTTGAAAGAACATTCTTTGGTATTTATTTTTTGAAGATTATGTCTATCAAATGTTGGCCGAGGCTACGTCTTAGATGGTCCATCCGTTGAGTCCAATTTTCGATGACTCGTTCGAGCATTTCGACTGATAACTGGCGAATGACACGCGTGATGTTTTGCTCCAAGGCCTGAATCAACGGACACGATATTGGTGGCCAATTGACCGGCCCAAAACGTGAAATTATCTGCTCACCGAAGTATTCTCTCAATAAATCCATTGATTGATGCGATGTGTGGGTCTTGTTGAAACCAAATGTCGCTGAGATCACGAGCTTCAATTTCAGGCATCAAATAGTCGGTTATCATGGCACGATAACGGTCGCCATTGACGGTTACGTTCTCACCGGCATCATTTTTGAAGAAATATGGACCGATGATTCCGTTACGTCGGATCGGGAATCGGTCAATGGCAAAAAGATAGTTCTTAACGAGAGCTAAAATATTGCTCATGGGTGTCAAGGTCGTGGGTCGACTGGAAAATGTTTTTTTGGACTTAGCGCAATTGGCGAACACTTACAGGGTGGCTGATATGTATTGCAACCAACTTCAGGTTGCTATCATTTCTAAACCGCTAGTCTGATAGCTGACAGATTTATTTTAGTGACAGTTCATTTTATTGTTTACAAGCTTACAAAAGCATTTTGATCTATTGCATTCAAAAAAAAGTTATTCGTGATGGAATTCAAGCGTGATAGTGTGATTGCTTTATATTTGGGTGGAAAAACACAAGTGGCTATCATTAGAGCCCTCCAGCATTTAAATGTGAATAAATCTTTTGTTTCTCGTACCATTGCTCGTTACCGTGATACTGGCAGTGTTGCATCGCGTCCAAAAAGTGGACGAAAAAAAACGGTAACAACACCAGAAATGATCCGAAAAGTGAAGGCCAGATTTGATCGAAATCCACGCCGCAGTGGTAGAAAAATTGCTCGTGAGCTGAACATATCGCGAGAACGGATACAACACATATTAAAAAATGAGCTTAGACTAAAGCCATTGAAGTTCCAAAAAGTACAAGAGCTCTCACCGATGCACAAAAAAAAGGTTAGACTGGAAAGAGCCAAGGAGTTGCTTCGCTTGCACGAAAGTGGCCAGTTACCGAATTTGGTTTTCTCCGATGAGAAGCCATTCCAAATTGAGCAGTTTGTGAACAAACAAAATGATCGGGTTTACTTGCCAAAGAGGTCAACTGAAAATTTACACCTTCGATTGGCCACCAGAACTCAAGCGCCGTCAATGGTAATGGTGTGGGCCGCCGTAACGGCCGATGGTCGCTCCCCGCTCGTATTCATCGACCATGGGGTCAAAATAAATGCCGAATATTATGAGGAAAACGTCCTAAAAACAGTATTGAAGCCCTGGGCAGACAAACATTTCGGCCGCAGACCATGGACATTCCAACAGGACTCAGCACGCGTCAACTAAGAATGGCTTAAAAATGAGGTTCCTCGCTTCATTTCTACCGCACAATGGCCACCAAGATCTCCGGATCTCAATCCGTTGTACTTTTGCGCCTGGGGCATTTTAGAGAGTAAGGTTCGCACTAAAAATACCAAAGTATCGATCATCTCAAGATGGCGCTTCGCCGGGAATGGGCCAAAATACCGCAGAGCCACATTCGTGCAGCGTGTGATGGCTTTGTCGGCCATTTGAAGGCCATAATTCGTGCCAAAGGTGGCAAATTCGAACAAATTTAAACTGTTTCTAAAATTTTATATTATTTCCGACATTTTTTGCTTTTTAACAATAAAATTTAAAAAAAAATTAAAAAATATGCACTTTACTTTGTTGCATTACATATCAGCCACCCTGTATTTTGATAATAAAACTGAATAATTTGTAATCGTTGTTCAGGCGTAAGTCTTTCCATGATGAAATGCCAAACAATAGTTAACAAAAATAACATGACAGCATGACACGACTCACACGTGTTCTGTCAAAAAAAGGCTATTGAAAAAAGTATCTCTACTTAGATCACCCTATATGTATAAGTTAAGTTAAGTTAGGTTTATTGAGTCTTTTCTATTAGATATACAGCTTTTAATAAATGATATAATATACAAAGATAACTTAAAACTATAATGTTTTGTTTTAATAACCAATAATAATAACTCGGTATCTTGCCTGTCTCTTAAGGTAAACAATTCGTCCAATTTTACATACATATTGTTCTTCGTGTTTGCTCCCGACACTAAAAGCCATATATGTATATGTGCCGTCTGATTTGACTTTTTCTACTGCGGATGCTATATTTTGCCTCCGATCATTCTGAAATTTAACAGACATGTGAAAATCGGTCCAGATTTACATATAGTTCCCATAAATGCATATGTACCGCCCGGTTTTAATTTTTCGACAGCTGCTGTAGAAGTCGTCGAACTCAATCCCTACCTTATGTAGTGTTCGCCGATCAGGCAGTGTCCCGGTAGAACTTAGTGTCACTTTAGTAGACAACTTTTTCATCTCTAGTGCGAGGAGACATTTTGACCTTCTTAGTTCTTATCTTGGTCAGATTTGTCTGCTAAATTACAGGTTCCGATTGCTGTCCATTTTCTATTGAACTGTCTGATTGCCTCTTGGCTAAGCGAAAACTTTCATGTGGACACTGGCTCACCAATCTACACAAATTCTTTGAGATTTTGTAATATCGTCCCTTTTCTAACAAGTTCATAAGTTTTGCAGTTCCCCGGAATATCCCTATACCCAGGTACCCATATGAGGTGTATGTTAAACTACTCAACCATCTCTTTAAGATATCTGAGGCAGTCGGGACTGTTGGTAAATTTAGGGATGTGGCCTCTAGAGAATTAATGGCAGCCTGACTGTCCGAGTAAATGACAACGCCTGTATTGGTCACTATATTGCGACTCAACCACATGGCGACTTCCTTATTGCTATTATTTTGGCTTTAAAGACGCTGCAGGTATCTGGTAGTCTGTGAGCTATACCACGACTGAGTTCTTTACAGTGTAATCCGAAGGCAACCTTATCATCATGTTTCGAACCATCGGTGTAGAAGTGTAGATGGTTTCTACTTCCTGGTATTCTGCAAACCCATTCCTCTCGGGCACTACATTGTGACATCCTCATGTGACCGTAGTCCTTAAAGCTTCTCTTATGCTTAGGCGGATAGTTCTTGAACCTTTGTTAATTTCTTGTTTATCAGTTGCCATCCACCACCCCACAATGCCGTTCAACAGTATTGGTCGAACTACCCCAAAGTGGTCCTACAGCTTTCTTACAGGCATAAAATGCTACGTTGGCTTTCCTTAAAAGTTCAATTTAGTCCTAGATATTTTGCAATATCACAAAAGAATAGCTTGTTCCACATATCCCAGGAGAGTCCACAGTTGAGACCTTATTCTTCCTAGTAAAGAGAACCAAATACTGTCTTGTTTTGGTTAACGCCCAAACCGCTGCTTCTGGGCCATCTACCCATATTTGCTCAGAGCCACCTGTAGCATGTCTCTAAGGGCGTTGAGGAATTTGTCAGTTACTACAATTGCCAAGTCATCCGCATATGCCACAACGTTCTAGATCTAACAGGATTCCATTCACGGCTAGGTTCCAAATTAATTGAGACAGTACTGAACCTTGTGGGGACCCAATGTTTACAAACCTTTTTATAGTTGTGGACCTAAAACTTGCTGTTATGCGTCTTCTGTTGAGTAGGCTTTGAATAACTCTAACCAAGCTAGAGTTCACCCTTAGATGTGATAGCGGCGCAATAACCGCGTCTGAGTGAATGTTGCTGAAAGCCCATTTATGTCAAGAATGGCCAACACCTTAAATTCCTTGAAATGTAGTGACGATTCGATAGTGTCCACAAGTTCGTGCAGGGAATATTCTGTAGATTTGACCTTCTTGTAAGCATGTTGGTTCATCTACAGGAGTGTTTAATATAGGTTTTCTCTAATTAAAGAATCCAAAAGCCTTTTTAAACCTTTAGGAAGAAGTATAGTCTAATTGACCTGCAGTCATTAGGCCTAGTGTGCGATATCTTGTGTAATGCCGTCTGGTCCAGGTGATTTAATGGGCTCAAAGCTGTTAATCGCCCAGCTGATTCTGAATTTCTCAGTTCACATCCTAGCGACGCTTGCAGTCCAATCGCTCCCTCGTTAGTCTTGCGCTTCCTCGAGTTCTGTTGGTGATTTCCCCGGGAAATGTGCGTCGAGCAGTAGTTTCAGCGAGTTTTTTGTTCAATTTGTGTTTTGGTACCAGAATTGGCTTGACGAATACGCCTATTTTGCGATAAACAGTAGGTACTTCAAAGACATTGCTGTGTTCCGAATTGTAAATGTAATTTAAAATTTTTATTAGAGAATCAATATTTCTCTAAATTGTTACCCTTTGTGTGGGAGGTTCTAGAAGGAATGGACTAATATGGCCTATTTTCGAACTTATCCTGCGACAGAAAAGAAACTATCTCGTACCAAATTTGAGGTCAACCCTTTACTCCTTTCGGGAGTAATCGTGTGCATCAGCCAGACAAACAGACGGACGAATATTGCTCAATCGACTTAGAATGCCCTAAAACGGATTTCCTTCGATGTGTTACACTTTTGGCCCGTTTATGTACATAATGTAGGTATATACATAATGTAGGTATATATGTAGGTTAGCTCTAACTGTAGGATAACCGGATATTGTGGAATGGGCCGTTAGCATTGCTTAGAATTCCTAGTTATATGAAATAGCCCCAACAAATATCAACCACAAATTTTGTTTCACGAAATCTTACATAACTTTATAAAAAATCTAATGACTTATTTTTAAAATCTGTATTTACAGAATCAACAAAACAGCAAAGCTGCTCCAGCAAACCCAATTCCCGATTTCAAGCATCTCAATTTTTTTTTTCTTAATTTGTGGCATTAAACATATTTCGTTTTGGGCGGCAAATTGTCTTTACCAAACGTAAAACTGGGAAAAATTATGAACTTGTGTTCATCGGTGGGTGCAACTGCATCATCGACATCGTTAGCATCGGACGATCTACAGCAAGAAACAACAACTGCCTGTGGCGGCGGTGGTGGCGGTGGTAGTACATCTAATTCATCTGCCGGCGGCGCTGGTGGAGGTGGTGGAGCCGTAGCCCTAACCACACATTGCTTTGGAAATATAACCGCACCCTCATTACACTCGACGTCTTCGTCCACACACCATCATCAGCAGCAGGGGAACAGTAGTAGTTCAAACAACAACGAAATGCCACCAGAAACCAGACCCAAAATGGTGACTGTCAAGCACCCAGAATCGAATAAACCCAAACCAACAATGAAAAAACCCAAACCGATACAAGCAGATCAAGATGTCCTGAAAGCGCTACAAAGATGTAGAGAAGAAGGTAGGCTAATATATAGTAATAATTCTAAAAGAAAATGGTTTTGTAATACATATTGATATTTCTTATTTAATTTAGGAATTAAACGCTTGGATTTGAGTAAATCTTCTATAACTGTCATACCGCCCAGTGTCAAAGATTGCGTACATTTAACGGAATTGTATTTGTATAGTAATAAAATCGGTCAATTGCCTCAAGAAATCGGACACTTGGTGAATCTGAAAACATTGGCTTTAAATGAGAACTCCCTGACGTCTCTGCCCGATTCCCTACAACATTGTAAACAATTGAAAGTCTTGGATTTGAGACATAACAAACTAGCCGAGATACCAGCAGTAATATACAAACTACGCTCTCTAACCACTTTGTATTTGAGATTTAATCGCATCACAACAGTAGCCAACGATCTGCGCAATTTGACCAATCTAACGATGTTAAGTTTACGAGAGAATAAAATTCGCGTCCTCGGCGATTGTATAGGAGCTTTGGTTAATCTGACCACTCTAGACGTTAGCCACAATCATTTGGAACATTTGCCCGAGGACATTGGAAATTGCGTCAACTTAAGTGCTTTGGATTTGCAACACAATGAATTGTTAGACATCCCCGAGAGCATTGGCAATTTGAAGAATTTAGTTAGATTAGGTTTGCGTTACAATCGCCTGAGTTCCATACCCAATTCATTGAAGAACTGCAAATGCATGGATGAATTCAATGTGGAAGGTAACAGTATTACTCAACTGCCCGACGGCTTATTGGCTTCACTGAGTGCTTTGACCACCATAACATTATCGCGCAATGCTTTCAGTAGCTATCCCACGGGAGGGCCGGCACAATTTACCAATGTTTATAGTATTAATTTGGAGCACAATCGCATTGACAAGATACCCTATGGCATATTTTCGCGTGCCAAAGGTCTCACTAAACTGAATATGAAGGAGAATGTCCTAACCGCTCTGCCGCTGGACGTAGGCACTTGGGTAAATATGGTCGAATTGAATTTGGCCACAAATGCTTTGCAAAAGCTGCCCGATGACATTATGAATTTACAAAATCTTGAAATTCTAATACTGTCCAATAACATGCTCAAGAAAATACCCAATACCATAGGACAATTGCGTAAATTACGCATACTCGATCTCGAGGAAAATCGTATTGAAGTGTTGCCAAATGAAATTGGCCTATTGCATGAATTGCAGAAACTCATATTGCAAACCAATCAAATGTCGATGTTGCCCCGAAGCATTGGCCATCTGACGAATTTGACACACTTGTCGGTAAGCGAAAATAATCTACAATTTTTGCCCGAAGAAATAGGTTCCTTGGAGAATTTAGAAAATCTCTACATCAATCAAAATCCTTGTTTGGAAAAATTACCCTACGAACTGGCGCTGTGTACAAATTTGAAATATCTCAACATTGACAAATGTCCCCTGAGTACTATACCGCCCGAAATACAGGCGGGTGGGCCGTCTTTGGTATTACAGTGGCTAAAAATGCACTCGCCGTATAGGCAAATGTGAGTGGATGGTGTGGTACGTACGTATTACGTAGGCAATCCGTATTATTATCATCACCAGCAACCACAGCATCACCACGACGAGAACTAACATAGATCGAGAATGAAATGTGTTATAACATGAAGACGGCCTATCCAACCAACCAACCAACGCAAAAGAAAAGAAGAAATGTAAAACTAAATCATATCGTAGGGAAAAGTTATACAATTTCCTTCAAAACAATTAAAGCCTTCTTTCTTTTTTCAATCGAAGTCCTTATAAAACAAACTACGATCAAACCAAAATGAAACGAATGTTTAATCAAAAGAAAAAATCGTTATTAACAAATAATCTACAAAAACAAAACGCATTCTTTATTGGTAGATTTGAAGAAAAAAAATGTGTATAAAATTTATAAACATTTTAAAGCTTTAATTTATATATAAAAAAAACCAAAAGAGAAGAACCAGCTTCATCATTTATTAAACCACCAACCACCATCACCCCCGGGAAAATCTAAAGAAATCGCAACGGCCTACGTATTTCAAATGTATCTATGCTTCCCGCAAAATATCGGCAAGTCTATTAATAGCAAGATGCTTTATTCAACAGCCATAAGGACGGGGCAGCCAGTTTAATCTCCGATCAAAATCGCTATTTAATGGTAAGTTTTGTGCTTATTAAACATTCACCTAGCATGTGTAGTTTACGAACAATTTTTCTGGTCCAAACGATTTAGCTTCAGATTTTCACATAACTCCTAACTGATAAAACGAAAATAACGAAAAAAAGTGCATACATTCGACAAATAATACTACATTTTCTGGTGTAATTTTGTGTTCCAAACACGAAAAATATTTTTTTTTGCGTTTTACAAAATTTTTAATTGCTCTTGAACGGCTAAACCGACTTTTACAAAGCTCACGTCGTCTGAATGAGAACATTCTTTGTGGATTTTTTTTAAATAACTTTGATTTTAAAAAATGTCCCCTCCTTCGACTATTCCAAAGTGTAATGCTTTTATAGCCTCGTAAAAATAAGCGTTTTGAAACACCGCTTTTGGTACCTCCCATGCAAATGGACCATCGCACAAAAAGTTAAAAGCTTATAACATAGATTCCAGCGCATAAAAATACTTAAAATTTTGTACAGTGTAATGCTTTTATAGTAGTGAAAAAAAGGCATTATTGTCACTTCTCTTTTCGTACCACCCAAACAAATTGTCAAAAAACTTATGAAAAAAGTTTTTTTTTTTATAATTTTGACTATAGAGTTCGAGATCGTTGTTTTTATTTTCTGTAGAACAATCCTTTGAATAAGAAATGTATTAAGGGTGACCACTGGTTAGAAAAAGCGACAACAACAACAAATCGTGAGCTTTCCCCGCCAATTGCAGGGACACACAAATAACCAAACAAGAAGTGTGGGGATGTACAGAGTGGACAATTTCAAATTTTAAATTTATAAAATAGTAATGATAAAAGTAATGATAATTTTTTCAAATTTCTGGTTTTATTGGAAAGATTGAAATTTGTCATTTAATAATGGAACATATTATCATTCATATGACTACCACGACTGGCTCGGCAATTGCGAATTTTAGGGATGGGCTCAGGTACGGGTGGGCCATTTACTTTCATATGACTACCACGACTGGCTCGGCAGTACCTGCCAAGTCAAATTCGTCTTGAACGATTGTTATATAAGCTGGTACAACGTTCTCTATGGCAAAACCAGCATAATAATCCTGCAAAAAATTATGTTATACATATATGTATAACATATATGTATACATATATGTATATGTATAACATATATGTATACATATACGTATATCTGTTTGCAAAGATATGTACATTGTACATATCTTTGCAAACAGCGCAAAGAGAATTGAGAATTTCATCTACCGCCGAAATTTGTTGCGCCTGTGTTGATCCACAGCATGGAAATATAAATCGGACCAATCCATGCGTATGCGTCCCATTGAATCCACATGAAAACGTATTTCATCCACTTTTATACGATGTTGTGTAGCATTGCGTAATTCGGCTACAATCTCCTCCTGTTGCTGGTATACTTCTGCGGGTGGGCGGGAAAGTATAACACGCACCAGTTGGCTATATTCATATATCCAAACCTACAGAGGGGAGAAATGGAGAATGATAGTAATTCCAAGTACGCCCTTCCATTTTTCGATAAAAAAAAGACCATATACTTACAATAACATTAGTGCTGGCCACACGTTGAGGCTGCTCCATTTCCTTGGCTACAATTTCCAATTCAAAGCGATCTTGATTGTAAGTGCGATAATGGCCTTGATTGTAAGTGTCATAATGGCCTTGTTAGTAAGTGCCATAATGGCCTTGATTGTAAGTGCCATAATGGCCTTTTTAGTAAGTGCCATAATGGCTTGTTAGTAAGTGCCATAATGGCCTTTTTAGTAAGTGCCATAATGGCCTTTTTAGTAAGTGCCATAATGGCCTTTTTAGTAAGTGCCATAATGGCCTTTTTAGTAAGTGCCATAATGGCCTTTTTAGTAAGTGCCATAGGAATTTCGTCGTCATCTGAGAATAAAGTTGGTGATCATATTGGAATTGTAGTCGAATTTTGTTTTTCGCAATTGTTAGCACTTTTCTTATGTTCAGTAATGGCAGTGGGAAATTCGTTACGTAAAAAATCTTTAAATAATGTTTCTGGGGAATAAAGGTTCCGATCAGCCCAATTTTTCAGTACATTTTCGATTGTTTCGGGTCTCTTCAATGCCTACTTCGACTTCATGTTTCAACGCTTCAGTTGCCTCTGGATGCTGTGCGTAAAATTTATCCTTAATAGCTTCCCACAGAAAATAATCAAAAAGGGCTCAAGTGTAGTAATTGGTAGTTCAAATTTAAATTTTTAATGGCCCACCCTTTTTGGTTGAGAAATACTGTCTGCAATGCTTTGGAGATATGAGACTTCGTAAGCAGTTCTCAATTATTGCATATTGAGGTGCTCTCATATTGTGCCAATTACTGACAGAGTATTTGCCTAAGGAGCCGATGAGGTTGGTTGGTAGCTTCCGAAACGATATCGTCCACCAACCAATTTTTTTAAATTTTGTGATATTTGGTTGAGAATTTTTTTTAAAAAAAACTATTTGAACCGTTTTGCAAAATTTTAATTTTATTCACGAGATACGACTCAATTTTTCAGAGTGTGATTAGAAAATTGTCATTTTCCCTTGAAATATTGAACCGATTCGACTGAAATTTCGCATTTACGTTCGAAACACTTGCTAAAATCTAAATAAATGATTAGCTTTAATTGCCAACTGACCTTTGGAAAGTATTGTAAATTATTTTTTGCACATGCGAATAATTTCATTTTCTGGAGCAATTATTTGAAATTATTTATATGAGGAATACGTCCTATTTTGACATCCACCATAATCAGAAAAAATATTTTGGTAGATCGCGCCCTTTAAAAAGTTACAGACAATTTACAGAATCTACCTTTTCTATAATATTTTGGGGGTATGACCCCAAGGACTTTCTAATTGTGTCCAAATTTACGCCGTAGCCATATCTCCAATCTATGGATATATAATTTGAAATATCTCCGTCATTTCTTAGCCAATCTACAAAATCAACGACAAAAGAGACGTGAGAAAAGAAGATTTCAAAATATATGTTCCCTTAAAACCCAGCGAGCCAATTAAAATTTTTTATTTAAAGTGGAATGTTTTGAAAAACACGTTATTGACTGGACTGTTCGTGCTGTGGATGTATATCACGGCTCCATCGGGCTTACACTTCAATTAATAGAGTCCAAATAATAGAGGCACAATTAATGCAAATTAGAATTTAAAAAATAAATACCATCAAATTTTGTATAAAATCAAAAAATGGATTTGCATTAACTGTTTTTTTCTGTGACATCGCGTTTTCGAGATATTTAGCCCCAAAGTTTGCTGGGTAAACAAGGAGGTTTGTAATTTCAAACACAATTTTAGTATAGAAAACTTTGAAATAGATGTTCCATGCCAAAGAATAAAAGAAAGGGGAGACTTCAAGAAGTATTTCTCCCAAAACACCCGTCACCCCGCTCATCCTCTTACTCCTGAAAATCTCCCTCCGAAAATAATGCTGTATCAAAAGTCGTAGAACTCTAAAGGGTGATATATTCGACAAAAAGGTTTTTTGTAAAAAGTCACTATAGGTCCCCACAATGCACTTTTATGCCAATAACATTTTTTATACCCTCACTTTAGTGATACGAGGGTATATATCATTTGCTACAGGCCAAAAGTGTAACACATCGAAGGAGTGATCTAAGACCCTAAGTATGTTTGGCGGATATTCGTTTTGGGTAATTTTAAGTCGAATGAGAAATGTCCGTCCGTCCCTCTGTCTGTATTCTGGCTGGTGCACACGATAACTCCCGAAAGGAGTAACCGATTGACTTCAAATTCGGTATACGGTAATATTTTTTCTATCTCCGGCTAAGTTCGAAGATGGGCCATATTTGTCCACTGCTTCTGGTACCTCCCACACAAAGGGTTAACATTTAGTGAAATATTGATTCTTTAATAACTTCTATACTACTTTATCAGAATCTTCTGAAATTCCACACATTGTATTATTTTATTAGTCGCTATCACCTCGAGAAAAATGGGCGAAGTTGTCACGCCACTTTTGGTACAAATGGACCATTTTGCATCAAAATTGAACTGCTTATAACTTTAAAACAAGTGCATCAATATACTTGACATTTTGCTGTAGCGCCTATAGTCCGGTAAAAAAATGGGCATTATTGTACAGCGCCTTTTGCTACCTCCCATACAAATGGACCAGTTTACACCAAAAGTTAAAGGCTTATATCTTTAATAAATACTTGAATACATACAACTACTTGAAAATTTGTACAGTGTAATGCTGTTATAGTGCCTACAGTCCTGTGAAAAGTTTGCGTTATTACCACGCCCCTTTTCGTACCTCCCACACAAAATGACCAAATCATACCAAAATTGAATAGCTCGTAACTTTAATATACCAGTGCACATGCATGCGCACAGTGCAATGTATTTAAAGAATCTACTTTTTACCTCCTCCCACACAAATTGACAGATTAATTAGTGTAATGTTTTATATAGCATTTCCATTTCGAGGTTCCCTACTTTTTTAAAGAAAAAACCAGTAAGGAAAGGCAGAAAGTCGTGCGGGGCCGACTATATAATACCCTACACCTCCCCAACAATGCGATAGAGGTCATTGCGATAATAATTTGGAATAATTGGTAAATGGGTAGGAACATATTATCTAATTCTGAACCGATAATCGCTAAATTAAGCAATATTCGTTCCTAAATTGAGAAACATCTTTCTGAAAAAGTTTAATGATCGGAAGTAAAGTACAACTTCTATAGAGATACCAAATCAGTGGCAACCTATATATGGAGGTTATATATAAATCTGAACCGATTTTTCCTGAATACTCATTCATGTAAAAAGACCTCTTTCTGTCGAATTTCGTACTGATCGGGTATAAAATACATTCTCTACAGCGCATACATGTCAACTCGGGGGTTTACATATATATGGGGGCTATATCTAAATCTAAACCGATTTTCTCCGAATTTGGTAGTATTCCTTCGAGTAATAAGAAACCTCTTTCTTCCGAATTTCGCACTGATCGGATATAAAATACAGTCTCTACAGCGCTTACGTGTCAAATCGGGGGTAACATATATATGGGGGCTATATCTAAATCTGAACGGATTTTCCCGAATTTGGCAGTATTCCTTCATGAAGAAATCGGATATAAAATAAAATTTTTACAGCGCTTACATATCAAATCTGGGGTAACGTATATATGGGGGCTATATCTAAATCTGAACCGATTTCTTCAAAATTTAAAAATGTTCATTCATATAAAAGGAAACCTCTTTCTGTCGAATTTCATACTGATCGGATACAAAATATAGTTTCTACAGCGCTTACATGTCAAATCGAGGGTAATATATATGTATATGGGGGCTATAACTAAATCTGAACCGATTTTCTCCGAATTTGGCAGCATTCCTTCATGTAATATGAAACCTCTTTCTGCCGAATTTCGCGTTGATCGGATATAAAATACAGTTTCTACAGCGCTTACATGTCAAATCGGGGGTTACATATATATGGGGGCTATATCTAAATCTGAACCGATTTTCTCCGAATTTAGCAGTATCCCTTAATGTAATAAGAAACTTTTTTGCCGAATTTCGCACGGATCAGGTATAAAATAACAATTTTACAGCGCTTACATGTCAAATCGGGGGTAACGTATATATGTTGGCTATATCTAAATCTGAACCGATTTCTTCAAAATTTAACAGTGTTCATTCATATAATAGGAAACCTCTTTCTGCCGAATTTCATACTGATCGGATATAAGATAACGTTTTTACAGCGCTAACATGTCAAATCGGGGAAATATATATGTATATGAGGGCTATATCTAAATCTGAACCGATCAAATTTAATAGGAATCGTCCTTGGGCCAAAAAAAAGATATGTGTAAGGTTTCATCGAGATCGGACCATAATTGCGACCTGTACTTTGATTACAAGAATACATGCACAAACAGACGGACATAGCTATGATGATGACTCGTTCGAGCATTTCGGCTGGTAACTGGCGAATGACACGCGTGATGTTTTGCTCCAAGACTCACCGAAGTGTTCTCTCAATAAATCCATTGATTGATCCATTGTCTTGTTGAAACCAAATGCCGCCGAGATCACGAGCTTCAATTTCAGGCATCAAATAGTCGGTTATCATGGCACGATAACGGTCGCCATTGACGGTTACGTTCTCACCGGCATCATTTTTGAAGAAATATGGACCGATGATTCCGGTACGTCGGATCGGGAATCGGTCAGTGGCAAAAAGATAGCTTTTAAGCTAAAATATTGCTCATGGGTGTCAAGGTCGAGGGTCGACAGGAAAGTGTTTTTTTTTTTTTATTTAAAAAAATGGACTTATCGCAATTGGCGAACGATTATTTTGATAATAAAACTGAATAATTTGTAAACGTTGTTCAGGCGTAAGTCTTTCCATGATGAAATGCCAAACAATACTTAACAAAAATAACATGACACGACTCACACGTGATCTGACAAAAAAGGCTATTGAAAAAAGTATCTCTACTTTGATCACCCTATATATTACATTACTCACAAAGTTTACCCGACTGAAACTTTCTTACTTGTTTTTATACCCTACACCACACTGTGGTACAGGGTATTATAACTTTGTGCATTTGTTTGTAACACCCAAAAGGAGAAGAAATAGACCCATCGTTTATTATACCGATCGACTTAGAATCACTTTCTGAGTCGATTTAGCTATGTCCGTCTGTCCGTCTGTCTGTCTGTCTGTCTGTCTGTCCGTCTGTCTGTGCATGTATTCTTGTAATCAAAGTACAGGTCGCAATTATGGTCCGATCTCGACGAAACTTTACACATATCTTATTTTTGGCCCAAGGACGATCCCTATTGAATTTGGTTAAAATCGGTTCAGATTTAGATATAGCCCCCATATATATGTTAGCCCCGATTTGACATGTAAGCGCTGTAAAAACTTTATTTTATACCCGATCAGTATGAAATTCGGCAGGAAAAGGTTTCTTATTACATGAATGAACTCTGTTAAATTTGGAAGAAATCGGTTCAGATTTAGATATAGCCCCCATATATACATTACCACCGATTTGACATATAAGCGCTGTAAAAATGTTATTTTATATCCGATCAGTGCGAAATTCGGCAAAGAGAGGTTTCTTATTACATGAAGGAATACTGCTAAATTCGGAGAAAATCGGTTCAGATTCAGATATAGCCCCCATATATATGTTACCCCCGATTTGACATGTAAGCGCTGTAAAAACTGTATTTTATATCCGATCAGTGCAAAATTTGGCAGAAAGAGGTTTCTTATTACATAAAGGAATACTGCTAAATTTGGAGAAAATCGGTTCAGATTTAGATATAGCCCCCATATATACGTTACCCCCGATTTGACTTGTAAGCGCTGTAAAAATGTTATTTTATATCCGATCAGTATGAAATTCGGCAGAAAGAGGTTTCTTATTATATGAATGAACACTGTTAATTTTGGAAGAAATCGGTTCAGATTTAGATATAGCCCCCATATATACGTTACCCCCGATTTGACATGTAGGCGCTGTAGAGACTGTATTTTATATGCGATCAGTACGAAATTCGACAGAAGGAGGTCTTTTTACATGAATGAGTATTCAGGGAAGATCGGTTCAGATTTATATTGATTGTTCCTCCTGATTTGGTATCAAACCGCTATAGAAGTTGTATTTTACTTCCGATCATTAAAATTTTCCAGAAAGATGTTTCTCAATTTAGGAACGAATATTGCTTAATTTAGCGATTATCGTTTCAGAATTAGATAATATGTTTCTACCCATTTACCAATTATTCCAAATTATTATGGCAATGACCCTTATCGCATTGTTGGGGAGGTGTAGGGTATTATATAGTCGGCCCCGCCCGACTTTCTGCCTTTCCTTACTGGTTTAAATATATCGTAATTATTGGTCATGGATTGAGTTTTTTGTGGTTTTGAATTGTTCCTTTATTCTCAATTGTTCAAAGATAACCAATTATATAATAATAAAAAAAACCATTGGGTTGCCATAAAAGTGTATTGTGGGGACCTATAGTAATTTTTACATGGAATCTTTTTGTCGAATATATCATGCAAAAAATCCATCAATTTCTTCGAATCATTAATTTTGAGGGATATTTTCAGTGGTAAGGGAATGAAAGGGGGTGTCCGGTGTTTTGGGAGAAATACTTCTAGGAATGTGTCCTTTATTTTGTTCTCTGACATGCAACATCTATTTCGAAGCCTTCTATACTAAAATTGTTTGAATTTACTAACTTCTTTGCTTACCCTGCAAACTTTGTTGCAAAATATTTGGAAACCCCAACGTCACAGGAAAAAATGGATAATGTCGTTCGATTTAGCGGGTCGAAATTATAAATGGTAAGTTGTTTTCATCGAGAATACTTTTTTAATGTGCATTTTGCACACACTGTAATTTATAAATAAAAGCCTCATAAAAACGATGCATAATTTAAAAAGTTGTAACGAGGTAAACCATCACTTTTCTTGAAATTCGTAAATTTGCTCTTATTTCTGCAAAAATAAACCTTGATAAAAAAATGTTTCCCTTTATTAGTAACAAAAAAGAAACCAAAATTGGACGCTTAAAAGTCAGACCCAAAAATCGTGTCAACCGTTGTAACAGATGTGGACGATAGCCAATTAAAAAAAATAAGTAGAGTACATTTGGGACAAAGGGTTATTTGATTTTGAGTTAGAAGCGATTTATCTAAACCAGATGAAGACCAGAAAGCTCGATATATTTTTGTTTGGTCACAAAGCTACGAATTTAATTGGAGTTTTAAATACGTATGAGCAAAATAGTTATTAGGTTTCGATTCGGCATCAATTTAGATGTTTCCATTTTTCAAGTATGGAAATTTTATTTAAAAATTCAAAAGTCTCTTTGCCCAAAGCGGCTAATAGATTTCGATTTATTCATATTCTGCTGGTGAACCATAAGATGCCATCGATTTTTGTTTAGCTGCAGTGATTCAAAAATGAGAATTTAACTGAAAATACTAAATATAATTGGACAAAATGGATTAAGAGAGAAGAGCCGAAAAATTTTAAGTCGAAAAATTTTTAACTTAAAATTAAAATAATATGTATATTAACATAGATTTGGCTATTGCTGGTAAAAACCGGAAGGTTCCATCCATATTTGTTCGAATAATATTTATTCAAAAATATTTATAATATATGTATATCACATTTATCTTTACAGTTTAATGATTTTGACCAGACTCCCCCGGCTGGTGCTGCCAAAAAATGATTTTATTCTCAACGACAAAACTTTACAAAAAAAAACATGCAAACCAGAGAAAGTTCATTACAAATTGTCCAAAAGGTTACACATGTACACACACACACAAACATATACATAAATATATTTTTTGCATTTTGCATGTCAAAAACAAAAAAGAAGTAACAAAAATAATATTATTTAAATCTAGTCATATTAAATGAAAAGGAGATTATATTTCATGTTTAAAAACAATTATTCTATTTTTAAATTCTATTTTATTTTACTTTATAAATAATTTTTCATAAAAAAAACATACAAAGCTTTAAATATTTATAACCATTAAATTGATTTTTCTCATTTCTTTAAATTTAAGTTTTCTAAACATAATTATTTATTAAGAATATAATTTTAACACGAAAACATTTATTTAAAAAAACTCGCGCCAAGGAATTGTTAAAACAAAATTATAACATTTAATATACATACAACATATATTTATAAGCAACAACAATAACAAAAAAAAATTAAAATAATTTAATGTAGTCATAAAAAAACTAAGAAAACTGGTTAGTTATATTTGTATGTAAATTAACACAAATACACACAGATAGACACAAATACCTAAGCAAAAAGAGAAATCAGTCTACAAAAACCTAAAGTTGCATTTGCAAAAATAAAATACCGAAAATTTAGGAATTACTGAAATAAACTGAAATGCAAATGCAACAGTTTGTTTTTTCTATTTTTTTTTTGCTAAAGAATGACAGAGAAAATGATCTTACAAACACACACATACATATATACATATTATACTAAAAAAAAACTTGTAGATGTTTATATGTTATATGTGTTTAAACAAAAACAAAGAAACAATAAAACAAAATTATTGAAAAAATGTTTCAAACTAAATTAACAGAATAATTTTTTATGTTTAGCAAATAGAACAACATATTTTAGAGATTAATAACATGGACATGAACATGTTATGCGTATATCTACATACATATGTATATCATGTATATCATCAGACATTTGAACACAATATCTATAGCAAATGAAATGTATCTATTATTACATTTTTTATTATTATCATACACATAAAGTAATAGAGCAGAATGATTAAACTATGCATAGAAATGAAACAGATGTTATCAAGCAGAACAACTAATTAAATGTCTTGACTTAGGTCGGTCCAATAAAAGTTTTTTTTAAGTAGTTAAAAGAAGTTTTTCAGAAACTTATTCGTCTTATTCTATGAAACAATAATTCCGATCTGAATTAAATTAATTTTTATTTAAATATCAATTAAATTTTATAAAAAATATGTGTTCATACATATAACTTTTGTATATGGCCTACCGGATCATAACTTCAAATAATAAATAAATCCATGAATTTGCCTGTGCAACGACTTAATTTGCCGACACCATCGTATGTGTGTATGAATCCTAGTTTTACACTGAGTACTGATTGTAAAATGTGGATATGATCCAATCCTTTTCACATCCGACATTTCACTGAAATTTTTCTAGCAGATAATCCCTTTCAGGGAAGATTTTTTATATAGAATATTTAATCTTTTGTACGTTCTTTTGAATTGCATTTAAATAATTTTGTATTTTACGACACAAATATAATTGCAAAAATAATCAGGAATATAAACTATTTACCACAATGTATTGATCTATCCTAAATCACAGTTGAAATTCGAGAAACTTCATAAATTATATAATAATTTTAGGCCACGTTAAAATGTTGTCCTAATATATATTCTTTATAGGCCCAAAAATGTTTAAATTTTGACAAGAGTCAAGACATTTTTTTATCTCAAAAAAAAATAATTTTTCTCATCTCATATGATTGATCATTCTACTCTATTATTTGTGGCATACTTTAAACACAATAGACTTTAAAATTAAAACTAATTCAACGAATAATGAAATGTTAAATCTTTAACAATTTTTTCAATGTGTTTATTTGAAAAAGAAAGCTTACAAAACACTTTAATACACTACTAATTCACCATTAAGATTTCGAAAATTGAAACAAATACTCTTAGGATCAATTCAATTCTGTAATTACGTTATGTAAAATTCCTGCGAAACTGAAACATACAAACTTCTTAACAATACGTAATAATAACATTAATCAATTAAGACTTTAGTTGAATCAATCAATACAGTAATTGATTTCATAATGATAATATTTGTCATCACATAAAAGTGTCAGAACAATTTTCTCTGATTTATTTTATAAGCCGGACATCAAATCATCTATTAACAATTCACGAACTGACATAAAGTTGTACAGCTCCCTATAATGTTTAGTAATATGAAAAAATATGTATTATATGTTCAGTTGTTCATAATTTTTCCTCACATTTTTCATATATATTAAAAGTGATGTTTATAAATCAGGCTTTCCCAACCGGTTGACCTTAACGATCTTCCAGGGGAGCCGTGAGTGCATTTAATAAGTATACAGTAATACCTCGGTAATCCGAACTTCGCTAATCGGAATTATCCAGTAAGCCGAACAGCGTTATCCAATGGAATACATACTCAACAATCCGAATTGATTGCATTCTGTAATCCGAATTGACAAAGAAATGTGCTAGGTTAATTTATACATTTTCATCTACTTATTTGGAAATATTACTTATTGTCTCCGAGGATTTCACATTTCGTTGCAAGTGTTTCATGGTTAGACGTAATTTTGGATTCCTTCTTTAGTATAGGTTCTATAAAAAGTGGACACAAAACATTTTCTGTCTCAGAAAAAACCCAAATTAGTAAATGAGGTTCACATTTCGTTCTTGTGCAAATAAATCCGGTACTCATAAGTAAGACATGATATAACTAAAAATGTAATAGTGAAATAAACAAATAAACTCTTTTGAGAGAAAACCTTTTTTTATTGAAAACTGCATAAAGAAAAAGTATGTATTCACTAATCCGAATTTTCGATAATCCGATTTATATATATATATATCAATTATTCGGATTAACGAGGTCTTACTGTATTACTATTTTTTGTAGATGTTATAGTCGAAATATTTTGAATACTTTTAAGGGGATTTTGACTTAAAAATGTCAAAAAATTACATAAAAAGTCCTACGAAAACAGTGCAATAATCGATTCTAATTTTTTATTGAATTATTTAATTCGTTCAGAGTCCCTTAATCCGCTCATCGGCATTTAATCTGAAATCTGGTCATCTGTCAACGAATGGCCAAAGATCGGATTAAAGTTCGATGGCCGGAGTAACGGCCGCTGAAGGGACTACGGTACGTTAACAGAACATTTTCCACAAAAAAATTTATTTCGTCAAAATTTTCTAAAAAAAAATGTTATTTCGTCGAAATTTTATAGAAATATGCAATTTTGAAGAAAAATTCAGTGTTAACGAAATTGTGTGGAAAAATTAAATTTCAACTAAATTTTATGGAAAACGCAAATTGGAACGAATTTTCTAAAAAAAAATTCAATTACAAGAATTTTTTTAGAAAAATTTAATATTTTCTATTTCAAGAAAATTGCAACTTCAACGATTTTTTTAAATTCAATGCCGACGAAACTTTTAATAGAAATGCAGTTTTAACAATTTTTTTTAGAAAAATTTAATTTCAACAACATTTTATAGAAAAATGTAAATTTGAAAGAATTTGCATTTCATATTTTTCCATAAAATGCTAAAACTGAATTTTTCTACAAAATTGCTGTTTTTAAAAACTGTAATTGCAATGTTTTAAAAAATTTCTATGAAATTGTGTTTTTGCTTGAAAATTTCACCAAAATTAAATCTTTTTTCAAATTTTTTAATACTGCATTTACTTTAAAATTTCTTGAAATTTCATTTTCTTAGAATTTGCATTTTTGTAGAAAATTTGTTGAAATTTAATTCTACCATAATATTTTCTTAAAACGGAATTTTTCTTTATTGTTTCTTAAATGTTTCTTCATATTTGCTAATACAGCATTTACTTTAAAATTTCTTGAAATTGTATTTTCTAAGAAAATTACTTTCAATTAAATTTTTCTAGAAAATTTTGTTGACATTTAATTTTTCCACAAAATTTTCTTAAAACGGAATATTTCTTTAAAATTTCGTCAAAATTACATTTAAAAAAATTGTTGAATTTGCATTTTTATAGAAATATTGTTGAAATTACATTTCTCAAGAATTTTGTTAAACTTGAATTTTTGTAAAAAAAAATCATGAAATTGTTTTTTTTTAGAAAATTCCTTAAAATTTACATTTTTCTACAAAATTTTGTTGAAAATACATTTTTAATTGCATTTTTTTCTGTTTACATTTTTCTAAAAAAATTCTTTGAAATTTTATTTTTTCTGAAACATTCCGCCAAAATTAAATTTTTCTTAAAATTTTTTATTGCTGCATTTACTTAAAATTTCTTGAAATTAAATTTTCTTAGAAAATTCCTTCAATTTGCATTTTTCTAGAAAATTTTTTCTCTATAAAATTTTCCTAAAACTGATTTTTTATTTAAAATTTCGTTAGAATTGATTTTTTTTAAAAAAATCTTTGAATTTGATTTACCTAAAAATAATGTAGAATTTGCATTTCTCAAGAATTTTGTTAAAATTGATTTTCTCTAAAAAATTCATGAAATGTTTTTTTTGAAAAATCTTTAAAATCTGAATTTTTCTCTACATTTTTTTTAAATTTTGTCAAAATTTCATTTTTCTAGAAAATTTCAACGAAATGGCATTTTTTCTAGAAAAATTTGACAAAATTAAATATTTTGGAAAATTTCCAGTTATTTATTTCTTTATTCTGGAAAATTTCCACCCTTTATTTAGTTCCATCAGTAGCCTTTACTCTGACCATTAATCCGATCAGTGGCCCTTAATTCGATCATCGATCACCAGATTTCTGATTAAATAAATTAAATAAAAAAAATGTCGCCAAAAATTTAATTTTGGCGAAATTTTTCAGAAAAAATAAAATTTCAAAGAAATCTTTTTAGAAAATTGTAAACACAAAAAGAAATTCGAAAAATGCAATTTTAAAAATTTATTTTCAACAAAATTTTGTAGAAAAATGTAAAATTTGAAGGAATTTTCTAAAAAATGCATTTTCATGATTTTTTTTTAGAAAAATTCAATTTTAACAAAATTCTTGAGAAATATAATTTCAACAATATTTCTAGAAAAATGCAAATTCAACAATTTTTTTAAATGTAATTTTAAAGAAAAATTCCGTTTTAAGAAAATTTTGTGGTAAAATTAAATGTCAACAAAATTTTCTAAAAAAAAAATTTTAAAAAAATTTTTTTGGGAAAATTGAGTTTCAAATTAATCCGACCAGTGGAATTGAAATCGGGGCAAGGTACCGGTTTAAAGGTCGATGCCTGGATTAAGGGCCACTGATCGGGTTAAAAATCGATGGCCGGATTAAAGGCAACTGACTCTGGGACTAACGGTGTTTACTGGAAGCTTTCCAAAAAAATAAATTTCGTCAAAAATTTTTTAAAAAAATGTTATTTTGTCGAAATTTTCTTGAAAATGCAAAGAAAAATTCAGTATTCACGAAATTATGTGGAAAAATTAAATTTCAACTAAATTTTATAGAAAATGCAAATTTGAAGGAAATTTCTAAAAAAATAATTAATGCATTTTTTAGAGAAATGCAATTTTTATACAATTTTCAAAAAAAATTCAATTTCGAAGAATTGTAGAAAAATTAATTTCGACGAAATTTTGGAAAAAAAACACCTAATCCCAACATAATTTTTTTCTTAAAAATGCAATTTCAAACAATTTGTATAAAAATTTAATTTCGATGAAATTTTGTACAACAATGCAAGTTTTGTATTAATCATTTATTAATTTAAAAAAAAAATAAATATAATCGGGTCTGTTCTGTAATCACGGCGATTTGATATCACGGTGATTTTAAAATCACCGGCGACTTAACATCACTTTTGGAGTTCGAAATTACCCGAATATATTTCGAACAATCTTTTTTGGGAGGCTGTGAATAATAAACCGGGCGATTTCGAACTCCAACAGTGATTGTATGTCGCCGGTGATTTTAAAATCACCGTGATTTCAAATCACCTTGCTACAGAACAGGCCCGAATTTTTTGCTGGAAGGGACATGACGATTTTTACTTGTTTGTGGGTAGCCCTGTTTTAGATCATCAATCATATAGAACACATTAACTGTATTTACAGATCTATGAACTTTGTTCACACATCATTGGGAACACTTTTTGAACATTGTTCATAGAATATATGAATTCTCCCGGTGTAACCATTTAATTTGCCGACACCGTCGCGTATGAACGAATCCTAGTATTATACTGAGAACTGAGATTAAATATGATTCAAACCTTTGCTCAAGTTTCAACAAGCATATTTTATTTATTATAAAAAAAACTGGTTTCAAAATTTTGTCGTAGATTTTTTATATTCTTATCTATAGATAAATATTTAAAGAAAAAACATTAAAAACGATAAGATTTTTCAAAATTTCTGTTTCGTTTAAAATTCTTAGCTAAACTTTCAAGATTCGAGTATGTATCAATCATACTCGATTGATCAGTCGTCTTTGACACAAAACTTTTTTACAAACAAACACTTTTGTTAGAAGGCAATACAAGACATGGCTTTTTTGTTAACGGCTACATCTGGCATAAAAGGTGAATCACTTCAAAAACTACTTTCCCTCTTGCATCCCTCTCAAACAATAAACAAACAAACAATTCATCTCATTATTGAACATATGATCATATGTATTTAAAATACTAAATAATTGTTATATGTATGCGCATCATGTGTTAACAATTTAAATATACTATTAACGGATAATCTTAAGTTTTAATTTTGTATCTATCTGCGCTCTAAAGAAACGAAATAAAATTTAAGTTTTTCTATTATTTTTTGTGTATTATTCTATGACAAGGAAATTGTAATATTTTTTATACATGACTTTAAAATTTAACTTTAAGCTTATAAACCAAGAAAAATCTAACAAACTATAAATTAAATGAAACGTTTAGGAAAAAACAAAAAACACAACAAACTATGAAATCAACGAATACTGCTTTAATTTGAAATTTTTCTGTAATTTTTTCTTATCCAATTTTTTTATTTTTTCTTAAGTTTTAGTAACGAATTGTAATAATACTTCCGATTTATTCAAGAACACAAAAGTACACAATCTTTTTGGTACAAAATAAGAAAGAAAACAAAAAAAATACAACAAAACCGAAACAATAAAATGAGGATAAAAACAAAAATGTACTGTAAACCACCCATTTTTTAGAACAGTAACAGACAAAAAACTCATAACTACTATATATATATAAAGAAAAATATCATATATATATATATATTTAAAAACCGAAAACAAATCGTCTTTAAATATTCTATATAATAAATGCCATATTAAAATGTAAAGAACAAAATAAAGTGAAACTAAGTATGAAAACACGCACACTTTGTAATAAATAAATACAAAAAACTTAAAATAAAAATGTATACATATAATATATTTTTGTAAGTTAAATATTGTTTATCGAATGTGTTTTGTATTATACATTTAGTAAGAGATATATTTGCTAAACAAAAACATATTCCCAACTGAGAACAACTAATCGTTCCTCTTTCAATAATAATTTTCACACAATTTTAGTTCTTTAGCTAAATTTCTCAAGTTTATGAAATATAAATTAAATTCCGATTCACACGAGCCAACTTTTGTCAGTTGCCTCGTGTGAATCAGGACATACTAAGTGGTAAAGACAACAATGTACACTAGATAGGGTCACTAAAAAATCCCAAATGGAATACAAAATATTAAAGCTTATCTCGAAACAATTTAAAAAAAAAAAATTATTTTTTAGGAGTCGGCGAAATCGTCCCAAAATCGTTTTTTATCGTAATTTTAATGAAAGTATATACATGTCTTAACAGTAATATTTAATACATATTGTTTTTTAATGTAAGTGCATACAGCCAAAGCAAAATGTTCAGGAATTTTTAAGGGCATTAATACTTCATACCAGGGATGTAACGAATATTCGCATTCGCATATGCGAATGCGAATTATTCGCATCATTTTACCATTCGCAAAAACCATCTTTGGATTAATCGCTTTCGCAAAAATATATTTCAGTATTCGCTTCCATTTGTTAAAAGTGTTAAATCTCCTTATTCCCTTCACACAATTTGATGATATTAATACAAAAATGCATATTTTACTATTCGCTTTCGCATTCACAAGAAATATATTTCAATATTCGTCTTCATTAGAAAATGACATTGTACATCTGCGATGTTGGTTAAGTTTTTTGTGGCAGCCGTTTATTACCAGCTCACATAGACCAGTTTAGGTCCTAAGTGTTACCACTGGCTGAAATGCCCCTTATCGAAACTAACCTGTTTGATATGCAAAGTTATCGATAGTACGGATATCGGTACCGGAATGATCTGTTAAACAAACCACAAAAGCCGATCGCAGTATGTCCAGACGTCTCTTACTCAAAGCGGGACAGTAGCATATCAAGTGCTCATTGCTCTCCACTTCTTCCTCATCTCCACAGCATCTGGCGGGTTCACCGATCAGCCAGTGTCCCGTCAGAAATGACACTAACGTAGACAGTCGTTTCCCCTCGAATAGATATTTTGACCTTCTCGGTCATATCTTTGTCAGATTTGTCTATCTACCCTACAGGTGCCGATTTCTGACCATCTTTCGTTGGTCAGATTGTTCGTTGATTGCCTAAGCCAATGCTTGCATGTGGATAGTGGCGCACCAATATATGCACATTTTTCGATAATTTGTAAGGTCGTCCGTCGTCCCTTTCCTAGCAAGTTTCCCGGAATATGCCCAGGCACCCATATGAGGTGTATGTCTAGTGTTGTTTGTAAATTTAGTATTGTGACCGCCAGAGATTTGATGGCAGCCTGGCTGTCCGAGTAAATGAAAACGCCAGTGTTGGTCACTATGTTCGACTCAGCCACTTGACGACCATTATTTCGGCTGGATAAACACTTCTGGTATCTGGTAGTATGTGAGCTGTATCAAGATTATGTTCTTCACAGTGTACTCCGAAGCCAACCTTATCACAAGCTTCGAACCATCCGTACTGAAGTGGAGAAGGTTTCTATTGTTTATTGGTATTATTTGGTATTCTGCCAACCCATTCATCTCTGGCTGGTATCATATAGTTTCTCTCGAAGGTGTACACCGTTGGTAAATAGTCCACTCGGTCGGTTACCATATCACTACACATTGATATCCTCATGCGGTCGTAGTTCTTGTACATCCACATTGATAGGCAGTTTAATCTTAATGCCGCTCTGATTGCAACTTTTCTCGCAACAATATTAATCGGCAGTAGATCGAGTGGCGCTTGTAGAGACTCAGTCTATGTAGCCCTCAAAGCTTTGCTTATGCATAGGCAGGCAGTTCTCTGAACCTTTGATGCAACACAATGCCGTACAGCAGTATTGGACGAACTACTATATATATATCCAATGGACGTTTTTAGGGGAGAGGCCCCACCGCGACCCTACAGCTTTCCTGAGGGAATATAAGGCGACGTTGGCCTTCCTTACACTTTCCAGCACGTTAAGTCTGAATAGCAGTTTCTTACAATTATTCCTAGAAATTTTGCACTTTTAGAAAAGGCTAGATCTGTTCGATGTATCCGAGGAGGGTCCACATGTGGACCACACATCCTCTAAAGAGATCCAATTCTGACTTGTTTGCATTAAGGCCCAACCGTTGCTTCTAGAGCATCTAGCCAATTTGTTCAGAGCCACCTGTAAGAGATCTCTGAGGACGTTTTCGAATTTGCCAGTGACTGCGATTGCTACGTCGTCCGCACATGCCACGACAATGCTGCCTCAACGATCTAAATCTAGCAGCATTTCATCCTCCTTGTGGAGTCCTCAGCGACATACATATATGAGGCCAATGCGTTACTCTTCGAGACCTACACTGAGATGTATCGCATGTTGTTATCGAGCTTCAAGCTTTTGGGCCGACTTCGCGGTCTCTGAAAAATAAAAAAAAAAGTTTTTGTAGTGGTCTCTAGGTGAGCTTTAATATTCCGTATCACAGTTGGGATTTTGTACATGGACCCGGTTTATTAAACATTGCTTGACAGGCAGAGTATTTGAATTCCTATGAATGTTAACAGACTCAATAAAAAAATTGATTTTCATTTAAAATATTAATTGAATCAATTGAATATATTAATTCAATACATTTTTTGATTGAACATTTTAACAGCATCAAAGCCAATTGCATCAATTTAAAAAAATGGATCATTTAAATAGTTAATTGAATCAATTAAATTAAAATTAATTGAATCAATTAAATAAAAAATTAATTGAATCAATTAAAAATTATTTTAATTAAAAAAAATAATTGAATCAATCAATGAATTTAATAAAAATATATTGAATCATTATTTTATTGGTTAATTAAATTAATTTTAATGATTGAACCGCCAACAATAAAAATAATTAATTAATTTTTCATTAAAGTATGAGCATTTATTTCCATGTTAAGTTTTCTTGCTTTTATAGTCATCACATCACCTATTAAGTTTTTTTTTATAAAAATCCACCAACTGATTCATATCACGGATTTTAGTGTATCTTGGTATAACGATTATATTGTGCGGTGTCAATAACCCACCGAAATTATTTTGACAAAAAATAATATATTTTAAAATTTTCGAATTTTGACAAATACTGGGATTATAAAAAAAATTATATATTATATATCTGTAAAAACTATAAATATGAGACCTTTTGCAAAATGTTTGTAAATAGAAAAATAGAAAACAAACTTTTAATTCAATTCTTCTTTATTGCGTATAACATCAAATAGTTTTACAGTTGACATAAGGATTATAGGATAAAGGTTAGGATTATAGATCCTTTTCTACTTTATAATTTCTTAATTTAACAATATATGATATGAAAATTTTTAATATATTAGTTGGAGGAGAAAATGCAGAAAACACCTTTTTAAACATGTTTTACTTAGTTGAAGAATTTCGTTATTTTGTTAAAATTACGTTCAGATTAGTTCATTAATATGCATATATTAAGAGATTTTACATCTTCCTTTAAATTTTCTGTCAGTCTATCGATTTTGTTCCTGACTAGTTTGTATTGAACTATCATTTCGATGAAGACATTGCGTAGAATACGACCATGGCCGATTGTAAATCATTTTTAGAATTTTATTTTGAGATACTTGCAGCTTTTGTACATGACATTTAGCAGAAGATGACCAGACTGGAGCGGAGTAGAACATAATAGGTTGGGAAATGCCTTTGAAATCAAATTTTTGTTTTCAGTATTTAACTCCGATTTCCGGTTTATTAAAGGATATAACATTCTAATGACCTTGGTTATTTTATAAACAATGTAAGGGACATGGTGTTTACAATTAATTCGTTTGTCAAGAACGACACCTAAATATTTGACTTTGTCTTTCCATATAATGTCGTAATTGTTAAATTTTAGAGGTCTTTGGGGAGTGAAACAATCCTTTCTCTTTCTTGTGAAGAAGATTGCATCCGTTTTATCTGCATTTACAAGAATTTTCCACTTGCAAAAATACGCTACGACAATGCTGTCTCTAATTTAATGATGATATCGTTAGACAAAATGTCTGAACAAAGGATTGCTGTGTCGTCTGCAAAAACTGAATTGGTGCATCCTGATAAGCTTGGCATGTCCGAAGTATATATATTATATAGAATTGGCGATAGACATGATCCTTGCGGACAGCCAGCAGGAATATTTCTACGTTCAGAACTGCTGGATATAATTGAGACACAAAATGTTCATCCAATAGAAAACTTTGTATGATTTTAATAATTTCCAGGGGGAAATTAAATTGTAAATGAGTCCATTGTGCCAAACGCAGTCAAAAGCCCCTTTAATATCGAGAAAAACCATTCCCGTAGATTTTCCTGAAGAAAATTTGGAATGAACCATATTCCTTATTTTTAGTAAAGGCTGTGTGGTGTTGTGTTCCTTTCTAAATCCAAACTGTTGGGGAGGTAGAATTTCATTGGAATCAAGGAATGTTAATAATTTCTCTTCAATTATTTTTTCCAATAGTTTGCTTAATGAAGAAAGTAGGAAAACAAACTTAAGAAGATTTTTTTCTATTTTTAATATATTAAAATTATTTAAAAAAAACCTTTTTATTATACAATATTATTCTTTGAGGCCAAATAGTCCTCTATAAATTAGTTCAAATTCCAAGATGGTCATTGTTTGTAATATAATTAAATCTTAACGACAGGTTTGGCCCAGTATTTTCTAAAATGCTCAATAGGTCGGATTGAAACGTCAAATATTATCATTAAGGGTTAAACTAAACAGTTGTTAAACTTTTTTATTTGAGTTTTTAAAGTCGGTGTCCATCATAACTTTAAAACTAATATACCGATCTTTTTGACATTTTATTTTGACACTATATCTACACATAATTAAAGAGGTAACGCTGGAGGTTTTATTTTTCAAATTTGTTAATATTTTTTATATTACAATAACAAATGAATAGATTTTTTATTTGATTTGCCCAAAAACTGAAAAAATATAAATTTCGAAAAACCTTCCTAGCGTTACCTGAGGACAACGATTACACTAGTTTCCAAAATTTTAGTCGATGGGCTGTGCATAACATTTTCTGGGGTAAAATGGAGTCCTAAACACGAAAAAATTATTAAAAAATTAGTTTATGGTAATTTAAAAAAAAACTTTAAAATTCCGATTTTCTGGCAATGTGCCTTTAGTATTTAACCATATTTTTTTAAGTAAAAAAATCGAAAAAATATGTGCTCCAAATGGAGTGAATCAATGTATATATTAAACAATTGAAATTGAATATATAAGGCCTCACATTCTTTAATTTATTCATTTTTATACTTTTGACTTTACGTTTTGGATCTTCGGGACTTTTTTGGGGAATCCATATTTTAAGGCCCCATACGTAACTGGATTTTTATTTCATTTTCCGAATCCTGAGGAATTTCATTTCATTTGAGTATCATATCGTATATCTCTGGGCCTTAGGTATTTTTTGAAAGCAAAGGCTTCAGGCCCGTTGCTCTACTCTGTTTTTATGCATTTTTGGGTCATTACGGATGTCGTGGTCTTTTTTTTTTATTTTGACATGTGTCCGCTAAAGTGTACTTTTGCCCATATATAGAAACAGTCTGAAAATTTAACTTAAAATAGCCTAACTTCAAGGTGCTATAAAAGAAAAATTCAGGCTAACATCGAAAAACTCGAGTCCAATTGGTCTCATGCGGGAAAGATTTTCTTGTTGCACAGTGTAACTTTGATTCCAGACCATGCAAATACTTACCATTTTGTGGAGTTTAATGCTTTTACAGTACCTATAGTCCCGGCAAAATGGGCGTCATTGCCACGCCCAATATGGTACCTCCCATACAAATGTACCCTTTTGCACAAAAAGTTAACGGCTTATGTCTTCGATTCCTGCGCATACAAACACTTGAAATTTTGTACAGTGTAATGCTTTTATAGTACCTGCAGTCCTGTAAAAAATGGGCGTTAGTGCAACGTCCCTTATGGTACTTCCCATACAAACATTTTGCACAAAAAGTTTCTTTACTTTAAAGAATGTATGAAAAATTTTCTATTATTTGGTTCAAGGAGGCGAAAACAATTATTTGTTAATTTAGTGATAAGCAAAAAACTAAAACTTATTTCGCTAAAATCTGTAAACTCATTATGAAGTTATGTAGTTTTCTAGATTTATTTCCTTTTGGTACTAAACTGTTGGCGTCATGACACAGCTATTTGCTATTCAAAAGTGAATAATGGTAACTTATGGCGTTTCAATTCGGCCTATTGAGCATTTTTGAAAATACTGGGCCAAACCTGGCTATAGATTTACTTTTATCTCGAGATAGACAAAAAAGGCTGTCTTGGAACTTCAACTATATTTTAGATGAAAATTTAGCCTAAATAAAAAAGCGATTTTTTTAAAATTGATTAATTTTAAGGGTGGTGGGGGTAGGTAATGTTAATTCGTGCAAAAATGGCTTATTTTTGTGACGACACAGTTAAAATCTTTTGATAAGAACCAATGGTATATTATTGTATTACACTTTCGAAGTACATTGTCTAAAAATTTCATGAAGAAATTAATAAAAAATATGGCAATGGCAGCAATTATTCGGAACAGTCTCGGAAAAAAGTTGAATTGCTGAGTCCATCAAACTCGGTGATGGATCATCTGATATAAAAAAAAAAAAACAAATTATTTCGATAGGTAATCGTTTTCCCTAGGTAACGCTGGAAGGGTTTTTCGAAATTTATATTTTTCAATTTCTGGGAACACATTGAAGTGTAAAACACGATATTTGCTAAAAAACATTTATTAAGATTTTGCAAAAATCCCATATTTATAGCTTTAATCGAAAGAAAGATATAATTTTTTTAATATACCCAGTTTTTCTCAAAATTCGCAATTTTGAATATATTAAATCTTCACAGTAGACATTTTATATATTTTTTCAAAATAATTTCAACGAGTTGTTGATAACACTTAATAAATCGTTATACCAAGTTTCAATAAAATCCGTGACATGCATGGAAATACTCTTTTTTTAATTTCAAATTTAACAAATCTTTCATATAATTTATATTCATTTTTTTATCTAAGAGTTACGAACTACATCAAAAAATGCGTTATTTTTTAATTTTTGTGCAATTCTTAAAAACACACAAAATCAACTTTCTATCTCTTACTACCAGCTGTTATAAAATGTTATATAAATAAAAACAGAATGTATATGTATGTACATATACACAGTTATGTATGTATGTATATTGTTTATTGCATATATATTTTCTGGTTTTAGAAAGTAACCCGTAATAATTTTCTAAATAAAATCTCTAGCATCTAAATGAACAAAATATTAAATGTATTTAAACCGAATATAAAATTCAAGTACTATATTGAATGAAACAATTATAAATACACTATCAAGTAATATGTAAGAGTTATATAAACCAGCAACAAAAATGAAGAAACCCGAACTTTATTATAAATGTTAACACACAAAACAGAAAAGAAACAAACCTTACAATGGAGGAAATAAAAAACAACTAATATGGAAAACTGATCCAAAAATCCATGAATAAACAAAACAATTAAAGAGTAAAATAAAATAAAAATAAATGTCTATAACTAAATGGAAAGCTTGTGTTTAATTTTGACATTTAATGCATAAATCGTGTGAAAGATAATGAGGTATGTATGTACTTATGTATTCCATTAATTAGGAAAGTTTCGTATATCTAACGATGTCCGCCAATTTTGAAAATGCGTCGCACATAAATTGTACCAAAAACTAAAGACTGGGATTTTAAAACGAAACTTACAAATACCAATCGAGTATTCTCTTTGAAAGCAGTCGTTTGAGGTTAACAAATTATGTTAGGAATATCCAAATTTTCCATAAACCAATCAATTCTACTCGCCTTATGATACCATTTCATGCCAATTTTTACAAAAGCAAAAAAATACCATCAGCTCAGAATGTTTCAGCTAACGGCTTTATTTAACTTTGTATTGAAAATCTTAGGTACTATTTACTAAAAAGTTAATGTTAATAAAACATAAAATAAATGGCGCGCAGAATGGTTTCAATAAAATTATTATTTCACACAAAATACCCATAACTTTAAATCACTGAATGTTTAAGATAACTGATCTTCACTTTATTAAGTTTTGGAAATGAGTACCCCAATTAATATGCTTAGGTACAATGTAAGTGAGTACCTAAGCAAAAAAAGTTAATTTTAATGAACTGTTAAAATACCTGGCGAGCAGAATGTTTACGCAAACTTAAAATACCAGGTGCGCAGAATGTTTCACAAAGCTGATATACACGTTATATAAGTTTTGTAAGTGAGTACCCCTATTAATATCCTTAGGCACAATTTAAGTGAGTACCTCTACTATAAGGTGAATTTTAATAAAACTGTTAAAATAGCAGGCGTGCAGAGTGAACCTAATAATCCGTGAATGATAAATATGTACATACATTTACTAAAAACACCCATACTGACGATATTTTGACCCAAATAAAGGCAAAATCAACCTAATTATATTTGTTTTGGTGAGTACTATCGATTGGTGTATGATGAAAATCGTTAGGTGCTGGATTTTCGTGATATTTTGGCATATGATATCTGAGGTTATGCTGATTCACAGAAAATTTGTATTTTCTATCAGGTTCTAATATTTCACGAAAAAACTCATTTTTACAAAATTATTTTTTCAGCTTAACTTTGTGAGAATTTTCTTAATCCCAAATCCCGGGATTTGCGAAACGCAGTCCCGATCGATATCCCTGATTTATACCCGTAAGTACATGAAAAATCGTCACCATTCGTTCACTAATTATCCCCGTTTTGGGGATGCTCATTGGTTTGTTCCATTGCTCCTTTTTTCTTGAAAATTGTTTTGACGATATATTCAGTGATTTTGCACTATAAATTATAATACTATTACAACAATTATAATTCACCATTCCGCTTATAGCAGATTTGAAAGATAATTTTAGAGAACTGTGAAAACGATGCACTATTCTAAAAAATGCCTTAAATTATTGAAAGTGTTCTGCAAAATATTACATTTCATATGCTTTTGGTATAAATAAAATTTGGAAAATACACAATTTTTTTGTTTTCAATCTTTTTTTAAGTTGAACGAGGTCATTGGTTTGTTCCATTGCTCCTTTTTTCTTGAAAATTGTTTTGACGATATATTCAGTGATTTTGCACTATAAATTGTAATACTATTACAACAATTATAATTCACCATTCCGCTTATAGCAGATTTGGATGATAATTTTAGAGAACTGCGAAAACGATGCACTATTCTAAATGAATGCCTTAAATTATTGAAAGTGTTCTGCAAAATATTACATTTCATATGCTTTTGGTATAAATAAAATTTGGAAAATACACACATTTTTTGTTTTCAATCTTTTTTTAAGTTGAACGAGGGTTGCTATATATATTTCTGACATTTCCATTGGAAAGTTCGACATTTTTTAGCATAAACGTACTCTGAACGTTTTGACGTACGACTATCATTTGTGTTGTTTACTGTGACTTGAAAAAATCAATTTGACAAAAAAATGGAATTAACTCGTGAACATTTCCGTGCGATCATTTTCACTACTTTCGACGTGGATTATCACGACAACAGTGCATCGATGAACTTAAATCTTTGTATGGCGATATAGCACCATCCTATTGCACTGTGAAAACCCGGTTTAATGAATTCAATCGTGGCCGAAGCTCGCTCAGAGATGTAGGTCGTCCAAAAACGGCCGTTGTGCCAGAGAACATTGATGCCGTGCGTAAACTGATAATGCAAGATCGTCATGTGACATACCGTGAGATAGAGGCATCCTTGGGCATTTCTTCCACCAGCATACATCCGATATTGCATGAACACCTAGCAGTAAAAAAGGTTTGTTCTCGTTGGATCCCGCACGTGTCGATTGGTGCAAAGAAATTTTGAAAAAAATACGATCGCGGTGCTGTAAAGACGTTTTTAAGATCGTCACATGAAAAAAAACAGCAGTCGACAGTGTGGGTCTTCGAAGACGAGCTAAATCCAACGAAAGTTGTTCGTGGAAAAAGCAGTTAGAAGCAAATGGTCGCCTGTTTCTTCGGCAAAACTGGCCATGTGGCGACTGTTCCGCTTGAGCAACGTAGGACGGTCAATTCTGAGTGGTACACCACAATTTGTTTGCCTGAAGTCTTCGGAGAAATTCGAAAAACGAACAAGAGAAGACGAATCATTGTGCACCATGACAATGCGAGCTCTCACACATCGGCTCAAACCAGCGCCTTTTTGACCGGCCAAAACGTCGAATTGATGGGTCATCCGGCGTACAGCCCTGATTTGATACCCAATGACTTCTTCTTATTCCCTCGCATCAACAAAAAACTGCTTGGTCAACGTTTTTCGACGCCTGAAGCAGCTTTTGAAGCATTCAAAACCATGTTTTGGAGGTGAATTTTCAACACACTGTAACCAAAAGAATTAGCGCTCAAATGACAAAACGGTCTGAGTGAAGTTATGCTAAAAAATGTCATACTTTCCAATGGATGTTCCAGTTTTCATCTGGCAACACCAGCTTTGCCAGGACCGAAATATACATAGCAACCCTCGTATGTGCATTAGAAATTTTGAAAAAATTAATAAAAATGATTTTTTGGGTTTTACGAAATTTGTAATTCTCTCCAATGGCTGATACGATTTTTTCAAAGTGGGATATTTAATGCGGATTTTTTTTTTTAAATTTGATTTTCTTCAAATTTATACAGAATATTCGTCGCACTCTCACAAATCCAAAACAGGAATAATTTTTTCTGAGCCTCAATATTTGTAAAATTTGTGGACGAAATACTAATGGGGAATTCTTTTCTGCAAAAAAGTGCAACATTTTCATTGCCCTTTTTTAGAAAAGGGCTCTTTTGTGATATTTTTTTGAAATTTGGAAATTAAGTTACTCGAATTTAGCACAACTAAAATTTCAAAAAAGCGATATAGTAGTGCTGTTTTCGGTAAAGGGGCAATGCAAGTGTTGCACTGTTTTGCAGAAAAGAATTCACCATAAGATTAGTCTGGCAATTTCGGATAATTTTCTTCTGTTTCATGTTTTCTTAGCATGTTTTTAGGGAGGTTATGAATAAGGCCCTAAGGGCCTTATTCATGAAAAGTTAAAGAAGGTTTGAGGAACGCTTTAGCAGTGTTAAAGCGTTCTTCAAACCTTCATTAAATTTTTATGAATAAGAGCCTAAGGCTAGATTCTAAATATTTGATATTATGTATATTCAGTCAAAACTTGGTGTTTACCCCTCGACCCAATCAAAAGTTATTCACAAACGAGTACAGGTCATTCAATTTGCGTCATAATGGAATTCCACACGAATTTAAAAAAATCATCAAACTTTTATCGCCTCTCCTGAAAAACTTTTTGCACTTAGCATTGTTAAGAATGGGGTATCAATATGATTTTTTAAATCCGTTTGTATGAAATTTTACACACAGTGTTTGCTGAAACGGACGAAAAATTACAAAACTATTGAGGCTCACAAAATATATAATATTACTGTTTTGGATTTGTGAGAGTGCGACGAATATCTATCTATATACGAGGTATGTTCAAAAAATATCGCGAATTTTTAATTTCCGCGGTCTACGTGTATTTGATTTTTGATATTTTTGTAGCGTTATGTTGGTACTCATGTCTCTTACTTATGCTGACAAGGTCGGCCATTTTGAATGTTTAATTAATTTTTGACAGCTGTTGGGCTTGGATGTGTTTTAACTTGTCTTCGATTTTTATCTATTTCAGAAAATGAATCAAATTTTTTTCTGCATCAAATTTTGTGTAAAACACAAAATAAAGTGCGCTGACGCATTCCGAATGTTGAATGTGGCATATGGTGCCCGTTTTTTTTGCTCACAGCTTTCTTTGATTGCAGGGGCGCACAGTGGAATATTTTCACACAAGACGCGGCAAAAATTAGAGGGAATTGAGCTAGGGCTTTGAAATTTTTTACATATCACTCATTTCGCCTAATTAGCTAAAAACCAATTTTTTGTTTAAATCCGCCCATAACCACGACTACTTCCCAAATAACCTAAAATTAAAAATCTTACAGCCGTATTCATAAAAAAATCCTAATTATGATTTAAAGTGCACTTTAGTTAACAAACACTTGGCCTAATAAACGATTATTAAAAAATCGTATTCATAAACAACATTTTTACTAACAAACATTTTAATGACTTCGTCAATGTAATGCTGGCAACACCATCTTTTTCACACACCATTTTCTCTCTTAATGATGCAGTAATAGGATTATCAATTGTAAGAGTAGTCGAATATATAATTTATTTTATTGTTTATTTTAAAAACGACTGTATTAATTAACAAAAATGTATGCTCACTTGTCCAATAAAAAAAACAACTAATGATCAAATAAATGACGAATTCAGATAATTTTTTTTATTACATACAAAAAGGTATTCCAATAACGAATAATATATAACACATGTTGATTGTTTACATATCAATAGTGAATTTTGTACAATTTGCATTTCTTGTGTTGCGGGTTTGCAACAATAAAAGTTGTTGGTCTTTTATGAAACAACATAGAAAAAATGGATGCGAAAATTATTAATTATAATAAAATTATAATAAATTATTATTACCGATTTACAATATGGTAAAAAGAAGAATGCAAAAATGCATTTTATATACCGATGTACGCAGAATCATGCCCACAGTCGATTTAGCCATGTCCGTCCGTCTGTGACAATCAAAGTACTGCTCGAAAAAAGCAACCAATCATTAAGAAATTTTTGGGATAAGGAGCAGCTTATCTTGCACAATGCCTTTAACTCTTCCTGGAAAAATTCGATAAATCGGTCCATGTTTTGATATACCTCCCATATAATTGTACATTTCGGTTTGACATAAACACGTCCTAGAAGGCACGGTTACGTATTTTATTCTTTTTTTTTCTAATTTTAACCTAAAGCATTTCTAGAAAATATGTTCAAAAACAGTCTTATAATTTAATTAAAAAATTCCATAAAAATGTTTTGCAAATGCACACGAAGAAAATGCAAATGTCACTTTAACAAACGCTTAAAGTTTAAGGCCCTTATTCATAAAAAGTTAATGAAGGTTTGAAGAACACTTCAACACTGCTAAAACGTTCTTCAAACCTTCATTAACTCTTTATGAATAAGGCCCTAACAATTTAACAATGGTTTACAAAAGGTTTTTTAGGCTAATAATCGTTTATGAATACAGTTTTAACAAATTTAGCTTAACAAAGGTTTGTAAAGCTGTTTTAAGTTTTTATGAATACGGCTGTTAGTATTTTTCTCAATTTAGCATTTATATTATTACAGATCGCTAAGAGAGATTGTATTTGAGTCCTCATTTATTAAAAAAATTGCAAGTGCCACGCCCATACATATATCAATTTCAATTTTATACGATGTTGGAAATTACAGGAAATTTTGTTATAAAACGCTTTGTATCTTTTGAGCGATGAAATAGTTTACATTTTGTTAATTAATCGATCATTCCAACTATCCAGAAAAAATCATCATTGATTTAGCAATGTGTTCATTAATAATACGTCATTTTTAAAGCATACTTTTAGGAATATGTGGAAAGGACACACAAAGCATGAGGCATGTATATATAGTAGATTGACAAACAAATGTTCGCTTATATTAATATTTAGCTTGTTCATGTCGGTTGCCGTTTAATTCGGTCAGTAACCGTTGATTTAAATTGAGATACTTTCTCGTTTCAAGACCAACTTGCTTTTATACATGCTTTATATGATTTTTGTTATATTTGCGGTCGATTTATCATTTGCCCCTTAAGGTATGCTTTGGTAATGTTGTTCAATACATTGCAACATAAACTAAAAATAACAAATTTTGGGTTGATTTTGCAGAGTAGGTTTTACCATTTCGTTAAATAAATCAACATAGGCAGGTATAGGCAGAATTTTCTTTTTGCAATGGTTAACTAAGTCCCTAGTTTATCAATTTTTGTTAATGACAAGACCTCGGTCGGCCTCGGAAGTATAGCTTTATCCTAGAGAAAATGAAACACCCTGATTTTTGGCAACTTGCAAGTAAACCACAGGTTAAATACGAAAATAACAACACAATTATATTTTTTTACTGAAAAAAACACTTCAAAAGTTTCTGTATAGTATGACTTAAACGAAGTTCCAATGCGTTTCATAGTTTATGAGATATGTGCTTACAAATTACTCTCTTAAATGATAAACTTTGCAACCATTGTACCATTTATGAATTTCAAATGCTTGTACCGCGATATTTTGCCAAGATATCGGCAAAACCTTTACAGATTTAGTTAGAATGTTCTTTACAGATTGGAATTAAAAATGTTGAGATTGGGCCTCATGAAAATTAGGAGTTTTCGCCGCTCATAATACACTATGGGGCGTGGTGCATTATGAGTTCTTGCCACAGGGTAGTACGGTCAATAAAGAATATTACCTGCAAGTTATGCGCAAATTGCGCGAAGCAACCCGCCAAAAACGCCCGGATTTGTGGAAGAACAAAAACTGGCTTTTGCACCATTATAACGCCTCTTCACACACACATCGTGCTTGTGTGCGAATATTTGACCAAAAACAACACAGTAATGGTGCCGCAGCCACCGGATTCCCCTGACCTAGCCCCGTGTGACTAGTTTTTGTTCCAAAAACTGAAAAGGCCCATGAAAGGACGACGCTACGGCACGATTGAGGAGATAAAGACGCCATCGAAGGAGGAGCTGAACAAGATCACAAAAAATGATTATTTTAAGTGCTTCGAGGATTGGAAAATACTTTTGGCAGAAGTAGTACACATACGAGGGGAATTACTTTGATGGGGACAAAATAGATATTCATGAATAAATAAATACTTTTTGAAAAAATACAAAATTCGCGATATTTTTTGAACAGACCTCGTACATATATAAAAATTAATTTGTGTGTATTTTTTTTGTGGCCTAAATGGATACATCGATTTTTTGAAATTTTCACAAATTTTTACATGTGTGGTGAAAATAGGGTACTTAAATTGTCGATATATCAAGTGGGCGTGGACCCGCCCAAATGAGGTTTAAAAATTAAATATCTTGAACAATTTGTTAGCGATAGTACTGTAAGTTTGTGTGTATGTATTTAGTGGCAGTTTGTGATTGGTCCAAAAATGGCCGGAATCGGACCAATGGGCGTGGCCCCGCCCATAAAAACCCAAATTTTAAACTGAGATATGGGACGCGATATTATTTTTCTTGTAAGTCTTGTCGAGTGAAACAAGAATATGTTTTTTAAATTCCCCGGACACCCCCAAAATTCGGATTTACGCCTATAACTTTGTTAAGTGCATATTAACCGATTTTCAATCTCTAAACGGATTTGGAACGATTTATATAGAAGGTATGAACAATAAAAAAGGTGAATTTTGAAATTTGTCGGGCTACATGCATTAGCTTAGCGTTGTCTCGAACATATGTTGTTAGGTGTGTCATGAACGCCTGTGCACTTGTCTAAGCTCCTTAGAGATTTGAGCTGCTCTTTATAGGCATCCCCGTCATTAGTGACCCCAGTAGATTTGGCCTTGTTGAATAGCTTGTTGCATTAATAAATAAAAAATTATAGAATTATTTTCGCCTTTTTTCCTAATTTTCGATTTTAAACCCATTGGAACGGAAAAAAATCAATTTTTTCAGCTTTAGCGCCCGATAACTAAGCGAGATATCGATAACACGCACATAGTTTGTTCTTATTTTGAGGTGTTCTGTCGAAATATGTTACCAGATTCTGGGTCCTCGGATATCATACTCTCCCTCAAAAAGATAATTCTGCTGTTGGTTTACTCAAATGAAATTTTTGTATTTATTTACGTTTTTATTGTTGTTTTTTAATATTCGACCTCTCTGGTTATTAAATTGTTGTTAATCGAGCTCAATTAATTAAACATCCACCAATCTATTTTCGATTTTAGTTATCGAGCGGTATATGAATGGATCAAATGGCATATCGATTAACTACATAAAACAAATAGTTGAAAAGAAAATATGAATAGTAAAAAATTTGGCATCTATCAAGTGCTTTGACTTTACATTTTGGAAAAAAAGTAGAGTTGATCGATTGATGGAGTTGATCTTTGTCTTCGGACTGATTTTTGCACAGCTGCATTGTTTGCTGGGTAGTGCTTATACATATGAAAATGCATCTGGCTGTGTGTTCGTACACTCCCCTATATGCATCCAAGTTGATGGGTGCTCATGCGAATATACGTACATACATATTTATGTTTGGATGTATATAACAGGTGGCGCAAAAGTAATCCTCCTATCAGAAAATGCTATAAATTGCGATTGGCCCCTAATGTCAGTTCTGTTTTGACATTTGTGTAGTAAACACATGCGAAATACACGTTAATAAACAGTGTTACGCTACACTGCTCCAGAACGCGGAATATTGCTGACTATTTATTTGACCAATAATAATAAAAATTACAGCCAAAAAACATCGAAAGGTTACTTTTGCGCCACCTTGTATATATATACATACAAAGATTGTATTGTCGGCGTGTTCATTGTTTATTTCTCGCATTTTCATTTACATATATTTTGTTTTGGGGAACAAAGAAAAACACATGTTAAAGACAACAACTACTCTCGGGCACCAGTCAAAATTACTGCTCAGTCGTCAAACTGTAAATGAAGTGAACAGTCACAAAAGAAAGTAAAGCGGGAAGAATTATAATAAAATATATTAATAAGAAATTTGCAGAATAACACTGTGAGTACATTACAAAAAAACGATCAGCAGTTTGTCGATACTGTTTAACCGACTTTTGCTTTTACCATTATGTTGTTGTTTTGTATATGGTTTGCCTTTTTTACCTGAATAAAATTGTACAAGAAGATTATTGCTTTTGTTCATTGCTTTTTTGCGTATTTATAAACCACATACCTCTACATTAAGTTCGTAAGATAACAAGACAACTATCAGCTGATATAAATAAAACTTTTCGAGACCAAGTTGCGAGTGATAAGGTGACCAGCTTAAAATATAACATTAGTTTCAAAATAGACATTTTTTTTCTTCATGCATTGTTTTAAAGCAATAATGGTTCACAGCTTATTTCAACCAGCAGCCATATTAATATTAAGCTGAATATATTTAAAATATAAAAAATCAGTACAATTTAAATGAAGAATAGTAGATAGAATAGTATGCCGTAAGAAACCCTTGATTAGCAAGAAAAATCAACAAAGCCGCCTATTTTTTGATGTATTATTTTGTTTGCGAATAAGCACTTCTGGATCAAATTTATATACGCTTGTAAGTACACATTCCACATTTTTGGCTCCGACGGGCAGTCTTATGTTTGGCCCAAGCCAAGTGCTGAGCTGCAAAACAAGCATCATAGCTTAGGCTGCATGTCAGCAAATTGTGTTGGAAATTTGGAATTTATTGATACTGCAATGGACAGAAATATCGACCTCAACTTATTAAAAAGTAATTTGGTGCAAAGTGCTGAGAAACTCGAAATGGAAGGGGATTTTTGGGTTCTTGTTCAATATTAGCTCATTTGGATTTGCCCTCACCGGATCTGAAGGTAATCGAAAATGTATTGGCAATATTGGACCAAAACGTACGCAATCATTAGATTGCGAACAAAGATGATCTCAAAAATGCCTTGAAGGAGGAATGAGGAAAAGCGTACCCCAAACAACTCCAAAGTTTGATGAATCCATGCCAAAAAGGCAACATACCAAGTATTAAAGTAAACAAAATATCTCAATATTTTATAAAAAAAAATTGGAACATTCCTACGGATATATAAGCATGATCTGTACATTTTTTTTAGAAAATTCAAATACTTTGTCATTCGATTACTTTCTGAAAATGTTTATATCAACTTACTGTCTCCTGACAACGTTTTATATCAACCTACTATCTTCTTGAAAATTTCTTAGGCCAATATTAAAACAAGTAAGAAAAGACAGAAAGTAGGGCGGAGATGTCTATATAATACTCTACACCTCCCTAACAATGTACAAGGGACACTGCGATAATAATTTGGAAAAATTGGTTTCGTTTTAGTTAAGAAAATAATTAGTTCATCTGCCTCAAGGCTATATTCCAAGGACGAGTTGAAGATTTAAAACAGAAACTAGATCTGAAGCGGTAACCTTAAGACGCGCAGTATTAGTTCATAGACCATGAGTCTGAAGGAACAAATAGATGGGACTATGTATTCGGGTCTGTTCTGTAAGTGCTGATTTACCCGAGACAATTTTTTTCCAAGCTAGGAGAGAGGCAAGCGGAAAGAGTTCTCTGCATCTCTCAAACACTGACACCTCTTTGGAAAAAAATTGCCTCTTGTGAATCAGAACAAATAACGGCGATTTGATATCACGGTGATTTTCAAATCGCCGGCGCCGGATAATCTAAACAGATTTTCATCAACTGGAAAAAAACTCATTTCTGCCAAATTATATAAATATCGGACGTAAAATTCAGTTTCAGTAGAGCTTAATAAATCGCCAAATTTTTTAATGATCGGAAGTAAAGTATTTACAATATAGCGCTTTGATACCAAATCTGGAGGAACATGTATATGTGAGCTATATCTAAATCTGAACCGATTTTCCCCAAATTTGGCAGTGTTCATTCATGTAATAGGAAACCACCTTCTGCCGAATTTCGTACTGATCGTATATAAAATACAGCTGCAAAAGCGCTTACGTAGCAAATCTTGAGAAAAATGTATAGGGTGTTTTTTTAGACGTGTGGTTTTCAAGAAGAAATAAAAGACGTTATGGCCAAGAATGCTTTATTATAAAGGGTTTGCTATTACGTTTTAAAAATGATTTCGGGCAAGTGGCTGGCTCGGACAAATTCCAGCCGAGGCCCAATTTTCGGCCACTTTTTGCAGCATTTGGATCTGTATGCCGGCAATAACGCGCCGAAAATTCTCTTCCAAGGCTTCAATAGGGTCTGCGTACACAAGCAACTTCACATAACTCCACAAAAAATAGTCCAGCGGTGTTAAATCGCATGATCTTGTAGGCCACGCCACACGCCCACGACGCGATATAATGCGCCCACCAAAAGTTTCCTTCAATAAATTGATTGATTCGTTGGATGCATGGTATGTAGCGTCGTCTCGTTGGAACCAAAGGTCGTCCACACCAACATCCTCAAATTCAGGCACGAAAAAGTCATTAATCGTGGCTCTATAGCGTTCCCCATTGACTAACATTATGACCGGCTTCATTTTTGAAGAAATATGGACCAATGATTCCCTCTGCCCATAGAGCACACCAAACAGTGACTTTTGGTGGATTTAACGGTGTCTGAACAATGGCTTGTGGATTATCATTACTCCAAATGCGACAAAAGTGAGCTTCATCGCTAATACATTTGCACGATTTGTAAACGTTGTTCCGGAGGAAGTCTATTCATTATGAAATGGCAAACCAAACTGAGCATAATTCAAGTGACAGCTGTCAAAAAGACCAACTCCGAAAAAATTATTGCCAGATTGAAAACAGCACGTCTAAAAACACCCTGTATATGGGGGCTATATCTAAATCTGAAGCGGTTTTTCTCAAAATTAGCAGTATTCGTTTCTGAGTTAAGAATCTTATTTCTGCTAAAAAAAGGTTCGCAACCATAATCGATTTGTAAGGCTCCAATGTAGCCTCGGATTCAAAACGACTGAGAAGCTCTGGTCTAATAGAAGCAATATGATTTCCACCCCGACATGGTAGTACATTTTTCTAACGCGCAAAACCTGACCTACTTCTTTGCAAGTTATCACTAAACCAATATATGTGATTAAAAAAATCCATGTTGTATTAATGATATACAAATTGTTTATAGCGGAAATAATGCAACAGATACATTCGCATACTGTATTTAATAACAAATAATATACGTATCGTCACTAGAATGGCCGTTAAAAACAAAACCACTCATATTTGCCTCAAAATCGATTGAAATACCAAATAGAAGTGCTATTTTACTGAACCTTTTTTAGCATAATCCACCCTTGAGGAACAAAACTGGCCAAGCAATTTAATTTTGATGATACTACGGTTTTTTATTAAAATTTTTAATCAAAATAAGAAGTATAAAGTAAAACAGCATACGAATTTAAACCTACGACTCCCAAAAATTATATATAATTAACCATGCCCCTTTCCACAAAAGTTTATTTTTAATAATATATTTATCAAGGAATGTATCATTTTTTTAGTTAAATATACTCAAAAAAATGCAATGGTTCTAAACCGTTCTAGTAGTATATAACAAAAAAAATCGTGGATTGTTGGTCTATACATATATTTTAACATTATTCCAGAAACATATATCCGTATTAAATACAGCAAATAAATGATCTGATAATGATGAAATAGTTCCCCGCTTTTGTTCTTCTTTTCTTTTAATCCAATTGAATGTGTGTGTGTTATCATATCTATTGGTATTCTTTTTAATGGACATTATTATCTATTGTAGTATCCTCCACTATACAATGATGTATACTCATTTTCTCACAGCGTTTGCAACACCTCGAAATATTGATCAGTGTATATAAAATGTATATTTTATTGATAATCTTAATCGCACTAAATTCTAAAATAATTGTGTCAGATGGTGGAAATTTGGTACAAATAAGAGGACCTTTCCGAATTGACTTATTGACGTTGTACAAGCCCCAAATTGCCACACAATATGCTGTTTTTGTGCTTAGACCCCTAGGTACGAAAATCATTATCTTTTGTCGAAAAATGTCCCATACGACTTGACTTCTTGGCGCCATAAAAATCACATTATCCTCCATTATTTGAATACTTTTTATAATTTGCGATTTTTGTTTTTATATGGTGGATGGTACAAAATATTCGTCCAGGCCTAACATAACGCCGATTTTACTTGTTTATAATTGACACACTTGGTAAATCAATTTGTGATTTCTTAAGATCTTATTTCTCAATTTAAGTATATGCATATTTATGTGCATGAGTAACGTAGGCGAAACAAAAGAACTCTTCTGCCGTCCATACAAGCAATTGCGTTTAAATTAATAATATTATTTCAATATTTACTTAAATATTAATTATATTATTTTATTTTTTTCAGCGAACTATTGAACAACGTCATTTCGTTTAAAAATGCATTGGAAGATTTTAAATGTAGCCATTTTATTGGCTCTATATTTGAACCTTTCATGGGGCTACTCGGCCAGCGAAGATTCCCGTTTAATTGCAGAATATAAGCGTAGTTTAAAACTAAAGACCAGTTTACCTCCGAAAGACTTAAATCATGCCTTAATTGCACGCAAATTAGTTCATCAGACCAATTGGGCTTCAGTCGGAACAATTTCGACGAATACCGCAACAAAGGACTTCCCAATGGTCAATATTATTTCGATTAACGACGGTGATGGTAATAAACAATCAACGGGACATATACAATTCCTCTTAACGGATTTGGATTTTACTGGACCCGATTGGCAACACAACAATAAAGTAACCTTTTTGTTTACCGATGAGCAAAAATTGTCCTGTACGAAAAATTGGCCCAATAGCATCGATCCAATGGAACCGACTTGTCCTCGTGCCATGATTAGCGGAGAAGTTAAAAAGGTAATTAGTATGTCAAGAATAAAAAATATACTATTAAATTCTAAGTGACTGACTAGGAATGGAATTCAATGTTTTTAAAATACGTTTTTTATATACGTACATTAATATTTTTTGCCTTTTAGTTGGACAAAAATGATCAAAAGTATGATGAATCAATCGTAGCATTTGTCGAACGGCATCCAGCTGCTAAAAATTGGTTAAAAGGTAAAACATAATGTAAAGTGTGCTTACATCTACTAACGAAAACTGTTTTTTTCTAATTTTCAGCACATGCATTCTATTTATGCGAATTGGATATCAAAAATATTTTTGTTTTGGATTACTATGGTGGACCTCACACTGTCAAACCTGAAGATTATTACAATGCTCAATTGTAATTTTGAATAGAATATTACAATTCTTTAATGTAATGTGTAATAGATTATTACAATGCTCAATTGTAATGTAATGTAATGTAATACTTAAAAACTGTTTTGCCAGTTAAAGCATTTTAAAACTTGAATTGTACATTCGATAACAAAAAAGTATGTGATTTTTTTTATTAAATATTGAAATAAATATGTATGTATATAGATATAAATTTTTTTTTTTGGTTTTGTTGTTCTCCTATGCAGGGAGATGTTGGTAGAATATAGAACTATTCATATAACAGGGCTTGTTTCACGTTTTATACGTAGCATATATAGATTTTTATATGAGAATTTTACTTGTTATACGAGGGTTGCTATTTATATTTCGGTCCTGGCAATGCTGGTGTTGCCAGATGTAAACTGGAACTTCCATTGGATAGTATGACATTGGTTTTCGAACGCTTCGACAGCTGCTTCAGGCTTCGAAAGACGTTGACCAAGCAGTTTTTTCTTGATGTGAGTGTATAAGAATAAGTCATTGGGTGTCAAATCAGGGCTGTACGGCGGATGACCCATCAATTCGACGTTTTGGCCAACAACTTTCGTTGGATTTGGCTCGTCTTCGAAGACCCACACGGTCGATTGCTGTTTTGTTTCGGGCTCGTACGCATAGATCCAAGATTCCTCACCTGTGACAATCTTATAAACGTCAATTGAAGCACAGCGATCGTATTTTTTAAAATTTCTTTGCACCAATCGATACGAGCCTTTTTTGAGCGATTGTCAAATTGTGCGGGATACAACGAGAACACTTTTTTACGGCCAGGTATATATGCAATATCGAATGTATGCTGGTGGGAGAAATGCTCAAGGATGCCTCTATCTCACGGTATGTCACATGACGATCTTGCATTATTAGTTCACGCACGGCCGTTTTTGGACGACCTTCGTCTTTGAGCGAGCGTCGCCCATGATTGAATTCATTAAACCAGTTTTTCACAGAGCTATAGGATGGTGCTTCATCGCCATACAAAGATTTAAGTTCATCGATGCACCCTTGTCGTGATAATCCACGTCGAAATATGTGAAAAATAATCGCACGAAAATGTTCACCAGTTAATTCCATTTTTTTTGCCAAATTGGTTTTTTCAAGTCACTGTAAACAACACAAATGATGGTCGTATGTCAAAACGTTCGACGGGAAATATTTTCTCGTATTTTAGAAACGAAATCACCATTAGTGTTGCCTAGGCCAGGAATATATATAGCAACCCTCGTATTAGACATACACCTAGGTCAGAAACAACATCTTGGGGGGGCAATATCAATAAAAAAATAATAATGGGGTTTAATGGCACTGTAAGCAATTTATTTCAAATTGTAATAAATTCTCGATAATTTTTTTGCCATGGACCGAAATCTTCCAGAGGTCAAAGTTAATACAATACCGGGTTTTCCATTAAGGACATAACATTAACTTTGCCAGAGCCCAATCAGAGAAGCTTCGGAGTTTCAAATGATCAAGTGGATTTAGTTCTTGAGTCAGTTTGATCTTATAAGGACGAACGCAAAGATATTTTCGCAAAATACGCCACAGTGTGGTTTGAGATACTGATTTGGCTCATTTTGAACAGATACACTTACGGCTGGGATATTTTCTCTTTGGCGTTGGAAAATCCAAAAGTGAAAATTTGGATACAAATTTATCCACTATAGCGCAAAGCCTGTCTGGTGGGACGATTATTACGGCTGAAAATTGGAATAAGCTCTTAAAGTTGCTTCCAAACGTTCCACATAAGTGAACTTTACCATGATTAAAATGTTGACTTCGACTAACTTTTTGACAAAAATGTTTGAGGGAGCGCTAACATAAATATACAAAATTGTTATGTCCCTATTAGAAAACCCTGGGGCCAAATCACGGCATTCGATATCGAGAATTTTTCGATCGAAAATCCATACTTATTATTAAGAAAAAGTGATGATTGGAATTATTATTTGGTAGTATTTCAACAATCTACTCGAATTCGACAGAAGTTATACTCTTTTAATGATAATAAAAAACACATCTCGATCTTAAAGTACTCGATATCGAATGCCGTGATTTGGCCTCTGTATAAGGTACCACTACGAGAGATATAGGGTCGCTGAATATGACGTCAGAACTCATCTAACTCTTGTCGTTTTTGAGGTATATTAAGATTATTAATATCGTCGAGTTTGGCCAGATTTTCAATACACATGTGATGTGTCCAACAAGAAACAAATGCAAATCATTTTTTGCTGCTTTTTCCTAAATATGATTTTTATAACCTACAACCCAATGTGGTCCAGGGTATTATAAGTTAATGCATTTGTTTGTAACATCCCAAAAGGTGAAGAGAATCATAGTTTATTATACCGATCGACTTGGAATCACTTCCTGAGTCGAATTAACCATTTCCGTCCATCCGTCTGTAGATGTATCGTTGTAATCAAAGTTCTGGTCGTTTTTGTGGTCCGATCGTGATGAAATTTAGCAGAATGCTCATTATAGGCGCCATATATTTTTACCTCCGATTTGGCATCTAAGCGCTATATAAATCATATTTTACATTAGATCATTACCAAATTTGGCATAAAGGAGTTCTAGGTTCTAGAATGAACCGGTTCAGATTTAGATATAGCCCCCGTATATACTTTCCTTCCGATTTGGTATCAACGTGCCAGAGAAGCTTTATTTTACATCCGCTCATTATAAAATTTGGCAGATAGGAGTTTCCTGACACAGAAATACCGATATCTTAGTTTGATAAAAATCTGTTGAGATATATGTATAGCTCCATATATGTTTTCGTTTAAAGTTTCTACAGCTCAAAGTGCTGTAGAAAGTTTACTTAATATTTATGAAATTTGGCAGAGTGTAGTTTAAATATCGACAAAATATATCTCTCAATGTTGTGAATTTGAATCGTTTTGTACTTATTCTGCTATGAAACTGGTTTAGGGAATCATATAGTCGACCACGGATAACTTTAGCCTTTCCTTACTGGTTTTTTCAATAGGGTCTGCGTACACAAGCAACTTCACATAACTCCACAAAAAATAGTCCAGCGGTGTTAAATCGCATGATCTTGTAGGCCACGCCACACGCCCACGACGCGATATAATGCGCCCACCAAAAGTTTCCTTCAATAAATTGATTGATTCGTTGGATGCATGGTATGTAGCGTCGTCTCGTTGGAACCAAAGGTCGTCCACACCAACATCCTCAAATTCAGGCACGAAAAAGTCATTAATCGTGGCTCTATAGCGTTCCCCATTGACTAACATTATGACCGGCTTCATTTTTGAAGAAATATGGACCAATGATTCCCTCTGCCCATAGAGCACACCAAACAGTGACTTTTGGTGGATTTAACGGTGTCTGAACAATGGCTTGTGGATTATCATTACTCCAAATGCGACAAAAGTGAGCTTCATCGCTAATACATTTGCACGATTTGTAAACGTTGTTCCGGAGGAAGTCTATTCATTATGAAATGGCAAACCAAACTGAGCATAATTCAAGTGACAGCTGTCAAAAAGACCAACTCCGAAAAAATTATTGCCAGATTGAAAACAGCACGTCTAAAAACACCCTGTATATGGGGGCTATATCTAAATCTGAAGCGGTTTTTCTCAAAATTAGCAGTATTCGTTTCTGAGTTAAGAATCTTATTTCTGCTAAAAAAAGGTTCGCAACCATAATCGATTTGTAAGGCTCCAATGTAGCCTCGGATTCAAAACGACTGAGAAGCTCTGGTCTAATAGAAGCAATATGATTTCCACCCCGACATGGTAGTACATTTTTCTAACGCGCAAAACCTGACCTACTTCTTTGCAAGTTATCACTAAACCAATATATGTGATTAAAAAAATCCATGTTGTATTAATGATATACAAATTGTTTATAGCGGAAATAATGCAACAGATACATTCGCATACTGTATTTAATAACAAATAATATACGTATCGTCACTAGAATGGCCGTTAAAAACAAAACCACTCATATTTGCCTCAAAATCGATTGAAATACCAAATAGAAGTGCTATTTTACTGAACCTTTTTTAGCATAATCCACCCTTGAGGAACAAAACTGGCCAAGCAATTTAATTTTGATGATACTACGGTTTTTTATTAAAATTTTTAATCAAAATAAGAAGTATAAAGTAAAACAGCATACGAATTTAAACCTACGACTCCCAAAAATTATATATAATTAACCATGCCCCTTTCCACAAAAGTTTATTTTTAATAATATATTTATCAAGGAATGTATCATTTTTTTAGTTAAATATACTCAAAAAAATGCAATGGTTCTAAACCGTTCTAGTAGTATATAACAAAAAAAACCGTGGATTGTTGGTCTATACATATATTTTAACATTATTCCAGAAACATATATCCGTATTAAATACAGCAAATAAATGATCTGATAATGATGAAATAGTTCCCCGCTTTTGTTCTTCTTTTCTTTTAATCCAATTGAATGTGTGTGTGTTATCATATCTATTGGTATTCTTTTTAATGGACATTATTATCTATTGTAGTATCCTCCACTATACAATGATGTATACTCATTTTCTCACAGCGTTTGCAACACCTCGAAATATTGATCAGTGTATATAAAATGTATATTTTATTGATAATCTTAATCGCACTAAATTCTAAAATAATTGTGTCAGATGGTGGAAATTTGGTACAAATAAGAGGACCTTTCCGAATTGACTTATTGACGTTGTACAAGCCCCAAATTGCCACACAATATGCTGTTTTTGTGCTTAGACCCCTAGGTACGAAAATCATTATCTTTTGTCGAAAAATGTCCCATACGACTTGACTTCTTGGCGCCATAAAAATCACATTATCCTCCATTATTTGAATACTTTTTATAATTTGCGATTTTTGTTTTTATATGGTGGATGGTACAAAATATTCGTCCAGGCCTAACATAACGCCGATTTTACTTGTTTATAATTGACACACTTGGTAAATCAATTTGTGATTTCTTAAGATCTTATTTCTCAATTTAAGTATATGCATATTTATGTGCATGAGTAACGTAGGCGAAACAAAAGAACTCTTCTGCCGTCCATACAAGCAATTGCGTTTAAATTAATAATATTATTTCAATATTTACTTAAATATTAATTATATTATTTTATTTTTTTCAGCGAACTATTGAACAACGTCATTTCGTTTAAAAATGCATTGGAAGATTTTAAATGTAGCCATTTTATTGGCTCTATATTTGAACCTTTCATGGGGCTACTCGGCCAGCGAAGATTCCCGTTTAATTGCAGAATATAAGCGTAGTTTAAAACTAAAGACCAGTTTACCTCCGAAAGACTTAAATCATGCCTTAATTGCACGCAAATTAGTTCATCAGACCAATTGGGCTTCAGTCGGAACAATTTCGACGAATACCGCAACAAAGGACTTCCCAATGGTCAATATTATTTCGATTAACGACGGTGATGGTAATAAACAATCAACGGGACATATACAATTCCTCTTAACGGATTTGGATTTTACTGGACCCGATTGGCAACACAACAATAAAGTAACCTTTTTGTTTACCGATGAGCAAAAATTGTCCTGTACGAAAAATTGGCCCAATAGCATCGATCCAATGGAACCGACTTGTCCTCGTGCCATGATTAGCGGAGAAGTTAAAAAGGTAATTAGTATGTCAAGAATAAAAAATATACTATTAAATTCTAAGTGACTGACTAGGAATGGAATTCAATGTTTTTAAAATACGTTTTTTATATACGTACATTAATATTTTTTGCCTTTTAGTTGGACAAAAATGATCAAAAGTATGATGAATCAATCGTAGCATTTGTCGAACGGCATCCAGCTGCTAAAAATTGGTTAAAAGGTAAAACATAATGTAAAGTGTGCTTACATCTACTAACGAAAACTGTTTTTTTCTAATTTTCAGCACATGCATTCTATTTATGCGAATTGGATATCAAAAATATTTTTGTTTTGGATTACTATGGTGGACCTCACACTGTCAAACCTGAAGATTATTACAATGCTCAATTGTAATTTTGAATAGAATATTACAATTCTTTAATGTAATGTGTAATAGATTATTACAATGCTCAATTGTAATGTAATGTAATGTAATACTTAAAAACTGTTTTGCCAGTTAAAGCATTTTAAAACTTGAATTGTACATTCGATAACAAAAAAGTATGTGATTTTTTTTATTAAATATTGAAATAAATATGTATGTATATAGATATAATTTTTTTTTTTGGTTTTGTTGTTCTCCTATGCAGGGAGATGTTGGTAGAATATAGAACTATTCATATAACAGGGCTTGTTTCACGTTTTATACGTAGCATATATAGATTTTTATATGAGAATTTTACTTGTTATACGAGGGTTGCTATTTATATTTCGGTCCTGGCAATGCTGGTGTTGCCAGATGTAAACTGGAACTTCCATTGGATAGTATGACATTGGTTTTCGAACGCTTCGACAGCTGCTTCAGGCTTCGAAAGACGTTGACCAAGCAGTTTTTTCTTGATGTGAGTGTATTAGAATAAGTCATTGGGTGTCAAATCAGGGCTGTACGGCGGATGACCCATCAATTCGACGTTTTGGCCAACAACTTTCGTTGGATTTGGCTCGTCTTCGAAGACCCACACGGTCGATTGCTGTTTTGTTTCGGGCTCGTACGCATAGATCCAAGATTCCTCACCTGTGACAATCTTATAAACGTCAATTGAAGCACAGCGATCGTATTTTTTAAAATTTCTTTGCACCAATCGATACGAGCCTTTTTTGAGCGATTGTCAAATTGTGCGGGATACAACGAGAACACTTTTTTACGGCCAGGTATATATGCAATATCGAATGTATGCTGGTGGGAGAAATGCTCAAGGATGCCTCTATCTCACGGTATGTCACATGACGATCTTGCATTATTAGTTCACGCACGGCCGTTTTTGGACGACCTTCGTCTTTGAGCGAGCGTCGCCCATGATTGAATTCATTAAACCAGTTTTTCACAGAGCTATAGGATGGTGCTTCATCGCCATACAAAGATTTAAGTTCATCGATGCACCCTTGTCGTGATAATCCACGTCGAAAGATGTGAAAAATAATCGCACGAAAATGTTCACCAGTTAATTCCATTTTTTTTGCCAAATTGGTTTTTTCAAGTCACTGTAAACAACACAAATGATGGTCGTATGTCAAAACGTTCGACGGGAAATATTTTCTCGTATTTTAGAAACGAAATCACCATTTGTGTTGCCTAGGCCAGGAATATATATAGCAACCCTCGTATTAGACATACACCTAGGTCAGAAACAACATCTTGGGGGGGCAATATCAATAAAAAAATAATAATGGGGTTTAATGGCACTGTAAGCAATTTATTTCAAATTGTAATAAATTCTCGATAATTTTTTTGCCATGGACCGAAATCTTCCAGAGGTCAAAGTTAATACAATACCGGGTTTTCCATTAAGGACATAACATTAACTTTGCCAGAGCCCAATCAGAGAAGCTTCGGAGTTTCAAATGATCAAGTGGATTTAGTTCTTGAGTCAGTTTGATCTTATAAGGACGAACGCAAAGATATTTTCGCAAAATACGCCACAGTGTGGTTTGAGATACTGATTTGGCTCATTTTGAACAGATACACTTACGGCTGGGATATTTTCTCTTTGGCGTTGGAAAATCCAAAAGTGAAAATTTGGATACAAATTTATCCACTATAGCGCAAAGCCTGTCTGGTGGGACGATTATTACGGCTGAAAATTGGAATAAGCTCTTAAAGTTGCTTCCAAACGTTCCACATAAGTGAACTTTACCATGATTAAAATGTTGACTTCGACTAACTTTTTGACAAAAATGTTTGAGGGAGCGCTAACATAAATATACAAAATTGTTATGTCCCTATTAGAAAACCCTGGGGCCAAATCACGGCATTCGATATCGAGAATTTTTCGATCGAAAATCCATACTTATTATTAAGAAAAAGTGATGATTGGAATTATTATTTGGTAGTATTTCAACAATCTACTCGAATTCGACAGAAGTTATACTCTTTTAATGATAATAAAAAACACATCTCGATCTTAAAGTACTCGATATCGAATGCCGTGATTTGGCCTCTGTATAAGGTACCACTACGAGAGATATAGGGTCGCTGAATATGACGTCAGAACTCATCTAACTCTTGTCGTTTTTGAGGTATATTAAGATTATTAATATCGTCGAGTTTGGCCAGATTTTCAATACACATGTGATGTGTCCAACAAGAAACAAATGCAAATCATTTTTTGCTGCTTTTTCCTAAATATGATTTTTATAACCTACAACCCAATGTGGTCCAGGGTATTATAAGTTAATGCATTTGTTTGTAACATCCCAAAAGGTGAAGAGAATCATAGTTTATTATACCGATCGACTTGGAATCACTTCCTGAGTCGAATTAACCATTTCCGTCCATCCGTCTGTAGATGTATCGTTGTAATCAAAGTTCTGGTCGTTTTTGTGGTCCGATCGTGATGAAATTTAGCAGAATGCTCATTATAGGCGCCATATATTTTTACCTCCGATTTGGCATCTAAGCGCTATATAAATCATATTTTACATTAGATCATTACCAAATTTGGCATAAAGGAGTTCTAGGTTCTAGAATGAACCGGTTCAGATTTAGATATAGCCCCCGTATATACTTTCCTTCCGATTTGGTATCAACGTGCCAGAGAAGCTTTATTTTACATCCGCTCATTATAAAATTTGGCAGATAGGAGTTTCCTGACACAGAAATACCGATATCTTAGTTTGATAAAAATCTGTTGAGATATATGTATAGCTCCATATATGTTTTCGTTTAAAGTTTCTACAGCTCAAAGTGCTGTAGAAAGTTTACTTAATATTTATGAAATTTGGCAGAGTGTAGTTTAAATATCGACAAAATATATCTCTCAATGTTGTGAATTTGAATCGTTTTGTACTTATTCTGCTATGAAACTGGTTTAGGGAATCATATAGTCGACCACGGATAACTTTAGCCTTTCCTTACTGGTTTTTATTATATTTAATGTTAATGTATTTCCATTGTTTTGAGTCGTCCACATTTCACAATTAAAAGCGTTAAGTTCGGCCATGCCGAATTTTATATACCCTCCACCATGGATGGAATCGTTGCGGGTACTAATAAACTCATTATACCAAATTTCAGCACAATTCGTCGGTTTTTGTGGCGTTAAGAAGTCAAATCTAGAGGGGCAAAAAAATTGTAGTGTACCACTCAGGCAAAAAAATTGTAGTGTACCACTCAGAATTGACCGTACTATGTTGCTCAAGCGAAGCAGTCGCCACATGACCAGTTTTGCCGAAGAAACAGACGACCATTTGCTTCGAAGTACTTCCCCACGAACAACTTTCATTGGATTTGGCTCGTCTTCGAAGACCCACACGGTCGATTGCTGTTGTGTATCGGGCTCATACGCCTAGATCTAAGATTCGTCACCTGTGACAATCTTATAAACGTCAATTGAAGCACCGCGATCGTGTTTTTTCAAAATTTCTTTGCACCAATCGACACGGACCTCTTTTTAGCGATTTTCAAACTGTGCGGGATCCAACGAGATGTCACATGACCATCATGCATTATCAGTTCACGCACGGCATCAATGTTCTCTGGCACAAGAGCCAGAGAAACGTAGGGATAAGTACTTATTTGTTAACTCTTGCCCATGTACAAATACTCTGAAGGGTGACTAAACGTTAAGTCGTTGTTTCTGTTCGATTTGGCGGCTTATCCACCAGGTTACCTGGTAACGAGAGGCCCTATGCTCCGCTTGGAGTTAAACGGAAGTACTTTCCTTCAATATCATGCACATGTAAAAATAATCTGAAGGGTGGCTAAATGGTAAGTCATTGTTTCTTTTGAATTTGACTTAACCGCCAGGTTACATGATAATGAGAGTTTTCGCTGCGAAATCATCGATCTTCGCAAATGAGCCAGAAACAAAATAGCACTCGACCGTATGGGTTTTCAATGTCGCTTTTTTCTGTATAACCGGTCATGTGGTTTTGTGGACGGTCAATTCAAAGTGGTACACAACCATCTGTTTGCCAACAGTGTTAAGAAATAAGGAAAAACAATAAGAGAAGACGGAACATTTTACATAACGACAACGCGAGCTCTCACACGTCAGCGGAAACAATGGGTTATTTGAACACTCAAGATGTCGAATCGGTGGGTCATTCGCTGTACAGCTCTGATTTGGCACCCAATGACTTATTCTTATTCCTTCACATCAAGAAAAAGCTGCCTGGTCAACGTTTTACGGCGCCCGAAGCAGCTGTTGAAGCGTTCAAAAGCCATGTTTTGGAGGTGTCTCAATTGGAGTGGAAAAAGTGCTTCGAATATTGGTTTTAGCGGAGAATATTTTGAAAAACAATAAAACCCTTTCCAATGATAAATGATAGTTTTTTATTGCTGGACCCGAAATAAAAATAGCAACTCTCGTATTTGAGGTTTTCTACGACTCTTTTACTTACGAAGTCAAATAACAAACGCCAAGATGTCGAATCGATGGGTCATCCGCTGTACAGCCCTGATTTGGCACCCAATGGCTTCTTGTTATTCCTTTACATCAAGAAAAGGCTGCCTGGTCAACGTTTTACGAAGCAGCTGTTGAAGCGTTCAAAAGCCATGTTTTGGAGGTGTCTCAATTGGAGTGGAAAAAGTGCTTCGAATATTGGTTTTAGCGGAGAATATTTTGAAAAACATATTTTGTTTTTGTACTCAGGCTCAAGATCGTTATTGCTGTTTTCAGTATATGAAAACAACTTTGTTAAAAATTAAAGAAGAAGTAAGTGACATGTATTGGGGGCGGTTTTAATGGTTGGATAGACAGATCTGTTTCGGGAGCCACCAAACTCCCATTATCAATATCCTTATTACAGCGATTACTTCAGTCGAAATTATTAAATATATACGCACAGCCAAGTATCATTAAACGAGAACTGTTTGCTAAAAGCGCATATCTCCAAAAACAATAAAACCCTTTCCAATGATAAATGATAGTTTGTTATTGCTGGACCCGAAATAAAAATATCAACTTTCGTATTTGAGGTTTTCTACGACTCTTTTACTTATGAAGTCAACTAACAAACGCCCATGTGTTGGCAATCGCATTTCGCCTGAAGTGGCGATTACGTTTTCAAATAATTAAATTTCGAAGGCCTTTTAAAACGAATGAACAAATTTGGCGTTTTGCGATTTCAACTCACGCGATTGTCATCACATGGGCGAATATAATAGAGGAAAAATTAGTCTCGAACTGAAAATTTTAAATATTTTAGTCTCGCTTATAAAATTTACCGTAAGTTTTAGAATATACGTTCTCTTTTTTTAATTTTATAAAGATTCAGAAACTGCCCACAGAAAGAACAGCACTATGTGTTAATTAATTAAATATACTCGTATCTAATGCTGTAATCAATTTAAACTACTTGTACTGTTCCATTTGAATAAATTTATAAGTGCATTTAATTTTTTTTGTTTTATGAAAAACAATATTTTTTTATTAAAAAAATGTTTTGATAAAAAAAATCAAAACAACATTCATTTGTTATAAATTAATAAACGAAAACGAAATAATAATACAGTTCAGTCAAAACGAACAAATATGGGAGAGCTGTTCATTTTTTAGTATTTAATCTTCTAACTCTAATTAAATATACTGTTCGAATGAAATCATGAAAACGATAAATCAATAAAGGTAGACAATAACATTCGCTTGCGAATTATTTTTAATTAATCGTTAAACTTTATAAAAGTATAAAAAAGGAAAAACAAAAAAGTATACCCTTCCGCTTAAGGTAATTAAAAATATAAACACAAAAATAACATTCAACTTTCATAGGAAATTATACGAAAAAAAAATAAATAAAAACGAAAATACCACTTCAGGTAATAAAACATTAGCTTAGAACACAAAAATAAAATGCTAGTTACACTCTGCAATTCGGATTAGATACGCCGTTTTAAATTTGTATCATTTATAGAAAATTTAAATTATACGAAATAATAAAAAATTAAATAAATAAAAACGAAAATACAACTTCAGGTAATAAAACATTAGCATATAACACAAAAAATGCTAGTTACACTCTGCAATTCGGATTAGATATGCCAATTTAAATTCGCATCATTCATAGAAATTTAAATTATACGAAATAATAAAAAATAAAATAAATAAAAACGAAAATACCACTTCAGGTAATAAAACGTTAGCATAGAACACCAAAATAAAGTTCTAGTTAGTCTTTTTCCAAAGCTGATTAGATTCTCCGATTTAAATTTGTTGACACTTCAACCAATGGTTCAGCATTATAACAGGCAATTTTATCTTTCCACTCCAACAATAGCTTTAAATCTTCCAATACTAGCGAACATTTCCTGTCGAATACCTCATAAAATTCTATAAGTTCCACTTGCCCTTTAACAATATAGATGCCTAAATCGCAAAGCTGCATAAGGGTTTCAGATGATATCGGATATAATCTACGTACAGATATATAGTGGTTTTAAATGCACGCATGTATTAATAAATGTATAGGGGAATTTATTTAAAGTAATAAGACTCACCGTTTCTCAATATTATAACAGATTATAACATTTATGGTTAGTAAAATCTCCGCATAAAAGGTAAACCAAATAAAATGTTCATCATAACTACGAAGAATATTATTGCGAACTTCCATTATTAAATCAAATGATTGACAGGCAAAATCTATTGGTAGAGGGAGACGACATACTCTTACGTTATTTGTTCTTGAACGTTATACAAAATCCTCTTCTGTATTTATTATTACTTACTTTTGTAGGCCAAATAACGAGCATGCTTTAACTCTATGTTGATGCGGTATTCATTTTGTGGCCCAAAATATTTTTTTGCATGCAAATATATCATGAGATGTAATATGTATATATCGCGATCGCTCATTTCATTCGAACGACTACATTTTAATTCACGATTTAGTTCGTTCTCCAGGACATTAACAACCGTACGGTATTTCAGGAGCATATTGTTATATTGAGTTCCACATTTGGGGCATTCATTTAGCTCCCGCGTTATTTCCATGCCTCTGCAGGTGTCACAATAAATAATTCCTCGTAAAGTCTAGTGATAAATCAATATTTAATGTAAAATATTAATATGAAATAAGTGATAAATGTATTATGATCTCAATGTTAATGTCGTACTTTATTCACCTCTTGAAAATTGATGCATGAAACACTATACATAGATTAAAATACTTGTACTTTTATACCAACTACCAATTAAAAATGCTGTAATTTTGGCAATTACGATAAACACACATATGTTTGTTTAATATTCAAAATCGAAGCTTTGAAAACTACATCTTTTCACGATTCACACCAAATCAGGAGGTGTATATAGATTCCCAAAAAACTTAATACATAATCTAATAAATAACTACAAACAACAACAACCGTCAGGAGAAAAATCACGAACAAACGAGGACATAGAAAAAACATACAAATCGCTAATATATTTACCAAATATATCAGAAAGATTTCAAAAATCAGACCTATATAACAAAAAATATACCATAGCACATAAAACATACAATACTCTTAAACGTTTATTCACAAATAAAAAAATGTAAAATACCAACAATAGAACAACAAAACGTTATATATCAAATAGAAATGAGGACGAAAAATGTGGTAAACTATATGTAGGTACAACCAAAAATAAATTAAAAACCAGACTATCTGCCCATAAATCAGACATCAAATTAAGGCACCAAAATATAACACAAAAAACGGCGCTTGCAGACCACTGTAAAAACAACAACCACCTTCCCAATTTTGACAATACACGTGTGCTACAAACAGAGAGAAACTACAACAGAAGACTAACATTAGAGATGCTCCACATCAACAGCTTACCTACAAACAAGAGAATAAACCACAAAACTGACACTGAGAATACTGCATGTTGCTACAGACATCTAACGCGAAAGGGGAGATCGTGCAATATGTAGATGGGGGATATATATAAATCTGAACCGATATTTTTTCAAATTTGGCAGTGCTCGTCTTTGGATGAAGAAACTCTTCTACGCAAAACACAACCTTTATAGCGTTTAGATAAAAAAACCGAAGGAACATACAAATGGCGCCTATATCCAAATCTAATCCGATTTTCTTCACATTTAAAATTATTCATTCTTTTATAAAGATACCTGATTTTGCCAAATTTCTTAATGATCGAATGTAAAATACAGTTTCAAATCATGATTTTTCGATGAATTCCGGATCATTTTCATGCATTTTAAGTACTCAATCAGCAAAGCAAATCAGACGTTGTTGATGATCGGTCGGCTGAGTTCTTATGTGCCAAATCGGAATGAACTTATAAAGAGTTTTCCAACAAGAGGTGTTATTTTGGTATTCAAAGAAAATAACAATTTTTTGAAATAAATGATCGTATGTTTATTTCATAATAAAGAGGAAGGTATGCCGTTAATAATGAAAAACAACATCAGCCAAATGGCCACCACGACCACGCTTACAGGACCATATCCTTTTCATGAAATTTTCCATAACCAAATCGCAAAGTGGCTGCCCCATGTCCTCGATAGCCTCACGAATTCAGGGTCGATTCAAGACCTCAGTCTTGAATCGACCCTGGGCTGTTGGTGTAGACCTTATCTTTCACGTCGCCCAAAGGAAGAAGTCGCAAGGTGTTAAATCACAAGATCTTGGTGGCCAATTGTGATCACCTCTTCGGAAGATAACACGGTCCAGAAACTTTTCCCGTAACAGAGCAATGGTTTCGTTGCTTGTGTGGCACGTAGCGCCGTCTTGTTGAAAGTAAACGTTGTCCAGATCAATACCATCCAACTCCGACCATAAAAAATCATTAATCATCTCTCGATAGCGCAATCCATTCACCGTAACTGTTGATCCAACCTCATTTTCGAAAAAGTAAGGTCCAATGACCTCGCCGGATCATAAACCGCACCAAACAGTCACACGTTGAGGATGGAGAGGCTTCTCAACAGTAACTCTTGGATTTTCCGAGCCCCAGATGCGACAATTTTGTTTGTTGACGTAGCCACCGAGGTGGAAATGGGCCTCATGGAGAGGATTCTCAACAGTAACTCTTGGATTTTCCGAGCCCCAGATGCGACAATTTTGCTTGTTGACGTAGCCACCGAGGTGGAAATGGGCCTCATCAGTCAAGATGATTTTTCGATGGAATTCCGGATCATTTTCATGCATTTTAAGTTCCCAATCAGCAAAGCAAATCATACGTTGATGATGATCGGACGGCTTGAGTTCTTGTGTTAACTGAACTTTATAAGCCTTAAGACCCAAGTATTTATGCAAGATACGGTGTAATGACGTTTGTGGAATGCCCAATTCAACACTTTGGGCTACAGCAGCAATATCCTCAGTTGCTCTTGAGCGACGTGCACGGGCTTTATTCTTCACATCACTAACTTGTCCCAAACCAATTTCTGTATTGCGGTCCGACAAGGTGCTTCACGACGACCCAAAAATGCTTTAGTTTTGCGAACTGTGACTGCAAGATTTTCACTATTTTTATACCCTCACTTTAGTGTGACGAGGGTATATATCATTTGCTACGGAAAAAAGTGTAACACATCGAAGGAGTGACCTAAGACACCAAGTATGTTCGGAGGAAACCCGTTTTGGGTCATTTTAAGTCGAATGAGCAATGTCCGTCCGTCTGTCTGTCTGCTGGCTGGTGCTCAATATAACTCTCGAAACGAGTACCCGATTGACTTCGAATTTGGTATGTGGTAATATTTTTTTTCTATCTCCGGCTAAGTTCGAAGATGGGCCATATTGATCCGCTCCTTCTAGTACCTCCCCCACAAAGGTTTAAAATGTTGTGAAAAATTGATTCTTTAATAATTGCTATGCTACTTATTCGAATCTTCTGAAATTCCACACATAGTATTAGCTTATTAGTCGCTATCAACTCGAGAAAAATGGGCGAAGTTGCCACGTCCCTTTTGGTACCTCCCACACAAATGCACCGTTTTGCACCAAAAGTTAACAGCTTATAACCTTAATAACAGTGTATAAAAAACTTGAAAATTTGTACAGTATTATGCTTTTATATTGCCTACAGTCAAGGGAAAAATTGGCGTTGTTGCCACGCCGTTTTTGGTACCTCCCACACAAAGGTACCTTTTTGCACCAAAAGTTAACAGCTTATAACATTAAAACCAGTGTATAAAAATACTTGAAATTTTGTACAGTGTAATGTTTTTATAGTGTCTATAGCCTTGTGAAAAATTGGCGTTATCGCCACGCCCCTTTTTGTACCTCCCACACAAAATGGCCAAATTATACCACAATTTAATATCTCAACGTTAATATACCAGTCCATATAAACGGTTACAATTCGGCACAGTGCAATGAATTTAAAGTATCTAATGTTCAGCGAAAAATAGGTGTATTTGATAAACCCCTTCTGGTACCTCCGACACAAATTGACAAAATAATTCGAGTAATATTCAATATTACATTACTCACAAAGTGAGGGTATACCTTAGTCAGTTTACCCGACTGAAACTTTCTTACGTGTTGTAGTGAATTTTAATAATTTCAATGCGTTGTTGAATCGTGTATCGTTCCACTTTTACTAATGGCGTAGTTTCTACTTGTCAAATGTCAAAGAATAAAAGCTTCAAAAGTGACAGCTACCGAAATACCGGGTGACTCAAAATAACACCTCTTGTTGGAAAACCCTGTATATATGTGTATGGGGACTATATATAAATCTGAACCGATTTTTTGAAACTCGGCAGCATTATTGCTTAATTCAAGAAATGTCATTATGTCCAAGTTCACACAGGTTGATTGAAAATTATGGCTGCTATAGCGCTTTTATGTCAAGTCGGATACACATATATGTTGGCCATGTCCAAATCTGAACCGATTTTCGCCAATTTAAACATACTATTTTATGAACCTAAAAGAAAACCTGTGAGGAAAACAGAAAGTCGGGCGGGACCGACTATATAATACCCTACACCTAATAATTTGGAATAACTGGTTTCGTTTCTGTTAACAAAGTACTTAGATGCACGTCCTCATGCTTATTCCAATGAGAAGTTAAAGATATTGATTATAATAAACTATATCTGAAACGATTATCTTAAAATGCATAATATTCTTTCATAGATCAAGATCGGAAGGAACAAATAAATGGGACTATACATAATCTAAACAGATGTTCATAAACTTGGATCAAAACCCTAATTTCTGCCAAATAATATATAGAGCGGACGTAAAATACAGTTTAAAAGCGCTTAAATACTAAATAGGCAGGAACATGTATATATGTATGTGGCTATATCAAAATCGGAACCGATTATCCCCAAGTTAAGCAGTATTAGTTCCTAAATTAAGAATCTTCTTTCTGCCATGGTCGAAAGGAAAGTACAACTTCTATAGCGCTTTGGTACCAAATCGGTAAAAATATATATGTGGGATATACGTAAATCTGAACCGATTTTTCCCGAATTTGGCAACATATACTCGTATATGGGGCTGAATCTAAATCTGGACCGATTTTCCTCAAATTTAGTATTGAAAAATGTTGCTTTTACCGTGCACAATGTCAAAACGGAGGTACATATATATATGGAAGCTATATGTAAATCTGAACCGATTTTGAACAATTTCAGGTATTGTCCTTAGGATAAAAAAGAGCACTGGGCTAAATTTCATCACAATATCACCATCACAATATAGCATTTTGTTTGCTATAGAAACTTGTTTCTGTTTTATAAGGTAGTTAAAAGTGGTGTACCTGCTCTATTATCTAGTATGTTTAGGTTTTCCCTCTCTTCCCGGAGTACCCAGATTATTATACCCAGAATTTTTAATTCCACGTTTGAAAGATCATTTGTCATACGAGTTGCTCGTGTCTGAAATCAGTTGCCTATTGAATTGAGGACTTTTTCTCACTCTAACAATGCCTTTCGTCTGAAAATTTTCAGCTATTTTTTATCACTTCTGACTTAATTCCGTTTTAAATCCACTTTTTTGCTACTTAAATATTATGCTATAATATTCAGGTATGGCTATCTTTTTTTTCTCTATGTTTACCTTGCATCATTATTGTGTAGAATTTGCGTTGTTCTCGGAAATAATAATAATTGTCTTTGTTGCTTATCACGAATCGCGACTCACACTTTAGTTATTGTAGTTATGGCTGGGGAGCCAATCGTATATGAAATTAGTATGTATATATTCTAGTTTTTAGTTTTAAGATTCTACTTAGGAATAAGTTACAATGTAATGCATTTTTTTGGCCTTATAGGCTTTAGTATTACTGAATGGAATAAATAAATAAATAAATAAATACGACCTGCAATGTTACATCTACATTCGGACGTGGTTAAATCGACTCAGGACGTGATTCCAAGTCGATAGGTATAATAAATGATGGGTATCGAGCAAATGCACAAGCTCTTAATACCATGGACCACAGTATGGTGTAGGGTATAAAAAAAATAAATAAAAAACTTTACCATAAACAAAGCTTTTAGGCCTTTGACACAAAAACTATTTTTGTTGCATAGTGTTATCGGCATTCACACTTTTTATGGTAAGGAGGGGACTAATGTTATAATGTTCAGTAGATGACATTATAATGAAACTTTGATATTTGTATTCTTTGTGGTAAAAGTATCACAAAATGAGCTCATATAACTCTATCCTCGAGATCAAATAGCAGCACGTTTTCGAAAGTATACTTTTTAAGCTGAAAGTTGGCAAAGGTCCTTAATATTGTACCCCCTCAAAAAAAATAGAAATTTTGTACTAAATATAAAAAATGTGGTTTCGTTCGTTTTGTAACTAGGATATTCTGCCGGGTCAATACAATTTTTCATCTATATTGCAGGATGGGAAATATCATAGTTACAAATCAAAATAGAAAATATTAGCACTAGCAATGCGAGTTAATTGAACAAATATATGTATACTTATATAATTTTATACTCACAATGGGATCTTCAAAATCTCCATATCTGCAGTATATACACTGACATTTTATACCACATTGTTTAAGAAACTGTTGCCGTTCTCTGCGTGAGTGACGCATATAATGCGCATGGAATGCTACATAAAGCTGTTCACCTTTTTTAATAGCTCTCAAGGCTTTTCCAGCCACTACACCATTGTCCAATACACTGAAAAAGAAGAGTAAACATTTTTTTGGATTTCAAGTCGATACATTCAGTCTAAAGTATGCTCAGTACTTTGTAAACTATATGTACAAAACAACTTACATTATCTCCACATTCGGATCACATGAATGTCTGAATTGTCTCAATGTTGGCGAATAGATGGATAACACCTGCTGAACCTCTTTTCCATGATCGGCCATTTGCATAAAATATTCGGTATAATGATTGTGAAATAACCGAGCAAATCTTTTTACAAAATAACAACGTTGCACATCGGTCATTTGTGCTAGGCGGGTACACATTGACAAAGCTGCAGCAGAATTAATCGGTTGATCGGCATTTGGTCCATACAAAACTTTATTAATCAATTCTGGGTTGAAATACAGCTCCGCTACATTATCTTTGTATATAGAGAGTATGCGGTAGACACGATTACATTGCTGGGTATGTTGATTACGTGGTAAGGTATTTGGTGTTATTTTATTTGTATTTTGTGAACATTTAAGAATCTGCAAAGAACGTTGCCAAACTTCCTTATCGATGTCTATATCATAGAATGGATTAAGGTCTTTAATTTTGCTCTCATAGCTTGGACTAGAAGATGTTACTAAACGTGTGACATGTTGCGCATCCTTGATCAGATGCCCCTCTATGTCGCTGCCTCTAATTTCAAAATCAAATGTATTAAGTAAAAGATTGCAATGTATCCGCATGAGGAGAGCACCAACTATGATTAATTTTTGTTTACTGGAAATTTGCAGATGACTATAGTATGTTTCAATAAGCTTCGTTTTTTTATCGATAAATATTGCCAGACGAAATGCTGTTGTCACCAAAGTTGAATATTGTGTATCGGTTAAGTGATTGTAAAGAGGTTCCATGGCAATTACAGACAGACAATTGTTGGTATCATCCAATGGTGTCTCACGCATTAACTCAAGCAAATTGAACCAAATATCCAGAGCTGTTTTGTATTTACGAAATACTTTACGCGTAAAAATATGTTCATTTAATTCATTGGAAATTTTTAGAAATGTGCGAAATATGGCGCTTCCATCCAAAATAAGCAGTGATAATTGTTTATATCCAATGCATTCCAATGAATGCGTGGTACTATCCTTTTCCATGCAACGCAGTGAGCAATAAACCTTATACCGGCAATCCAAACAAGTGTATATTTGCTGCTTGCACAGCCTATAACACATTTCGCAGCGTACAAATGGTGCGTTTATTGTGTGTATCTTTGGATCCTCAACAAATATATAATCCGACTTTTTGTAATCAAAATCTGAGTAGATACCACCACTGCTTTTCAATGCAAAAAAAAAACAAAGTGCAAATGGATTATTTTGGAACCAAAGAACTTTGTGCTGGTCCAAAACTTAACAGAAAGGAGATCATTTGGATAAACCATCTATTTGGTGAAATGGTGAATCCGGAAAGTATGTTAGCTATTGTTTGCAAGATATTCGGTCACATAGTTTGCGGGGAAATCATAGAGGTTCCTCATTTCGTTTGGTTATTTGAGGAGGAATATTTCGAAATATACGCTATAGTCCTGACAACGAAATGAAGAGAGTTATTTCCCTTAACAAGTGCCGACTCGCTTTTTAACCCTAAATATTTTTTATTACAAATTATATTGTATTTTCAACAAAAAAATTACAGTTAAATGTCCGAATTAAAAGGGCACACATTAGATTTTATTGAAGATAATAAAATGTTTATTATATAAAATTTGTATAAACTTTTTGTACGAATTTAAAACAATTAAAAAATATTTTTTCAAGTAAGTCGTCTTGTGTTCTCTGGAAATAAACGCAATACTCCCATTAATTGCTAAATGATCCTTATAGTATTTAATAAGGGGACTCGCGAAAGTATAGAGAAATCTGTGAAATCAATTAATTTCTTTTAAAAGAGGAATTTGCGAGAAATGCTTTCCATCTAAATGTGCATGATTTCGAAGACGTTTGACATATAATAATTTCTATGTGAGAAGAAGAATTCTCTAAATGTCAACGTTATTTCATTCTCAGGATTATTGTGCGTATTTTGAAGCCTTCTTCCTCAATTTATTTTCCGAACTGACTAACCTTTGTGGCTGAATATCTTGAAAATAAAAGCTCGCCACCGAATTAAGCATGCTCGGAATACGTTTACACATACTGTCACCTTTCTGTTGCATTTTTAAAGCGTCCACCCACTTTCAGCACGTTGTAATTCAATTCAATTTATTTTATTTATTGTAATTAATCTGAATACATACTCATTTCCAATGCTACCGTTGCATTTTTTAAATGGCATACTAGATAATACATTTGCCGGTGGATTTGCTATGTCATTATTTTCTTCATTTAGTTCGTTTACAAATCGAGCAATGTGATTTTCAATTTGTTCTAAAATGTAAATGGTAAAATATATAAATAATATATTTAGTATAAGTTATATTATAAGGTATATGAATAGGTATATGATTTGATACGAATCATTAAGAATAACACATTGAAGGATTGACCGAAGACTCTAAGCATGTTTGGCTGAAAGTCGTTCTAGGACTTTATATGTATGTCATTATGAACAAACTGTGACATACCACGCAAACAAATTCAGAAATACACTGTAATGTTACTAACTCGCCATAGTTAAACAACATTCCACCGGATTTGTTGCTGGTGGACCACCCGGAGTTCTCAGCCAAAATTATTCACCCACATATTGTGTCTGGATTGAAAAAATGTGTGCAAATACTGGACGAGAGGAAAAAAATAAAAATTCCTAAAAAAGACGATATACCCTGCTGAGCAGTATATACATAGTGTTGGCAACCATAATCCACCCAAGTCTAGAACCCATAGAAAACTCTCTGAAACTTTTTAGGGGTATGGGAATGGTATCGGTTGTTTTGGGAGAAATATTTGTATATCTGAAAAGTGTCTCCTTTATTTTGTTCTTTGCATGGAGCATATATTCCGAAGCTTCTGTGCTAAAATTGTGTTTACTAACCCTGTGTTTACCTAACAATATTATTGGAGAAATCTAGCGGTTGCTTATTGAACTAGGTAAAATATCAAAAATCTTCTTTTCAGATGCATTTCGACCTCGGTGGTTATGTTAATAAACAAAAATGCAGCATTTGGGGCTCAGAAAACCCACACGTAGCCATGTTAAGTTAGTCAATATTTAAAACCGTTGTCAACCTTTCCAATAAAAAGAAGAAATTTGAAAAATGATCAGTATTTTTTATAGCCGATTCAAATTTAAAATTTTAAATGACCCTTTCAAACTTGTTTTGAAATTTTGTTAAAAAAACATGAGTTTTTCCCCAAAAGAATGCTTAGATAATTTCCTTTAAGAGCTTTGTGGTCCATCATTGGGATGGGACTTGTTTATCTATCAAAATAAATACTGGATGGAGCGCGGGAATTATCATTTTTGCACTGCCGGCTGTGGCAGCACTATTGGTCGAAGAGAGTGGAGAGTGTGCGTGGCTTTTAGTGGCTGAGTAGACCTGAGCGAAGGATTACAACACCACAAAACATCGAGAGATTTATAGCAGCAATACTGCAATCTCCGAAACGCTCTGCTCGGAAGTAATCACTTGCTTTTGGCACTTCCAGACGTTCTCTCCACCGGATTCTTCATGATGAACTGAAATTTCACCCGTATAAAATGTGCGTGGTCCAACAATTGTCAGCATGGGACAATTTTACATGGCGCACACGGCGGAAGACCTAATTAACAATATTGAGGCTGAAATTGGCAGAATACCAGTCGACATGGTTGTTAGAGTTCATGAAAACTTCAGAAAACCTATGCAGCAGTGTGTGGATAGCTAAGGTCAACATTTGGGAATTCTAAAATTCCCTTACTGATCAATAAAATTAAAATATAAAATAAGGTTCATAACTTTTTTATTTCATTCCCCAATAAGCAAATTACCGCGCTCCACCCTGTATAAACCATTTATCGTAATTGGTTCAGGAAAGCTTTAAATAATCCTAAATTAAGTAGCCCTCATCTTCATCTAATATAATATAACAAGATATTGCGAGTCGAAGTCCGGCTTCTACGGCCTTACATATGTATGATCGTTTGCCCGGATAGATCGTATCGGATATATTGAAGATAATTTTAATTTTTTTTTGTCTGTCTGTCAGTTGAAATTACGCTACAGTCCGTAATAATAGAGTTAGGTTGATCAAATTTGGTAAAAATACTTCTCATAGTTGCAGATCGTAGGATTGCAAATGGGCTATATCGGTCAATGTTTTGATCTAGATCCATAGATACAACATTTTTAAAGCACTTTACTTCCGTGTATGATCAAATTCTTATTTGTAATATGATATTGTTGGTTTTTTGCTTATGAAGAAATATTGCAGTGTCCGTGGTTTCCAACATGATAACGACCCAAAATCCGAGCAAATTAATTATAACCAAACAAATGTAATAAAATAGCAAGCATAGCTACGAAATGCCAATCTTTATATCGCTCACTCACTTCAAGAGTAACCTTACTCAAAATTTAAAATTTTTGAGGTTGCCTGAGAAAAAAGCTAATTTTGCAAATAAATTAATCTCAGCGAAATTTGGTCTATAGGTAAGCAGCCATATTTCGGATTATTCAAGCGTATTTAAACATCTTGTTTCATGTTACTTATTTTTTTATACGGACTTAAAGTTACGCATCTTGGCAATTTTTAATTTTAATTTTGAGTTATGTCACTCTTGAAGTGAGTGAGCGATATATAAAATCTTTTGTACGTTTGTCAGTAACGCATGATCTCCGAAACCATAAAAGCGAATAGGCTGAAAATTTAACAACATATTCAGTTTGGGGCCAGTTGTGTTTTAGAATTATTTTCACCGCGATAAATAGAGGAGTGGTCAAGATATTTGAAAAATTAGCATTTCCAAAGCGATTTGACTGAAATTTTAAATATATGTGTGGTTTGTCTTGATAATAGTTTATATGTATGTTTTAACCGGTAGATGGCGCTGTAGTGGACATATATATTTGTTGATGATTTATTCCTGAAACTGGGGTTGTGTGAATTTTTGAATGAAATATCAATGAATAACAAACCAATATATCCCAAACAGGACGGGCAGGACAACGTCTGCTGAGGTCAGCTAGTACAATATATAATTTATGGATAATTATTAGGCTACGTAGCTTTACACAAAAGTCGTTTGAATACTCGATTTAACAGATAAGGGTCGTAATCTAAAAAATTGTTGTGGACTACGTGGTAGGGCATTGTTGCTCTCAACGTAATGTTGCTCAATAACAAATATGTACTTATAATATGTGTATGTACCCAGCAAAAAATAAAAGAAGTACTTCCTAAAGGATAACATTATAAGTACTTCCAAATCATAAGTATGAACATTTTTTCTGCATTTAATGAAGTTCTTTTAAATAACTAACCAAAATGTAATTTCGGAATATAAATTATTAACCCTAGAATGCATAATTTCAAAACGATTGGATGTAAAATAAAGCTTCTGAAGTGATAAAAGTCCAGGTCGGAATGAACATATATGTGACGGCTATGAAATATATGTAAAATACTACTTCTATGGTGCTAAAGGCAAAAGCGGAAGAAGTATATATTTATATGGGGGCTATATCACAATTAGTGAATGGTTCTGGCTAGTCGACTTTCGACTTTTCATCAACCGAATTTCGTTTCAGTCGTCTAGGTCGATTTATCGGACCTAAAAGTCGACTTTTTTATAGTTGATTAAAATAACATAACGTCATTTTAAAGTATGCTGATTTTCTTCGAAATATGTTAAATTGTGGAATTGTAGTACATTGGATTGCGATAAAAACTGATTTTTTTAATAACACTTTATCCTTTCCAAAAATGTTGATATATCGTCACCAAAAATGCGTAACCCTCAAAAAATGAAAATTAGTTTTTGGCCAAAAATCACGATTTTTTTTGAAGAAAAAAGAAGAAAGAAAAAAAGACGTAACATCAAGTGCTCGTTTTTGATAAAGCACAAAAGGCGTAAACCACATTGTATTAAACTGGACGTACTGTATTCATCTATTTAACCTTTGAAGTTGCTCTCTTGTTGATATTTTGAACATCTATTTTTGTCAAATTTAATAATGATGTAAAGTAAAACATGAAAACGCATTTTTCCAACCTTGCTAGAGATCGTTCATTCTCGGATTAAAAAAAATCCATTGTACAAAATAGAGTACATTTGACTAAAATATGACTTCTATGAAGCTTACATATATGCCAAATCGGAAGGAACACATCCATACGAGTATGTCGGGCTATATGTAAACTTGAACGGATATTGTTCACACAGATATTAACTGTTAAAATATGATACTCTTTACCAAATTTCATGAATATCGAAAGGAAATTATATCTTCTATAGAGGGTATAAGATAAATCGAAGGAACATTCATATATATGAAGATATCTGGTTCTAAACTGATATTCAAATAGATGGGAGATTTTTGATCGTTCGCCGTAGACGAAAGAAAATAAGTTACAGAAACAGGCCACATATCTAAATTCGGATCGTCTTTCAATTTCAATACGAATTGTCTTGTCCCAAAATAAAGATTTGTGCAAAATTTCTTTGAGATCGGACTATATTTGTGACCTGCACATTGATTAAAAGAATACATTCACAGACTGACACAGCTAAATCGGTTCAGAAAGTGATTTCAAGTCGATCGGTATAATGAACGATGGTTCTATATATCTCTTTTCCTTTTGGGTGTTAGAAACAAATGCATAAAATTATAATAAATTGCACCACAGTGTGGTTTAGGTTGTAATAAAATAATTTAAAAGAAATTATGGGGATTAAATGTACCATACCATACGAGTACTTACTGTACCACACTGTGGTACTTTACTACTCTCTGAACCGGGGCTACGGAAAATACATAGCGCCGCACAAATGTGCTATGTATTACAGTGTAAAATAAAAAATACTTTTTTATTAGTGAGAATGTTGACCATTTGCGAAAATGTTACTAGAAATTATACTATGGGGTCATTCGGTCACATTTTTCAACAGCCAGCTACACCATACAGATTACAAACATCTTCAAATGTCCTAAACATACATATATGTATATGATCGTTGATCTCTTTGGCCAATAGTATATTATTTATACGTTCCCTTCCCTACGTCAAAATTTGTATTCCTTTAAAATAAGAGATCTCTGGACCCAAAGATGTTAATAAGAACGACATACATTCATCAAATAAATACAACACCAAAAAAGCAAATCTTACAGTGCTTTAAAAGAACTTGTGCAAAAGTGGTGACAAAGAAGTACTTCCCCGGCGCGACAACCCCTTGTTAAATTCATTGGTGAAAATCCAAATTAGAACAACTTCCGGATCATAAGTTGGGGATTTTTATTGCTTCTTTGGATGCTCTTTTTTTGCTGGGTATATAGTATAGTGTTCATTTTAACAAAGATGCCGAACTTGTATCGGTATTAATATGTTTCTATATCGCGATGATACTCGTATTACATTTACAACAGCTGTATGTTGAGGACATTTCAATACAAAAGCAAGAAAATCAATCTGACTTATTTTTTGAACCCTGTATATCCAATAATATATTGTGTGAACTTACCAAAAGTTTCGCTTTTCAAAACATCCGATGGTAATGTAGCTAAGAAAAAGGGATAAATTATCAAGCTTTTTATGTAAATGGTGTATTTGTATGAACCATACCTTTATATTTATTGTATTGTTTGAAATATTTTTTTGCCTTAACATGTTGTCCCATCATGTATAGGCAAATAATTAATTGGCCAACTATTTCGCAAACACCTTCGATTGAAAGTGTTGTTGCCGTTTTATTAATATGCAATACCATTTCGAAATCATTGGAGGCATTCTGAAAAATGAGAATAAATGTATACAATAAGGTCCTACTATATTTCATTTTTGCTAAATTTAAACAAATCTGAAAGTTTTAAAGATGCAATTTATTTTTTTATTAAATATGTTTGAAAAGATCTATATAACAGGTGGCGCAAAAGTAATCCTCCTATCAGAAAATGCTATAAATTTTGCGATTGGCCCCTAATGTCAGTTCTGTTTTGACATTTGTGTAGTAAACACATGCGAAATACACGTTAATAAACAATGTTACGCTACACTGCTCCAGAACGCGGAATATTGCCGACTATTTATTTGACCAATAATCGGTCGGTGACTTTGGCACAGATTTCCTGGCCGTCCAACGCCTTCTGGTGAAACACTGCTACGTTTAGCCGCTCGCCTCGAAGAGACTGGGACAACACGAGATGCTGCCAGGCGTGGCAGACCCCGGAGTAGCCGTTCTGCAGAGAATATTGCTGCTGTAGCCGAGGATCTCATGGAAGCGCCGTCGACATCGACCAGACGACGTGCCACGCAAATGGGTATCAGTCGACGGTCTTTTTGTACAAGATTTGAAGATGTTTCCGTACAAAGTCCAGACGGTGCATCAGCTGTTAGCTGCTGACCGCCAATCGCGTCTAACATAACATCGAAAGGTTACTTTTGCGCCACCTGTTATGTATATATTCTTTGTAGATGTCTTCCTAAATCAAAACAATTGCCATCGATTTACTAGGAGTGGACCAATGTGGTCCATCTTCGAACATCGCTGAGATACAAAATAATATTACCACATACCAAATTTTATGTTTATCCGTTACTTCTTTCAAGAGTTATCCTGCACACCAGCCAGACAGACATTGCTCAAATGACTTAAAAAGTCCTAAACGGATAACGGATCTCCGGGGAACACACTTTTGGCCCGTAGCAAATGATATTTTACATATTTTATTTAAAAATGATATACGCCCTCCTCCATCCAACACTTTTGTGGTTTTCACTTCCGCGGGAATTTTACGGAATCGGATTTGGCAATTGGCCTCTTTCTTGTAAATCTAACAGATTTCGAATTTTAATATATTTTGTAATTACACCTGCTAATAGGGCTGGCAAGAGAAAAAACATCCAAATTCAAAGAAAAAAAACTGTAAAATTTTAAATCTTACATCTTTTGAAATTCGTTGCCACCCAATGATTTTGTAGTGCTTACAGCTCAGGGAATATTCCCCCAATTTTTTTTTTTATTTCTTGCGAGATTCATACGATTTTACGTTTGATTATAACTATTACATTTCCCCGAAGGTGAGGGCATACTTCAGATGGTTTGCTAGTGAGATTTTCTTGATTATTTTTTATTTAAAAATTCACAACTGTATCTCATTGTAGTTTCGGAAATATGTATATTCTTAACCTTAGTAAGGTAATGCAGCATAGAAATATGTTTCGAATATTTGCAATTACGAATTTATTTATGTACATACTAATAAAGAGATAAACACATTGTTTTATGTATTTTATATATATGTTGAGATGTTATTTTTAGTTTTAGCCTTAATATCAAACATTTAAAGTGAATAAATGATGGGTTACCGAAAACTTAAAGCTAAGCGCAAATACTTATAATGTTGGGTGACAAATGCATTTTGAAATTTAGAAAAATAACAATAAATAACACCCCCTTCGCAGCTCTAATAATAAGTAAAATGATGGGGTGTATTCCTAAAAGTATTTTTTAAAAACGTTGCTGGAAATTTTGTTGCTGCTGATTGAACATCATTTGTTGGGCGGCGGCAGCGGCCGATTGCTGTTGCTGAGCCGCAGCGGCGGCTGCTATCTGTTGCTGATGGAAATCCTGGTGTTGCTGCTGTTGTGGATGTACTTGTTGATTTTGTTGTGGTCCGGGTCCACCTCCGGGTCCAGAGAGCCGAACTCGCTTAGAATTGGGCTCATGATGTTGTTGTTGCTGCTGCTGTTGTTGTTGCTGTTGCTGTTGCTGTTGTTGCTGCTGCTGTTGTTGTTGCTGCTGCTGTTGTTGCTGCTGCTGACGTTTAGTGTCTGACTTATCCTCCTGATCATCATCTGTAAGAAATTCTCGCTTGGGATATGGTATAGGACAACCGGCAAAAACATCTTGCGTGGGTAAAGGCTCCTCTTGGAAGTATGGATCTTGCATTGCTTGTTCGGAAGTTATGCGCTTATTGGGATCCATAAGTAGCAATTTTTGGAGGAGATGAAACGCCTTGCTGTCTGGTTTAATTTTATGACGATCCATATATTTAGCTAACGAGCAAGTGGAGTACGATGAACGTTTGAAGTCCTTGGTGAGAGTGTGATGCTCTGGCATTTTCTTGATATCTTCCCAGTCCTTGTCCTGAGGAAAGCCCATGACATTGAAAATGCGATCCAGTTGATCATGATGGTAAGGATTACTGGTTTTGATATCCTCCTGGCGACAATGGAATATGGGTTCCGAGGTCAGCAATTCGGCAAATATACAGCCAATAGCCCATATGTCAATTGCCTTGGTGTAGTGACGTGCTCCGAGCAGTAACTCTGGAGCACGATACCAAAATGTCACCACCACCGGATCCAAGTCAGCTAGCGGTTTCAAAGGGGCATTAAAAAGACGTGCAAATCCCATATCAGCTATCTTCACCCGGCCTCTCTCGGGGCCATCTCCCATTACCAGAATGTTGGCCGGTTTTAAATCACGATGCAATACCCAATTGCTGTGCAAATAATGAATGCCATCGAGAATCTGGTATAATAAACTCTTTACCATACCCCTGGGCACCACCACCTGTTTCTTTGCCGCCTTCGCCGCACGATGGAACTTAATGATGTGCCACAAATCATGCTCAGCATAATCGATAAGCAAGAATACTTTGCGGTCAGTATGGGACAAGAATACACGTATCAACGTGATAACATTCTGATGCTTAAGCTCGCGCAAGAGAGCAATTTCTCTACAGGCGGACATTGACAAACCAGTGCCATCGATTTGTTTAAGGGCATACTCTTTGCCGTCCGAGGTCTCTTTCCATTTTGCCTTGTAAACGTGGCCGTATGTACCGCGCCCCACCTTGCAGCCTTCATAGTTGAAAAGGTCCTCCACTTTTGTGCGTTCCTTCTGTGTTTTCATTTTAAAATCGTAATCCATGGTGGGAAATTAATTAAATTATAAATTCTAGCTTTGCGAAATAGAATTTCTGCATAAAATGTCAATACCCTTTTCTGTTTGTTTACTTTCTTCCCCCGGCAAGTGCCAGATAACGGCTGTTCCGCAGGGTTGTATGAAAAATGTAGTAGATATTCATCATCAGGTGTTATATTGCCATACGCAGGGCTTGTAAAAACATCACGACTTATTGTACAATTTGTAAATCATATTTTCAACAACTACATCGCAAAGCAAATATAATTTAGCGATAAACCCTCGAAAAAAATTTGTTACGAAAAATCTAAAAATAAAAGTGGGCAATATTTAAAATGCAATATCTCGGAAACTATTGACCGTAGAAGAATGTTTTTTTGGATTGTTAGTTATTGGAGTTGATATTAGTAATTTACCAAAAGTGGTCGTGATAGGATTAGTGGTCAATTCAACAGAAGCGTTGGAAATGGGACAGTATTCGATGTTTGTATCATATGAAGTAAATAACTATTATCGAATACTCAAGTGCATATCTTAAGACAAACTTTAAATATGGTGTGCTTTATTATGTTAACAAAACGAGTTCCCCCGTTAAATAATGATTGAGATCGGAAAGGTGCATATGACATTACTAAATCGGAATATTTTAGCATATGAACATATTACGATGTCGAGTGCCTATAAAAATTGGCAGAATTGTTTTATAAGCTAAAATTTGGCTGGATAACCGCAAATTTTCTGAAATTTCCTTAGTCGTACTACAATAGCATAATAAGGGTCAACAAGAATATTTGAATAACAATGATTTTAAAGGGAATGTAAATGATGATACGGAAATTTCTGTGTTTGAGCTCTGACAAACCGTGAAGATAAAGTTTAATCAAAATACTTTTATTAGTTAGTTTTTCTATATTTTTTTCTCGGTATACCGTACGGAGTATCGCTTTTGTGTCTGAAGCAAAGTTGTAGTTATTGAATAGGAGAAAAAATGCGGACCAAAACTTCCCGAAAAAAGAGCATACAGTGCTTTAAAATTCGGAAATGATGAATAGATTTTTGTATTCCGATTGTAAATAATTTGTATAATACAACAAAAATAGGGCTGAATATCTTTTAACCTATATGAGATATAAAAAAAACGTATTGCAGATTCAAAAAATGACACATAAATCATACACAATCGATGACTAACTATTTTTTTTTTCAAAAATGTCCTATGGACCGAACCAATAATCAAGCGACGAAATGTTTTTATATCCTCACTATTGTGAACGAGGATATAAATTATTTGCTATGGACCAAAAGTGTAACGCATCGAAGGAGTGACCTCAAATATTTTTTTGCGAAAATCCGTTTTGGGCTATTTTAAGTCATTTGAGCAATGTCCGTCCGTCAGTCTGGCTGGTGGGCACCAGAGTTATCGCAGCTAAAGTGGCACAAAAAGGGCACACGTTCGTCATAAAGTGACGCGCTTTTTAAGATTCTTATACAAAGAAAATTACAATAAAAAAATCAAAACATAACATAAAAAATAAGGTAATTTCGAATGCGAAGGCAATCTTAGATTGGAGAACTATTGAAAACCGACAGCCACCTTTAAAAAACAACTGAATATCATCAGCAAAGGCATATGGCACATCCTGTAATTGGGAGAAATTGTCATTATCAAAGATTATGAAAAGTAGAGGCCCATTACCGACCCCTGCGGTACACCACTTTTAATGGGCAAAACGCTACTACTTCTACAGAACGTTCAGAGAAAAACTTAATTTAATTCCCTGCCAAACTAAGAATCTGGAAATTATCATAGATGCTAGAAGAATTCAAAAGGTTCAAGTAAAATTATTTTCTTCCCCTAGCTCACAGTTTAACAGAAATGCTTCCAACAATATCATAAGCTGGAACAACATTTTCTTGTAACTCTAAGTACCGAACATGAATTTCTAAAAAAAATTTTGATTCTGATATTATTATGAAGAGTAGCATCCTACAAACAAAAATTATTACGGTTTAGAATGTGTGAATAACTCGTAGGTTTTACCATTATCCATTGAAATTTCCAAACCATTGAAATTTCCTCAAATATCAAAGCCAGACTCATGTACTATTTACAGAAACTAAATGTGTATGACTAAGCATGTACGTCGTTGTGATTTTCCCTTTTGAAATGATTTCCAATTCTACTTCTAGTATAGAATTAAACCCACACGAATGTATAATTTTGCACAAAAAATGGACCACATCTAACTTTGATTTCAGTAGATACAAATACTTGAAATTTTGTGCAGTGTAATGCTACGCCACCCACAGGCCATTGAAAAATGACCGTTATTACCTCGCTCCTTTTGATACAATATGACCAAAATAAAAAATATGAAACATGTTTTTTGGATTTCCCTTACTTTTACAAAATGGGCCACAACTTATACATATATTTATATTTTCATTTCATTTCATTTCATTTATTCTCCTTAACATGTAATAAAAAGCCATCAGGCCAATTAAAAATAAATTACAATATGCATTAAAAATGAAAACCTTTAACATGAGTTAAAACTACTCTGCCTTAAAAGGAATTATTGTAAACATTTTTTTTTTCTATCTTATTATAATTAAAATTTTTTGTTTTTCTTTGTTTTTTTTTAGTCTTAAAATAAAGTAGGGTATTATTTAAAATTAATAGCATAAAAATGTTTTTCTCAGCGCTGACGAAAACTACTCCCACTATACAAATAAGTTTTGATTTTATAATTTTTAGTACATATAAAAACAAATAATGGAATGTAAGTAAGAACAACCAAAAAAAAAAAAATGTAATAAAACCGCGCAGATAAAAAATTTTCCAATTGCTATGAAATATGAGTAAAACAATAGGAGAGAAATCTTAAACAAATATAATAATGAAGAAATATAAAAAAATATAATAAATGAGAACAATTTATATAAAAATATTTAGGAACAGATCTATTACGTCCATTAAGTGCACTTAAGGAAATAATCGAAGGAAAAAAAAAGATTATTCAAGATGCTGAAGAAGCCTGTTAGAGTAAGCTGTAATTGACAAGCTAAAATGTTTTAATTCAATAGGCAGTGCGTTATACAAACGTGCCACTCGTACAAGGAATGCATCATCCAAAAGATGAAATACCCTAGGTATTAATAATTGATTTCTTCTGGTTGAATGGCAAAATTCAAATGTCCTCACCAGAAAACTCGGACACTGATTCTTAATTAGCTTATAAAAAAAAACTAATAACCTGGAACTCAAGAAAGTGGAGAAATTACACCCCAGAAACTTTACAACATAAGGGGTTATATGAACTCGCCGATTTAATCTGTACACAAACCGTACCGCTCTGTTAATAGCCAGATGTACTAGATTCATATTTCTCTGCGTAGTCCCAGAATATACCTCCAAGCAATACAACACAGTTGGCATAACCAGGGCATGCACAAGACGCTCCCTAACAAAAAGGGGCAGAGACAAATCTGTACCGTATAGATTTTTTAAAGAAAAATTCACTCTTGAAACAACCCTATTAATGTGTTGTTCAAAACGCAGCTTGTCATCTAATTGAACTCCTAGACATTCTATGTGGTTAACGAATTCAATACGTGTGCTATTATATATTATCTGGATATTATTGTAGGCACTGGAAGAAAACAATAGCGCCTTAGTTTTGGATGGATTTACGCAGAGTTTATTCTGTAACATCCATGCGTTTAATGTTTCTAAAACTAATTCAATTACAGACTGAAGAGTTTCAGAAAAACGATGGTGACCCTTAAATAGCAACTGAATATCATCTGCAAAAGCATATGGAACACACCAGTTTTGTAAACGGGTGAAAAGGTCGTTTATATAAATTGTAAATAGCAAGGGTCCCAACACTGATCCCTGCGGAACACCACTTTTAACGGGAAGAATATTACTGCGTCTACCATCAATACATACCAATTGACGCCTATTAGTAAGAAAAGAGCACAGCATGGTACACGCACTACTCGAAAATCCATATGTGTTATATAGCTTATACAACAAAGTGGAATAATCCACCCTGTCAAAGGCTTTTTCCAAATCCAATGACAAAAGGATACAAAATTTTTCATCGCCAAAATTACGGCGGATGGAATCTGTTAGGCCTAACAATTTTCAACATGGATATTTCCCTTTTATTAAATTTAACGCATATACCGATTATATCGGGCTTACATATTCAAAATTATATTCCATATATTATAGGCACCTTCCATGAAAATTGAAATTTAAAAAATACAGAATTTTTTTTCTTCTTTAGGGCCTCCAATAGCACTAGAAAATGTTATATACATCCTTTCGAAAAAATTCTTTTATAATACTAGTGCTGTATGATACACTACGCCACACTGCCAAATTATAAGAAGCAGAACAATTTTAATTTTAGTTTTATAAAATGGCAAACCGAGTAAAAAACATTTGATCTTATCTGAAAAATAATATACATAATTAGATTAAAATTGCCAACAGATAAAATTTCATACTATTCGACAGCTGTAACTGTTGGTTAGCTCTGTAAGTCAACCGGAGATGGTGAAAGTAATCGTAAAATGTTCTCCTACAAACTTTGACACTTGCTGGATAAAATTACTCGTGTGTATCAGAACTTATTTCAGCTATAATGCTATGGTTTTTAATATTAAATCAAATGAAAATATATGTTTTTTCCAATTTAAAGTTTTTCAGATTTTTTACGCGAATTCACCTTTTTTGTTTGAAATTAGAAAGTATTTTTATGCAAATTTCAGAGGAATGCATCTACGCATTAATGGTATAACTACCGAAAAATCTCGGGGAACCGCACTGGGACTTAGATAAAGAAAGCTTTTAAAAAGGTTTTTTCAACTTTCTTCAAAATATGTATGCTTGATGTAATGGGTGATTTTTTGGCAAGTTTCTTTTTGGCAGCTCAGCTGTTTTCGTGTAACATGTTACCGTCAAACATGTTCAGTTTGGTATATTTTATAATTTAATAATTATAATTTAATCATGAATCGACTTACAAACGAACAACGCTTGCTGATTATTGAATTTTGAGTTCGGTTTCAGTTTTCTGGCCGCTCAATAGGACGCCTGACGCCTAGATTGTAAGGCTCATGTGTATAGAGACATTCATAAATTTCTCTAAATTTTACGTTTTTTTCTAAATCAGATCCGAAAGCTCTTAGAAGATCACTCGTTATTTATTGTTTGAAAATGTTATCAACTCAAATTACTTTATTATATTTATAGTTTTATATCTTGTTCACGGCGAGTCAATCAACATACACACAAGTTTCTTTCAAAAGCAGAAAAGGTTTTTATGTTGTCCACTTACCTCTAAACAACAATCATGGTAGTAGAATTGTCCTCGAATTTTAAGGGCGCAAGCTAAGACTTTCGAATCCTTGGGGGCTCGCAATATGATGGAGTTTATTAGGCACATGCCCTGAAAAAAATATTTAACAAATTGTATTAAATGTATGGCCTACAATAGTATTCGGCAATTCTACCTCCGAAAACGAAACTGGGTCTAAAGTTTGCAGGCAATTTTTCGACTTCCAAAACATATCCTCCGCGATTCCATAACTTTGCCTTTGGTAGAACTCGGATTCAGCGTCCAGAACGTCCATAAAAGCTTGTGTTTCTCTGAAATTAGAAAATGTATTTACATCTATCGTAATATCAAGATTAAGATTGTTTTTTTGCTAAAATATTGCACCTTTCTACATTAAACTTGTGATTGGCATAAACCCCCTTTCAATCTGGGATGATTGGTCAGCGGTCGTCCTATCGCCATGACTATACAGCTAAATTAAAACATGCGAAAAAAGGCTAACGTCTAGCAATATCTAAATCTAGGTCCAAAGATCTTCTTAACCTCACAAAGAGGGACATTCGTTTAACGATAGTCGCGCTGAATGGCCACTGTAATGTTAAATCTTTAACATCAAGGAGGCAGAGTAATTCTGCGACTTTGTGAGGATGAGGGGGAACTGGAGACAGCCGAGCACCTTCTCTGCCAATGTCCTACTCTATCAAGATGAAGACATCGCTACCTAGGTTATTACAAGATACAAAATATGGAATCTCTATCATCCCACCATATTGATAGAATCATGGGCTTCAAGGTTGATTGAGATGGATGGTTTGACATCAACTCATCTAAAACTCTCCTAAAAAGCCATCTCTTATCTATGCTAATCAACTCCTTTATCTTCTTCGACCTCTCCCTATTATTTTACTCATCTTCTCAGGACGAATACAATAATAGACCAAATGGTCTCCGAATGCCAGCAATAGTTGTGTGCCGCGCGCCCTTAATCTAACCTAACCTAAAGGCTAACGTCTGGCAGAGCCGGCTATATTATACCAGACACCAGCTTCATAAGCCGGAATAAGCATTATTTAAAATTACTGAATATTACATCAGTGCTCGTTCATGGATTTAAAAAAAAAATTATCTTACAAATGTCTTTTTTCTTTCTTTCTAACATTCTAATTCTCTGCCAAATTTAATAATGATCGGATTTAAATGCTGCATTTTAGTGCTTAGATGCCAAATCGAGAGGAACATATAGGTATGTATCAGAGGTATTCTGAAATAACCACTTAAATTAAAGACTGGATTTTTTAGATACATGAATTTAGGTTATCATTGCCTGTCGATACATACTTATAATAAACATTGATAGGTACTTGTGTAGTTAGGATTACTAAACAAATTGTATTTATTTTTTAGTAATTAGGTTTAAGTTATAGCGCCAATTTATAAAAGCAAATATAAACTTTTTTAATTTGAGTAGTTTTTAGCGCAACTAAAGATTTACGATATGCATATCGTAATTTAAGGCTTAGAATTACAAGTCTAAATGAATAATTACAAATGTAGTTCTGAACGCTCTTTTAAAAATTTGTGGCGTTTTCGTTCTTGTAAGTGAAAACCAGTCGGCGTTTATTGAGGTCGGATTATAGATATAATCAAATTTTGATTCGAAGACGCACATAAGGATGGACAAATGGTCAATTGATATAATAAATGGTGGCTCCACCACACCACTTGAACCACAGTGTAGTGGTTTAATAGATATACAACGAAAAATCGAGTCTTGCTCCCCTACCACCGGCTTCAACCGCATTGTGATATAGCGAAACATGGACTTAATTGAATTTGGCCAGGACCAATGTGAAACACGATGCGCAACATACTTGCTTTATACTTGGTTAATTTTTTTGTGCATTGTATAACATGTAATTTTCTTTATTTTGAAAAGTATTTGGTTCCATGACTAAATTGTTTTCCCACTGAAATTAGCCAAGACAGGTAGATTAAATTATTTCAGAGCGATTCATCAACTTACCGCACATTTTTTACATTGAGAGTCTTCTCAAAAAGGACGCACTCCGGCAAACTACGCTCCCACAAAACCGATGGAATCGATAGTTGCAAAGGGATGCGATGCATTCTTATATTTTTCAGATGAGCTTACAGACAAAACGTAAACATTGGCTTGAAAATTTCACAGTTGACAAATTCAATCTAACGGGACTTTAATAAAATGTCAAGACGCTTTCATTTTCGTTGACGGCGTTAAAAGGCTGGCGTCCAAACTATGATGCCACTTAAATTAGAACGTACAAGATGACGCGTCTGTCAAAACATAGTGCATCTTAGTTCATACTTACACCTGCAATTTTCTCCCCGCAGAAATGCAGTGTTTGTGGTAACTGACTGCGTCCCTCTCTCACGAAAACTGTAATTCTGCTGGGGAAAATGGCAAGTGTAAATATCGACTCACACACAACACGCTGGCGGAAAGGACTCTCTGCCTCTCTCTCCAACAAACTGAAACTTGCTTGGAAAAAAATGCCTCGTGTGATGTAGAGCTACTTTTTATTTATTTCCTATTCCAACGTTTTTATACTTCCTATTTAAGGGCCTGTTTCTGTAACTTATTTTCGTTCGTTTACGGAGAACGATCAAAAATCTATCAACTATTACTTGAATTCTATAAAACGCAGGTTAAAAATATTTTAGGTACGAGCTCTTTACGTGCTTTTCTATAGACACACCGAATTATAAACTGCTGTGACTTATAGATTTCTCGGAATAATTGAGTGATTTTTGATCGTTCGCCGTAGACGAACGAAAATAAGTTACAGAAACAGGCCCTAAGTTTTTTTGAAAGTTTTTTAAAAATCGGTACAACAGTTTTATATTCCGTTATCACGATTTTCAAACGAGGTAGCGCGTTTGGGTCTAATGCTATATGTCTTAGGGCCATTAACAATAAATAAATAAACTAGGGTTAAGAGCTAACTACAGGTTAAAGCTGTCAAATTCCAGACAATTTAACTTTCGTTAGCTCTAACGCTCGGTTATTTTGTTTTGTGTTAATGGGGGTTAAGGTTCTAACAGCCTGTTTCTCTATGTCGAACGAAAGCGATGCGAACGAAAATCAGCTGATTTTAGACCTACTAAAAGGTATCAGAACGACAAAGCGAATGCAAACATAATGGCTGATGCCAGTTAGTAGGTCTAAAATCAGCTTTTTTTCGTCGCCTCGCTTTCGTTCGACATAGAGAAACAGGCTGTAAATCTATTTTAGTGCTGCTACACACAAGGCAATTTTTCCAAGCAAGTGTCAACGTTTGTAGGAGAGAGCTCATACTGCAAATAGCAGTAGATACTAAGGGCCTTATTCATAAAAAGCTAAAGAAGGTTTGAGGAACGCTTCAGCAGTGTTAAAACGTTCTTCAAACCTTCATTAAATTTTTATGAATAAGGGCCTAAGTAAACACTTTGAACTCTCGTTTGAGAGTGAAAATTATTTATAAAACATATTTTTTACTATTCTATGTTCAATTGTTTACACTCGTTTTGCAAATATAAAAATAATTTCCCATTTTTGTTCTTCTTCTTCCCGTTAATTCACAATAATTGATAAAATCTCTCCAAAAATGGGATGCCATATTGGTAAATATAGGGTGCCCAATCTGGCAACATCATACTCGATTAAGACACGAACACAAGCACCAAACTCCATCGGGAACTAATAGTGCGATTCTATTTTCAAAAAAGCGTGAAATCAGCATTTTTATCACATAATGAATTCCATACCTCAAACCATGATTTTATATTCGGATTTAGAACATCAAAATCCTTCGAGATCGTGTCCGATATCTGCTCGTTGGGATTCCATTTGACCAGTGCAATATTAGGCATGTTTTCGTTACAAGCTAGCAATTTTAGTTTAGCACTTTGCAACGAAAACAACTGACTTCACCTAACTGGCACATAAGCAATAAGTGACGGATTTTTACTATCTGGTAGCAATGGTGTCATGAGTTGCGAAGAAAGAACAGTGCGAAACAGGCAAAAAATTCGTGAAAAGTATTTATAAAACATATATTTACTATTCTATGTTCAATTGTTTACACTCTTTTTGCAAATATTAAAATAATTTCTCATTTTTGTTCTTCTCCTTCCCGTTAATTCACAATATTTGATAACAATCTCTCCAAAATGGGATGCCATATTGAAAAATATAGGGTGCCCAATCTGGCAACACCATACTCGATAAGGACAGGAACACAAGCACCAAACTACATCGGGAACTAATAATGCTTAAAAGTGCTTAGCTCCCCATACAAATTAAGCACCAATGGTGTAACGAAACCACGCCTATTGTAGTCCAGTGTAAAAATGCGACGTCGACTTTTTCGAAATAAGTTTTTTGTTGTTCTGGTATATCTGGCTATAGAATGCCACCATTACATTTTATTAATCGTGTTTCTGGTCCACATCTTAGAGTAAACTCACTTTATAATACGACGGAAATAATAAAAAAATATTAGGTTTGACATTTAAAATGACCACAGCTTTTGTTGTGGTTTTCATTTCATTTATTTCGTACAAACTTGTAATTCAAAGCCGTCTGTTTTTCATCCCATTGTGAAAATGCGCATTGATAAAGAAAACACAATAGGCTTCATTTTTGTAGTTTATAGATATAGAATCCCACCGCGGAACGCAATTAAAATCGCGAGAAAAAAATATAAAAATTAAATATTTGCAAACAATTATCAAGGTACATTTTGTGCGTTTCTAAATAGCTGTCATATAATCCACGGTTCATTCAAATCGGTCCACGTAGTCGGGAGATACAATGGTCAACATTTCAAACTTTGACACCCTGTATCTTCGTAACCTATCACGCTAGGAAGCTGTATTTTAAGCACATAGCATACCCAAAGTACTTCTGCAACCCCATAAAGTTTTGACGCGATCGAAATAAAACTGAAAAACGCCGAAATCTCTCCGATTACGCTCTGGCAAAGTTAATGTTATTTCCTTAATGAAAAACCCATATACTCGTACATATAAATGTTAGCATGAAACCACGCACCGATTTTAAAATTTTTTCTTTTGCGAAACATATCATTGACTCGTAATCATTAAACATTTAAAAATGATGTAATAGCTATTATTTTCTATTAGCCTAAAGTTTTTTGTTAATAGGTTGTTTGATTCATAAATAAGGAGCGCACAAATGGCCGTTCCGCTTGCTTAATTGTTGTGTAGACATACAGTGGGATATTTCTAAGTTGATTCAAAAAATCCGTAGAGTAGATTGATTCCAAAGTACTAGATTCTTCGGCCAAAGGTTTATTATTGAACTCCTTCTGCCTTGTAAGTTAAATGCTTATGTTTTCAGTTAAAGTCTTTATGTACATTCCATACATAATTCATTCATTTTATTTTCACTTCTTATAAAATCTTTTAGGTCCAGAAATACACATAAAAATTATATGCATGTGTATATATTCCACATACGCTCATTAAAAATACATCAATCCAAAAAATGGCAAATCTATTGCCCATTAATATATTTCTGAATATCAAATATTAATTGTGGTAAGTTTTTAGCATCAAACAAAACTACCTTTCTGTAGGGTGTCAAAGTAGCATCACCTTCCAACCAGTCACCCGACATACCCATATCACATTCATCAGCCACTGAATATTCAAATGAATTTACAGCCTTTTCTGCAATAAGTTCCTCTTCAGCATTGGTATAAGTGTCTTCTTTAGGTTTACCCTTTTTAGCCTCCTTACGATAGAACTTAACGATCATAAGGAAATAAACAAAATTATATGGCATTCCTTTTTGCTTGGCCATGCTGATTTCTTTGTACAGATTCTCCAGGAGGGGTACAGATATTTGTGCCGGAATATTGATAAAACGTTCGTTGATCAAATAACCAATAGGTCTTGCCTCATTGCCCAAGACATCGCGAAAATGTTTTAATACTGCATCAGGAGCATGCTTTTCGGCTTTCTGCACAACGAAAGAGCGGAATTGTTCGATACAAGGGGCATCTTTCTTGGCGGTTATATTAAGCACAGTGGTGATACCGAATATGGTACCATCTTCACACATATCATCATCTGCATCACTTTCAATGCCATCTGCTTCGCATTGGCAAATAACGCTTCCCACAAAGTTTTGAGCTAGAATTGAACAAGTACTAAATTAGTTTACTGAACAAAAACAAGACCGGCATGTCATTTCATTACAAACCTATTATCATATCAGCCATTTGCATGCTATTAACATGAGCCTTAAGGAAAACTCTTTGCAACAATTGGGAAATACCATGACAATCGGGATCTATGGGAGCACGCCCTTCAAAGTCGATTTGAACTTCCTAAAAGGTGTGCATTAGTGTCAAGCAAATATTATAAATTAGAGCCACAAACCTCATTTCCCGTATAAGCATCTGGATGTGGGCCATCATCTTCGTCATCGCTAGACGTTTCAGAGTCTGAATCACTGGGATCTTCCTCCATAGCATTGAGATTTTTACGTTTGTTAGCAGACATATTGTAAGGGCGATTTTGGTAAAGATTTTTGGAATATCTGTTGTTTTCAAACACGTTTTGTTGCCGTCAGCTGTTTCTGTTTTGTTTTAATTATTTATCCTATTTCGGTCTCGCTCACTCGCCGATGCACGTGTTTTTATTGATTATGCATTTGACGTAATCTCAAATTATTGAAGATGTATCGTAGAACCAAAGCAAATAACTTATTCCCCACAGTGGGTCAGAAATACAAATGGCTGACTACGGCTCATTATTAAGAAAATAAAATAAGTTTTTACTAGGTTACTATTTTGAACGGTTAGTGAATACGAATTTAAAACTAAATATGGTGAAATGAAAACTCTTATTACTCATCTGATAAATGAAATGTATGAGTTTATAATTTTCTCTACACAATACATATTTCAAAATCGGCATATTTCATTTCATTTATTTAATCAATTTATCATAAAAACGTTGAGAAAGGAGCCATAGGAGAAATATTGTTCTCAAAGACACCAATTAAAAATGTCAACGATTTGTATTAATTTTTGATATATGATAAGTTTTTATGGCATTTTAGCGGCGGGGTGTGAGGAGCGTGAATTAATTAATCGCCAGTATTCTGAAGGCTTTCGTTTGAAAACTAACGTTTCTGATTTGCTAGTAAATTTCGTAGCAGAATATCTCGAAAACATGAGATAACCTAGAAAAATGGTTAGATCCACTGAATTCAGCATTGTCCAAATATGTTCAACCATACGGTTTCTTTAATCGTCCATTTCGATTGCAGTGTTATTAGTATCTTTAATAAATAAGTACCCATTATTTATAATTACCTATTATTATCCAAAGACTTCTCATAAAATTCTTTTTTTTTGACATTTTAAAACTTATTATTATGCTTCCCGTCAAAAGCTTAATAACTGTCTTTGGAAAAACCCGGTTACGATCACACTAATGGTTCGATACGGTGTATCACTTACGAGTACAATACGTGTCTACTAACTATTCGTTCAGTTAACAACTCTGCTTTCCACAATAGGCGTGTTTTCGTTACACCATAAGTGCTTAATTTGTATGGGGAGCTAAGCACTTTTAAGCACTATTAGTTCCCGATGAAGTTTGGTGCTTGTGTTCATGTCTTAATCGAGTATGATGTTGCCAGATTGGGCACCCTATATTTAGCAATATGGCATCCCATTTTTGGAGAGATTTTATCAATTATTGTGAATTAACGGGAAGAAGAAGAACAAAAATGGGAAATTATTTTAATATTTGCAAAAAAATGTGTAAACAATTGAACATAGAATAGTAAATATATGTTTTATAAATACTTTTCACGAATTTTTTGCCTGTTTCGCACTGTTATTTCTTCGCAACTCATGACACCATTGCTACCAGATAGTGAAAATCCGCCACTTATTGCTTATGTGCCAGTTAGTGGAAGTCAGTTGTTTTCGTTGCAAAGTGCTAAACTAAAATTGCTAGCTTGTAACGAAAACATGCCTAATATAAACATATGTTTAGATTGGCGTTCTGTCTTGTTATCACAAAAAACATAATTATTTTGTTCTCTGTGTCTGTATAAAGGACTTTTCAGCCCATTTCAGGGACCGGAAAAACATGCACACTGATCTATCACCACATTTGCATACACCTCACTGTAATGAACTGATTGATGCATTGAAAAAGTGCCACGAAGAAGTAAGTTTCAACGGTAGGATTCTCACGGTATCGATTTATATAACCGTCATTCTTACTTAATTTACATCCTTTCTCTAGAATACATTTGCAAAATTTGTGGGTATTTGTAACACTTTCGATAGCGCTGTTGTTAAGTGTTTGAAACAGGAACGCATAGCCCGTTCAGCAGCCAACAGGGCCAAAGCACGTGAGAGACAAGCAGAGCTAAAACGGAAAATTAACGAGCGCCTATAAGGCAGCACACACATTGAAATCATGCAGATCGATCCTTTGGCCGAGTATTACTTTCAACATGAACCACAGACTATTTGTGGCCAAGAGGTTAAAGCAATAACCGAAGAATATGTCGATAACTATCCCTCCGTGGTTGATCGTTTCTTCACACGCTATTACTATATGAAAAAAAGTGGCGATCAATCTACACCTTGCAGTACACCTTACCAAGTACTGTTTCACTCAAATCGCATTTGCTTGATTTGTCTCGCACCTGAACATCCGGCATTCAGCAAGGGAATTGCTAGCATTAATTTCGATATTGGACAAACAGATCGTGCCAAGAATACCGTCAAGGGAAAGGGAAAAAAGGGTGGCATGGTTCTACAACATGACTCTACATTAGCCCTACTGACCACAAAATCGGGAGAAGTTTATAAGATTCCAAGTTGTGTACGAAGTAAACTGGTTGAAGTGAATACAAAATATTCCGAAAATCCCGAAAGTTTATTGACTGCTGAAGAAGGGGCAGGTTATTTTGCCATAGTACTACCCAAACCGGAACATTGTGAAGATATTAAGGCTAGCCTTATGACTCAGGAACAATATGATGAATACCGAAAGAATGCAAGTGAAAAACCAGAAACTCAGGAAACGCAATGATACAACTGTTCTCACACAACGACAACAACAACATACTGACTGTATTTATAAAAATACTATAAGTTTTTAATAAATGTGCGTTATACTTAGCTGTAGATAAATTCTGAACATTTATTTTGGTCCATACGCCATTTTTGTGTTTTTTGAGTTAGGAGTCATTTTTTCTATCGCCCTATATTTTTTACTCACTATTTTACGTTCTTTCGATTACAATATGTAAATTACTCTCCTTCCATACCGATCCTCTTTGTGGTCAATGTAAACAAATACGAAAACATATTAAAACAAAAGTGGATATGGACCAAAATGCCATGTACAAAAATGTTTATAACTTTCTTATTTGTTAATGGTATGACATAGAAAAGCATGAGAATCATACAAAAGCTGCTGCGAATCCTACCGAATTAAAAGTGTGTAACTCTTTAGTTCCGTTTTTACTCAAGCAGTAAATTTCGTTTTTCTTCGATCATAAGAAATGGCGTATGAAACATCAAATAAATGACTTAACTGTGAATTGAAGGACTGGTTTTTTTGTTTTGTGTTAATGGGGCTCAATACCAAAAGTTGCCTATTTTATGGGTGAAATTCAAAATGATGTAACAACAAACAAATATAGTTTTTAAAAAAAATCACAAAATAATTTATTTTTTTTATCTAAAACGTGCGTTATTATTTGTTTAACTAAAATAATTCAATTCATAAGAATGCTTGGAAACCATTAAATTGGGTCCATTACTTGAAACCACTTTATACCGTTATTATGCATCTCCTATAAAAACTTTAAAAAGTGAGTTTCATCATTTTGGATTGGAGGTGACGATATATTCTTTTTAATTTAATTTAATTTATTTGTTTTCATCAGAGTAACCGAGCATATAAGGCCATATATGATTACAAAATACGACAATAAATATTCTACTCGAAAATCTTAAATATATATAATGTATCAATAGACTCAATTATAAAATAATACAAAAAACAAGAGTTTTAAAAAAGCGTAACTAAATTCCTCCTAACTTCCACAGTATTTATAAGCAGTTATACTGAAATCAACAATAGGAAAAACTACTCACTGTGAAAAAAAATATATATGCAAAAAAACAACTCAAATTATAACAAAAAAACATTAGACATAAAATACAAGCATAATAATTGAATGCAATAATAAAAGAAAATAAGGGAAAATAAAACAATTTTGAGGCGATTGAAGATAAGAAAACAAGAGTTATAAATATCAGTCCTACTACTCACTCAAAACCTACTCTAACAGGTCATATCATCAATTTTAGGCAATAATAACATTGGAACAATAAAAAAACAAAAACTAAAATGAATGAAAAAAAAAAAATTTCAAAATCAAAATTCATGAAGCTGAACATATTGATAGAGCTTATCCTTGTATGTGCTAACTGAATAATTGAAAGTTTTAAGCGACACAGGCAGATTGTTGTATATACGTGCTACTCTCACAAGAAACGACCTCTCTATAATTATAGCTAACCTTGGAATAACAATTTGTGTATTTCTTGTCGACCTACCAAAACTGAAAAGGTCCAACATAAATTGCGGGGTTTGCAATCTGTGCACTTTATAGAAGTGCAACATATTTCTTATTTTAACGAAGTTAGCAAAGGTACAACCAAGAAAATCTGTTACACATTGCGAGATGTGATTATGCCACCTCACATTATATGCATATCGCATAACTTTGTGGAACAACAACCTCACCCTTTGCATAATGTAACCAACACAACCTGAAAATACCTCAATACAATACAAAAAAATAGGCATTATCAACGCATGAACCACACGAATCTTAATACTACGCGGCATGCCCAAATCCAGGTTGTATAATTTTCGTAAAAGAAAGTTAACTCTGGAAATTAATGAGTTTACATGCAACTCAAAAGATAAATTATTATCAAGGATTACACCCAGACACTTAAAATTGCTTACAACATCTATAGCTGTGCTACAGATGGAAACAGAAATAGCATCTGTAGGTATATTGCCGAAAAACATTACCTTGGTTTTAGAGGCATTAATTGACAGGCCATTATTGTTCATCCAATTAACTAACAAATTAACAGTGAAGTCAATTGTACTCTGCAAAACATCTAAAAACACAAAATCACCATTAAACAAGATCTGCAAATCATCAGCAAATGCATATGCAATACTATTTCTACCAACTATACGATTGAACAAGTCATTAACATACATAATAAATAACAAGGGACCCAAAACTGATCCCTGTGGAACACCACTACTCACCGGAAGGACACTAGACGAACAATTCTTACCAGACACATACTGTTTCCTACCAGACAAATACGAATACATTAATCTGCAAGCTGTTGAGGAAAAGCCAAAGTGGCAGTAAAGCTTTTCAACTAATATACTATGATCAACTCTGTCAAAGGCTTTTTCAAGATCCAGTGACAACAGCACACAACAGCCACCCTCACTCACTCTCTTCCTAACATTATCAGTTAAACCAAGAAGTAGAGATGTGGTGCTACGATTTCGTCTGAAACCAGACTGACTGTCATGCAATAGTGACATACCATCTAAATATCTGATCATCTGGATTTTCATTATGTGTTCAGCCATTTTTGACAAAATTGGCATAATAGAAATTGGCCTAAGATCACTACTATCTTTATTCTTCCGAATTGGCACAATTTTAGCCACCTTCCAATCCTCCGGAAAAACCGATGTAGTCAACAACGTATTAATAATATGAACCAAGTGAGTACCAATATGTGGAAAGATAAGCTTTAAAAATCGCAGTTTAAACCCATCATAGCCCACAGCGGTTGACTTGATCATACCAAATGCTTCAACAACTTCAGAGTAATCAACAGCACGAAACGAAAAACCATCATGAACATTAACAGGTATATACGGAACACTCAAACTGCTATGTGTCTGATTCGCTACAAAATCACGATTTAACTGATCAACATCTACAACTTGGACTTCATCACTATCATCACACACGCCATTCCTGTTGAGAACTGACCACATTTGCTTGGGAGACTTATCGGCGAAAAGGCTTTTATGTGTCAATCTTTTTAATCGTCTAATAACAGTTTTTGCGCGATTTCGACACTTGCAGTAAGCTCTCCAGTTTTCCAAACTTTTTTCATAAATATAAGTTCTGAAAGCAAGGTCACGTAGCGACATGTGATATCGAATTTCGGCAGACTTGAACCAATCACCTGTATCTATTTTACATGCACATCTCTTAACAGGAATAGTGGAGTGTATTCGTTGAAGATTCAAATTCAACACATTTAACTGCACATCAACATTGGAAGTTACATATATACCATGAAAACTACACAAATTTACAGCTTCTTCTATGAAAACTGGAGTAAGGGAGTCATAATCTGGAAATTCATAATAATGACGAACATAACGACAGACAACTTCAAGAGATAAGAATATAAACGAATGGTCAGAAATACCTGGAGTGCAAAATTGATTAGAGAAGCGCAATAATTCTGGACATGACAATAAAAAAAAATCTAACAGTGAAGTTGATTCGTGGGCTACATCATAATGAGTGGGCATGGCGTTATGTACAATGCTGAGATTTAGCCTATTGCACATACTCCTTACCATAGTGCACTTAGTGATATCAAACAAATTATTATTGAAGTCGCCCATAATAACAATATTATTGTACCTAACTGCTAATTCTGAAATTTGCTCCTCCATAGAAGAAATATCTCCATGAGGAAGATAAACCACTCCCACTAACAATACCACTCCCACTAACAATGTTATTCCGTTGAAAACCATCTCACAAAAAATAAATTCAACAACACCATATAGAGTACTTTTACAAACAACCTTATGCCTAATGCTCCGGGATACATACATAGCAACACCACCTGCCCTCATATCAGGGCGATCACTCCTGTGGCAAACATAATTCGAGACCTCTACAGCACTAGTGGATATCGAGGACTTTAGCCACGTTTCAGATACTCCAAACACATCCAAATGTCCACCTTCCAATATGCTTCTAACCTCATGAATTTTATAGGAACCGCTACTCAATTTAAAACTACGTAAATTAATATGACCAATATTTAAATTATTCCTAAAATTGCTCAATTGGGATGACAAAAACCTGTTATCACTTATAACATCGCCTAAATTAGTAATCATTTTTAGAACAATTGACCAGAAAATATCATTAACAATTAATATATGATAAAATACAGAAATCTATAAAACGCCAAAAAATCACAAAAATGTTTGCAGGGTTAGTTTATTTTTTCAACAGTTTATGTAAACATATATGTAAATACTATCCCGAGGAAAAAGTTTGATCTGATCAGATCTATTTAGATCCGACAAAAAAATCAAGTTGGATCCAATCGGATCTGAGAAATCGTTATATATAATTAAATCAAATTACGTTAGATAACTAACCTCTCTGATATCCTCGCAAACTTTGTGGTCAAATATCGCAAAAACAAGAGCTAACCTAAAAAACGGTAGCATCACTGGATTCAGCAAGGTCGAAATAGGAATATCCTTATGGTCTCCTTTCTGTTACATTTGTGTCCATTTCGAGCACAATGGAATCAGAGATATGTAGGTAGACAGCGGGAGCGTCCGATCATATACATACAGGGTTGCCCATATTCGACGGACCCATGTTTTTTTTGGGCCCATTCCAATCGACGAGGCTTGTCCGCAGGCAACAATCTTTGCGTCAATTGAATTTTGTACGGGAACAAATGCAAATCAACGCGAATAATCCGTTGTAAAGTGGACCGAGCCATGCCCAACTGCTGAGAACGGCGTTTTTGGGATGTTCTTGGGGACCTCTCAACACTGGCTCGTACGGCAGCGATATTCTCGGCCGATCGCCTTGGTCGACTTTTATTTGGCCTCTTCGGATTAGAAAGAGCCTCACCAGTCGAAAATTTTTCGTATAAACGCTTAATGGTGTTCTTAGAAGGCGCACTTCTCACATTTTTTAATATTTTAAAAGCACGTTGAGTTTTCACAATTGACTTCTTCTGTTGAATGTAAATTTCAACTATTTCGCGTGGCGTGTATTGTTCCATGGTAAAAATCTGCTTGGACTGACGCTTCAAACGCGGTATGTCATTAAGCGATCTGACATCTCTGTCAAAAGTTATGGCGTTGCCAGATGGGTCCGTCGAATATGGGAGACCCTGTATGTATATGAAATTTGAAATGTATACTAAAGAATTCATTAGCAAACATCAAATTGTTGCACAGATATAAGAAGGTACAAATCTTTATTAAATTTAATTTCAATTTCAATTCATTTATTTATTGTAATATACAAAGCCTATAAGGCCAATTTCAAAATATTACGTAGAATAAAATTTTACCTGTTTTTATAATAGAAAAATTAATACATATATTAACAATTTGTTTAATCTAATATTTAAATAATATATTCGACTTAATGGCTCCCCAGCCAATAGAAGTATAAAAAAGTAAAAGTAAATTAATTTGGGCCCGTTAACAAAAATAATAAAGATTACAAAAATAATAAAGATTACTGAACTATATTGGTAAAATATTGTACACAATTACGTCTGAAAATATAAACAGAGAGTGAAAAAGAACGTAAATTTAATGGAAGACAGTTCCAAGCTCTTGCAACTCTTATAAGAAATGATCGTTCATATATAGAGGAGTTACAGCGTGGCAAAATTAATTGAGGATTTCTCGTCGATCTAGAGAAACTAAAGTGTCTCCTAAGCAATGGTGGTGAATTTGAAACGATTATCTTGTAAAAACATTGTAAGATTCGAAGATTTACATATGTCCTGAATGGAACTCCAAGGAACTGTATTACATGTTGAGATATGTGATCATATCTACGCAAACCATAAACATATCGAATGATCGTATGGAGAATTCTCTCAATTCTGATAATATTACCAACTGTAGTACCAGATACAACTTCAATACAGTAGTTAATTTATGGCAATAAAGATGCAAACGCAATTTTACGTCTTATATGAAGTGGCAAAAACAAGTTTGTACTATGTAACCTCCGCAACAAAAACACAGTCCTCGAGGTTATAGCATTAATATGACTAGAAAAGTCGAGCTGTCTGTTAATAACCACACCAAGGCACTTAATTTCGTCCACAAATTCAATAGAGTTACCATTCACTTTGATGTCAATATCAGGCTGATGTCTCGTATGTCCAAAAAACATTGCCTTAGTTTTGTTTGCATTCATACAAAGGTCGTTATTTAGAATCCAAACATAAAGAGAATCCAAAGTAGAGTTTGCAACTGTTTCAACACTTTCGACGGTATTACCCCTGAATAGGATATGAAAATCATCTGCATATAGGAATGGGTTGCAGTTATTAAGGTTGATAGTACTCGAAATATCATTAGTATATAATATAAATAACAATGGACCCAAAATAGATCCCTGCGGAACTCCGCATTCCAATGGAAGTATTTCAGAGTCCACCCCATTAAATGAAACATATTGATTACGTCCTGATAGATATGATGATATAAGTTTAGAGGCTGTACACGAAAATTTAAAAATTTTAGTTAATTTGGAAACTAGCCGAAAGTGATCGATCCTATCAAAAGCTTTAGACAAGTCTAGACTCACAAGAACCCCATATTCACCCTTATCTACCATATGCCTAATACTATCCGTCAGATGCAATAAATGGGTAGTGGTATTAAATCCCTTTCGGAAACCATATTGATAGTCAACGAGCATTTTATTGTCATTCAAAAACTGTAATATGGAGTCATGCATTATATGTTCAACTATTTTAGAAATTGATGGTAAAATGCTAATTGGCCTCAAATTATCCACTGTAGAAGTACCTCTGATCTTCGGTACAGGCACAACCCGAGCAATTTTCCAGGCAGAAGGAAACGAAGAAGATGTGAAGATGAAATTAACCAAGTGAAGCAAATGACTAGATATATAAGGGAAAGCTAGCTTTAAAAACTTGATGGGTATACCATCAACGCCCACTGATGTAGTTTTTATACGATTTAGGGATCTTAGGATATCAACTTCAAAGATACAATCAAATGAGAACGTTCTATGAAAATTCGAGTCAGAAATTACATCAGTAGATTGTTGAGAAGTAATAGAATGACAAATAAAATGATCGTTGATACTGTTTACATCAATATCTGGCATATCCGCTTTATCTTCCAGACAACACTTCCGAAGTGTTCTCCAAACTTGGGAGTTATCCATATTTTTAAATGCCCTAATACTATGTTGCCTTTTTTCCTTTCTCGTAATCGCCTTAGCCTTATTTCTGTAAAAACGGTAAGTAGCCAAATTATTATCCGATGGATATTTTAGATATTCTTTATAAGCAATATCCCTTAGGGATCTAGTTAGGATAATTTCTTTTGAATATATGCGAGATTTGTGCACAACATTGCGCTTAATCAAAGGTACAAAAGAGAAAAGTTCACATATAAGATATCCTAAAATAGAAAGTTTCAAATCAACATCGGAAACAGCATAAAATTGATCGAAATTAAAGTTCTGCAGGTAGCCGAAAAACCCGTACTTGAGATGAAAATTTCAAATTTTCCGGGTTACTGACTAATATGTAATCAATTAAGGATGAAGAAGCATGCGAAACATCAAAATGCATTGGTAAAGAATTATGACGAATAGCGAGGTTTAATCGATGACAAAGAGATCTCATAGAATTCGATCTACTGAAGTCGAATAGGTTACAGTTATAGTCGCCGACTATGACTATATCTGCGTATCTAGTGAGAAGTTCACTATGGGTCTCTTCAAAAGCATCTATGTCACCATTGGGAAGATATACTACTCCAAAAAGTATTTTCGAAGCGCCATTGCAAATTTCTATGAAAAGAGATTCACAAAGCCCATACAACAATGAACGGGAAACAACCCTACATTTGACACCAACACTGACGTATATTCCGACACCTCCTCCTCTTAACCCTGGACGATCATTTCGAAAGAAAGAAAAACCAGGAATTAATACCGAGCTGGTGGAAACATAAGGCTTAAGCCATGTTTCAGATATTCCAAAAACATCAATTCCACTATCAAGTAATAAATTTTTAAGCTCATCAAATTTCGTGTTATAAGAGGATGGACGGATACTTTGACAATTTTGATGTCCAAATGACAATTTATCATTATAGTTGTTCAGAAAATTCTTTATATAGGAACCATTGTTAACGACTGGGCCAATATTATCGTTATAAATCATCTATTACATTCCAAAAAGTTTTGCTGGGGAACCATAAGACGGAAAAATGTATAATAATTGCAAAAAATATTTGAATACAAAACAAAATTATTTATATAAAATTCAAGATTAAAGCTAATCATAAATTTGAATAAAAATAAAAATTAGCGAAAAAGAAGAGTTATGATATGAGATCAATTAAAAAAAAAATATTTAGAAATATATCAATGCCTTAAATGAGTTTAATACAGTCTTTATACCCAACATTAACCACAGAGCCATCCAAATGCGTCAACTTCACCATCGGTTTATCGGAGTGAACAAGCCAGTATTTCGATATCTTCTTCTCCTTCAGAAGGCGTTTGCACAAAGCATTCAGTTTACTATTTGCGGGTGTCATATGATCATTTAAATAAACCCTGCTGGTGACATTGCATTCCATTACATCCTTCAGACACAAAGATTTGTTTTTAAAATATTTCCTCATTATTGAGTCTCGAACGGGAACCGAATTAAATTTGACAACAACAGATTTACCCCGGTTTATATAAAACACATTGTGGACATCGCCTTTAGATACAGGAATATCATAAAACTTCCCAATTGCAATAACACAATCATCCAGATTTCCCAGCCCTTCCGGCAAGCCATTCACAACAATATCAGCACGGTTTAGTTTTCTATGTACAGCATTACTTTCAATTTCCATTTGAGTGAATTTAGTCAAAGATGCAGATTCTACCATTTTAATGGCATCATTGCAGTGTGATGTCTTTTTAAAATTGAATTATTTGCCCATTGTAAAAAAAACACTATTTATGTTTTAAATGATATTAGTTATTTTTAGAGCCCGACCGAAGTCGGATTTTAAGGCCGAAGCCGTAGCCGAACTTCGGCTAAAATTACAAACTTCGGCCGAAGCCGTAGCCGAATGTTTTATATTTGTTAAAGATTTTTTTACTTTGCACCAAGAATTTTTTTTTTTTTTAATCAGTTTATGTCTACTGCTTACGTATTTATTTACTTAGCACATAAAATTAAAAACTTTAATGACAAAGAAAATATTTTTTCTGAATTGATACCTTGCATACCATTTTTTTAACTTGAATACAGGTGCTCCGCAGCATAAAACACTTATCTCTAGCACACTTGGGTACAAGAACTTTTCTGCACCCTTTTCCAAATTTTTGAAACGTCTCGAGTTACAGTTTAAAAAATATTATTGATTCTTGGACACAATGGCTCCTTATTATCAATCTTACAACTAGTACAAGAATGCTTGCACTAGTTCGAGAGCTTTTAGGTGAGGAACTGAGTCATATTTTTCTTTGTCCTTCCTTCCTTTGATGTCCTTTCTCCAATTATTTTTGTAGTATTTTCCACTTCCGTACACTTCGCTGCTCTTATGAAGATTTACATCATAGAATTTTCTTTAACAATACATATATTTCTATTTTTTTGTACTCTTTGAACAAATATTCGGCCTTCGCCCAAATTCGGCAGATTTTGTGGCCAAATGCCGAACTATGGCCGATTATCCCATTTTGGCCGAAGCCGTAGCCGAACGTTCGGTCGGGCTCTAGTTATTTTCATTTTCTTTCAACCACGAAATTTAAAATGTGGTAAAAAAAAGAAAACAAACATATTGCCTGATCTCTGGTCATTTATAGCTCCTGACAGGGGAATGTTCTTAAACCTACTTTTGTGTAATATGACATTTCTGTAGAGTAATATATTTTTTTAAATTGAGAAACGAGTTTAGAATATTCATCAGAGCGACATTACCACTTAAAAATTAAAAGCTCATCTATACACACAATAAATTCTTTAAACTCATCAGAGAACACATTGACTTGGTTAGTCATGTCGCAATTTACATAACTACGATGCTTTATTCAATATGACGTCGAGAAAATCGCACGTGTCAACATTTTAGTGCAAAAAGAAAAAAATTAAAAGAAATACTTATATATTATTATTTTAAAAACCAAGTACGCAGTTTTGCCAGTAATACGTATAATTATAGAAGAAAAATAAAATATTGAATATAAGTTGCATTGTTACCCCACAAGAATTTTGTGTTTATTGAAGTTGCTTATAAGCATCTTTGGTCCACGGTGATAGCAAAAACATTAAAATCGAAGGGCTTTGTGAAAGAGATATAGAAGCCATTCTAGAGTTTCAATGGGACGAGTCTTCTTCTGAAGAGTGCGAAGATGATGAGGAAGAGTTTTTGGAGACAGGTTTGAATGAAATTTTGGAGAAAGGTGTGAAAAACGAGAACGATTTACTAGAAGTTGTCACCACTGAAGAACCTGTTGAGAAGTATCCAGAGAGTTCAGAGCGTCTTGTCATTGAAAAAATAGACTTGTCTTCATTGCGATGGAGGAAAAAGCCCTTTGATGTAATAGACATGCAGGGGACACAGCCGTTAGAAGATGTCCAAATGGTGAATAGCCCTATACAATATTTCAGTTCATTTTTTGACGATGCAGTGATTGAATGCATTGTAACACAGACCAATTTATACTCAAATGTTCCAAGGAAAAAATACGTCGTTACTTGGGGGTTTTGTTATATTTGGGTGTGATTCAGCTTCCGAATTACAAAATGGCATGGTCCCAAGAGCTAAAGTTGACTGCAGTAACCGATTCGATGACACACCAAAAATATAAAAAAATAAAGAAATTCCTCCATTTCTCTGACAAATCGAAGCAACCCAAAAATGCTGATGATAACTATGATAAGCTGTACAAAATTCGTAAAATTTTATCGATGCTCAAAGACAAATTCAATTGTTTTCCTCAAGAAGAACACCAAAGTGTTGATGAGCAAGTTAAAGCATACAAAGGTAAGTTAAAACTTTTACGTTGCAAAAAAGGAATATTGTTGACTCCTGTACATTACATTTTTAGGAAGATCAGTATTCAAGCAATATAATCCCGCCAAGCCCCATAAATGGGGAATGAAAATGTTTAACCGAGCAGGTTCATCGGGAATTATATATGATTTCACGCTCTATGTTGGTGAAGGAACTTGTCCCTCATATGGACTTGGGATATCATCTGACATCGTCTTATACTTGTCATCATCGGTCCAAAAATTTAAAAACTACAAGCTGTATTTCGATAACTGGTTTACCTTGGTCAGTCTTCTTGTATCCCTGAAAGAAATGGGTATATTTTGTATTGGTACTGTCAGAAAAAATCGAATGGGCAATTGTGAATTGAAATCCGAATCAGATTTAAAAAAGCTTGGTAGAGGATCTTACGATATGAAGTGCGAAGTCAACCATGGGATTTCCGCAGTTCGTTGGTTAGACAACAAAGCGGTACAGTTGTTATCTACATTTGTTGGAGATGAGCCAATGGGAACATGCCGTCAATGGAACTCAAAAGAAAAATAATTTATTGATGTTGCGAGACCAGCAATTGTATCACAATACAACAAGCACATGGGAGGAGTTGATCTCTCCGACATGCTTATGGAGCTCTATAAAATTAATCATCGCTCTGCTAAATGGTACATGCGAATATTTTACTGGTCTTTGGGAACGGCAGTAACAAATTCCTGGCTTTTGTATCGCAAGCATCTCAAAGTAGTGGAGCCGAACGCAAAACATATGCCACTCATAAAATTTCAGATGGAAATAGCAAACGAGTTTCTAAACACTGCACCAACCTCCCTGGTACAAAGGAAAAGAGGACGATCCAGTGCAACTATTTTGGAACAACAAGAAACAGCTTCAGCTCCGTTATCTCCCTCTTCTTTTGCATCCAATTCCAGTTCTTCCAAATTCGAAGAGATATGATGAAAGCGGTCATTGGTTGGTATGGGGGAAAAAGGGTCGATGCCGACTATGCAAAACGGGAACACCTCTATCAAAATGTGTGAAATGTGGTGTTCACCTATGTTCCAATACAAGTAAAAATTGTTTTCTATCCTATCATACTGTCATTAAAGATTCGTGAAGAATAAATAAATAAAGAATCATTTGTTTTTTTTATATAAACTTGTTTTTTTGTGTCATGAAATATTTCCTCAACGGCCCAAATTTGCTTATAAGCAACTTCCAATATCTACTTACTCTGTAACTCAAGAAGTGTGAAATCTTCAACAATCCTTAATTTAGTTCTAATAACCATTAGTATCATGAAAAAAAAATTTTCTGACACTTGGTTCAGGAGCGGGGCCGAAAGGGTTAAAGATCGCTTAAGCTGTTCAAAAGCAATTACAAATTTCGTAAAAACAAAATTTAATTTTTCTCAATTTTTTAAATTTGAAAACCCCAAAAAAATTTTGTAAAGAAAGAATTTTTATAAAATTATTGATAGCGACTTCTTATTTTTCCATTTAGCTAATTGTTTAAAGATTTAGGCAAAATCAAAATTTCATAGGTTATTATTAACAAGTAAAAGAGAACGCTGCAATTTTTAGCCAAATTGTAGGTCTCAAATCATTTAGCCAAACTCTTCATCTGGAAAATGTGGCATTTATGGCTTAAATTTGCATATTTAAGAGCTACAACAAAATATAATCAGATTTCTATACATTTTATTTATAATAGAAATTTTCAGCCAAATTGCTTAGAAAAAGTGGTGTTTATTGCCTAAAAAGCATTTTTGGAAGCGACATCTATATGTGGAATGAAACAAAATATGAACTGTTTTAAAAAATTTTACTGCGATGAATTCATGTCTAAATAAAATACCAACTACAAAGATGCAGTAAAAATGCTTAGAAAATGAGGAATTTATGGCTTAAATAAGCGTATTTTGGAGCGACCTTTATAGTTGCTGTGATGAATTCTTGTCAAAATAGAATACAAACTGCAAAGTTTCAGCTTTAAAAATGTGGTATTATGGCACAAAAACCGTATTTTGGAGCGACCTAGGGGAGCTATATCAAAACATTCACCGATGTGGCCCCATATGACAACCCCAAATGACCTGCAACTATAAGAAGTATTTCTACCAAATTTGATCAACCTAGCTCTATTAATATGGACTGGATTTCAACAGGCAGACAGACGGGCATGGCTAAATCGTCTTAGAATTTCACGACGATCAAGAATTTACGAGTATATACACATGTGCTCGCAGATCAATATTTCAAGGTGTTGCAAACGGTGGAGGGTATAAAAATACAGACCCTCCAGTAAAAACGATTTTTTTAAAATATTAAATTTTTTTCTAATTTTTATACCCTCACTTTAGTGTGACGAGGGTATATATCATTTGCTACGGAAAAAAGTGTAACACGTCGAAGGAGTGACCTAAGACCCCAAGTATGTTCTGAGGAAATCCGTTTTGGGTCATTTTAAGTCGAATGAGCAATGTCCGTCCGTCTGTCTGTCTGCTGGCTGGTGCGCACGATAACTCTCGAAAAGAGTAACCGATTGACCTCAAATTTGGTATGTGGTAATATTTTTTTCTATCTCCGGCTAAGTTTAGAAGATGGGCCATATTGGTCAACTCCTTCTAGTACCTCCCCCACAAAGGGTTAAAATGTTGTGAAATATTAATTCTTTAATAACTGCTATACTACTTATTCGAATCTTTTGAAATTCCACATATAGTATTAGCTTATTAGTCGCTATCAACTCGAGAAAAAATGGGCGAAGTCGCCACGTCCCTTTTGGTACCTCCCACACAAATGCACCATTTTGCACCAATAGTTAACAGCTTATAACATTAATAACAGTGTATAAAAATACTTAATATACAATACTATACACAGAATACAGTTTAGTTGCCTCAAGCGAATTGTTTGCCAACCAAATTTTGGTAGTTCTGTCAACTATCATGCGATTCCATCAGGACAACCAAAATTTTGTTTCTGACATACTTCTGCTTCCATATTGACAACGATCATATTTGGTTTGTTGTAGGTTAACACAACCAACTGTTTTAATAAATTGGTTGTTCTGACAATTTGTCAGTCATATACATACTATCGACAGTTAATTAAAAACAGTTTTCATTAATTTTTATTTTACTTTTTGAAAAAAAAAAACACCAAACAATTCATAACAAAATTAAAAATCCCATATTACAAATTCATCACTATATTTGACAAAAATTTTAGTACACGAAAAAAAACACAAAACTTTTATGCAAATATCGCTTAATTCTGTGCTTTCAATTTTATGATTGTTGCTTTTATTTATGTAAAACATTTTGCACAACATATTCTGCATTTCGCACATTATTATTCGCACAAAATTATATTTGACTACACATACTGTTCTTGAACAAAATGTTGAAGATTTATTTATGTCGAATAATTTTATTTTTTGTTTGTCATATATCACGAAAATACAACACAAAATAAATGTATTTTGGGTTGTATTTCCCAAAATACATTTAATTATTCTACATTTGGGAAATTATTGGTATAACCAAAAAACGATTATTTATTAATATTTTTTCTGTTGAAGTAACCAATTATTCTTTGCCATAATAATCGCCCTTATTCCAGTTGGCGTCGTCGACGTCGTCACTTCATTTTCGTCATATCTATGAAGTTTTAGCTTTGTCATCTTTACGCCAAAACGAATGTTTTTGGTATCCATGAACTAACAAAAACCCTTTTTATAACTTAAAAATATTTGAAAAAATTTCAAAATTTATGAAGTCGTCAATCTAAACAGTGTCGACTAAGAATCGAAAGTCGACGACGCCAACTGGAATAATGGCGAATATTTGGTCTATTGTTACAATTTCTGTTGTCAAGTATAAAACATTGGTTGTCACAACCAAAAATTGAACATATGGTACTATAATGAAAGTTTAAAATTGGTTGCCACAACTAACCGAGTGTCAATGAAAAAAACAATCTTAATTCGATTGATACAACTATTGATTTAGTTGCAAGCATTTTCATTTGATCATATCCATGTTATTATTGTTGTTTCATATATTTATATATAAATACAACCGACACACGGTGTAGGCAATATACTTTTTGTTGCTAGTACTATTTTTTTATTGTTACAATCGAATTCCAATCAATTATTTTCCTGGGTGTACATTTTGTATACCAAAAATGTAAAAATACCAGGTGTGTAATGAAATCATTATATTGCGGTATATTCTAACTATCTCACCATTGAAATGACCGTTCAGCGGGTTCTATAAATTATAACATTATATTAAAATTTCCGCAGAATATTGTCGTTTGACGTGATGAAATTGTTGTGTAACGTCCGCAACAGACGAATTTCTAGCTTTTAGATGAACCATGAAGTGTTTTATTCTAATAAGAACTATTTTAATATCCTAAAATATTCCTCTTTCTTTAATGTAGTTCGATTTTTCTGATTACTATGTAAACTTAGCTAAGAAAGATGCAAATTCACGTTAACTTGAAAACCTACTTCCATTTTTTTAACGTCCGTAACGGACTTTCGCATTCATCAAAAGTATTTAGGTAAATATTTAAATGTAAATTCAAAGAACTCTGAAATAATTGTTGTTGCTGAAGGTTATATAGTTGCCGATATAATAATAAGATGTTCGTATTTACATAATTAAATCTATTTATTATTACTAAAACTAGTTCACAAAATCTTACGAAGTAATACTAAAAATGCTAGAGCTGAGTGCGAAGACTTTTCTTGGAATCAGCTGTTGTTTTCTTCCCCTCTGGTTCGTTACCAAGTTGCCAGATTGTCTGTCATTCGAACACGGCGGTCTCGGTGCTGCCACAGTCATATGAAAATATTGCATTCAGAGCGCCAACGGGATGAACATTAGTAAAACAAAATGCGTACAAATGTAACGTCCACAACCCATTTTTTGCCCATATGCTAAAAATGAAAATAAACTAAATACTATAAAATTTCAGTGGCATATGGGCAAATCTCAGAAACAGTCCACCAACCAAAACATTTTCAAATTGATCCAACTTTAGTTTGGTTAATAGAATATAAGACTGGATGTTAAAAAATATTTATGGGTGTCCATTATACAAAAAATATTAAAAAATGGTTCCTCACATCATATCTCTTAATTTTATTAGAAAAAAATACCTTTTTACTGTGTTTTTTTTATCATTATTTGTAGTGGTAAAATAGATAACCCATAACATTCATTCATAAACATATAAAGGATTTTCCAACAAGAGGTGTTATTTTGGTATTCAAAGAAAAATGCCATTTTTTGAGATAAATGATCGGATGTTTATTTCATAATAAAGAGGAAGGTATGCCGTTAATAATGAAAAACAACATCAGCCAAATGGCCACCACGACCACGCTTACAGGACCATATCCTTTTCATGAAATTTTCCATAACCAAATCGCAAAGGGACTGCCCTCTATGTCTGCGATAGCCTCACGAATTCTATCTTTGAGGTCTTGAATCGACGCTGGGCTGCTGGCGTAGACCTTATCTTTCACGTGGCCCCAAAGGAAGAAGTCGCAAGGTGTTAAATCACAAGATCTCGGTGGCCAATAGTGATCACCTCTTCGAGAGATAACACGGTACGGAAACTTTTCCCGTAACAGAGCAATGGTTTCGTTGCTTGTGTGGCACGTAGCGCCGTCTTGTTGAAAGTAAAAGTTGTCCAGATCAATACTATGCAACTCCGACCATAAAAATCATTAATCATCTCTCGATAGCGCGATCCATTCACCGTAACTGTTGATGCAACCCCATTTTCGAAAAAGTAAGGCCCAATTACCCCGCCGGACCATAAACCGCACCAATCAGTAACACGTTGAGGATGGAGAGGCTTCTCAACAATAACTCTTGGGTTTTCCGAGCCCCAGATGCGACAATTTTGCTTGTTGACGTAGCCACCGAGGTGGAAATGGGCCTCATCAGTCAAGATGATTTGGTATCGTTCGTATCGTTTTTTGATCGTTTTGTATCGTTCCATGATCGCGTATTGTTCCATTTTTAGTAATGGCGTAGTTTCTACTTGTCAAATGTCAAAGAATAAAAGCTTCAAAAGTGACAGCTACCGAAATACCGGGTGATTCAAAATAGAATCTCTTGTTGGAAAACCCTGTATATTTGGTATATATATATCCACTTATATAACAACATTTTCTATATCGGTAAAATAATAACATTCAAACGATTCTCAGTCAAGTATGTTTGATCAATGTTACATTCTCAATTAAAACAGTAATTGAATCAATCAATATACATAAATATATACTCGTATACAGTATGTCAAGAGTATTTTTAACCTGCGAGAAATATACCTTCTGATGCACTTGTTTCGAAAACAAAACTATTCTGCTGTGTAACTTGCCGACTTCATAATGAAATTTAAAAGATATTGCCGAAGCCGCTGAACGGATGAAAAAGATATGTGATCGAAGTTTAAAGATACCTATGTTTGTATTCTTTAAAGACGTTGCAAAATAAACACCGTTTGGTACCGATTTATAAACTTAACGTGCATGACAAATCGCCACCGATTCGTTCATTAATTATCAACGAAACGGGGGTGATTTTTTGACCGGCGTTGAGTTATATATTGTCGCCGTAAGGTTGATGATTTTTTGTTCGGCCTTGTGTTGTTCATTGGATTTGTTATTGTCTGTTCTTAGAAGAAGAAACCACGAGGATTTATAAAGACGTGAAAAATTAAAATTAATGACGAAGAAATATAATTTAATGACCTGTTTGATATTGTGGATGATTCTCTGGGCTATGGAATGGCAAGGATAAGGTGATTGCAAAATCCAGCGACATCTTCCCATTGCAGAAATTTCTAGAATCAATAGAAATGGTGCCTATGAATATTTAACAACCTAAGCTTATAAAAATGTCAATATTTAAAGTTAATAATGAGTGTGTATGTTTTTTATAGAGCACAGGAATTAAATTTTGCAGTACATAAAGGCGAATGATACGAAGGAGACTGCCACCATCAGGGTTACGAGCTGAATTCCGAGAAAAAACAGAGGTAATACTGTGTTGCTGCACATTCGAATGTGCTTTGACGTGATTTGCTTAGTGATAAATATGCAACTATATGTCTGTTGTGTTCACGTTTTATTTACTTATAACATTAATAAATGTATTGAAACGCTAATGCTGTTTAAATGGGGAGGGGAGGTGAGGGGGTGGGATTTAGAATGGAGAGGTATCCCAGCGCGTGCTTTATTCCTCCTCAGCAAGTGCTTTAGTCGTCCCCCGCACGTTCTATAGTTGTCCCCAACACTTGATTTAAATTATCCCCAGTTGGTATTCATTTTGCAACGAAGCGTTGTTGATTTCTGATGCACTATTCATGCACCGCCTTGCTTGAATTCGTAACATACGGGGTTGGTTCATTATCATAAACGAATTTGCAAAGATTAAGCACGTATGTGCTTTGTTTTTCGCTGGGTGTAAGTGGTTCTCGACTTATGGTACAATATGTGGTTCAACCTCTCTATTTTTGCATATCGCGGTTTATCGCGAGAACTAATATCAATTAAATTTTCATTTTTTAAATTAAATCCCCTTTTAGACTGAGAATTGTATTATCCCATATATCCAAACCGACTGCGCCGCAAAAAATGTCGAACAGTCGACTTTGATTTGGCTTAAATATTAAGCATTTTCATTATTTTTTTTATATAAAAAATCCAGAAATATGTGTGGATGGAAGCAATTCTGGATCTTTTAAACACGATGTCACGTGTGAAGAACATTTAGCAGGTTCACTTAAAAAATATGAAGAAAAAATTAGGTACATTTCGGGATATAGAAGGATTAAAATAATTTTTTGATTTCTAAAGCCCTTTGACAAGGACAATAATTTTTTTAAATTACAAGTTTTGAAGTACCAGAGTCCAGAGACCAGTTATAATGACACTAAAATCGTTGAAATCGGATAACGCGTCATTAAGTTATACTCTGATGAATTCAGGGTCCTTTAAGAAAATTGTAGAGAAGATACCAACTTTGGGACGCTGTATACGAAAAACCATAGCGAATATTTGCTGAGTATAGACATCATACAAATTGTACACAATAGGAGAAAGTACCTAATTTTATCGAAATCGGAGGGGGTCGTGTTAAAAAGTTGGTCGACTGCCGTTGGAATTACCCATGATACTTTTTTAAGCAAATTATCGTCTAATTCTCTTTTAAACTTGCCTTTGAATTCGCACGACTGATAAGATTTGGGGTGAGATGAGATTGTGAGAGAAATTATTCTCCAAGAGTTCTATTTATTTCGTTCTTGTATTCCGATGTCATTCACTTTAAAATCACCTCACCGATTTCCTGGCAAACTTTGTGATCAGATATCGCGAAAATAAGAGGTAACCTAATAAACCGGCTAGCATCACAGAATTCAGCAAGGTCGAAATAGGTACATATATCCATAGGGTGTCCTTTCTGTTACATTTTTGAAAGTGTTCATTTCGAGCACATTGTAATTAGAGATAGCTAGGTAGACAGCGGGGCCGCTCAATCATATACATATGTATGTATATGAAATTTGACAAAAAATGGAGTTCCCTTTGAAATATATCTTAAAGAATTAACCCAGTAAAAAATATATGGATTAATCCATAATCGAGCAATAAAGGAGTAATGATGTGTCCATCCATTTGGAGTAATAAGCGAGCTGTCGAAACGTTTTTTTAGGTTTTGTTGTTGATGCCTCGCTTGATACTCCAAATGGATCAATGAGGGATGTATCAGTGCTTTGTTGATGTTTTTGACATAACTGTTAATTTTTGATGTTTTCGTTTTATTTGTCTATTTAGTCAGTTTACTCGTTAAGACTTAAAAAGAAAAAAGAAGTGTTCTTAAAAAAAACGCGAAAAGGTACGGGTATATTAACAAATTGTTGAAAATGTGTGAAAATTTAGTTTCTAAGCGTCATTTAAGACGACTAGTTAAAAAAGAAATTGAAAAATTCTCAAATTGTAATCGGGAGACTTTAAGTGAACAAGAGGCATCGGCCCCTAACAAAGTCGATGAATTATCAAAGGAAGATAGCCAAACGGAAAACTTTGATGTTCATTATGATACCAATTCAAACAATATCAGTGAAAAAACCCAAAATTTTGATCAGAAGCTTGCTTGTTGGGTAATTAAAAATCGCGTTTCGAACGAAACCTCCTTATTTTAGTTCCTGTAGTATTCATTTTACTTTTCTTTCTTTAATTTATATTTTTTCAGAAACAAGCAATGAAGCTATAGAAGCAATAAAAACCCTGGAAAACAAAGTAGATGTTCTCACAAATGAAGTCGAATTATTAAAGCAAATTATGTGTAAGCAGACTGTTTTATTAGAACAGGTTGCTAAACATTTACGCCCAACTTGTAGGGATCTTAAAATTTTCCCAATTAATTCTTTGGAGGAATTAAATTCGGCTGAACATCTGATTGAAACCGAGCCTGATTCAGAAGTGGTAAGACTCAGTTTTTTTATTTAATCAGTTAAACAGATATTCAAAATTCTTTGTTTTTTATTTTAATTAATTTCAGATTTCGTATATTAAATTCAAGTTTGACAAAATTAAAATTGAAAAAACACTACGCAAAATGATCGGCGAAAATATTTTGCTAAAATTAAATTGGGATGGATCAAAAAATATGATAGCCTTAAACAAATACAAATTGTTTAACTTTTATTATTTCGGTAATCACTGAATTTTTAATATCATGTCTTAAATAATATATTACCTTTTCTTTTAATTTTTTGCAGAAGCACTTAAAGACACGTATCCGACATACCCGGAATATGAAAAATCGTTCAAGCTAGCATTGAATAAGTGCAAGGCAACTGTTTACCGACAAACATACTCCTTAAAAACTATGACCTCATCAAATAAAACATAAACAATGATAGCAATTAAAAAATAAAATAAATGAATTGTTCCTTGCTTTAAAAAAAAAAAAAAAAAAAATTATACCTGAATAAGGAAAAACTGTTAACTCCTTTTATGATCTTTTAAGAGACAAAAACGATTACTCCCTTTATGCTCTTTTAGGAGACAAAAACGATTACTCCCTTTATGCTCTTTTAGGAGACAAAAACGATTACTCCTTTTATGCTCTTTCAGGAAATAAAAAAGATTACTCCCCTTGTCCTCCTTTTCAAGACCAAAGGGAGTACTCTTTTTATACTCCATAAGGAGCTCAAAAGGATTGCTCGCCTCTGCGGACATGCTGTGTAAAAAAGGAGTACAAAATGCATGAGACTCGGAGTTTTATGGAGTAATCCATTGCTCAATATTTAAATTTAAATTTGTTAAATAAATATTTTTATTGAATTAAAAAAACCAAACATATTGCCTGATCTTTGGTAATTTATAGCTCCTGACAGGGGAAGGTTCTTAAACCTACTTTTGTGTAATATGACATTTCTGTAAAGTAATATATTTTTTTTAATGAGAAACGAGTTTAGAATATTCATCAGAGCGACATTGCCACTTAAAAATTAAAACCTCATCTATACACACAATAAATTCTTTAAACATGTATATTTTCTGTTATGACGGTCTTGTGCATAATTTTCGTTTAATTGATTCTACTTCAAACGGTATATAGACAGTGACAATTCTAGCGGTGAACCGGAACTAATAGTGAATGTTTGTAAATTTATGTAATCTATGTAAATTTATGTATAGTTTTTATTTTATTAGCAAATCTATAAAAAATATGTTACAGCTTTAATTTTGATACATACTTGATGCATATATACTATGTAGATATATGATTACGACGATGGCTCAGAATATATCAGAATATCGAATATAAAAAACACCCAATAAATTAAAAATAAATAAAATCTATAATTATGTGGTTTTCACGAATAACCACTTAAGCGATTTTGAGCATTTTATGCCACATTTCAATTTGCAACTCCCACAAGAAATAAACTGGAACCCAAAACTTGATTTTTTGACTCAAAGTGTTTTTTTTTGTAATATACCTTTAATTGGAATACTGGTTTAAAATTACATTAATAAAATGAAATGAAATTGTTCTATTAACATTGGAAAATTATCAGAAAAAATTATGCTCATGAATCGTATCTGGATGTTTGGCGTAGCACTTGTCCTTAACGGCTCCGTACAAAAAATATTCCAACGGAGTCAAATACAAGTTGCGAGGCGGGCGTAGTTCAAAAATCAACCGCTAGATGGGCCACCCGTTATTTCGTCCATAACTTTTAGAAATATTGAGTCCCTAAATATCCAATTACAGTTTTGGATGTGTGAGGAACAGGTGCATATTCCGTGCAAATTTGAAAAATGAGGGGATAGCAATATCGTTTAATTAAAGTTTGAAAAAAATCGTAAAAATATTTCCAATCTTTTAAAAAAATAACTTTGTAAAGATTGGTTAAGCCGCTCAAGAGCAATTACAAATTTCGTAAAAACCAAAAATGCATTTTTATACCCTACACCACACTGTGGTACAGGGTATTATGACTTTGTGCATTTGTTTGTAACACCCAAAAGGAGAAGAGATAGACCCATTGTTTATTATACCGATCGACTTGTAATCACTTTCTGAGTCGATTTAGCTATGTCCGTCTGTCTGTCTGTCTGTCTGTAGACGTATTCTTGTAATCAAAGTACAGGTCGCAATTATGGTCCGATCTCAACGAAACTTTGCACATATCTTTTTTTAGGCCGAAGGACGATCCCTATTGAATTTGGTTAAAATCGGTTCAGATTTACATATAGCTCCCATATATATGTACTTCCGATTTGGCATATATGCACTGTATAAGCAACATTTTGTAACCGATTTGTACAAAAATTGACAGAGAGTAGTCTCGTGATACACTTAGATACAATACAAAATTTGGGGGAAATCGGTTCAGATTTATATATAGCCCCCATATATATGTTGCACCCGATTTGACATGTAAGCGCTGTAGAAACTGTATTTTATATCCAATCAGTACGAAATTCGGCAGAAAGAGGTTTCTTATTACATAAAGGAATACTGCCAAATTCGGAGAAAATCGGTTCAGATTTAGATATAGCCCCCATATATTGTTAGCACCGATTTGACATTCAAGCGCTGTAGAGACTGTATTTTATATCCGATCACAGCGAAATTCGACAGAAAGAGGTTTCTATTTTACATGAATGAGTATTCAGGGAAAATCGATTCAGATGTATATATAAGCTCCATATATATGTTCCTCCTGATTTGGTTACAAAGCGCTATAGAAGTTGTACTTTACTTCCGATCATTACAAAATTCTCCAGAAAGATGTTTCTCAATTTAGGAACGAATATTTTAGCGATTATCGGTTCAGAATTAGGTATATCCGCATATATATGTTCTTACCCATTTACCAATTATTCCAAATTATTATCGCAATAACCCTTATCGCATTGTTAGGGAGGTGTAGGGTATTATATAGTCGGCCCCGCCCGACTTTCTGCCTTTCCTTACTGGTTTCAATTTTTAAAACTTCGAAATTCCCCTATCGATACCTCCATTCTAAACTATGCTAAGAGCGCCCCAGTTGGTAGCGTACTCGCCTATGAGTTTGGGGGTCGTGGGTCCGATTCCCTCCAGAGGCTCTGGTCTGTCGCTGCAAAAATTTAGCCATATGGTCTTTGTAACCCGGCCTTTCCCTGGACCTTATTGTTAGAATATAAATTTACTTTGTATTGTAATTCATATAAATAAATAAATAAATAAACTATGCTAAGTGCAAAAAGGTAGTTTTTCTGGAGAGGCGATCAAAGTTTGATGATTTGTATTAATTTTGTGGGGATTTCCTTTATAATGCAAATCGAATGACCTGTACTGTTTTGTGAATAACTTTTGATTGGGATGACGGATAAACACCAAATTTTGACTGAATATAATTTGAAATATTTAGAGATTAAAAATGCAATCTCCCTAAAACTATGCTAAGTCGACTTAGCATGTTTTAGAATAGAGGTATCGATATCATCTTTTAAAATTTCAAAATATTAATGATGATAATTTATTCCATTTAGCTACTCGTTTAAAGATTTAGACAGAAATAAATTTAAAGGTTATTATTAACGAGTAAAAGCGTTAAGTTCGGCCATGCCGAATCTTATATACCCTCCACCGTGGATTGCATTCATTTCTGTTACTGGAAAAATCTTTGGATACGTATTGAGCAAAACATGGAACGATCCGTTTTGTTTAGGAAAATTATTAAAAAACGAACGCTGCAATTTTAAGCCAAATTGTAGGTCTCAAATATTTAGCCAAACTCTTCATCTGGAAAATGTGGCATTTATGGCTTAAATTTGCATATTTAAGAGGTACCACTACGCGGGGACTACAACGAAATATAATCAGATTTGTATAAATTTTATTGAGATGAATTCCTGTTAAAATAGAATACAAACTACAAAGTTTCAGATAAATTGCTTAGAAAAAGTAGTGTTTATGGCTTAAACAAGCATTTTTGGAAGCGACATCTATATGTGGAATGTAACAAATTATGAACTGTTTTTACAAAATTTAACTGTGATGAATTCTTGTCGAAATATAATACAAAATGCTTAGAAAATGAGGAATTTATGGCTTAAATAAGCGTATTTTAGAGCGACCTCTATAGGCTGACTATAACAAAAAATTAACCCGATTTGTAAATTTTTTGCTGTGATGAATTCTTGTCAAAATAGAATACAAACTGCAAAGTTTCAGCTAAATTGCTTTAAAAATGTGGTATCTATCCCTCAAAAACCATATTTTGGAGCGACCTCTATAGGGAAGCCATATCAAAATATTCGCCGATATGGCCCATGTGGCAAATCCCAAACGACCTGCAACTATAGGGTGATCCATTTCGAGGTTCCCTACTTTTTTAAAGAAAAAAACACAGAAAATTCAAATTGAATGGGGAATGTTTATTACGAGGCAACACTAAGTGTTGCCTGGCTCCATCTGACATTTCCATTGGAAAGTTTGACATTTTTTAGCATAAACGTACTCAGAACCTTTTGACGTACGGCCATCATTTGTGTTGTTTACAGTGACTTGAAAAAATCAATTTGGTAAAAAAATGGAATTAACTCGTGAACATTTTCGAGCTATCATTTTTCACAACTTTCGACGTGGATTATCACGACAAGAGTGCATTGATGAACTTAAATCTTTGTATGGCGATGAAGCACCATCCTATAGCACTGTAAAAAACTGGTTTAATGAATTCAATCTCAGCTCGAAGATTCGTCCGAAGCTCGCTCAAGGACGAAGGTCGTCCAAAACGGCCAGAGAACATTGATGCCTTGCGTGAACTTATAATGCAAGATCGTCATGTGACATACCGTGAGATAGAGGCATCCTTGGACATTTCTTCCACCAGCATACATTCGATATTGCATGAACACCTAGCCGTATAAAAGGTTTGCTCTCGATGGATCCCGCACAATCGCTCAAAAAAGGCTCGTATCGGTTGGTGCAAAGAAATTTTGAAAAAATACGATCGCAGTACTTCAAAAGACGTTTATAAGATCATCACAGGTGACGAATCTTGGATCTATGCGCATGAGCCCGAAACAAAACAGCAATCGACCGTGTGGGTCTTCGAAGACGAGCCAAATCCAACGAAAGTTGTTGGTGGAAGGAGCACTTCGAAGCAAGTGGTCGCCTTTTTCTTCGGTCATGTGGCGACTGTTCCGCTTGAGCAACGTAGGACGGCCAATTCTGAATGGTACACCACAATTTGTTTGCCTGAAGTCTGCGGAGAAATTCGAAAAACGAACAAGAAAGGACGAATCATTGTGCACCATGACAATGCAAGCTCTCACTCATCGGCTCAAACCAGCGTCTTTTTGACCGGCCAAAACGTCGAACTGATGGGTCATCCGCCGTACAGCCCTGATTTGACACCCAATGACTTGTTCTTATTCACTCACATCAAGAAAAAACTGCTTGGTCAACGTTTTTCGACGCCTGAAGCAGCTGTCGAAGCGTTCAAAAGTCATGTTTTGGATGTGAATTTTCAACATACTGTAACCAAAACAAAACGCTCTCAAATGACAAAACGTTCTGAGTACGCTTATGCTAAAAATGTCAAACTTTCCAATGGAAATGTCAGATGGCGCCGGGCAACACTTATGGCGATTTCTTTTCTGCAAAAAGGTGCAACATTTTGATTGCCCTTTTCCCGAAAAATGCACTTTTCTAAAACATTTTTAAAGTTTATAAGTTGGAGTTAAGTTAAACCGGAGGTGCTACATTACTTCGACTTTAAAGGTGTAAATATTTTCTCGTATTTCACGTCGACGGGAAATATTTTCTCGTATTTCAGAAACGAAATCACCATTAGTGTTGCCTAGGCCAGGAATATATATAGCAACCCTCGTATTAGACATACACCTAGGTCAGAAACAACATCTTGGGGGGCAATATCAATAAAAAAATAATAATGGGGTTTAATGGCACTGTAAGCAATTTATTTCAAATTGTAATAAATTCTCGATAATTTTTTTGCCATGGACCGAAATCTTCCAGAGGTCAAAGTTAATACAATACCGGGTTTTCCATTAAGGACATAACATTAACTTTGCCAGAGCCCAATCAGAGAAGCTTCGGAGTTTCAAATGATCAAGTGGATTTAGTTCTTGAGTCAGTTTGATCTTATAAGGACGAACGCAAAGATATTTTCGCAAAATACGCCACAGTGTGGTTTGAGATACTGATTTGGCTCATTTTGAACAGATACACTTACGGCTGGGATATTTTCTCTTTGGCGTTGGAAAATCCAAAAGTGAAAATTTGGATACAAATTTATCCACTATAGCGCAAAGCCTGTCGGGTGGGACGATTATTACGGCTGAAAATTGGAATAAGCTCTTAAAGTTGCTTCCAAACGTTGCACATAAGTGAACTTTACCATGATTAAAATGTTGACTTCGACTAACTTTTTGACAAAAATGTTTGAGGGAGCGCTAACATAAATATACAAAATTGTTATGTCCCTATTAGAAAACCCTGGGGCCAAATCACGGCATTCGATATCGAGAATTTTTCGATCGAAAAGCCATTCTTATTATTAAGAAAAAGTGATGATTGGAATTATTATTTGGTAGTATTTCAACAATCTACTCGAATTCGACAGAAGTTATACTCTTTTAATGATAATAAAAAACACATCTCGATCTTAAAGTACTCGATATCGAATGCCGTGATTTGGCCTCTGTATAAGGTACCACTACGAGAGATATAGGGTCGCTGAATATGACGTCAGAACTCATCTAACTCTTGTCGTTTTTGAGGTATATTAAGATTATTAATATCGTCGAGTTTGGCCAGATTTTCAATACACATGTGATGTGTCCAACAAGAAACAAATGCAAATCATTTTTTGCTGCTTTTTCCTAAATATGATTTTTATAACCTACAACCCAATGTGGTCCAGGGTATTATAAGTTAATGCATTTGTTTGTAACATCCCAAAAGGTGAAGAGAATTATAGTTTATTATACCGATCGACTTGGAATCACTTCCTGAGTCGAATTAACCATTTCCGTCCATCCGTCTGTAGATGTATCGTTGTAATCAAAGTTCTGGTCGTTTTTGTGGTCCGATCGTGATGAAATTTAGCAGAATGCTCATTATAGGCGCCATATATTTTTACCTCCGATTTGGCATCTAAGCGCTATATAAATCATATTTTACATTAGATCATTACCAAATTTGGCATAAAGGAGTTCTAGGTTCTAGAATGAACCGGTTCAGATTTAGATATAGCCCCCGTATATACTTTCCTTCCGATTTGGTATCAACGTGCCAGAGAAGCTTTATTTTACATCCGCTCATTATAAAATTTGGCAGATAGGAGTTTCCTGACACAGAAATACCGATATCTTAGTTTGATAAAAATCTGTTGAGATATATGTATAGCTCCATATATGTTTTCGTTTAAAGTTTCTACAGCTCAAAGTGCTGTAGAAAGTTTACTTAATATTTATGAAATTTGGCAGAGTGTAGTTTAAATATCGACAAAATATATCTCTCAATGTTGTGAATTTGAATCGTTTTGTACTTATTCTGCTATGAAACTGGTTTAGGGAATCATATAGTCGACCACGGATAACTTTAGCCTTTCCTTACTGGTTTTTATTATATTTAATGTTAATGTATTTCCATTGTTTTGAGTCGTCTACATTTCACAATTAAAAGCGTTAAGTTCGGCCATGCCGAATTTTATATACCCTCCACCATCGATGGAATCGTTACGGGTACTAATAAACTCATTATACCAAATTTCAGCACAATTCGTCGGTTTTTGTGGCGTTAAGAAGTCAAATCTAGAGGGGCCTTTGTATGGGGGCTATATCTTAACATGGACTTATGACTACCATTGCTCATGTGAAGGAAACCGGATATAAATAAACCCGAGTTACCAACTTTCAGTCCGATCAGTCGACATTTGTGGTCCCTATGACGTTAAGAAGTCAAATCGGGAGATGCCATATATAGGGGCTATATCCAAAATTGTACCGATATTACCCATTTTTAGTCCCAACATACCTGCAGATATATTAAGTATGTGTACCATATTTCAGCCACCTAGCTCAAGTATTATAGATTGTAGCGTGATTGCAACAGACGGACGGACAGACGGATATGGCTAAATAGTCTTAGAACTTTACGACAAATACGAGGGTTACTATATATATATTTCTGGCCTAGGCAACACTAAGTGCGTCGAAAAACGTTGACCAAGCAGTTTTTTCTTGATGTGAGTGAATAAAAAGAAGTCATTGGGTGTCAAATCAGGGCTGTACGGCGGATGACTCATCAATTCAACGTTTTGGCCGGTCAAAAAGGCGCTGGTTTGAGCCGATGTGTGAGAGCTCGCATTGTCGATGTGTGAGAGCTCGCATTGTCGTTTTTTCGAATTTCTCCGATGACTTCAGGCAAAAAAATTGTAGTGTACCACTCAGAATTGACCGTACTATGTTGCTCAAGCGAAGCAGTCGCCACATGACCAGTTTTGCCGAAGAAACAGACGACCATTTGCTTCGAAGTACTTCCCCACGAACAACTTTCATTGGATTTGGCTCGTCTTCGAAGACCCACACGGTCGATTGCTGTTGTGTATCGGGCTCATACGCCTAGATCTAAGATTCGTCACCTGTGACAATCTTATAAACGTCAATTGAAGCACCGCGATCGTGTTTTTTCAAAATTTCTTTGCACCAATCGACACGGACCTCTTTTTAGCGATTTTCAAACTCGTCGTTGTCTGTTGTCATACTGAATTGTTTCATTGCTATTGCACTTGTTTTATTTTTCTTATTAGATTTCTATAGTTGTGTGCCAAATTCTCAGTGTCCGCCTTGTAGTTGATGCGTTGTGTTGTTGGTGTGTTTAGAATATGTAGCATTTCCAGTGTGAGCCTTTTGTTGTAATTGCTCTCACATTGTAGAACACTCACTCTCTCTAGCTCCAGTTGGTGATGCTCGCTCGTACAGTGCGTTGCAAGAGCTGTCTTCTGTGTTGTGTTCTGCTTACGAAGTTTAAAATCGGATCTATGTCCTGATAACCGTGTTTTTAATTTACATTAAGGGAGTACATACTCATTTTCTACGGATAATTTTAAAGTTTTCGTAGTTATATTTTCGTAAGTTTGTATGCAACAACAATAAAATATTAAAAATGTTTGTTTATATGTTTTATATGTATATTTTAACAGTCATCCTGATGATGTCTTTCGAAGAAAGACGAAATATTGAATGAAAATAATAAAAAACACATAAAAAACCAACATAGACCTCGAGCTCATTTTTGATAAATATCAAACAAAAATAAACTAAATACTATAAAATTTCAGTGGCATATATCAAAACATGTACCGATACTGTTCAAGGAAAATCTATATACATAGGGTAAGATCAGTAAAATATATGTTTTTCAAAATTGTCTACCGTGGATCTTAAAGGATAATGAAGGACAAAAGTTTGCAAGATCATTTCTGCAACTTTTTAGTTTCAAGTTTCTAAAAATAAAAATTGTATTTACATCGTCTTAATAGGACTTTCAGAAAAATTACAAAAAAATTTTGAATAATTATATCCTTAACAAATGCTATGACCTTTTAAACACGAATTGGACAAGAAAATGAAAAACTGAGTATACAGTTTTGTTTTGTTTCTCGTCACCTTTCAGAATTATATCGACATTTCTATGACCAATAATGCGAGTTCAATTTTGTCAGACGGTGTAATAATTGCTTAAATTAATTTCATGATTAATTTATATTTTTTCTGTGTACATAAAAAATTCGATCCACCCTCGTCGTTGAATACGTCAGAAATTCAAGATCAATGTTACTACACACAATTAGCAAAATGTACAAATATAATAGTGTTTGTCCCCACAACACATAATAAGTGATACGGATTTGAAATATATAAAAAAAAACGTGAACCTGCCGAACGCGTGTCTGGTTCGACTGATGTGCCAAATAATCCATTGAAAGTTACGAGATATGTATTTATAACGTCGTCGCACATAAATATCCACATTACAATGGACAACAGTTCAACAATTCACTCGAAATCGCATTACAAAGGCAATACACGTTCGAAGGTATTAGGTATATTGCCCGTAAACTTGTTAATAGTGACAGTATTTGGTTTCGGTTTTTGAAAGGAGAAAATCTTTTAGAAGTTGCCAAAATCGAGCACATGTCTTCTCGTTGTGTTTTTTCTCCTAAAATGTTGAAATGTTCATAAATATGAATATTGTTGTATTTTGTATTTGGTATTTTTATCTGATGTTCTAATTTCTTTTTGGGAACTTTCTAACAGATTTATTGCTTTTTACTCCAAAATTCAATTATGACTTATTTACATAATCGTGATCTTGTTACCTCAAGTATCTATCCAGCACGATGATAATTTCGAAATGAAAGCGAAATATGTTATTTATTATTATAATATTTTAAAGTGCTTGTGTTTCTAGAAAATATTAACGAAAGTTATTTACAATAGAGTCGATGGCATAGTAAAAGAGATATTCTGCCATTAATAAAAGTTAACAAAATTGAATATTGAGGAAAGTAAAAAAATGGATTGCATTCAATTTTATTACAGGATAAATCTTTGGATATGGAGCAAATCATGAAACGATCCTTTTTGTTTAAAATTATTTAAAACCAGTAAGGAAAGGCAGAAAGTCGGGCGGGGCCGACTATATAATACCCTACACCTCCCTAACAATGCGATAAGGGTCATTGCCATAATAATTTGGAATAATTGGTAAATGGGTAGAAACATATTATCTAATTCTGAAACGATAATCGCTAAATTAAGCAATATTCGTTCCTAAATTGAGAAACATATTTCTGGAAAATTTTAATGATCGGAAGTAAAATACAACTTCTATAGCGGTTTGATACCAAATCAGGAGGAACAATCAATATAAATCTGAACCGATCTTCCCTGAATACTCATTCATGTAAAAAGACCTCCTTCTGTCGAATTTCGTACTGATCGCATATAAAATACAGTCTCTACAGCGCCTACATGTGAAATCGGGGGTAACGTATATATGGGGGCTATATCTAAATCTGAACCGATTTCTTCCAAATTTAAAAGTGTTCATTCATATAATAAGAAACCTCTTTCTGCCGAATTTCATACTGATCGGATATAAAATAACATTTTTACAGCGCTTATATGTCAAATAGGGGGTAATGTATATATGGGGGCTATATCTAAATCTGAACCGATTTCTTCCAAATTTAACAGAGTTCATTCATGTAATTAGAAACCTTTTCCTGCCGAATTTCGTACTGATCGGGTATAAAATAAAGTTTTCACAGCGCTTACATGTCAAATCGGGGCTAACATATATATGGGGGCTATATCTAAATCTGAACCGATTTTCTCCAAATTTAGCAGTATTCCTTTATGTAATAAGAAACCTCTTTCTGCCAAATTTTGCACTGATCGGATATAAAATACAGTTTTTACAGCGCTTACATGTCAAATCGGGGGTAACATATATATGGGGGCTATATCTGAATCTGAACCGATTTTCTCCGAATTTAGCAGTATTCCTTCATGTAATAAGAAACCTCTCTTTGCCGAATTTCGCACTGATCGGATATAAAATAACATTTTTACAGCGCTTATATGTCAAATCGGGGGTAATGTATATATGGGGGCTATATCTAAATCTGAACCGATTTCTTCCAAATTTAACAGAGTTCATTCATGTAATAAGAAACCTTTTCCTGCCGAATTTCATACTGATCGGGTATAAAATAAAGTTTTTACAGCGCTTACATGTCAAATCGGGGCTAACATATATATGGGGGCTATATCTAAATCTGAACCGATTTCAACCAAATTCAATAGGGATCGTCCTTGGGCCAAAAATATGATATGTGTAAAGTTTCGTCGAGATCGGACCATAATTGCGACCTGTACTTTGATTACAAGAATACATGCACAGACGGACAGACAGACAGACGGACAGACAGACGGACATAGCTAAATCGACTCAGAAAGAAAAAACTGCAATTTTTTAGCCATATTTTAGGCCGCAAATTCTCTTCACTAGAAAAGTGTATTTATGGATAAAAAAAAATCATTTTTGTGACTACAACAAATACAATTTTATTGAGATGAATTCTTGCCGAAATAGAATACAAACTGCAAAGTTTCAGCTAAATTTCTCAGAAAATGTGGTGTTTATGGCTTAAATAAGCCTCTTTGGGAGTGACGTCTATAGGTGGACTATAACAAAATATAAACTGATTTACAAATGTTTTTACAGCGATGAGTTCTTATCTTAATTAACAACAAACAGCAAAGATTCAGTCAAAACGCTTAAAAAATGTGGAATTTACGGCTTAAATAGGTATATTTTGGAGCGACCTCTGTAGGGTGACTATAACAAAATATGAACCGATTTATAAAATTTTTACTGTGATGAATTCTTTTCAAAATATAATACAAACTGCTAAATTGCTTTAAAAATGTGGTATCTATGGCTCAAAAACCGTATTTTGGAGCGACCTCTATAGGGGAGATATATCAAAACATTAACCGATATGGCCCATTTGCAACCCAAACAACCTGCAACTATAAGAAATATTTCTACCAAATTTAATCAGCCTAGCTCTATTATTATGGACTGTAGCGTCACTTCAAGAGTGACATAACTCAAAATTGAAAATTGGCAAGATGTGTATAAAGATCCGTATAAAAAGGTAAGTAACATGAAATATGATGTTTAAATACGCTTGAATAATACGAAATATGGTTGTTTACTTATAGACAAAATTTCTCTGAGATTAATTTATGGACATTTGCAAAATTAGGATTTTTGTAAGGCATCCTCGAAAATTTTGAGTTATGCCACTCTTGAAGTGAGTGAGCGATATATACTTAATGGGGTCTAAGATCAATATTTAGAGGTGTTACAACCGGAGTGACAAAATGAATATACCCCTCATCTTATTATGGTGGAGGGTATAAAAATAAATGGGTCACTTTAAGAAGTTTTTCTCCCATAACATCCGATACCCCCGCTCATCCCCTTACCACTGAAAATCCCCATCCAAAAATAATGATATATCAAAAGTCGTAGAAAATATATATATTTAAATTTGAACCAGTAAGGAAACACAAAAGTAGGGCGGGGCCGACTATATAATACCAATGTTTGCCTTGCAATACGCAGAGTAATTTGTAGGGGCTACATCACACCATTATTACATGGAATTTCAGCAAGAAGTATAATCGGAAGGGACCTTTGTATGGGGGCTATGTCTAAATATGAATCGATGTGGCACAATCTGATCGTAATGAAAGATTTAGACGTAGGTCCCATATATACAGGGTGGCTGATATGTAATGCAACAAAGTAAAGCGCTATATTTTTAATTTTTTTTTTAAATTTTATTGTTCAAAAGCAAAAAATGTCGGAAATAACATACAATTTTAGAAACAGTTTAGAACTATGGCCTTCAAACGGCCGACAAAGCCATCATACGCTGCACGAAAGTGGCTCTGCGGTATTTTGGCCCATTACCGGCGAAGCGCCGTCTTGAGATGATCAATACTTTGGTACTTTTTAGTGCGAACCTTACTCTCTAAAATGCCCCAGGCGCAAAAGTCCAACGGATTGAGATCCGGAGATCTTGGTGGCCATTGTGCGGTAGAAATGAAGCGAGGAACCTCCTTTTTAAGGCATTCTTGGTTGACGCGTGCTGAGTGCGATGGTGCTGAGTCCTGTTGGCATGTCCATGGTCTGCGGCCGAAATGTTTGTCTGCCCAGGGCTTCAATACTGTCTTTAGGACATTTTCCCGATAATATTCGGCATTTATTTTGACCCCATGGTCGATGAATACGAGCGGGAAGCGACCGTCGGCCGTTACGGCGGCCCACACCATTACCATCGGCGGCGCTTGAGTTCTGGTGGCCAATCGAAGGAGTAAATTCTCAGCTGACATCTTTGGCAAGTAAACCCGATCATTTTGTTTGTTCACAAACTGCTCAATTTGGAATGGCTTCTCATCGGAGAAAACCAAATTCGGTAACTGGCCACTTTCGTGCAAGCGAAGCAACTCTTTGGCTCTTTCCAGTCTAACTTTATTTTGTGCATCGGTGAGCTCTTGCACTTTTTGGAACTTCAATGGCTTTTGTCCAAGCTCATTTCTTAATATGTGTTGTATCCGTTCTCGCGATATGTTCAGCTCACGAGCAATTTTTCTACCACTGCGGCGTGGATTTCGATCAAATCTGGTCTTCACTTTTCGGATCATTTCTGGTGTTGTTACCGTTTTTTTTCGTCCACTTTTTGGACGCGATGCAACACTGCCAGTATCACGGTAACGAGCAATGGTACGAGAAACAAAAGATTTATTCACATTTAAATGCTGGAGGGCTCTAACGATAGCCACTTGTGTTTTTCTACCCAAATATAAAGCAATCACACTATCACGCTTGAATTCCATCACGAATAACTTTTTTCTGAATGCAATAAATGCTTTTGTAAGCTTGTTCAGCTATCAGACTAGCGGTTTAGAAATGATAGCAACCTGAAGTTGGTTGCAATACATATCAGCCACCCTGTATATACCATCGATTTGGCGCCTAAGCGCTATATAATTCGTATTTGACATCTGAGCATTAAAAAATTTGGCATAATGAAGTTCATTGGTCATAGAATGAACACTGTCAAATTTGAAATATATCGGTTTCCGATTCGGTATCAACATGTCAGAGAAGCTTCATTTTACAACCGATCATTACAAGATTTGTCAGAGAGGAGTTTCTTGACACAGAAACGAAGATTGTTAAATTTGATAAAAAAATCTATTGAGATTTCTATATAATGGGTGATCTAAGTAGAGATACTTTTTTCAATAGCCTTTTTTGACAGATCACGTGTGAGTCGTGTCATGCTGTCATGTTATTGATGTTAAGTATTGTTTGGCATTTCATCATGGAAAGACTTACGCCTGAACAACGTTTATAAATTATTCAGTTTTAATATCAAAATAATCGTTTGCCAATTGCGCTAAGTCCAAAAAAGACTTTACAGTCGACCCACGACCTTGACACCCATGAGCAATATTTTAGCTCTCGTTAAGAGCTATCATTTTGCCATTGACCGATTCCCGATCCGACGTACCGGAATCATCGCTCCATATTTCTTCAAAAAATTATGCCGGTGAGAACGTAACCGTCAATGGCGACCGTTATCGTGCCATGATTAGCGACTATTTGATGCCTGAAATAGAAGCTCGTTATCTCGGCGACATTTGGTTTCAACAAGACGGCTTCCCACACATCGCATCAATCAATGGATTTATAGAGAGAACACTTCGGTGAGCAGATAATTTCACGTTTTGGGCCGGTCGTTTGGCCACCAAGATCGTGTGATATCTCACCGTTAGATTTTTTCCTGTGGGGATATGTAAAGTCTACAATTTATGCGGACAAACCCGCTTCGATTCAGACCTTGGAGCAAAACATCACGCGTGTCATTCGCCAGTTACCAGTCGAAATGTTCGAACGAGTCATCGAAAATTGGACTCAACGGATGGACCATCTGAGACGTAGCCGCGGCCAACATTTGATAGACATAATCTTCAAAAAATAAATGCCAAAGAATGTTCTTTCAAATGATAATAAACATTCCCCATTCAATTTGAATTTTCTGTGTTTTTTCTTTAAAAAAGTAGGGAACCCCGAAATGGATCAATGAATTTCTCAAATAAAATATGTGTTTAAATACAAATAAAACAAGTAAGAAAGTTTCAGTCGGGTAAACCGACTAAGGTATACCCTCACTTTGTGAGTAATGTAATATTGAATATTACTCGAATTATTCTGTCAATTTGTGTGGGAGGTACCAGAAGGGGTTTATCAAATACACCTATTTTTCGCTGAACATTAGATACTTTAAATTCATTGCACTGTGCAGCATTTATATGCACTGATAAAAACGTTATGAGATATTAAATTGTGGTATGATTTGGGCATTTTGCGTGGGAGGTACAAAAAGGGGCGTGGCGATAACGCCCATTTTTCATAGGGCTATAGACACTATAAAAACATTACACTGTACAAAATTTCAAGTATTTTTATGCACTGGTGTTGTTACAAGCTGTTAACTTTTGGTGCAAAAAGGTACCTTTGTGTGGGAGGTACCAAAAAGGGCGTGGCAACAACGCCAATTTTTCCCTCGACTGTAGGCAATATAAAAGCATAATACTGTACAAAATTTCAAGTTTTTTATACACTGTTATTAATGTTATAAGCTGTTAACTTTTCGTGAAAAACGGTGCATTTGTGTGGGAGGTACCAAAAGGGACGTGGCTACTTCGCCCAATTTTCTCGAGTTGATTGCGACTAATAAGCTAATACTATGTGTGGAATTTCAGAAGATTCGAATAAGTAGTATAGCAGTTATTAAAGAATCAATTTTTCACAACATTTTAACCCTTTGTGGGGGAGGTACTAGAAGGAGTGGACCAATATGGCCCATCTTCGCACTTAACCGGAGATAGAAAAAAATATTACCACATACCAAATTTGAAGTCAATCGGTTACTCCTTTCGAGAGTTATCGTGCGCACCAGCCAGCAGACAGACAGACAGACGGACATTGCTCACTCGACTTATTGCTTACTTGGGGTCTTACGCCACTCCTTCGATGTGTTACACTTTTTTCCGTAGCAAATGATATATACCCTCGTCACACTAAAGTGAGGGTATAATTAGTATTCCGTTGCAATAGCTTAAAGCGATAAACTCTGTGACATTAGTACTAAGTTTACAGTGATTTATTTTTTATTGATTATTTAAAATGTGTGTTCTTGTTTTTTATGATAAATTTAAATAATTATAGAAATTTAATAAATTATACAAATACGTAAACAAATTGTAAGCAGAAGATTTATTGGCTAATTAAAACAATAAATAAAATTATGTTTATAACTTTGTCGATAGGAAATTCAAAATAATTATCCCCTGAAGATGTCGGAAAAGCTGACGAAACGTTGGGAACACAATGAATTAAAAATTTGTTTTATTAATTTAAAAAACATGACCAAAATAGCCCGAAAAACATAACAATAAAATTATTGTTTAGGAATTTCTCAAACATGTTTTATTTAAAAAAGAATTTCAAAACTTTTGCTGACTTCTTCGAATAATAGTTTTAATTTTTCCTTGATTTCGAATTGTTCCTCCTCCTCGAATTGTTCCAACTTCTGTTTTAAATCAATCATTTAAAATTTCTGAGTATTCCAAGCTATCATTAGTTGTCAATCCTCCAAGTAATTTATTTTGATCCAAGATTATTCGATTTGAATTATTATTATTTTTACGAGCATTAACAACAAAGATAAATATAATAAGTAGACATTCCTCCCGGACGTAACGTAAAAATTTATCAGGTACGAACGCATAGGAAAGATCTGCCACACGCGAAAAAACAGTTTTCCGCGAACACTGTTTGGACATTTTTTGCACTTATCTATTAATATTAAATTTTAACAATTACCAAAAAATCGTGAAAATCGGTGTGAAAATCCGCGAAAAAAACTCACTAGTTGAAATCCTATTCGTTGGAATTCCCATTCGTTGGAACCTGGCACTTCTCGCTCGGGGATGACTTATCTTCTTACTTTATTATTTTTGAAAACATCTTGTCAAATATATAATTTTTGTGTTTACCAAATATTATACTTATATGTTTAGATTGTACCTTAAACATATACATATATGTTTCAAGCCGAATATGTTGGGGACAATGAAATTTGGCAGACTGGAGTTTATTGAACGAAGAACGAACGCTGCAAAATACCAAATTACATCAGAAATTTTTTTGACAGTCGTATTCAACAAAATTTTTGTTAACTAGTGTTACCGTTCAATAACTCAATTTTGATATTTTTGATTTTTCATCAGAAAGGAAAAGGGCCAAAAAGTCGATTAATCGATTAGTCAAAAGTCGACTTATGGCAAGATAGACATGGCTAAATCGTCTCAAAATTTTACGACGATTAAGAATTTATAGGATCCCTGATCAATATTTGAAAGTGTTACAAAATGATTTAGCACTCTTTCCCATGGTGGATGGTATTAAAATCTGAAAACAAAAAATATTCGCAAACAAAATTATAACGTTGCTTCAGCGCCAAAATTACGACGGACATTATTTTTACACCCTCCACCATAGGATGGGGGTATACTAACTTTGTCATTCCGTTTGTAACACCCTGAAATATTGATCTGTATATATACTCGTGATCGTCGAGAAATTCCAAGACGATTACCCATGTCCGTCTGTCTGTCCGTCTGTTGAAATCACGCTACAGTCCGTAATAATAGAGATAGTTTAATAAAATTTGGTAGAAATACTTCTCATAGTAGCAGGTCGTTTGGGATTGCAAATTGGCCATATTGGTCATTGTTTTGATATAGCTCCCTCTATAGAGGTCGCTCCACAATACGATTTTGAGCCATAGATACCAGGTTTTTAAAGCAATCTTGCTGAAACTTTGTAGTTTGTATTCTATTTTGACTATAATTCATCACAGTAAAAATTTAGGAAATCGGTTCATATTTTGTTATAGTCACCCTATAGAGGTCGCTCCAAAATAGGCATATTTAAATCATAAATACCACATTATCTGAGCATTTTAAGCGAATCTTTGCAGTTTGTCTTTCATTTAGACACAGCCAAAAATTTTAAATCAGTTCATATTTTGTTATAGTCCACCTATAAATGTCGCTCCCAAAAAGGCTTGTTTAAGCCATAAACACCACATTTCCTAATCAATTTAGCTGAAACTTTGCAGTTTAGAAACTTAGCAGAAATTTAGTCAGTTTATATTTTGTTGAAGTCCCCGTGCAGAGGTAGTCCTCAAATATGCTTATTTAAGCCATAATTACCACATTTTTCAGATGCGGAGTTTGGTTATAGAATTTGGGGCCTAAAATTTGGCTAAAAATTGCTGCGTTCTTTTCTTCAGTGTTTGCTTCAACCGAAAGGATGATTCGAAGATTTGCTCCATATTCAAAGATTTTTCCAGTAATAGAATTGAATACAATCCATGGTGGAGGGTATATAAGATTCGGCATGGCCGAACTTAACGTTTTTAACTTGTTTTTAATTTTTTTACTTCTAACGCCACGATCAAGTGGTTTGACACCGTTGGACTTCTTTTTATTCAAAAGAAAGTCCAAGTTCTCATTCTTTATCTCGAAAGCTAAAGGATGGGATAATTGGGCACATTAACGGCATTAAACCTCAATTATCTCTTAGAGTCATTGAAAATATATACTATCCGATTGAGGTATGACACCGAAGCCGTGGCGAGCATTTGGCCGATATTATATTTCACACATAATTGTCATATATCCTTCTATCATAATAAAAATATTAAGATAATTCTATTTGGTTGGACCACCCTTTATGTTCGGTGGAAATTCGTTTTAGCACACTTTAAGTCATTTGAGCAATATCCGTCCATCTGTCCGACTAGCTGAAGCGCATGAAAACACTCGAAAGGAGCAACAGATTGACTTAAAGATTGGTATCTTATAATATTTTTTCTATCTCAGGCCAGCGCTGTCAGTTTAGGGGATTTACCCCCAATTTGGCGATTTTTCTTCGCGAATGGGGATATATTTTTTGGTTTGGGGATCCGGGGATTTGGCGTGTATTGCAATTTTTTATAATTACATGTCTTTATTTATGTTAAATTTTGTATTTTCTGTTAAATCTATTTTTTTTAGAAAATGCGTCCGTAAAAATTGTGTCAAAAGTTCCTACAAAAAGTAGCTTAACTCGCAGTGTATTAGAGTACGACTTGAATAGACAACCTGTAGTAATTGCCAATACGTATTTCTATGGATATTTATAAATGTTGATTGAAACCAAATGCGATTTATAAAATTCTTCCGAGACGACATTACGAACAATTTAAGCTAATTTTGGAGTAAAGTTTACTAGTAACGGGATTCTGCTCCAACTCGATTTTAAAGAACTGGAATATTAACCCTTTGATGTACTTTAAAAAAATTCAGTGTTTTATAAATTATTTAGTCCATTGGCAGAAATGATCAAACTTTTAATACAACAACCTGTACAAAAAAATTAGATGATGTAGATGAGATGGAAGATTTTGAATCAGATACATATATTTGATATTTGATAATTTGACAACGTACATTTTGTACAAACAAAATGAATTTTAGTACAAAGTATATTGAATTTTAAAATACATCATTCACATCAGTTAAAATATTTTCTGGGGATTTTTTTGGGGATGAGAAATCTTTTTTCGGGGATTTAGGGGATAAAAAATAAAAATTTGGGGATTCGGCACTAAAAAAAACTGGCAAGCCTGTCTCAGGCTAAGTTCGAAGAGGGGCCATGTTGGTCCACTCCTTCTAGTGACCATTTTGCACCAACAGTTAACAGCTTATAACTTTAATAACAGTACATATATACTTTAAAGTTATTAAAGGCAATTTAAATGAATGCTAATTTAATTACAACAAAAAAATAAATAAATTTACAAATATTTTTGGCACTGAAGGTGAATGGATTCTTAAGTCAGTTTACCCGACTGAACTTTCTTACTTGTTTCTAATGAAGTTTGGACAGATGCTTTATTTAGATAGCGGGTGAAGAACTCTGTGTTTAGAGTGAGTTAAAATTCAGCATTTTTGTTTTCGAATACACCATAAATGTTATTCACCGCCCTACGACAAAAATTTTGTAAACTAGTGTTATTCCTTCTTTCGAAAATATATGGACGTTAAGTAAATTTCCGTTGGTACTTTACATTTGTTGCAAACACATGCTCTTATACAGAGATTTGTACGAGCATGTATGTATGTACATACAAATATGCTGTGTAATCAAATTCTAATAAATAATTACATAGAAATAAGCACTTATAAGCCATAAGCTTTAAATACAAATATACATACATATGTAGACAGAATGTATGTATGTTATGGACAATCAAATTATTGTGACTAATGTTAAAAAGTAAATAGACATCCGTTATTGCTTTATTTCCATTATTGCTCCGATGACATACATACATATGTATATCCCTTTGATGAGTCAGATTTTATTAAAATCTGAAATATACAGATGTAATTAGTAATGTCGTACTGAGAGATGGATTTTTTATAGATAATTATTATAACAATTATGAAGAGTTCAGTGCAGTAAAATGACACTCTCATATAAATGAAAAATATTATAACTTATTTTTTTCGAATAACTGATATAATAGCCCCTATATAGCATTCAAAGGGTATGAGACGGTATACTGTTATGTACATAGGTAATATGTGCAATTACAGTAATTTGTACAGAATAGGTATGTCGATCGAGACTGAGTTTCGAAAATACCGGGATTCGCGATTGAGAAAATTATTATCCAGGGATTATTTGAAATCCCATGGTTTTTCGGGATATTTCCGGGTTTCGGGATTTTTTACACACTCATTACTTCTTCAGATTTAATTTTTTCTTTACAAAAAACATTTATTCTAAATTTATTTATTATCGTCGACTGTTTCATTGCATTGATAGGATTTTTGTATTTATGTATATAGCATCGTTTATTTTATTTTTATACCCTACACCATACTGTGGTACAGGGTATTATGACTTTGAGCATTTCTTTGTAGCCCCTAAAAAACAAGAGTTAAGCTATGTATAGACGATTGCCAGATCGGACAATATTGTCCAAAAAATGGCGGGAAAATGCAACCGTATGAACATACAATATTTGCCTTGCAACGTTGGCAGACAAGTCATTGTGAGATAATTTGCAGATTGTTAGATGTGCGTAGTTTGTGCTTGTGACAATGGCGCCATTGTCGGAGAAACATTTTATTGGCAACACTGTCTATAAATATTTTTATTGGCAATCGTGTATGTAAATATTTACAAAATATATTGTAAATATATATATGAAATTGTAAGGTTTTCTTGCCATCGTCTGAACTGTCAATTCAGCTTTGCCTAACAATCTGTCATTGTCCGTACATTTGCAGCACTTTAACAGGGTTGATAACGTTGTCCGATCTGACAATAGTGTATACATCGGCATAGAATCTCAGCGTCGATTTAGCCATGTACGTCCAACTTGGTTAAAATCGTTTCAGATTTACATATAGCTCTCATATATGTACATGTACCTCCGATTTGGCATATACTCGTACACGGGGCAAAATCGACTTTTTTGATATGTTTGAATCGAAAGAAAATATATTTGGAACACAAATTTTTAAATATTATATATTTCTTAGCAAATAAATTTTATTTGGAAATCAATAAAATATATTTGGAACGCATATATTAATATATTACAAAAAATTATGTTTGCAAACTAATTTTCTCAAATAATATATGTGTAAATACAAATAAAATAATTATTTAGGAATTTTTCCAAATATATTTTATCTACAAAGATTTCCAAAACTGTTGCTGACTTTTTCGAATTTCAGTTTTAATTTTTCCTTGGTTTCGAATTGTACCTCCCAGTTATGATAACATATGCAGAATTAACTTCTGTTATAAATCAATGTTTCCAAATTTCTGAGTATTCCAAGCCATCATTGGTTGTTAATCCTTTGTATTGATCTAAGATTATACGATTTCAATGACACAGTTCTACAGTCAAAAATAACTTCTGATGTGACATAGTGTAGGTTGTAGGTCGCATTGAGTACAACCGGAAAAACAAAGGTTTCAGTGTTGTATACCATCAAAATCTAATTTTAGCGTTGAAAAACCGCTTTTTTGACTTCTTGTACAAATCGATTTGTTAAACTCTTATTTTTCAACCGATTTTTGGTTACATAACGGCTTTTGAAAGAGGAGACACAGCCCTTTAAAAATATGTGCATATTATGGTGCTTTAAGTTAAAAACACAGAGATACATGCGTGTAAACTTGAAACTTCCATAAATTTTCCCAATTTTTCAACTTTGATCGCGACGTATTGCAATATTTTATTAGCAATGGTGATCTTTTTACATATCATTCTGAAAATGTGTTTATTCTCAATCAAATTAAGTGTGATTTTACAGCAATCGGAGAAAAATTGCGTCAGTTAGGCGAATTTTTCAAAAAACGAAAATTTCAATTGCTCTTTTGTATGGGGTTGCTACATGTACCTTATTACGAATATATTATTGTAATAACAGTGATACGAATAGTTGCTATTAGTGTTAATAATGACGTCACAGTCAGTTGTATTTATTTATTATTTCTAAAATATTTACAATATTTTTAAAAAATTTCTTGGATTTACAAATTTATGAACAATTTTGAATATGTCAGTTACTGCAGTTGGTCATCCAAGCGACGATATGTTCGACTATGTCCATGTTCACACTGGCAATTTTTTCTACAATTCTTTTGCATTTGTGTACGGAAAACTTTTTCTACCCCCTTAGCGACTTCGTCCCTCTCCCACAAACACTGAAGTTCTGCGGGGGAAAATTGCAAGTGTGAATATTGACAAATAAAATCAACAAAGTCCATATTCACACTTGCAATTTGTTAACTTTGAATTACTTAAAAACGTAACACAATTTATATATTTTATGAATACTTAAATGCAAATAAATATTTGTTTCGGAAATAACAGTCACATTTGGATGTAAACAAATATTTGTTTATAACAACATCTTCACAAATACACAATTTTTGTGTGTACCAAATATTATATGTTTATAGTGTACCCTAAACATATATATGTTTCAAGCCGAATATGTTTGGGACAATATACTACAGAAGCGATTTTTTTTCAGCGTGTATGTACTGTAGAAGCAACAGTTTTTAACCGATTTATTTAAAAACTGACAGAGAGAAGTATCTTGATACACTTAGAGGCAGTACTAAAATGGAGGAAAATCGGTTAAAATTTGATGAAAATGGCAAATCTTTTTCCGCCGAGCCATTTTTTTCAAGTTAGGAAACAAAGAAATAATCCGAGGGAGCTAAATATTGCGAATAAGGTGCGTGCTGAAGCAATTCGAACTTTAATTCGCAATACGTTCATTCTATGTGAAACCTAACACCTAAATAAAACATTTTAAATAAAACATTTTATAGTTGGCGAAAAAAAATACAAAAATGTTTTCCAGATGTTATTCAATTCTGAAATCTGAGAAAATAAAAAAAATTTCTCAAAAGGCGTACGTTTTGAGTTACGTATTTTCGGAACGCGTGAACAGATTTTTACAAATGAAGCTTTTGTTATGTAGCCCCTGAACGCTGAACATTTTTAGGTGGTGTTCAGCAACTTTTTTAAAAAATATTTATTAAAAAATTTCTGAGATGTCAATATTGGATTTGTTCTATTTGAAAAACTCATTTGTGGATTTATACAAATTAAAGCTCTTCTTAAAGGTCTTGACTAGGTCATCCTAGATATATCCTATGTATGAAAATTCGTTAATATTTGCATATACTTATATATGCATACTGGACCAGGAAAACACCAATATAGATGTATGAAATATATAAAGGCATGTAATCCTATCTAATTCGGCTGGTACTGTAAATTTTAGTCTGCTGTTTTCTTTAGTTTCTTACTTTTGGAATGAACGAATAGTGGATATGTGAACTGGTACATTTTCTTGATTGTGAGCAAACGCTGCACCCATCTTGTGCACAGCTTTCTTATCATCAATTGTTCCGTCCATATGCGATGTACGAGTATATCACATTTTGAAATGTCTATGACTTCAGCTAGCTCACGAACCTTCTGGCGTGGACACCTCAATTGGTCGAACATTACGGTGTTGGTATTGGCAGCTCGGTTTTAATATTGGTTGGACTGAGACCTTTCAAATGAAAGTATTGTATTTCATACCGGTGACCAATTTTGTCCAAGTTTACAAATTCACTGAGATCGTTTACTTTTGAGTGCTCAAAAACAACTCAAAACATGTTTTAGAAAGTGGCCAATTTTCACGAAAGTTTTTTTTTTCAAACCACTTCCGAATGGATATGTAAGCGCTGTTGAAACTGTATTTTCATTTCATTTATTAATTAACGTAATATGAAAAGCCTATGCGGCCAATTGAGTTATATTACATATTGTGTACAAAGCATTTCTGTAGAATTATAGCAATAATTTAAAAAATTTTATAAATAAAATATAAATCTATACAACTTATTAAAATTCATATGGCTCCCCAGCCAAATAAACGAGAATAAATTAAAATATAATCATAAGCCTTATCAGCAGGTAGCTTAGAATTGATTACTTATATCAGAATAATAATCGCCCTTAGTAATAAATATTATGGCGAAGACTACAGATAATAAAACATAAATTATGTAATTATGATAAACGATTATACAAACAACCCATATAGGCATCCTCTATACTTCATTAGCATTATTCAGGACAATTAATGAACCCAAAGGATAAAAAGAAGAAAAATCATTAAAAATTTGCTAAGTCACACTCACACTTCAAGTTTCCCACAGGAGTGGAAGGAGGGTATCATAGTCACTATACCCAAGAAAGGTGACCCGAGCGAATGCCGAAATTGGAGAGGCATAACGTTGCTAAACACCATCCAAAAAGTCGTGGCTTTCATAATTTTGGAGCGCATCTCACCAATAATAGAGACATGTCTCCGCAGAGAACAAGCAGGGTTCAGAGCAAACCGATCGTGCGTGGACCATATAAATAGTATTCGCATTATCATAGAACAATCTGTCGAGTGGAATTCGCCACTATTCTTAGCATTTGTCGACTTCGAACGTGCCTTCGACAGTATAAGCCGCGAAGCTATCTGGCAATGTCTACAAAATATTGGTATACCAGAAGGAATTTATCGATAATACGGTCTTTATATCGCGAGTCCAACTGTCGTGTTCGGTTCAAAGGCCTGGATAGTGAATCGTTCCAAATAAACAGTGGAGTAAAGCAAGGCTGCGTGTTATCACCAATATTATTTCTCCTGGCATTAGACGCAGTCATGGCCAAAACAAATACAGATGCTAGAGATGGAATCCAATGGCAACTTAACAGTCGACTTCACGATCTTGACTACGCCGATGATTTATGCCTCATGTCTCACACTTTATTCGGGATACAAGAAAAAATCAACAGTCTGGAAATAAATGGAGCTGCGGTTGGATTAAAAATCAACATCAAGAAAACAAAGATCATGCGCCTAGCAACCAATGTAACCACACCGGTATTGCTAAATAATAACATAATTGAAGACGTAGACGAGTTTTGCTACCTCGGAAGTATACTAAGCAATCATGGCGGAGCGGATGCGGACGTGCGCAGTAGAAAAAACAAAGCCCGTCATGCCTACGCTTCACTCGGCAGGATATGGCAGACGTCACACATATCGAAGAAACACAAACTACGAATTTTTAACACCAGTGTGAAATCAGTCCTACTGTACGGGAGTGAAACATGGAAAGTTAGCAACACTATATCAAAAAAACTTCAGTTCTTCGTAAATAAATGCTTGAGACGCATAGCGATGATTTTCTGGCCGCTGCGTATAAGCAATACTAGCCTACTTTCAACGTGTAACATGGAACCAATCGAAGTTGAAGTACGCAGAAGAAAATGGCGATGGATTGGACACACTTTGCGGAAAGAAACCTCAGACATCGCTAAAGTTGCTCTCCAATGGAACCCGCAGGGTACGAGAAATAGAGGTCGTCCTAAGGTAACATGGCGAAGATCAACAGAGGCGGAATTGCACTCCAAAGGCATGACCTGGTCACAAGCAAGACACCTGGCTCGAGATCGAAACAGTTGGAAAAATTTAGTAAATTCCATTTAAATTCTAAAAAGCATCCTTTGTGTTTGCTAGAAGCTCCTATGGAGTAACGATCTTTTTTTATAAAAAATAAAAAAAAACGTTAACTAAAATAAAACCAGTAAGGAGAGGCTAAAGTCGGGCGGGGCCGACTATATAATACCCTACACCACTCTCGTAATATTGAATAACTCTGAAATATAAATTTTGTAATTCATGTATAAATTGTTTACATAAATTTACTTTTGAGTCATTTTATACTTAAATAATACCCTGTACCACAGTGTGGTGTAGGGTATAAAAACGATTGGATGTAAAATACAGCTTCTACAGGACTAAAGAGCCAAATCGGATGAAACATATATATTGGAGCTATAGATAAATCTTAACCGATTTTCTTCAAATTCGCCAATGTTGGTTCGTGGATCAAGAAACTCTACCATTCTAAATTTCAAAACGATTGGATGTAAAATACAGCTTCTGTAGAACTAAAGGGCCAAATCGGACGAAACATATATATGGGAGCTATAGCTAAATCTTGACCGATTTTCTTCAAATTCGGTAGTGTTGGTTCATGGATCAAGAAACTCTACCATTCTAAATTTCAAAACGATTGGATGTAAAATACAGCTTTTATAGGACTAAAGGGCCAAATCAGACGAAACATATATATGGGAGCTATAGCTAATTCTTAACCGATTTTCTTCAAATTCGGTAGTGTTGGTTCATGGATCAATAAACTCTACCATTCTAAATTTCAAAAGGATTGGATCTAAAATACAGCTTCTATAGAACTAAAGGGCCAAATCGGACGAAACATACATATGGGAGCTATAGCTAAATCTTAACCGATTTTCTTCAAATTCGGTAGTGTTGGTTCATGGATCAAGAAACTCTACCATTCTAAATTTCAAAGTGATTGGATGTAAAATTCAGCTTCTTCAGGACTAAAGAGCAAAATCTTCGATTTTCTTCAAATTCGGCAATGTTGGTTCATGGATCAAGAAACTCTACCATTCTAAATTTCAAAACGATTGGATGTAAAATACAGCTTTTATAGGACTAAATGGCCAAATCGGACGAAACATATATATGGGAGCTATAGCTAAATCTTAACCGATTTTCTTCAAATTCGGTAGTGTTGGTTCATGGATCAAGAAACTCTACCATTCTAAATTTCAAAATGATTGGATGTAAAATACAGCTTCTACAGGACTAAAGAGCAAAATCGGACGAAACATATATATGGGAGCTATAGCTAAATCTTAACCGATTTTCTTCAAATTCGGCAATGTTGGTTCATGGATCAAGAAACTCTACCATTCTAAATTTCAAAACGATCGGATGTAAAATACAGCTTAAGTCTTAACCGATTTTCTTCAAATTCGGCAATGTTGGTTCATGGATCAAGAAACTCTACCATTCTAAATTTCAAAACGATTGGATGTAAAATACAGCTTCTATAGGACTAAAGGGCCAAATCGGACGATAGATATATATGGGAGCTATATCTAAATCTGAACCGATTTCAACCAAATTCAATAGCGATCTTAATAGCCGCGAAATACTCTAAACTGCAAAATTTCAGAACGATCGGAGTGAAATTGCGACCTGTAGTCGACGAACAACTTTACATGGACAGACGGACGGACGGACGGACAGACATCGTTAAATCGACTCAGCTAGTGATTCTGAGTCGATCGGTATACTTTAAGGTGGGTCTAGCTGTGTTATTTTCAAGTGTTACAAACATCTGCCGTGAAACAAACTTATAATACCCTGTACCACAGTGTGGTGTAGGGTATAAAAAAGTCACACTCAGAAATTTACCGAGCAATCATAGCACCACAACATTAGACTTCAATACAAAGATGCAGATATACAAACATAAACTAATGGTTCACAAAAAGAAATTCAGTACATTTTGATTTAAAAAGTTGTGGACTAAAGGAAAAGGTACGCAAATCTATCGGAAGACGATTCCACATCCTAGCCACACGAACAACAAATGAACGCTCACGTATAGATGACGATATTTGGGGCAATATAACCTGAAGATTTCTGGTAGATCTGGAAAAAGTAAATGTACTACGCAAAAGTGGTGGGTTGCCAGACATAATCAGTTTATAAAACAAATATAGGACAAAACATCAAAAGGAGCTCATAAGAATTGTAAGGAATAACTCCATACATGATCATACTTCCGGAGACCATATACGAATCGAAGAATCATATTAAAAACTCTTGATATTTTTCCAAAATTACGCAGATTTGTAGCAGAATATACCTCAATACCATACAGGAAATGTGACATCAACAACGAATACGCCAAGCGTTTATTTATTATTATAAACCGACATCGAAAATTAAAAATACGATCTAATCAAATTACAAACCGACATCGAAAATTAAAAAATATTACGGATTTTAGACAAAATTTTATTGTGATCAACATTACGAGTATCAAAAGCTATCGATAGATTTAGATCAACAAGAACACCAACAAATCCTTCATCTAAAACACACCTAATTGTATCAGTTAAACTGAGTAAATGGGTAGTAGTACTAAACCCATGCCTAAAACCGTATTGGCAATCATTAAGCAAGTGTCTTTGACTAATAAAATCCATGATGGACTTATTAATAATATTCTCTACTGCCTTAGATAATGCAGGTAATATCGTGATAGGCCGCAAATTTTCAACTTCAAAAGAACCTTTTACTTTGGAAACTGGGACTACTCTACCAACTTTCACATCGCAGGGAAACAGATGTTGTAAAAATACTGTTTATGAAAAAGAGTAAATGTCGGGATATATACGGAAAAATAATCTTTAGAAACCTAACTGGAATACCATTCAATCCAACAGACGAAGACTTAATGAGATTCAATGCCATTAAAACATCCTGCTCAAAAACACGATCAAACGAAAAGCCTATATTATCATCATCATCAATTCTACCCAAATGAGTGGTAATATTACCAATTGGCAATCCAGCATCTACAAAAAAGTTATTTATCACATTTGCATCCCAGTCTTGAGGCAAATCCTTATCATCACTAATGTAATCCGCAGAACGAAGAGTAGCCCATATTTGGGGATTATCCATGTTAGCAAATAATCTGTTACTATAATTTCTTCTCTCCATCCTAAGTACAGACTTTGTTTCTGTTCGAACAGTAGATTCTCCAATTTTCAGTCGTTCTGTCACGAAGAACTAAGTCCCTAAGAGACCTAGCAAATTGCAGTTTACTAGAACTCATCCAAGGTTCTTTCCTATAGGAATTGGTTGGTGTGTCGTATACGACGGCACAAAATATTATAGATTATGTATAATGTGATTGAGAAAGTCTAATTGTAAATCAACGTTAGAGGTATAATACTGTGGCTGAAAGTTAACTTGTGAGAGATAAGAAAAAAAAACATCCCAATCAATCCCAGCATAATTACGATATTCAATGAATCTTTCTTGACGATCTACAATCACTTCCAAAGATCCAAATATCAGTGAGTGATGCGAAATTGAAGGACACTGAATTTGCGAAGAAAATTGTAAGAGATGAGGATTACTCAGCATGGTATAATCTATTAGGGAAGTAGAGATATCGGCAATATCAAAGTGAGTAGGTAACGAGTTATGAACGATCGACAAGCCCAATCGACTGGCAATAGTTCTAACAACCGTGGACTTGTGATCAGCACGAAATTCGGCAGAAAGTGGTTTTTTTATTACATGAATTAATTTGTCAGAAAGAAGTTTCTTAATTTACTAATATTGGTTAATTTGGGGATAATCGGTTCAGATTTAGATATAGCCATATATATATGTTCCTGCCTTATTAGTATTTAAGTGCTATTAAAACGGTATTTTACGTCCGATCTCTATATAATTTGGCAGAAATGAGGTTTTTGAATCATGTTGATGAAAATCTGTTTAGGTTATGTATAGTCCCATCCATTTGATCCTTTCGATTCTTGATCTATGAAGGACTACTGCGCATTTTATGTTCATCGTTTCAGATCTATTTTATTATGATCAACATCTTCCACACAGAGCCGAAAATACAATGATTTTTTTAACCATGTGTCTGGTTAAAGTTTTCATGGTAAATGTTTGATTACGAAGACAAAAATAACCTTATATAAGTTCAAATGTACATGAAAAATGGTTAAGTTAACATTATATATGGTTGGTTTTTTTGAAAGAGAGGCAGAAAAATGTGCGAGATAAACAACAATTCGGCTCTGTTGTGGTCGACGTTTTTCAACTGCTTTCTGTTAGACGAAGTTGAGTATTAAGTTAAACGAAGTTGAAACGAATGCGACTGCCGTCATAAGAGAATTTATCTCGCTCATTGAAAACACCACCAAATGCCAGCTTCGGTGCTTGATCGAGTGCGGGAGTTCAGTTGGTGTTGAATAGTCGATGGGACTAGTGCTGTTGTCGGAAGCTGTTGGTATAGAGGTAAGTAGTAAAACATTTTGTAAAGAACTACATTCATAAATGTACATATGTGTATGTATTTAAAAAGTGAAATAATAAAATATGTGTGTTAAAAATGTTAATAGTGTTTTGTGCCTGTTTAATTATAGTAAAGGCGAATGTAATATTAATATTATTTTTTGTCATTACAATTGTGAAATTCAGTGGTTAAGAGTGGAAAAAAATATGTACACGCTGTCGTTTAACTGAGCATGAAAAAACAACAATGTATGTACGTAAGTATATGCAGCAGCAAGCAAACATACGGGGAGAAGTGATGTGTACGTGTGGGTATGTGTTCATCTTGTCTTTTCGTTTGAACACTTGTGGCTGCTACGCCGTACATACATACGTTAGTTTTTTTTGTTGTGCGATGTTGATACTGTTAAATGTACATACATACATATGTTGTTAGAAGTGCTTTCGTAATACCTACATACATACATATAAACGATGTTTTTGTTTTTTTCTTTTCAGTTGTTTCTTTTTCTGTGGCTTGCGGCTGCTTGTGCTGGGAGTCCGGCCTTGAATCTGTTGATAAGCTGTATCAATACTAGTTGTAGTGTGCGAAGTAATTACAGGAAAAGTGATATGCATGCATACATTTGTTTTTTTATACCCTCACTTTAGTAATACGAGGGTATATATCATTTGCAACGGGCCATAAGTGTAACACATTGAAGGAGTTATCTAAGACCATAAGTATGTTCAGCGCATATTAGTTTTGGGTCATTTTAAGTCGAATGAGATATGTCCGTCCGTCTGTCTGCTGGCTAGTGCGCACGATAACTCTCGAAAAGAGTAACCGATTCACTTCAAATTTGGTATACGGTAATATTTTTTTCTATCTCCGGTTAAGTTCAAAGATGGGCCATATTGGTCCATTCCTTCTGGTACCTCCCACACAAAGGGTTAACATTTAGTGAAATATTGATTCTTTAATAACAACTATACCTTGGTCGGTTTACCCGACTGAAACTTTCTTACTTGTTTTTAATATACAATTCAGTGCACTTCCGTGAAGTATCATCCATTGACTTACCCAATCCTTGATTTTTATATCCATTCCGATTATGATTTTGGTGGGACATCGGCTTTCTATCAGATTGCCTTTGTTATTAATCTCCTCTCTCCTATAAGTTTGCCGTAAGATCGGACTAAGGTCAGTACCCCAAACTAAGTGCCTAACCGTCCTGGGCCCTTAATAATCGAAAGATTCAGGGAGTTTACGTGGACGGCACCTTTTGAACGGGGACTGATCACATGTTGGTCAAGCACAGAAACGTAGGCACTTAACTTATAGTCACAGAGCAGATTCTTCCATCAGATCAGCCCATCGGTAAAAGCTTATGCTCTTTGAACTACAGAATTTAGGTAAAAAGTCAAAAGATCTTTTTAGAATTGCACCCTTTTTTACATTTATACTTATATTTTCTAACCTTTTTGTTTTTTTTCTTTCAGGTGTTTCTTATACATATATATATTAACATATATTTTGTAAATAAAATAAAAAATAAAAATGCGAAAGTTAAATTTTTCTTGTTTTATTTGATATTAAAAATTATTGAAACAACTATGTTTCTGGTTACATGAAGTAACCACTAAATAGTGAAATTAGCAATAAAAAAGATTTCAATAACAATCTTCATAGTTAATAATATAAACAATTGCATTGTTAAATTTAACATGCATTGTTTCAATAAATTAACTATGAAATGTTAATATTAACAATTTTCATGGTTAAAAAATTCAAAAATGCATTGTTAAAGTAACAATTATTATTATAATATTAACAATTTTCATGGTTAAAAATTCAACCATGGAATAGTTAAATTAAATATTATTATTGTTAAATACCAGTCAACAAGAAAATGTTCAAATTAACCTTATATAACGTAGACTCCAAATCATGTTTATTTATGGTTAAGTTAACCTTATATAAGGTTAATTTTTGGCTCAGTGCACTCCTTCTTGGAATAAGCCTTCATGAGGTGGAGCTAAGTACTTTGTTAATAGAAACGAAACCAATTATTTCAAATTATTATAGCAAAGCCCCTTTTCGCAATGTTAGCGAGGTGTAATGTATTATATAGTCGGCCCCGCCCGACTTTCTATCCTTCCTTACTGATTTTAAGTTCTATTAGATTTTTTGGAAGTTATAACTATAAAACCCAATCAATATGGTTCGTCTGGCCCCGAACTTTAATGTGATTCCCTATAAAATATTTTGTTTTCACTGAGTAAATCTACAGGGAGACCGACAAAGCTAGTTTCAAAACATGACTCTAAAGATGATCATATAATAAACGACATGTTATATACTCAGTACCAGAGTCTGGTGACGTAGTATGTACAAAAGTTGCCTTGTAAGAGTATTTGCTGTAAAATACACGCAAAAAAATTGTCCTGTAGAACAAAATATCAGACAACTAAACCCCATATATTAGCAATTGAAAAACCGTTTGCTGAACGGGTTTTCCCAAAACAAAATTGTTTTCAGTTGCCTGCCTTTTTTTCTTTGCGTGGAGTATTATTTATGTTTAATAGTGCAATGAATTCTGATTCTGTCGTCAGCCGTTTTATATGTGTAATGTTTCAGACAAGAAAAACATGTCTGCTTTTAAGTACTATTGGCAGAAGGTGAAAGAGTGTTTACACTACATTTTGTCATGCGACAAATTGATGCAATTTGTCACCACTTCCGCATCATAAATTCATTCATTAATTTTGCTCCAATGGATTATTAAGGTGTACATATCACCGAGGCCATAATACTTAAGTAGACATAAATAATGATCCAGTTCATATATATGTATTTATCTCATTTGTTTTCAAAGGTTTCATACGTATAAATAGGAAGAACGTACATAATTCAATATTCGGATATTCTGCAGTGGAGGAAAATGTTAATATGTATTGGCAAACTGAAAAAAATTAAATTTTAATATGCACAAATTAAAGAAATAGTTATTTTATTGATTTCACCCCCAATTTCACCAGCTCTGGTTAGACCTAACCAACAGTTAAAATTTCCAAATTCCATACGATTTGACAACTATAACTATAGGGTAGCTTTAACCGTAGGAGATGGTGAAAATGAACGTAAATGTTAAGTATATTTTCCTACTTCTAAGTGTGAATTGTGTTTATTTTAAGGCTAAGGACGTCTTTGGAGCAAATTCTTTAGAATTAAGTAAATTTTTCTTTCAAATATGTCTATTTTGAGCTGAACAGTAGGTACTTGAAAGACACTGTACTCTACCGAATTATAAGTATTGTAAACAATTTCAAATATTTATATGCACTGGTACTTAAGTTATAATCAGTTACATTTTTGTACAAAATGATATCTTTGTGTGGGAGCTACTAAAAGGGGCAGTGTCACATTTACTATATTTATATAGAATTACAGAGGATGCAGATAGGTAGCATAGAAGTTATTAGAAAAATCGCTATTTCATTAAATTGTGAAGGAGGTACTAGAAAGAGGGGACAAATATGACCCATCTTCGAACTTATCCTGAGATAGAAAAAAAATATTATCACATACCGACTTTGAAGTTAATCCGTTACTCCTTTCGAGACTTATCGTCCGCTCCAGTTAGACAGACAGACGGACGGCCATTGCTCAAATGACTTTAAATGCCCTAAAACGGATTTCCGCCGAACATACTTAGGTCACTTCTTCGATGTGTTACACTTTTGGCTATTTTTTACTATGTACTCGTATATCCTCCTAATATTAATAATTTAGGTCAGAATTTTTAATATTAACCTACCAATTTTATTTTTGCCTAAAAAGTTTATAAAATGTTGCTAAATGGTAAATAAAATCTCGCTATCATTTATTTTTTAAAAAAAAACATATTTTGGTTTTATGAAATTTTGAATTGCTCTTGAATGGCTGAAGCGATTTGTACACAGTTTACATCGAACAGTGGGAGGAATTAAAAAAAGGGATATAATTCTGCCATTTCTTAACCAGACAGCCGATTACGACCAATTTGGGCCCTGTGTTATATAGGGGTGGAGCTGCGGAGCCTCATAGTTGGCCACCTCGTTCGTCTTTTTCAACCGAATAGTAAACACTATATGGCATTCTAGAATGTGGTCTACAAAACGTTTTTTTCACCTAACAGCTATCTTGTGCAGTTACCTAGATATCTGCATATGAAAATTGATTTTTTCTTTTCGCCGAACCTGTCCTAGTGTTTTGTAAATATCGGAGCAGAATATGCACCGATTACTTTCATTTCAACTTTTCTGAATTGGTAACAAAATTTGCTATATGATGATAATCGATCCGATACTTATAAGTCAAAAGTTATGTCAATTTGAAATTATATTTTCAAAAAAATTTATTTTTTATATTTGTTGTTTGCTTGCTTTTATTTGGTCTGCAAATCTTTGCGATTCTAACTAAGATATTCTCCCGGCTTTAAGACCATTTTGTTTCTATATTATTATAGAAACAAGTATTTTATACATGGCGGTGTATAAATATGTATTAAAAATTGGCAGCACATATACTGGATCATGATTTCTGAGCCGTGACACTCGTTATCAACAGTTCTGCTGCAATTGTATGGGAGATACGGAGCTCTATATGGTTGACTTCAACACGCAAGCGACTGAGAAATCTTTGTGAAACCACACTTCTCCAAAATCTTCCAAAAACAATTGTTAAGTGTAGTTTGTGGTGAGTCAGAAGACTCACCTTGTTTTGCCGAGCCATGCATTTGTTATGTTGTTTGCTTGCTTTTATTTGGTCTGCAAATCTTTGTGATTCTAAAGGTAAGTACAGACGATTTGCAGATGGGACAACATTGCCAGAAAAATGGCGGAAAAATGCAACCCTGTGAATTTACAACCGTGTGAACATACAATTTTTGTTTTGCAACGTTAGCAGAAAAGTCATTGCGAGATAATTTGCTGATTGTTATATGTGCGAAGTTTATGCATGTGACAACGGCGCCATTGCCAGAAAATCATTTTATTTGCAACACTGTCTATAATGTATTTTTAATGGCAATCCTGCATATAAATATTTACAAAATATATTGTAAATATATGAAATTGTAATGTTTTCTTGCAATCGTCTCAACTGTCAATTCACCTTTGCCTAACAATCTGACATTGCCCGTATATTTGCATCACTTTAACAGGGTTCATAATGTTTGCCGATCTGGCAATCGTCTAAACTCAGCTTAACTAGGATATTCTCCCGGCTTCAAGACCATTTTGTTTCTATATTATTATAGAAACAAGTATAGTAACAGTAACAGAACTGTTGATAACGAGTGTCACGGCTCAGAAATCATGATCCAGTATGTGTGCTGCCAATTTTTAATACATATTTATACACCGCCATGTATAAAATACTTGTTTCTATATTATATAGAAACAAAATGGTCTTGAAGCCGGGAGAATATCCTAGTTAGAATCACAAAGATTTGCAGATAAAAGCAAGAAAACAGCATAACAAATGCATGGCTCGGCAAAACAAGGTGAGTCTTCTGACTCACCACAAACTACACTTAGTGCAGTCAAAAACCATAAAGGCTTTTCTGCATAGTGTGGTAATTTTCCATTAGATGGAGCAAAATTTGCTTCTCATTGGACATGGCTGGTGTTTTGTATTAACTTTGGTTAACAATTGTTTTTGGAAGATTTTGGAGAAGTGTGGTTTCACAAAGATTTCTCATTCGCTTGCGTGTTGAAGTCAACCATATAGAGCTCCGTATCTCCCATACAATTGCAGCAGAACTGTTGATAACGAGTGTCACGGCTCAGAAATCATGATCCAGTATGTGTGCTGCCAATTTTAATACATATTTATACACCGCCATGTATAAAATACTTGTTTCTATTTTTTATATTTTTTTTGGAAAAAGGAAATGCGTTTTTATATATACGTTATATATTCATTTTGTCACTCCGTTTGTAACACCGCTAAATATTGATCTGAGATTCCATAAAGTATATATATTGATATAGCTCCCCTATAGAGGTCGCATTTTTAAAGCAAACTTTGCAGTATGTATTCTATTTGGACAAGAAATCATCACACATACATTTCTATCTGAATTTGAAAATTGATTTTTTCATTATTTTCCTGACCTTGTCTTAGCATTTTCTTAATATCAGTGCAGAATATAAACAGATTTCTCCCACATCAACTTTTCTCAATTGACAACAAAATTTTCTATACGATGTACAAAATTTCGGTCAGATGAGCCCGCTGACACAAAAGTTATGGTCAAATAAATTTAGGCAATTTTTGTTTTTTCCCACCAAAAAAAGAACTTCCAAAATAGTGGTGAAGATGTTATTATTGCGATCCAGAAGCACTTCTATATCGGATCTTCACCTATGAATTTAACATGGGCTTGTCGCGCTATTTCATTTATAATTTGGCAATACATTCGCACCAGTGCTCATAAAGTAATGACAATGCTATTTTTTGGATGCTCTTAGGATGTTAACAATTTGCTCAAAAAAGTTGTTTCCCTATTTTTTTTAAATTTATTTTTATGAACAATTCCTTATAAAATTTTTGATCATGCAGTGAGTTAAACCTGGGTCCCCTAGCGCTAATATCAGCATAACATCGCATGTTAACGCGCACGGCCACGAACTCGAATGTCCAGAGATGTATATGGACAATTGAGTACTATATGGACAATTGAGTACTATTTTGCTGACACCATTGCCTTGTATGCTCTCTTTATCTAGGAATGATTAAATTGTGTTGTCCGGGTTCGAATCCCGTACCGGTTGTTTAACTTTTTTTTATTTTTTTTTTGTTAAATTTTTCTAATTAGGAAGTACTTCCATATTTTTTTGCTTGTTTATTACGAAAAGCTATATGTAGTATTTTTGAGATACAGAAGAAATTATAAAAAGAAAGTATAACATATTCGTCTTAATGGAAATTTCCTAGAGAATGTTTTCGGGAAAAGAACGAGTCAACAATTTTTATTAATAGTGTTGCCACGCTTCCTTTTTGGCGATTTTCAACAAATATTTTTTATAAAGTATAACTTCAAATGGCCATAACTTTGGTCTCAACGGTTATATCAAATTTCGTTGACTATCCAGAAATGAGAAATTAATCAGTATATAACCGGCTCTAATATATACCGATTCGTAGGAATGGATCGGAAAAAAATTAAAAAGAAAATATTTTCAAACGCAGGCGGAAAGTTTATATAAATCCATAAAATATTTAAGAATTATCTCAATTATTTTTATATTGTAATTTGTACATCTTGACACAAAAAATCGAGGCTAATTCTAACATTATTATATTTGTGAAGTATTTCGGCTATAACTTTTACAAATATTGATTCCTCAAAAATCCAATTACTGTTTTGGATTTGCGAGAGTCGGGTGCATATTCCGTGTGAATTTGAAAAAATATAAATATAACAAAACAAAACTTATTCAAAAACATCTACTTTTTTCGCTACTAGTACTACTCTACTACGTTTTCGCTAAGCTAAGTTCTTATGCGTTATTATATATAGTTGGCATAAGCAACAACCACATGTCAGTCAAACAGAGCAAACAGCAAGGGCAATCACATACACAGACAAAGCATATTGCTTAATAACAAAACACAATAATAAAATTTAAAGAAGAACATTTTCATATTGTCATAAATATGTTCTTCATAATTCCACATAGCTTTAATTAATCTCTAAAAAGGTTTCATAAATATCGGGACTAATCTATGAAGAATGTTTTTTAAATTGAATTAATATAATATTTTTCAGTGTATAAATGTCGAAAATGATTACAAATGACTAAATATTTATCCGGTATGAAATTAATTTATTCTAAACATTGGAGTAAATCATTATCAGCATTGGTTTGGTGAATAAATATTTAAATTTCATTGGTCAGCATTAGCATATTACGATAATTTGTTAATAAATGTTTATTTTCTTTTCGAGTGAAAAAACATTAAACAAAACTATTGAATAACAGAAAGTAAAGTGAATTCTATTTAAAACAAATTAATTGATATTTTTATATTATTAAAAAGTTGTATATAAATAGCCAAGTGAGTTACTGATAAAGTCGGCTAAGGCGGAATGTATAGAACCCTACAGCGTCTGAGATATCGAATAGGGATATACGTATACATATGTTAGCATTACACTATTTCACACAAATTTTACCAAATGGCATAAAATTTTCTGGTGTAATTTGGCCATTTCCAGTTTGGTCATATATGTAGACTGCTGTAAAATACTGTCACACCAAATTGCAAGACGATAGGTTTAATGATTCTAACAATTATAATTTTTCTATAAATAAATCGTATGTGCGCGGCTACGCCTCTAATCCCATACCTCCTATTTTTCGTTGGGTCACGTATACTGCATCCATACTAAAATTAAAGAGGCTTGGCCCAGCGGACTCTAGATATTACGCTTTCCAGATATTTCGTCTTCCGCAACCGTATCGTGTTGGCGCATATACTCCCACTGATCAGATATTTAATCAGATTACGTAGAGTGCTATCAAAAGCATCCATTCCAAACTTCAGCACGATTAGTGTAATGGATCTCCAGGTTTCGTTTTCAGTATTGGAGTCATAGGGATGGATACCTGCTAATTCGACATCCCCCCTTTTTTGCGGGTCCAACACACAATTTTAATAGTTTTTTCCTCGATGATGCGTTTTAACAATATTGTTTATATGCCAGTATACCGTATATCCGTTTTATTACACCCAGGAAAATAATTGGTTGGAGTTCGATTGTAACAATAACAAAATAGTACTAGCAACAAAAAGTATATTGCCTACACCTTCTGTCGGTTGTATTTATATATAATTATTTGAAACAACAATAATAACATGGGTACGATCAAGTGAAAATGCTTGTAACTAAATCGATGGTTGTATCAATCGAATTAAGATTGTTTTTTTCATCGACACTCGGTTAGTTGTGGTAACCAATTTTAAATTTTCATTATAGTACCATATGATAGATTTTTGGTTCTGACAACCAAGGTTTTATTATTGACAACAGAAATTGTAACAATAGACCAAATATTATTATTGCAACGAATAATTGGTTACTACAACAAAAAAAATATTAATAAATAATCGTTTATTGGTTATCCCAATCATTTCCCAAATTTAGAATAATTAAATATAATACAACCGAAAGATTGGTTGCTGTTCTTTTGATGATACATGACAAACAAAAAATAAAATTACTCGGCATAAATAAATCTTCATCGCGTGTTGATAATAATGTGTGGAATGCAGAATATGTTGTGCAAAATGTTTTACATTAATAACAAACAAAAGCAACAATCATGAAATTGAAAGCGATAATTTGCGATATTTGCATAAAAGTTTTGTGTTTTTTTTCGTGTACTAAAATGTGTGTGAAATATTTCCACATCTCATAATAGTGATGAATTTGTAATATGGGATTTTTAATTTTGTTATGAATTGTTTTGTTGTTTGTTCAATAAATAAAATAAAAATTAATGAAACTGTTTTTAATGAATTGTCCGTAGAACAGTTGGTTGTGGCAACTACAACAGATAATTTAAGCCACCATTTTCGTAGTTGGCGCAACCAAATATGATAGTTGTCAACATGGAAGCAGAATTATACCACAACCAAAATATTGGTTGTCCTGATGGAATCTCATGATAGTAGACAGAACTACAAAATTCGGTTGGCAAATAATTCGGTTGATGCAACCAAACTGATATAGTGTCCTACGGTTTGGATCATCTTCAAGAGAATTCTTTGTAGAATAAATTGGCACAGTGGGGCTAGAAAGCGACTTTGTTGAAATTAATGAGAAAACCAAAATATCGTACCAACTTCAGTGATCTTGGTTTTATATTAAAGCTGATAAATTTTAGTTTAAAATCTATTTGAATTGCTTGACTGTGTGTTGCGTTTGAAATATAAAGACAGTTGAAATTTAAAAATATGTTTGTCAAAATTGCTATAAAAAACCGGGCAATTCCTTTTAAATTCAAACCACAAAAACTCATGTAGGATAAAATTATTATATATTTGAAACCTGAAGATATTTTGCCACAAACTTTACTGGGTAAACAGAAAGGTTAGTAAATTCAGACACAATTTTAGTATAGAAGGATTCGGAAAAGATGTTCCATGTCAAAGAAAAAATAAAGGATACACATCAAAAGTATATCTACCAAAATACCCGACTCCCCCGCTCATCCCCTTACCCCTGAAAATCCCCTCCAAATATAACGACATATCATAAGTCATAGAAATCGATAGATTTTTTGGGTTATGTATTCGCCACAAAGATTCCGTGTTAAAAATTACTATAGGTCTCCACAATGCACTTTAAAGACAATCCAGTAATTTTTTTATAAACATATGTCGTATTTATCCAGAAAGTTGGTGGTTAAACAAATAGCCTAGTAAATTCAGAAAGAATTTTAGTATTTAAGGCATCGGAATAGAAGTTCCATGTTAAAGAACGAAATACAGAAGATACTTCAAGAATTATTTCTCCCAAAACACCCCCGCTCATCCCTTTAACCCTGAAAAGCCCCCGCCAAAAGTAACGATATATCAAAAATAGTCGAAATCGATGGATTTTTTGGGTGATGTATTCGACACAAAGATTCCTTTTAAAAAATTACTATAGGTCTCCAGTGGTGGCAACCCAGTGGTTTTTATATATATCGTATTTACCCACAATGTTTGGTGTGTAAACACAAGGTTAGTAAATTCACGCACAATTTTAGTACTGAAGGCTTCGAAATAGATGTTCCATATCAAAGAACAAAATAAAGAAGACATTTCAAGAAGTATTTTTCCCCAAAAAAACCGACACCCCTGCTCATCCCCCTACCCCTGATAATCTACCTCCAAATATAATGATGTATCAAAAGCCGTACAAATCGATATATTTAAATCTGTAAGGAATAACAGAATGTCGGGCGGAGTCGACTAAATAATACCCTACACCTCCCTAACAATGGCAGTGTTCATATATGTAATAAGAAAACTCTCTGCCTAAATTTCGCACTGATCGGATATAGAACACGGTTCATACAGTGCTGACATGTCAAATCGGGTGAAACATATACGAGTAAATGGGGGCTATATATAAATCTGAACTGAATTTTCTTGAATTTTTTTGCTTTCATTTATGTAATAAGAAAACTCTCTCTGTCGAATTTCGTACTTATCGGATAGAAAATACTTCTGCTATTTCAAATCAAAAATAATCACATCAAGTAATGTATTGCCATATTTGCATGAAATTATTTCATATTGTGTATGAAGTTATTTCAAATTTTGTATGAAATTTTTTCATACTTTGTATGAAATTTTTTCATACTTTGTATGAAATTATTTCCTATTTCGTATGAAATTATTTCATATTTTGTACGAAATTATTTCATATTTTGTATGAAATTATTTCATATTTCGTATGAAATTATTTCATATTTTGTATGAAATTATTTCATATTTTGTATGAAATTATTTCATATTTTGTATGAAATTATTTCGTATCATAATGAAATTATTATGATTTTTTACAATTTTGATAAAATTTTTAGTTGCAAATGTATGAAGAATGTTTCGTAAATACTACCAAGGAAATATTTTCAGTGTATATTTAAAAAACCTCTAGATTGTCAATAAAGGTTATGGTGGGAACCTATAGTGATTTTTTACAAGGAATCTTCATACATCACCCAAAAAATCCATTAATTTTTGATACATCATTATTTTTGGAAGGATATTTTCAGTGCTAAGGGGATGAACGGGGTGTAGGGTGTTTTGGGAGAAATACTTCTTTAAGTGTCCTCTTTAATTTCTTTCTTGGTATGGAACATGTGTTGCGAAGCCTTATATACTAAAATGGTGTCTGAATTTACTAACCTATTTGATTACCCAGCAAACGTTGTGACTAAATATCTCGAAAACACGATGTCGCAAGAAAACGGTCAATGCCATTCGATTTAGCGGGTCAAAATTATGCCGGGTAAGTTGGTTTCATCGTGGATACATTTTGGTGCACACAGTGTAATAAAAGAAAAGTCAAATTAAAAAATTAAAAAAGTTCAGTCGGGTAAACCGACTTATGAATCCCCACACCTTGAGTCCCAAAAAAATATTAGTAAATTTATTTATTTTTTTGTTTTAATTAATTTTTTATCAATTTAAATTGCATTTAATAGCTTTAAAGTATGTACTGGTATTAAAGTTAAAAGTTATTTTCTTTTGGTACAAAATGGTCCATTTATGTGGGAGGTACCAAAAGGGGCGCCCCAATAACGGTCACTTTTCTCTGGACTCTAGATACTATAAAAGCATTACACTGTACAAAATTTCATGTATTTATATGTTGGTGTAAAATGGTCCATTTGTGTGGGAGGTACGAAAAGAAGCGTGGCAATAATGCCCATTTTTCACTGTATTGTAGGTACTATTAAACCATTACACCGCACAAAATTTCAAGTCTTTGTATGCACTGGTAATAAAGTTATAAGCTATTAACTTTTGGTTCAAAATTGTCACTTTCACTGTCACTGTCACTGTCACTTTTGAAGCTTTTATTCTTTGACATTTGACAAGTAGAAATTACACCATTACTAAAAATGGAACGATACACGATTCAACAACGCACTGAAATTATTAAATACCAAAATAACACCTCTTGTTGGAAGACCCTTTATACAGGGTGGGCCTAAAGAAACCAAGGGGTGTAAAAGTTTAATAACTTTTTCGTTTATTAATTTTTTTTTATTTTTTCTTCCAGATTATATAATATACAAAAGGCAAACTTTTTTACACTAAGTATGAAAAATAATGTCTCTTAAATGACCCCCGTTTTCAGCTTCGCACTGATGGGCTCTTTTTAGAGCATTTTCCATAACACCTTTCAAAACTTGTGGCTGTAGCGTTCGAATTTCTGCAACAATGTTTGCCTTGAGTTCAAGGATTGTCTCTGGCTTGTTCACATACAGGGTTGCCAATATTCGACGGACCCACGGACTCGTTGGGCCCATTCCAATCGACGAGGCTTGTCCGCAGGCAACAATCTTTGCGTCAATTGAATTTTGTACGGGAACAAATGCAAATCAACGCGAATAATCCGTTGTAAAGTGGACCGAGCCATGCCCAACTGCTGAGAACGGCGTTTTTGGGATGTTCTTGTGGACCTCTCAACACTGGCTCGTACGGCAGCGATATTCTCGGCCGATCGCCTTGGTCGACTTTTATTTGGCCTCTTCGGATTAGAAAGAGCCTCACCAGTCGAAAATTTTTCGTATAAACGCTTAATGGTGTTCTTAGAAGGCGCACTTCTCACATTTTTTAATATTTTAAAAGCACGTTGACTTGACTTCTTCTGTTGAATGTAAATTTCAACTATTTCAGAGCGCTCGCGTGGCGTGTATTGTTCCATGGTAAAAATCTGCTTGGACTGACGCTTCAAACGCGGTATGTCATTAAGCGATCTGACATCTCTGTCAAAAGTTATGGCGTTGCCAGATGGGTCCGTCGAATATGGGCAACCCTGTACACTCGCTCCTTCAAATAACCCCAAAGAAAATAGTCGGGTGCTGTCAAATCTGGCGATCGCGCTGGCCAAATAATTTCCGAATTTCTGGAAATTATTCGCTCTCCAAAAATTTGACTTCAAAGTGCCATTGTGTCTCGGGCAGTATGGGCAGTGGCTCCGTCCTGCTGAAACCACATACCAGGTCTGTTTTCAAGAGCAGGACGTAAAAAATTTTCTATCATAAACCGATACCTACAGAGAAGAGGGACATAAGACCCCAAGTGTGTTCGGCGTAAATCCGTTTAGGATTCTACACCATTTCCAAATGTAGTTCAGAAAAAATCAATTTAAATTCAATTTAAAAAATCAATTTAAGAATTAAAATTCAGAAATTCCATTTGAAATTCAGAACTCGTCACTCGAAATTCAGAAATTCCATATGAAATTCAGATATTCAGATTTTCCATTTTAAATTCAGAACTCGTCATTTGAAATTCAGATTTTACATTTGAAATTCAGAACTCCTCAATTGAAATTCAGAATATCCATTTGTAATTCAGAATTCGTCAGCTGAAATTCAGAACTCGACACTTGAAATTCAGAACTCGTCATTTGAAATTCAGAACTCGACAATTGATATTCAGAATTTTTCATTTGAAATTCAGAACTTTTCATTTGTAATTCAGAAACTATTTATTGAAATTCAGAATTTCTATTTGAAAACAGGAAAATATTTTTTTTATTTCATGGTTTTCTCTCTGTGGAGTTCAGCTGAAGATCAAAGAATTCCTTTAAAGTCATGCTAGGTATTTGCAATAGTGAAGTGAAAAAGAAAACGTCGTTGAAATCCAACACCAACCAATGCATGACGTTTCGGAGGTGTTTAGTCCACTCCTCGGATGCAGTAGCGTTGTTTTTTTGGGCTATGGTCCACTTGTTATTACCTGTAGTAACATTAAAGGTATTTAAAATTTACGTATGGGAAATACTTTGAATTAAGAACCATCTCAAGTCAATCTTATGCCGCCGTAGTTATTATTTAGGTATGGGAACATTTTGCAATGGATTTGACTGAAGTTAATAACGATTTTTATCGAGAAAGAGCTCATCCAATCATCCGAATCCCTAATTCTGACAATTCATTCCACTCTTTTGCACCATTGATGAGAAAAGCTGTCCTGCGTTGGTAAATTTTTATTATTACGAATGACAATTTGTTCCTACAAAATTATGTTTGGCCACATATAACCTGGTTTTACTTGCACCACTTAAATCCCAGTCCACGACCAGACATGCTTTTTCTGGCTGAAGATGTATGTATATGACTTCAAGCCTACATACATAATTTCATATTAGAATGTTCTGAAAATTTAATTTCTGAATTTCAAATGAAGAATTTCAAATGACGAGTTCTGAATTTTAAATGAAAAATTCTGAATTTCAAATCTCGAGTTCTGAATTTCAACTGGAAATTCTGGATTTTAATTGACGAATTCTGAATTTTAAATATAACATCTGAATTTCAATTGACGAATTCTGCATTTTAAATGGAAAATCTGAATGTCATTTGAGAGTTCTGAATTTCGAATGGAAAATCTGAATTTCAATTGACAAGTTCTGAATTTCAAATGGAAATTCTGATTTTCAATTGACGAATTCTGAAAATTAAATTGAAAATCTGAATTTCAAGTGACGAGTTCTAAATTTCAAATGGAATTTCTGAATTTCAAGTGAACTATTGATTCTCTAATATCTTCTATATTACTTATCAGAATTTATCTCCTCACATTGTAATAGTTTACAATGGCAGCACACAAAGGCAGCATTTTATACAAAAAAAAAAACTGCTTATGTATTTAATTCCAGTACAAAAATAATACTTGCAATTTTGTACAGTGTAATGCATTTTTAGTACATAGAATCCGGTAACAAATGGGCATTATTTTCACGCCCATTTTTGTACCTCTCACACAAATGGACCATTTGTACCAAAAGTTAACTTTTTATAGGTTTAATATCAGTTCAAACAAATACTTAAAATGTTGTACAGTGTAGAGTCCAGTGAAAGTGGGCGTTATTGCCACGTCCCTTTTGGTACCTCCCACGCAAATTGAAAACGTTGAACCAAAAGTTAACTGCTTATAACTTCAATACTAGTACCAGTGCACACAAATATTCGACATTTTCTGCAGTGCAAAGTTTTTATAGGATCTTCATTCCAGTAAAAAATGGGCGCCATTAGCACGCCCCTTTTGGTACCTCCCGCACAAATTGATTTGTTTGCACCAATTATAATAATGATAATAATTTAATTAAAACAAAATATGTATAAAAAAATATAAATATTTTTTGTGGCTGAATGTGAGAGGATTCGTAAGTCGGTTTACCCGACTGAACTTTCTTACTTGTGCTAATACCATTATTGCGGAATGATCCGGACTGAGAAGTTAAAGAAATGTAACCAATTATTTCGTTATGTGTAAAATGCTATGAGTGATGAATTGCGTAGTTAATTTTATGTTATTTTCAACTGGATTTACCCCATATGCGTGATTGTTTAAACATAAAATTTCACTTGTACGAACACACGTAAACCAAAAGAGCTTAAAAGGTTTTGTTAAGTGCTTTTGTTGCCAATTTTCGGATTTTAAAATGTGATTTTTTAATAATTTGTAAAATATAATCGATACTCGTACAAGTATTGGAAGATCGACCAGGTTGAACTTTATTGTTCGTCTCAGTGAATAATTTGGACAACATGTGTCGGATAAGTCGGACTAGTCAAAGTCAGATTTTGTGTAAGGTCGCTCACCTACAGAGTACGAGTACTTGTAAATGTGCCAGAAGTGTGTTTTGCCAATCAATACTCGTACCTTCGCTCTGTTATTAGCCTCAATATCAAATGATTTTTTAAAAACATCTACAATTATAAATTCTGTATTGTTGTAGGGTGTATACAATCTCTTGAAACAATTTAATGATATACAACAACAATAATAAATAAGTATGTATATAACAAAAGCGTATGTACGGTAAATCATCTTCATTTCATTTCAATTCAAGTTCATTCATTTCATGTATATAGCTTAATAATACATTAACAAAGAAAAACAAGCTGCAAAAAAATATAAAATGCTAAAAACAACAACAATAACAACAGCGTCAATAGCAGCTCGAACATTGAAAACCCGTCACTTCACTTACAGGTTCAGATGAAATGAATATTGTACGAGTATACCCGTAGATTTTAGTTAAAGCCTAAAAATAATGAAAATAACTTTAGTCGACAGAACGCAATAGGACGGGAACGAACGCAAGCGAACAATATAACTTCAGAAGAAGAAAAAAGAAAAGAAAAAAAAAACGAACACACAAAAATAGAATAATTTGGTGCATAAATGAGAAAAAAATATTGTAAAAAAAGTAAAACAAATTTAAAACTAAAATAAACTTAATGCAGTGCAATCAACATTAAATAATGCATAAAAATTCATTAGCGGTAATTAGAGGCACCACAAAAATAAAAACAAAGGAAGAAAGGAGAATCCTTTGATAAAAACAAAAGACTTAAGCGACAAACTTGCTAAAAATATATCTCCTTCAAAACAAAACGAATCAAATGAAATCAAATCAAAATAAGAAACACCGCAATCAGTGCTCTTCATATGGATCAACCATTTTTGTTGGTTTGTGTGGAAAGAAACCCGTTTTTTTATCCGCCGAAATTAACTTAACTCAAATCAATTCGAACAGAAGTGTAACAACAGCCAATTTGTTTTCGGAATAAATTCATACGTATTCCGTGTATTTATGTTAATTAATAATAACATTAATAATTCTGTTTTGTTTTGCTTTTATTTTAGTTCATATGTTTGTTAGCCGTTCAATCTGTTGTCGGTGGGAAATCTTTGTTCGAATACAAGTAAGCTAAACAATTTAAGTAAAATATATATGTATGTACATACGTGGTCGGTGAAATAAGTCTGGTAAAAATTATTTTCATAATAATAATGATGCGTGTGAAAATTAAAATGTGATCTAAACAAAATTAAACGAAAAAAGTAAAAAACTATCGGCGTTAACTTCGACCATGCCGAATTTTATATACCCTCCACCATGGATCGTATTCCAAAGTGTAATAAAGAAAATGGAGAATTATTGGGAAAATATTCGAATAATGGAATATTTTTGTACAGGATCTATAGCAAGAAATAAATACAAAACAAATAAGAGCATTTCAGTCGAGTGCTTCAGGTAGGAGATGCCAGAACGTTGAAAAAAATGCCTGCCTGTCTATAGTCATTGGGAATGTGGTCTAAAATGAATGGGAATGTGGTTCTCGAATGAATATGTCAAGTTGTGTGGGGGGAGTTACAGAAGTTACATGACGAAAACGCTTATTTTGCGATGAACAGTGGATACTTAAAGGTATTGCACTGTACCGAAATGTAAGTGTTTATGGTATCAAGGTTATGAGTCATTCAATTTTGAGTCATTCCATGCCAAACGGTACGATTTTTGACATCACTGGCTTTGATTGCTGCGAAAGTTTGTGTATGTATACTTCTCTTAAAAATATGTTTTACGTGTTTTTGAAGAAAAAAAATTAAAAAATGTTTTGCTCAAAAGTTATGAGCAATTTAAAGATGGCGGAATTACGATTTTCCCTAGAAGGTTTGATCATTCAACCGCTTGTAACTCCTGAAATAAAGGGTCTTCCAACAAGAGATGTTATTTTGGTATTCAAAGAAAAATGCCATTTTTTGAGACAAATGATCGGATGTTTATTTCATAATAAAGAGGAAGGTATGCCGTTAATAATGAAAAACAACATCAGTCAAATGGCCACCACGACCACGCTTACAGGACCATATCCTTTTCATGAAATTTTCCATGACCAAATCGCATAGGGGCTGCCCTATGTCCTCGATAGCCTCACGAATTCTATCTTTGAGGTCTTGAATCGACACTGGGCTGTTGGCGTAGACCTTATCTTCCACGTGGCCCCAAAGGAAGAAGTCGCAAGGTGTTAAATCACAAGATCTCGATGGCCAATTGTGATCACCTCTTCGTGAGATAACACGGTCCGGAAACTTTCTCGTGACAGAACAATGGTTTCGTTACTTGTGTGGCACGTAGCGCCGTCTTGTTGAATGTAAACGTTGTCCAGATCAATACCATCCAACTCCGACCATAAAAAATCATTAATCATCTCTCGATAGCGCAATCCATTCACCGAAACTGTTGATCCAACCTCATTTTCGAAAAAGTAAGGTCCAATGACCCCGCCGGACCATAAACCGCACCAAACAGCCACACGATGAGGATGGAGAGGCTTCTCAAAAATAACTCTTGGGTATTCCGAGCCCCAGATGCGACAATTTTGCTTGTTGACGTAGCCACCGAGGTGGAAGTAGGCCTCATCACTCAAGATGATTTTGTATCGTTCGTATCGTTTTTTGTTCGATCGTTTTTGGATCGTTTTGTATCGTTCGATGATCGTGTATCGTTCCATTTTTAGTAAAGGCGTAGTTTCTTCTTGTCAAATGTCAAAGAATAAAAGCTTCAAAAGTGACAGCTTCCGAAATACCGGGTGATTCTAAATAACACCTCTTGTTGTAAAACCCGTTACTTGACAAATTTTGATGTAAAGGGTAGTTTAATTGTAAGGCCCGATGTTGAATGTGAACCACACCTAAACGTCAAGTTTTTTCTGCATTTCATTTGACATTTCTCAATTTCAGACTAACTCAATTTGAGCCATGTAAAGATACACTATCGAGCAACGCGTTAAAGTTTTTTAAGCCTTTTACGAAAATGGACGTTCACTTTGTGATGTTTTTTGATCAGCATAATCGACCAAATGTGTACATAATCGGGAGAATTGTGCGCAAATTTCAGCAATCCGGGTCTGTAGGAGATGTGAAAACACCTGTGCACGCTCGCCCAGTTCGTTTGGTGCGGCTTAAGGTGACGTCATCGGCCCATACTTTTGGAAATGAGGCCGGTCAGGCAGTTACTGTGATTGGTGTTCGCTATCGTGAGATGATAACGAACTTTTTATGGCCCGAATTGGATGATATGGATGTGGACAATATGTGGTTTCAACAGGACGGTGCCACTTGCCACACAATTAATTTTTTTATTTTTAAAGTCATGTTCTTAGATGTCTTTTTTAGCGACTGTGTGATTTTGAAAGTGGTGAAATGATGGGGTCTTTTTTACGATTTTTTTATAAAAATACTTTTTGAAAAAGTAATCAAAATTTGTGTGAATGTATTTAAAAGAGGCCAAATTTTTTAGCGGCATACGATTTTGCGGTTCGTTTGAGTATATAGGATAACACATATCATAGGCTATAAATTAGGTTCATTGAATTTGCTCTAGTTCTTGTTATATACCGCTATAAGCAAAAATGGAGAGGTTATACCACATATTTGAGCAAAACTCGAAAACAATGGTCCCCAATTGTTTCAGGATAGTTTTAAAAAATTGGAAACTGTATGTTCTTTAACTTTTTCTGATATAATTTTTTCATCTGTTGAACGGTTTCGTTTACATACATACATATATTATTATATTTTAAAATAATTTCTACATAGCAAAATGTAAAATTATTTTATTTTCATAATTTTATCGAAAAGCTTGATCCATCATGAATAAAATGACCCAAAATTGAAGAAAATCGCTGCATAATTAAAAAATTATAGATAATATAGTATACAAATCATCTCTTAATACTTGTACCGTACGCAATAGCTAAGGTGATTTTTAAATTATGTTGTGATTTAGGATGACAATTATGTGTAAAACAAAATATCGGCCAAATGCTCGCCACGGCTTCGGTGGCATACCTCTATACGATGGTCCATATTTTCAATGACTCTGAGACATAATTGAGGTTCCTGAGATTCCTTTGAACCTTGAATTGTTCTTGGCTTATTGACGTTTACTTTTTCTTTTAAATATCTCCAAAGAAAGAAGTCCAACGGTATCAAATCAAATGATCGTGGCAGCCAATTAACATCTCCACGACGTGAGATAACACAGCCATTGAACTTCTAGCACAAAAGTGCCATTGTTTCGTTGGCTATGTGGCAAGTGGGACCATCCGGTTTAAACCACATATCCTCCTAGTTCATATACTAAATTTTTGGCCACAAGAAGTCCGTTATCATCTTGTGATAGCGAAAAACGTTCCGATGACGCCGCCAGCTCATAAACCGCACGAAACAGTCGCTCCTTGTGTATGCATCGGCTTTTCGACAATCACGCATGGATTCTTATTTCCCAAATGTGGCAATTCTGCTTGTTAACGAATCCACTAAGGTGAAAGTTTGCCTCGTCGCTAAAGATGATTTTCTATAAAAAAACGCGGCTGCGCCTCAAGCGGTTTGGGCGAACACAAATGTCAGATCGAGTCACTCTATTTTATTTGTCGACTGATAGGAACAATGACAAAAAAACGTTATTAAAAGCAAGAAATAAGTAGATATTAATATAATTATGGTAGAAACAATTAAATAATAATAAAATTGTGTACATATTTAAGCATAAAGAAGTCAACATTGGCAGCTCGCTAAGATGGAAAAAATAATCAGTGCACAATGACAGAGACGTGTGAGAGAGAGGTGGAAATGAGAGTTTTGGTTCAGCTCAGCTGACCCACCCAGGGTTGATTTTTTGGCCACCGCTATTGTAAAAAGTACAGAGGTGTATTTGCAAAGGTCGACCATGTAAAAAAGTGTGTTTTTTTAGACCGGAAGTTGTGAAATTATTGATCTGGCAATTACATTATTTTCCAATTGGTACATTACTAACGCCATTGACGTAAGGCCAGGCGAACGAACGAACCTTAGAGAAACCAAATTCTTGAAGAAAGTGAGTGACTGCATTTCGTTCGCAGAGACTTTCGGTGCAAATACAAAAACAGGTGGTTATATTCTGGGTCTAATTTTGGCATACTCTTTCCAACATATCGGGCGGTATCTCACGAACAGATTCTTCAATATTGGCTTCCAGTGCGTCAACCGTTGAGGGCATGTGCCTTTAGACATGAGCCTTAACATAGCCCCGCAAAAAATAATCTAAAGGCGTTAAATCGCACGATCAAGACGGCCAATTGACCGGCCCCAAACGTTTAATAAACTGTTCGCCGAACTTGCCTCTCAATTGGGCCATTGTTTCGCGTGCTGTGTTGCATATGCTACCGTCTTGTTGAAACCACATGTCAGCCAAGTCCAGCTCTTCCATTTTGTGCAAAAAAGTTTGTAATCATCGCACGGTAGCGCTCGCCATTCACAGTAACGTTCTTGTCTTCGTCGTCTTTGAAAAAGTATGGTCCAATGATGCCACCAGCCCATAATCCACACCAAACAGTAAATTTTTCGGGATGCATTGGCAGTTCTTGTAATGCTTCTGGCTGCTCTTCACACCAAATACGGCAATTTAGATTGTTTACGTATCCATTCAAGCAGAAATGAGCTTCGTCGCTGAACACAATTTTCCGATTCTTAACCGAGCATGAATTACTAAAATTCAATAATCTGCAAGCGTTATTCGTTTGTAAGTCGATTCATGGTTAAATTGTACACCAAACATGTCTGACAGTTACATGTTACACAAAAGCAGCTGGGCTGCCAAAAAATCACCCATATATTATGTGAAATACTTAAGACATATAATGAATGAGAATTCTTTTAGATTCAGGTTTTTTGAATTTGTTTCAAAGACTGCAGCAAAACATTTAGCAGTAATGAACTAAAATTTAATTTTTTAGTTTTACTACCTGCAAGTTCAAAAATAACTCATTTATGGTTAAAGTGTTTATCTTAAATAAATTTTCCTATTTTCAAGTAAATTGAACTTGATTTGCGAAAATATTTAATTTGAGTAAAAAATTTTTTGATTTTAGTTAAATTTTTCTCATTTTTAGTAAAAATTTACTGATTTCAAGTAAAAATGTAATTGGTTTTAGGAAAAATAGATCTAGATTATTCCAAATTTGTCAGAAAAAATTTTTATTGGCAACACAGTCAATACACAGTCTATATTTTTATTGGCAATCCTCCATGTAAATATTTACAATATATATGAAATTGTAAGGTTTTCTTGCAATCGTCTGAACTGCCAATTCGCCTTTGTCTAACAATCTTTCATTGTCCGTATATTTGCAGCACTTAAACATTGTTGATAGATTTGTCGGATCTGACAGTCGCCTATATATATAGATTTAGTATTAACTATAATTATGTTAAAACATTTACGGCCTGCTTCTGTATTTCTCTCGAAAGTATCTGCAAACTAAAACCAGTCACTCACTTTCGTCAGGAATTTGGTTTCTCTACGGTTCGTTCGTTCGCGTAGCCTTACGTCAATAAAGTTAGCAATTAACCAATTGGAAAATAACGTAGTTACCAGATCAATAATTTCACAACTTCCGGACTAAAAGCACACAGGTTGACACACCAACAAGTCAACCCTGGTTAGGTCAGCTGAGATGAACGCCTCTCCTGAAAAACTACCTTTTTGCACTTAGCATATGATATAGCATGAGATAGAGAAACCAAAATTTACACTGAAATGATTACGTTTTCATACGAGTTCAGTATCGTGCGTCTTGTCGTTCTGGTAGTTAATCCAGAATCACCTGAGACAACTTTTGTCAAGCAAGTGTCAAAGGAGGCTGGCGGAAAGAGCTCTCTGCATCTCTCTCCAGCAAACTTTGACACTTGCTTGGAAAAAGTTGTCTCGTGTGAATCTGGACTTACTGTTTGTCGTCTGGCAAGCGAACGAAAGCATATTTTCAAGTTAGTCGGGCTACATAGAAACGAAATCACCATATTTATTAGCAGAGGGTGCAGGGGGAATTTTTAAAATGTCGCAATATGATGTGGTAACATTATTTTTCAGAAACGAAATCACCATTTTTTTATAGAAATAATACGAAAAAATTACAATACCCTTTAGCAAAATAAAACAAAGGCTATGGACTATTACTCACTGCTTTTATTTTATAAAAAAGTCCAATGACGGGTGTCTTCAAATACGGAACAAGGAAAAACATTGTAAAATGGTTATAATATTGTACATATCGCCATCACAAAAGCAAAAGGGCCAATCATCACGTTTGAATATTTTACAGGGAAATTTCGGTTTCAAGAAGTGGCCAAACATAATGAAGGATATGCATACATATTTATTTATCTCACATACGAGATATTAAAAATGATTTTATAATATTTTTAATAACGATTTTGTACGATAACTGAAAAAAAATAAATAGTTTGTTGTTATGCCCTTTTGATTTCCTTGAATAAAGTGTGTATATTCGCATTTGTACTTTGTACATTGATGTGACATTTGACATTTATGTGTTAAGAACTCAATTTTGATTATTCTGGCTGTTTAGCCCTTTTGCATTTCTAATGACAATGAATTATAACTGCACAAATTCACTAGATATAATTCATATGTATGTAAATAGTAAGTAGATATACAAACCTATATTTATATTGCACTGATTAATGCCATAAAACCACTGACTTTTTGTGATGCATCTGAAAATATATAGAATTTTATTTATAAGTATACTCGTATGTGGCTCAAGATACGTTATCTACCATCTGGGAATTTTATTTATCGTTAACCCTAAAATTATACTGGTTAACATTTTTTTGCGGCGCAGGGGTTTGCAGTCCACTTGGATATATGAGATGGTACAGTTCTTATACGAAAAGTTAGTTTCTTTGAATTAGCTCTAGTTTTTAGCTCTAGATTTACAAAAATGTATATAAATATATACAATGTAAATATTTATCCGAATTAGTGAAATATGCGCGCAAAGGACTATGAAAACAACGAAAATTATTTTTTTGGGAATAGTTTTTTACACACATTTAATGAAAATACCTTAACATTTTATGAATATATCTTCAGCCGATTTTGAGTTATGACCACTTTAATTTGTGTGTTTTTTTATTAATAAATGCTAATAACGTTGCGATTATATAATGTATGTACTAAAATGCTTGTAGAATTGGCGTTTATTGCTGAAATGCGACCGGGCTTGTTCATACCATATAATAAAGTTATTTAACATCTTCCATGAAAATATATTTCAGAGTAGAAATACCGTTTATTTTCCAACAAAATGATCCGAACTAAATGAAATACAACTTTATTGGATCACTACCATGTGACATAGAGAAGAAATTTGAATTTATGGTGAATCCAACAATATTTATAAGTAATTTATAAGCCGCTTTTTTCCGTTTAGGCTGATTTTTTTACATTAAATATGCAATTTTTTTTACTTTAACTGAAGAAGATATGTGTGGGAGCTACATCTATCAATGAGCCAAGTCATAACATATGGAACGACTTTCTTTGCACAAAAAAAAAAATTAGGAAATTTTTGTCGAAATTTCCTAAAATCGGATAATAAATTCCACTGGTACAGCACGAACAGAAACATGTGGTACTGCGTCTCTTTTATGAAATCTATAATAAATAATAGAGGCAAATATGGATAAGCCTGGAGAATATCCGAATGACAAATCAATAACGATTTAAAGACAGAAATAAAACAAACAAAAACAATAAAACAATCGCTCTGACTGATGCAAGTTTGCCAGGTTTTTTAGTGACGAATCCCTAAATTTTTAGTTTTTTATCCCCTAAATTCCCAAAAAAAATCCACAGAAAATCTTTTAACTCATAAAAATTTAATGTACTTTGACTAAAATTCATTTTGTTTGTACAAAATATACGTTGTCAACATTCATTATATCAAATATATCTGATTAAAAATCTCCCATTTCATGTTTTGGTATTAAAAGTGTGATCATTTCTGTCAATGAAGTAAATAATTGGCAACATATGGAATTATTTTTAAAGTACATCAAATGGTTAATTTTGCATTTTAATAATGGAAATTTTTCTAAAAATGTCATCAAAATGAAATTTTTCTAAAAATGCCATCAAAATTAAATTTTTTTTAAAAAATGTCATCAAAATGAAATTTTTCTAAAAAATATCATTGAATGAAATTTTCTAAAAAATGTCATCAAAATTAAATTTTTCTAAAAAATGTCATCAACATTCAATTTTTCTAAAAAATATCAAAATTAAATTTTTCTAAAAAATTTCCTCAAAATGAAAATTTTCTAAAAAATGACATCAGAATGAAATTTTTCTAAAAATATCAAAATTAAATTTTACTAAAAAATGTCATCAAAATTAAATTTTTCTAAACAATTTCATCAAAATTAAATTTTTCTAAAAAAATTCATCAAAATAAATTTTTTTAGTAAAATTTTGTTTTTTAGAAAAAAATCATTTTGATGTCATTTTTTTAGAAAAATTTCATTTTGATAAAATTTTTTAGAAAAATATAATTTTGAAGAAATTATTTTGAAAATGCAAAATTAACCCTTTGATGTACTTTAAAAATAATTCCATATGTTGCCAATTATTTGCTTCACTGACAGAAATGATCACACTTTTAATACCAAAAACATGAAATGGGAGATTTTTAATCAGATATATTTGATATAATGAATGTTGACAACGTACATTTTGTACAAACAAAACCAGTAAGGAAAGGCAGAAAGTCGGGCTGGGCCGACTATATAATACCCTACCCCTCCCTAATAATACGATAAGGGTCATTGCCATAATAATTTTGAATAATTGGTAAATGGGTAGAAACATATTATCTTATTCTGAAACAATAATCGCTAAATTAAGGAATATTCGTTCCTAAATTGAGAAACATCTTTCTGGAAAATTTTAATGATCGGAAGTAAAATACAACTTCTATAGCGGTTTGATACCAAATCAGGAGGAACATATATATGGAGGTTATATATAAATCTGAACCGATTTTTCCTGAATACTCATTCAGGTAAAAAGACCTCTTTCTGTCGAATTTCGTACTAATCGGATATAAAATAAGTCTCTACAGTGCTTACATGTCAAATCGGGGTGACATATATATTTGGCTATATCTAAATCTGAACTGATTTTCTCCGAATTTTACAGTATTCCTTCGAGTAATAAGAAACCTATTTCTGCCGAATTTCGCACTGAACGGATATAAAATACAGTTTCTACAGCGCTTACATGTTAAAACGGGGGTAACATTTATATGGGGGCTATATCTAAATCTGAACCGATTTTCTCCGAATTTGGCAGTATTCCTTCATGTATAAAGAAACCTCTTTTTCCCAAATTTCGCACTGATCGGATATAAAATAAAATTTTTACTGCGCATACATGTCAAATCGGGGGTAAAGTGTATATGGGGGCTATATCTAAATATGAACCGATTTCTTCCAAATTTAAAAGTGTTCATTCATATAATAGGAAACCTTTTTCTGCCGAATTTCATACTGATCAGATATAAGATACAGTTTTTACAGCGCTTATATGTCAAATCGAGGCTAAAATATATATATGGGGGCTATATCTAAATCTGAACCGATTTTAGCCAAATTCAATAGCGATCGTCTTTGGGCCAAAAAAAGATATGTGTAAAGTTTCGTCGAGATCGGACCATAATTGCGACCTGCACTTTGATTGCAAGAATACATGCACAGACAGACAGACGGACATAGCTACCCAGCAACATTTCTCATTACCAAATAATTCGACGAGTAAGTAAAGTTCGATAATGGTAAGTACTTATTATTTAGCCACTTTTCTCATTATTTTAACATGGGGATGTCATTGGAGGAAAGTACTTCCCAAAAGCATACAATAAAGTAGCATAATAAGTACTTATTTGTAGCTCTATTTTATGTACTTGAATAATGCATTACCAATAAGTTATAAAATATGTAGTAGATATGTAGAAATGGCCATTTAAAATGATTTTTTGCATATTGTCGCGCATATATCTCGAAACAAACAATTTGCTCATGCCAGATTCGAATTTCTGGTATTTTCATTCAAATCTGCACGTATTGTTTAAAAACATGTTGAAATATAAATAAATCTTGTACAATAACCTACATATAGCCAAAATTGCATTATATGAAAATTTGCCAAAATGATTTTGATAACAAAAATCACTTATTTCTGTTATTATTGGTAAGTCATTATTAATAAGCCGAAAGTAATGCAGCGAATAATGAGATGTCATTATTTGGTAATGCAGGGAATAATGACAGGTACTTACCAAGATTTTGCTGGGTAAATAAACTCAGAAAGTGATTCAAAGGCGATCGGTATAATAAACGATGGGTCTATTTATTCTCCTTTTGGGTGTTACAAACAAATGCACAAAGTTATAATACCCTGTGCCACAGTGTGGTGTAGGGTATAATGAATTTTAGCCAAAGTACATAAAATTTTCATGAGTTAGAATATTTTCTGTGGATTTTTTTTTTTTGGGAATTTAGGGGATAAAATACTAAAAATTTGGGGATTCGTCACATAAAAAAAGTACATACAATTTTCATGAGTTAAAATATTTTCTGTGGATTTTTTGGGGAATTTAGGGGATAAAAAACTAAAAATTTGGGGATTCGTCAATAAAAAAACTGGCAAGCCTGCATCAGATGCGCCTGCATCAGATGCGCCGGCCAGTGCGATTGTTTTATTGTATTTTTGTCTGTTTTATTTCTGTCTTTAAATCGTTATTGATTTGTCCAAAAACAATATAATATAAGAAGACATTCCTTCCCGTAGCGAGTAAGTATCAGTTACGAACGAATAGGAATTTGATTTCAACGAGTAAGGGTTTTCACATATTTTCCGACCGAATTTCCCGTTAATTATCACTAGTACAAAATTAATATCAATCGATATGTGCAAAAAAAGTTTCAGAAAAGACACCAGAAAACTATTTTTTCGCGGTTGAAAAATCATTTCTATTCGTTCGTAACTCGAGAAAATGTAAACAAACTTGCGATGGCACATCTTTTATATTCATTGTCTTTGGATTTGTCGTTCAGATATTCTCCAGGCTTATCCATATTTGCCTCTATTATGTATTATAGACGCAGTACCACATGCCTTTGTTCGCGCTGTACCAGTGGAATTTATTATCCGATTTTAGGAAATTTCGACAAACATTTCCTAAAAATATTTTTTTTTGGGCCAAGAAAGTCGTTCCATATGTTATGACTTGGCTCATTGATAGATGTAGCTCCCACACATATCTTCTTCATTTAAAGTAAACAAAATTGCATATTTAATGTAAAAAATATCAGCCTAAGTGGAAAAAGCGGCTTATAAATTACTTATAAATAATGTTGGATTCACCATAAATTCACCTTTCTTCTCTATGTCACATGGTAGTGATCCAAAAAAGTTGTATTTCATTTAGTTCGGATCATTTTTTGGAAAATAAACGGTATTTCTACTCTGAAATATATTTTCATGGAAGACGTTAAATATCTTTATTATATGGTATGAACAAGCCCGGTCGCATTTCAGCAATAAACGCCAATTCTATTGGGTGTCCCAAGAAGAGCGCAATTTTTTAATTACTGATGCAGCAATTGAATTGTTTCTCTTGCTGTATGACATGTGGCGCCGTCTTGTTGGAAACACATGCCCTCCACATTCATTTCTTCAATTCTAGGCAAGAAAAAACTGGTTATCATTTCACGATACCGAACATCATTGACATGATTCCTCCAGCCCAAAAACCACACAGTGACACGTTGAGGATGCATATGCTTCTCGTGAATCACTCGAGGATTTTCCGCACCCCAAATGCGACAATTCTGCCTATTGACGAAGCCATCAAGATGAAAATGGGCCTCGTCACTGAAGATGATTTTATCGGCAAAATCAGTCTCTCCAATACCCAATTAACGAACTCCCTTCGCTGTCCTTCTCCATTTTTACTAACCTCGTACCTTCTACTAACAAACAATAACAATTATTCAAATGTCAAACAATGACACTTCGAATGTTGCGAGATTTAAAAATTGCGTTCTTCTTGGGACACCCTTTACAAGCATTTTAGTACATACATTATATCATCGCAATGTTATTAGCATTTATTAATAAATAAACACACAAATTTAAATGGTCATAACTCAAAATCGGCTGAAGATATATTCATAAAATGTTAAGGTATTTTCATTAAATGTTTCGTTGTTTTCAAAGTCCTTTGCGCGCATATTTCACTAATTCGGATAAATATTTATATTTTACATAGTTTTATATTTTATATATTTATATAAATTTTTGTAAATCTAGAGCTAAAAACTAGAGCCAATTCAAAGAAACAACCTTTTCGTATAAGAACTGTACCATCTCATATATCCAAGTGGACTGCAAACCCCTGTGCCGCAACAAATGTTGACCAGTATAATTTTAGGGTTAACGATAAATAAAATTCCCAGATGGTAGATGTAGGTTTTCAACAGGGACGCTACAAAGTAGACCGACAGGGACAGCAAACGACGCCATATTTTGTGCCGCTCTTTTAACATTTCTCTTCAGTAAGGTTTGCCATTTCATGATGGAAAGATATACGAGCCAACAACGAGTCGAAATTATTAAAATTTACTACCGAAATTCGGAGTCAGTGGCCTCAACGTTAAGAGCACGAAAAATCATCTTCAGCGATGAGGCTCATTTCTGGCTGAATGGCTTCGTCAATAAACAAAATATGCGTTATTGGTCAGACAGCAATCCACACGTACTCCATGAGTCATCATTGCATCCCGAAAAAATTACGGTTTGGTGCGGTTTATGGGCCGGCGGCGTCATTGGGCCGTACTTCTTCCGTGATGATCAAGACCGGCACGTTACTGTGAATGGGAATCGCTACCGTTCAATGATAACCGAATATTTTTGGCCCCATTTGGATGATATGGACTTGGAGAACATGTGGTTCGAACAGGACGGCGCCACAAGCCACACAGCGAATGCCGCAATCAATTTATTGGAAACCAAGTTTGGAGAACGTGTTATCTCACGAAATGGTCCAGTCGATTGGCCGCCTCGGTCGTGCGATTTGACGCCTTTAGACTATTTCCTGTGGGACTACGTCAAGTCTATGGTCTATGCCAACAAGCCTTGAAAACTGTCGAAAATTGGGTTCAGCGTCTGGATTTCTGCAAGCGTGCAAGCGGTGGCCATGCAAAAGAAATCGAGTTCCATACATAATGGAATCGAACGTACTTTCACAGGAATAAAGAATTTCATTGATATCCAAAACCGTTTTTGTTTTATTTAAAAAAATCTTTTGTAACGCTCTTATTGACGGACCCTATACTTATAAATAAAATTCTATATATTTTCAGATGCATCACAACAAGTCAGTGGTTTTATGGTATTAATTATTAATTATTATAAAATAAAAGCAGTGAGTAATAGTCCATAGCCTTTGTTTTATTTTGCTAAAGTGTTTGTAATTTTTCGTTTTATTTCTATAAAATAATGGTGATTTCGTTTCTGAAAAATAATGTTACCACATCATGTTGCGACGTTTTAAAAATTCCCCTGCACCCTCTCCGAAAATATGCTTTCGTTCGCCTGCCAGACGACAAACAGTTAGTCCAGATTCACACGAGACAACTTTTTCCAAGCAAGTGCCAAAGTTTGCAGGAGAGAGATGCAGAGAGCTCTTTCCGCCTACCTCCCTATCCCACAAACTTTGACACTTGCTTGACAAAAGTTGTCTCGTGTGATTCTGTATTAACTACCATCAGAACGACAAGTCGCACGATAATGAACTCGTATGAAAACGTAATCATTTCAGTCTAAATTTTGGTTTCTCTATCTCATTTTGTTGTCATCTGGGCGAACACAAATATCAGATCGAGTCACTTTGTTTTAAAGTGCTAAGTGCAACTTTTAAAGTGCTAAGTGCAAAAAGGTAGTATTTCAGGAGAGGCGATCAAAGCTTGACGAATTTTTCAAATTTGTGTGGAATTCCTTTATGATAAAAATCGAATGACCTGTACTGTTTTGTGAATAACTTTTGATTGGTTTGATGGATGAGCACTAAATTTTGACTGAATATAATTTGGAATATTTAGAAATTAAAAATGCAATCTTCCTAAAAACATGCTAAGTCGACTTGCCAGTTGTTTTAGTGACGAATCCCCAAATTTTTAGTTTTTAAAAAAAAATCCACAGAAAATATTTTAACTCATGAAAATTTAATGTTCTTTGACTAAAATTCATTTTGTCTGATTAAAAATCTTCCATTTCATGTTTTTGGTATTAAAAGTGTGATCATTTCTGTCAATGAAGTAAATAATTGGCAACATATGGAATTATTTTTAAAGTACATCAAGGGGTTAATTTTGCATTTTAATAATGGAAATTTTTCTAAAAATATCATCAAAATAATTTTTTTCTAAAAATTTCATCAAAATTGATTTTTTTTTTTTAAAATGTCATCAAATTAATTTTTTTCTAAAAAATTTCATCAAAATGAAATTTTTCTAAAAAATGTCATAAAATGAAAGTTTTCTAAAAAATGTCATCAAAATGAAAATTTTCTAAAAAATGTCATCAATATTAAATTTTTCTAAAAAATGACATCAAAATGAAATTTTTCTAAAAAATGTCATCAAAATTATATTTAATTTTTTAATTTTTAGTAAAATTTAATTTTAATATCAAGAATAAATTTTACTAAAAATGTCATCAAAATTAAATTTTTCTAAAAACATTCATAAAATTAAATTTTTCTAAACAATTTCATCAAAATTATTTTTTTTATTATTTGAAAACATGTTGAAAAATAAATAAATCTTGTACAATAATATAGCCAAAATTGCCTTATATTAAAAATTGCCAAAATAATTTTGATAACAAAAAAAATCACTTATTTCTGTTATTAGTGGTAAGTCATTATTAATACGCAGCGAATAAACAGATGTCATTATTTGGCAATGCAGGGAATAGTGACAGGTACAAAATTTTGCTGGGTATCTTAACAATTGCTTTTCTGAAAAATATAATTGTTATAGGAGCATTCCACCGTCACGTACAGACAAATTCAACTTTTTCTTCGGATTATATTACATATAATTCTTCATGGATTTATTAGATATCTAAAAACCTTAATATCAATTAGAAGAGTAAAAAATATACTTTAATTCTACATACAAACTTTTTGAACAATTCATGAAATACTGAAGAAAAAAAGCAATCAACTCTCGTCACGTATGGGACGGTTCTGGTCAACCAACAAAGGAAATCGATTTGGTTACATTCAAATTTCAGCGAAACTATTACACTAGGAGAAAATGTGTCTGGGAATGGAATTTTAAGTATGATTCGAGCTTACTGCTGGCGGAAAATTTTTTTCAATAAAACACATACTTACGACATGAAAAAGGATTTTATATTTTGTAACGTACGGACAAATTGCGTCACGTACGGGACATACTTGAAATTAAATCAATCAAATTAATTATAATCAATAGGTGAATACATATTTGTCTACGGATAAACTATGTTTTCTACATTCCACTACTTTCTCCTTAGTTTTAATGAAATGGAACTTTGAAATTCCAGATATTGCTTTGGTGTTGTCCCACGGCGATACAGACTTAATTTGTTCACAAATTTCCGACGATGGAATATAAAGGACACGGGTTTTTGAAACTAATCGAGAAGCCAGATCAGCGAAGTCCTTGGCTGATTGGATGACCACATCTTCATTTTGGCTCATCATTTTCTCTCTGACTAGTCTTTTTATATTTCCGCCAACTTCATCTATCACGCCTTTTTAATGCGATGTAGCAAAATACTTCAAAAAAATTTGTTTTTTGTACTGTTTACTCAACAATGATGTTACTTTAATCATATAACGATTTTTAAATTCGGATGAAGGGCCATCGCTCCAAATGATTTCCGCTGAAGGTAAGTCTTCATTTTCTTTATTTATTAGGTCGAACAACTCATTTAAAAAAACAAAAACTGTATCTTTGTCTTTGGTATTTGCATCAGAGCATATAAGGTATGTTTGACAATTACCTTTGTAAAAGCTTGCAGCAGTAAACAAGAGAACACTTTTTCCCGACCAAAGTGCGTTTTGAACTTCATTTTGGTATTCACATCCGAAAGACATTGCAAAATCAACTTGAAGGATACGCACATTTTCATCAAGCCTGTCCTTCTGAAATTCAGCGGCTTGAATTCGCTTCAAATTCACATGACGCATCATAATATTGATGGATTCAATTAGTTTTTTTTTGAGTTCACCACTGCTTGTTTCGTGGTTTACTATACGTAGCTTATTTTCTGAATTTTTTTCCCATTCTTTCCACACACATACTGTACTTAAATCCGTAGATAATAATATGTTTTTGCCATCAGAACAAGTATTACATTCATTTTTCCAACATTTCGAATCCATAGAAGGATCACACCAAATTGTACACCACCAGTCGTTACAATAGTTTTGTTTCAAACTTTTCAATTTTAATATAAAATTTTCATGAATTAAGCATTTGCATCCTGTATATACAGGATTTTACCCGAAAACTATGCCGAAATTATTTTTTTTTAAATATGCATCTAAGTAGATAGGGTTAGAATTTTTCTAAAAAAGTTAATAAAAACTTAATTTTCCTAAAAAATTAATTTTTTCTGGAAAAAATAAAATTTTTCTGGAAAAAATTATTTTTTTTTAATTCCCTGTCAATGGCCTTTAATCCGACCAAGCGACATCTAAGTCAACGGACTTGAATCTTGGATCATTGGTAATTAATCCGAAAATTCATTATTAATACGCCGAAAATAATACAGCGAATAAACAGATGTCATTATTTGGCAATGCAGGGAATAATGACAGGTACTTAGCAAGATTTTGCTGGGTATCTTAACAATTGCTTTTCTGAAAAATATAATTGTTATACAGGATTTTACCCGAAAACTATGCCGAAATTATTTTTTTTAAATAAGCCTCTAAGTAGATAGTGTTAGAATTTTTCTAAAAAAGTTAATAAAAACTTAATTTTCCTAAAAAATTAATTTTTTCTGGCAAAAATAAAATTTTTCTGGAAAAAAATAATTTTTTTTAATTCCCTGTCAATGGCCTTTAATCCGACCAAGCGACCTCTAAGTCAACGGACTTGAATCTTGGATCATTGGTAATTAATCCGAAAATTCATTATTAATACGCCGAAAATAATGCAGCGAATAATTAGATGTCATTATTTGGCAATGCAGGGAATAATGACAGGTACTTAGCAAGATTTTGCTGGGTATCTTAACAATTGCTTTTCTGAAAAATATAATTGTTATACAGGATTTTACCAAAAAATTATAATACATAATACATAATAGAGGCAAAGACGGTCTAAAGTCAAGAGAATATCCTAGTGACAAATAAATAACGATTTCAAGACCGAAATAAAATGTAAATGATAATTTAAAATTCCAAACACCTGAAAAACTTATCTTTAATAGATATATAAAATATAAAATACGAGTACTACAAAAACTATTTATTTTTCGGTGTATGGACATAGAACATTTTCACTTGAAGGTAACCTCCTTCCCGTAGGGCGAGGAATTTCAATGTTCTACAAAGCCCTAGAAACAGTGCATACATTTCAACATACGTATGTTGATTGTGAAAAGTCTAAATATGTGAGGATTCAAAATCAATAACATTTCCGTCAAAAAATGGAACATCACAATACAATTTGACAGGCAATATTTCTGAGTGTTCTATTTTTATATGCTCCGTCATGTGATGTGTTTGTTGTACGCGCACATTCAATGCGTGGAACCACTGCACCGATTTCTACAGAATTGGACAAATTTGAAAATTATGAAACCATAACGAAGTATTTGGGATGTTTGATGGATGGATATGTACATACATATACGAGTACATATATGTATGTAAGAATGCATAATATATGTTAGTAAAGGGTTATTCAATAAAATGTGTTTTTTTTTTTAAATTTCAATTCGAATATTGTACACATCGTTACCGTTGGAAATTTTCAAAAAGGGGCACAAAAAGGGAATTTTTTCGAAAAAAGGGGCAACTGATCATTAAAAAAGGTGGATCAATTTTAAGGGTTTTATTTAAAGAAAACAACAATAAAAAAAACAAAGCTTAACATAAAAAATAAGTAAGTAACATTAAAAAATTCATTCATTTACACGAAACCTAACAAAAAATACAATGTTATAGAAAACTTCTTATGATGTATACTAAATATATTTTATCACATACATTTCTTTATTTATAGTTACTTTTTGTAACTTCTTTTTTATACTTTTTAATTAGATCTGTGCTTGGGACAGATGTGTTTTGTATTGAGTTTGTTTGATCTCACAATAAATCTGTTTAGAAAAAAACTTATATGTTTATGTACATCAACCTAATGAAAAATACTTTTCCATATTTTTTTACACTACGTATGAATAATACTGTCTCTTAAATGACCACCGTTTCCAGCTTCGCACTGATGGGCTCTTTTTAGAGCATTTTCCATAACACCTTTCAAAACTTGTGGCTGGAGCGTTCGAATTTCTGCAACAATGTTTGCCTTGAGTTCAAGGATTGTCTCTGGCTTGTTCACATACACTCTCTCCTTCAAATAAATAACCCCAAAGAAAATAGTCGGGTGCAGTCAAATCTGGCGATCGCGCTGGCCAAATAATTTCCGAATATCTGGAAATTATTCGCTCTCCAAAAATTTGACTTAAAAGTGCCATTGTGTCACGGACAGTATGGGCAGTGGCTCCGTCCTGCTGAAACCACATACCAGGTCTGTTTTCAAGAGCAGGACGTAAAAAATGTACTCCAAGCTTTGTCTATATAATCTGAAAGAAAAAATAAAAAAAAAAATAATAATCGAAAAAGTTATTAAACTTTTACACCCCTTGGTTTCTTTAGGCCCACCCTGTACTTATAACGCTTCTAACGTCTCGTGCTGAGTATTAAATTTTAAACCTGCAAAAAATTCATCCCGATCGGAAGACATCGGTTTTAAAATTTGACTAACTTTTAAAATATATATATTAAAAATGTTGACCCAGCCAGCCTTAATTTAGTAATGTATAATTAATTGATTTTTCAATCAAAAGCTTAAGCCGACTAAGGTATGGGATCCAAAAATGTGAAAATATTTTGCGTCTAAATTGTGTTCGGAAATTTTTACCAGATTTATTTCATTATCAATTTTGCCACTATAAATCAAGTTATTTAAACACAATACACACAATCACAAATTTTTTTTTCAGTGTTAATCCTCATCACGATTTAGTAGCTGAAGGTGCCACAAGTTATTCAAACTTTTGGCCCTTTCCCTCGGCATATGGCTCGTATCAGCGACATAGCCGCCATCAGCATGGTTATGGATATGATAGTTCCGACGATGATTATTATGATGGTGATAGCTTTGACTCCGATAGTGATGAATATGATGATGACGACTTTAATAATCATCGTCATCCTCATCCGGGACATGGTGGAGGACCACATCGTGGAAGGGGGCAACATCATGGAATGGGACCACATCATGGAAGGGGACGCAAAGGTCACAAAGGACATGGAGGACCTCATCACCATGCAGGCCATGGTGGACCTCCGCTACATGCCGGAAATGGAGGTTTACCTCCAGGCCAAGTTCACAAATTGCCTCCAATACGTAAGTCTTTGAACACAATAGCAGTTGAGTGAAAAAACCTAATATTTGTGTAACTTTTTAGAGCAACCTCCACGTTTTCCTCCGCCACCGGTGTATGATAATGATTTCATAAATCCCTGGAAGGCAATACCTTCGCAACCAAGTGAGCCAGAACCAGCAGTCACCATTGCCACCCCAACCACCGAGGCAACTACACCTCAACCACCCATAACAGAAGCGCCTACAATACCATCGTCAACGACCGATGTGGATGGTTTGATTTATGATATTGATGTACGTTTTGGTCAATAATTTGTTTACTATTAGTATCTATTCTATCTAAATGTGATATAACATTTTGAAATAAATATGTATTGATAAATTGTTAAATAATTATAAAATAACTATATACTCATGAAAAAAATATGCCCAAACTTATGAAAGCTGGGCAAAGCAGGATTCAAATCCAAAATTTGTGTAGTCAATTAAAAATTTATTTGATTTTGAACCTGTAAACAAAATTGTATTATTATTTTTTTTTAAATAAGGTGTTAAAACGAAGTAATCATTATTCTCTTTAGTGGAGGGAGATATATGTATGTATGTCTGTCATTTTCTATGGACGAAACTGTAACAAATCGAAGTAGTGACCTAAGACCCTCCAAAAAAGAAGTCCAACGGTGTCAAATCACATGATCTTGGCGGCCAATTGACATCGCCACGACGTGAGATAGCACGGCCATTGAATTTGTTGCGCAAAAGAACCATTGTGTCGTTAGCTGTGTGGCAAGTGGCACCGTCCTGTTGAAACCACATATTGTCCACATCCATATCGTTATCATCTCATGATTCACAGTAACTGCCTGACCGGCCTCATTTCGAAGAAGTATGGCCCGATGACGTCGCCAGCCCATAAGCCGCACCAAACGAACTGGGCGTGCATGCACAGGTGTTTTCACAATTCCTACAGACCCGGTTTGCTGAAATTTGCGCACAATTCTCCCGATTGTGGACACATTTGGTCGTTTATGCTGATCAAAAAAACATCACGCAATGCATTTTGATTTGAAAGCCCATTTTCGTAAAAGGCTTAAAAAACATTAACGCGTTGCTTGATTGTGTATCTTTCCATGGTTTAAATTGAGTTAGTCTGAAATTGAGAAATGTCAAATGAAATGCAGAAAAAAACTTGACGTTTAGGTGTGGTTCAACATCGGCCCTTACAATTTAACCACCCTTTACACTGTGTTTCCTTAAACGTTTCTCGTTTAACGTAAACGTAAATTATGGAAGTTTTGGAATGAAAGAATGAATGGAATCTACGTTTACAATAAACGATTTCATTCACTGGAAATATTTCGATTGTTATATACGTAAAAGTAAAGCGTTTGAGACAAAGAACTATGTTTGCTATAAATGATCTCCAAACGTTTTCTTCTTTACGTGTAGGAATATCGGCACCGGAAAAATCTGTCAGACTTCCTAGAAAGGCCGACCCCAGTATATCCAAACGTCGTTTATTTAATAAGGGCCAGTAGCAAAGCAGGTGCTCAATATTTTCCACTTCTTCCTCATCACCACACCTCCTGTAGAAGTCATTGAACTCAATAGAGTTCTGGTATACCCGTGTCCCGTCAGAACTGACTCTAACGAAGACAGTTTTTTCCTCACCAGTGCGAGAAGATATTTTGACCTTATCAGTTCGTATTATGGCCATATTTGTCTAGCTACCCTGCAGCCGATATCTACCATCTTTTATTGGACTGTCTGATTGCCTCTTGCCTAAGACAAATCTTGCATGTGGACAGTGCCTCACCAACATGCAACGAAGCCGACCAAAATTGTTGGCGTCGGCGGCGCATGGAAAAATATCGAACGGCGGTATCGGCTGAGCCAAATTTCGACAATCGGCTGAGCCGATCAAGTTCCAATAATCGATCGGCGAACAAGTGTTATTCTTCGGCTAACGTTACGCTTTGAAATATTTACAATTCGAGGAAAAAGAGTTAAAATTAACACAAAAATTGAAGAATCGTTATGAAAGTTTTGTTGCATTGTTGGAAATCGGTTCAACAAATCTATGTCCTCATCATGTATTTTAGCCCAATCAAAAAGTAACCTCTTGTATAATTTATGCATTGCAAAATTAGGAAATGGAAGAAGCAATATACAATTCAGTATTGAAAAACCTTATTTTTTATTCCTTCACGGATATTTTCAATCATGGAAGCTACAATCTACATTAAATAATTTGTTCTCTCAGATTCTGTTCGTTGGAATTATTTTCGCATAGCCCTTACGAAGTTCCTTTTGGTAACATTTTTCAGAAATGTCGATATCGGCTCTAATATGATAACGACATTTACTCTTGTCACAATTTTTTACATTTGGAAAGAAACTTCCTATATTTTATACTTTATGAATATGCAAAATGAACGTTTTGCAGTTTCACTAAATAATCCTCGGCGGCTGAGTTTCAGCCGACGTCAGCCGCTAAAATCGGCGGCGGGGTAGGCTGGAAAAAATGGCTGGCGGCGGCGCACCGAGTCGTCTTCATAGCCTGCGATCCAATGTATACAAATTCTTCAAGACTTTGTAATATCGTCCTTTTCTAGCAAGTTCATCAACTTTGCAGTTCCCCGGGATATCTATGTATATGCCCAGGTAACCACGTGAGATGTACGAGTATGTTAAATTGATCAGCTATCTCGTAAGAGATCTGCGGCAGTCGAGGGCTGTTTGCGAATTTAGGCATGTGGCCTCCAGAGAATATATGACAGACTGCCTGTCCAAGTAAATTACTACGTCAGTGCTGCTTTCTATGTCGCGACTTAGCCACTTGGCGACATCTTTTATTGCCATTATTTTGGCTTTATAGACACTGCAGGTATCTGGAAATCTGTTAGCTATATCAATACTGAGTTCCTTAAGCAATCTGTGTAGAAGTGGACATAGTTTCTGTTTCCTGGTATTTTGCCAACCCATTCCTCTCTGGCACGTATTTTAGTGGTGAAGTTCCTCTCAAAGGTGTACACCGTTGGTATATAATCGACTCGTCGGTAGCATTTCAGTGTGATATCCTTATGTGACCATACTTCTTATAAAGGGTGGTCCAACCATAATGCACGATGTTAATTTTAAGACTCTTGCTCAGCTTATTTTGAAATTTCTTTGTTGCGCGTTATGATTGTTAAAGTCTTTTACGAAAATTGACGTTGAAATCAAATTGCATTTCGGGCACTTCGTAATTTGTTTGGTCAGGATAATCGATCAAATGTGTCCATAATCGGAGGAATTGATGCTGTCCATGTATTCGAGGAGGGTCTACATGTGGGACCTTATTCTAGCTAATAAAGAGAACCAATTCACATCCCGGAGTGTCTGCTTCGAATTCTTTTGGTCCGTGTCGGAACCGAAAAAAATCCAGGACCGCAACAATGGTTCTGCTCTGTCTGCGCGAACCTTAACCATCACCGTGCAACATCAGTAAGATGTATGGAGAGGATACAACTCAGGGGTTGCTCTGGCCTCCGACTTATTGGGGAGTATCGCCACTTACCTTGTCCTTGACCACTCTAATAATACACGAAGCCTGGAAAATGTGCAGAGTGGTCCAGCTACTGAAACCGGGAAAATATGCGAGTAAGGTAGAATCGTACAGGCCTATATATCTTCTCTCGCGAGAAGCAAAGACTCTTGAGACTTTAATCCTCCCGAGCCAGATTGGACATTTTCCAATTGCTGATCATGAGTGCAGATTCTGGAAGCAGCATAGTACGGCTACTGCTTTATACGCCATAACCACGCATATTAGCCGCTGTTTTAACCAGAATAAACCCAGTTACATACCGTCCTCGTGGCGCTTGATCTATCGAAGGCCTTCGTTACTGTCAGCTACCCCACGCTTTTTGAGGACATCTCCAACACGTCTCTGACGAATAGTTTGAACCGTTAGACCATTTATTACATATGTGGGCGCAAGTCGTAGGTGGGATTCAGAAACAAGAAGTACAAACAGGGAGTTCCGCAAGGTGGGGTGAAATCTCCAGCACTGTTTATCCTGTACATTTCTGCGAGATCACCACTACCTGACGGCATTGAAATCGTATCATATGCAGATGACTGTATGATTCTGCCGTCGGGCACCTTTATCGCTGATATTGTCAATTTCTTCGCTGCGAGGAACCTGATGACATCCGCCACCACATAATCTGCCACACTATTTACTGCATGGGCAGCTTAACTGAAGGAGCAACTCAATATGATAGTCGATTGCACACGAATTCCGGCCACCAATTACCCTAAGGTTCTTGATGTCACATTTGATAGCCTCTTCAGGTCTAACGCGCATGCCATAGCTATCTGTAATAAGATGAGAAGTAGGAACAAGGTACTCAAGTCGGTAGCCGGCAGCACGTGGGCCGACAAAGAAACCTTTTTGACCATTTACAAAGCGATAGATCGGTTTGTGGTTAACTATGCATCATAAATATGGTCACCGAATGTGATCGAAATGCAGTGCAAGAACCTGAAGACCTGCCAAAATGCCGCCCTAAGAACTGCGACTGGGTGCCTCCTCATGTCTTCTCTAGACCACCAACATGAGGAGACGAAGGTCATACCCGTGCGACGGCATATTTATACCCTACACCACACTGTGGTACAGGGTATTATGACTTTGTGCATTTGTTTGTAACACCTAAAAAAAGAAGAGATAGACCCATTGTTTATTATACCGATCGACTCAGAATCACTTTCTGAGTCGATTTAGCCATGTCCGTCTGTCTGTCTGTCTGTCCGTCTGTCCGTCTGTCTGTCCGTCTGTCCATGTATTCTTGTAATCAAAGTGCAGGTCGTATTTATGGTCCGATTGTGATGAAATTTAGCATAGTGCTCTTTTTTGGCCCAAGGACGATCCCTATTGAAATTGGTCAACATCGGTTCAGATTTGGATATAGTCCCCATATATATGTTTTACCCGATTTGACATGCAAGCGCCGTAGAAACCACATTTTACATCCGATCTTTATGAAATTCGGCAGAGAGAGTTTTATTATTACGTGAATGAACACTACCAAATGCGGAGAAAATCCGATCAGATTTAGATATAGCCCCCATATATATGTTTCACCCGATTTGGCATGTAAGCGCTAGGAACTGTATTTTAAATCAGATCAGTACGAAATTTGGCAGAGAGAGTTCTCTTATTACATGAATAAACATTGCCAAATTCGGGGAAAATCGGTTCAGATTTAGATATAGCCACAATATATATGTTTCACCCGATTTAACATTTAAGCGCTGTAGAAATCGTGTTTTATACCCGATCAGTACGAAATTTAACAGAGAGAGTTCTCTTATTACATGAATAAACACTGCCAAATTCGGGGAAAATCGGTTCAGATTTAGATATAGCCATCATATATATGTTTCACCCGATTTAACATATAAGCGCTGTAGAAATCGTGTTTTATATCCGATCCGTACGAAATTTTATAGAGAGAGTTTTCTTATTATATGTATGAACACTGCCAAATTCGGGGAAAATCGGTTCAGATTTAGATATAGCCCCCATATATATGTTTCACTCGATTTAACATTTAAGCGCTGTAGAAATCATGTTTTATATCCGATCAGTACGAAATTTAACAGAGAGAGTTTTCTTATTACATGTATGAACACTGCCAAATTCGGGAAAAATCGGTTCTGATTTTAACATAGTCCCAATATATATGTTACACCCGATTTGACATGTAGGCGCTGTAGAAACCGTGTTTTATATCCGATCAGTACGAAAATCGGCAGAGAGAGTTTGCTTATTACATGTATGAACACTGCCAAATTCTTATCGCAATGCCCATTTTCGCATTGGTAGGTAGGTGTAGGGTATTATATAGTCGGCCCCGCCCGACTTTCTGTCTTTCCTTACTGGTTTTTTCTTGTCGAAGCAGTATCTGCTAGGTACCTTCCGTCCCAGCCATCCCAACCACCATCTTGTTGATAGCATTCCACCTACCAGTCAGATCAGGAAAGACATTCATAGAGCGCTAGGTTCACGCGACAAGAGAGAACCTCTAGAGCTAAAAGTTTACCAGGCATGCCTTGCTGACACATACACTCTGACGCAGTCGATGAAGCCGTGAATAATTACAGAGTATATGTCGTGCTAGGATATCACCCTGCATCAGTTGTTTCGTAAGAAGAGGAATTACCACGACAGACAAGAGAGGTTTTGTCGCAATTAAGATCAGGCTGGTGTAACCGCCTCAATTCGTATTGGGCAATATTGATGGCAATACGCCCAACACCTGTCCCGCTTGTAAACAGTGACCACACGACACACTACACTTGTACAACTGCCTTCCAAATGTACTTAACTTGTTCCCGGGTCTCTTTGGACCCATCCAGTGGAAGCCGCCATCTTCCTTGGCCTGGAAACCAATACAGTAGAACCTACAACACAAGGCGAATTAAACCACACCTAATGGACAACAAAAACACCTATACTGATACAATAACAATTTTTCCTGAAAATTAGGTACGGCTATACTTTGTAATATGCAATCAAAGATAGAAACCAGAGCACAATTTTCTAAATATTTTCTTCTACAAAAATAAGTACAAAATAACATGAAAATCCACTGGAACACAGATATAAGTATATTACTCACACAAGAAAAGGGAAGGTACTTTTAAAATGATTTAAAAATAAAATTTTTACTGGTAAAACAAGTTCGTCAACACGCCGTGCCCCGCAATGCAAATAAGTGCATTCTTTATCAGTATCATTCATTTAATGACCCACTGACATCACTAACTAAATACAACAGCATTAGCATACTTAAAATAATACATTTTCCCTATCAACAACAAGAACTCTAAAGATAACAAGTCGACGTACTCCGGAAAACTGCAAAACATGGCAAATGTTCATTTTTTTAATTAAATTATTTCTGATGACAGGTGAAATTGCGTTGAGCATCGCAGACATCACGGCAACAAATGCATTTAGAGATTTATCGGATTTATAAACAGAAAAGCCGTTCGCGATACGCAACATGAAATTAAATAAAATGTTCTTAAGCAGATCCAGTTTCGTTCTGTATATCCCGTACGATTAAGTAGTAATAACACGTTAACAAGAATATCTGTTATGTACATAAAGGTGGAGGGAATATTTTAGTGTGAACTATACAATTTGCGTTAATTTTCAAAATAGACTAAATCAAGTTAATAAAAATAATGTTATGGGAGAATGATTTCGTATGAATTTATTAATTTGTGTGGGATTGATAAGTATTCGCCCCGGGTATTAGAGTTATGAGCTGTTCTTTATTGGAACAAAATTATGCCTATGATGAATTACTTAACGATAAACATTTGTGGGGGAGGTATAAGAAGTAATGGTCCATCTGCACACATAAACTACGCTTGAAGAAAATATAACCACATAAAATATTTGAAGTCATTCGGTTACTTCTATCAAGAATTGTGGTACACACCAACCAGTAAGAGACAAAGAGATTCAATATAAAAAGAGATACCATTTCATTCACCTCAACGAAAAAAAAATTTATTGAAAAATCGTGTATTTTGTGTGCTTTTCTTTCAATTTTTCACATGCACGTCAATAAACACAAAAAATAACATTATTTTACGTTAGTTGAAACAAAGAAAACGGAGAACATATCTTTTTTTAATCAATTTAAAATTCCTTTATGTCCACCACTTCAATAGAAAAACTCAACTCTGCACATGCATTTTCGCCGTGCATACTCTTATTCTAGAACCTCTTTGGTAAGAGAGACAAACAGACGCACATAACTCAAATGACTTCAAAATGATGTCTGCCCAAAAAACATAATTACTGTGTCTTATGTCACTCCTTCGGGACACTTTACACTTTAAGTCAAAGTGAGTCTAAAACAATAATGCCCATTTTCAGTTTCAACATACCTGCAGTTACAAGAAGTATATGTACCGAATTTTAGGATTGGATTAAAGGAAGTTTTGATGTTCTGAAATTGTGTTGGAAAATTTTAAAGCAACATTAACTATTTTTGTGTGAGAACCGACCCATACTAATGAACAAGTAGGAAATGTTCATTAGTGTCGATATACGATACGCTACCATGCATTTGTTTGGTAGCAAATTGTCCCCGTATTACTAGGGAAATAAGTATGTAATTTCTTAGTCTAAAGTAAAAGTTTAATAAAACAAACAAAAAAATAATTGGGGTACAATTTTTTTTCAGTTCTCGTTTTTGTTTACCTAATACCAAGAAAATTGCTTTCAGTCGCAGAGAATGGGTGAGCTGATACACTGAAACAAATGTTCAATTAATCTAATAAATACTTTTCATAGGTTCCTTCTCATATTTTTTTTGTAGTTCTTGCTGTAACCACTAGCAGAATTTTTTTTGTTTTGACCAACATTTTCTCGATAACCTACCAAAATCGGTTGTAATCTACAAAACTGTTTGAGAGAAAAGTATTTGTAATGTTAACAAAGAAATTAAAACGAATAATATCAAATATAATTTGTTTTAGAAATCATTAAAAAACCAGTAAGGAAAGACAGAAAGTCGGGCGGTCCGTCTATTTAATACCCTACACCTCCCTAGCAAAGCAAAAAGGGGCATTGCGATAAAAATTTGGAATAATTGGTTTCGTTTCAGTTAAGAAAGTGCTTAGATCCTCCTCATCAAGGCTTATGTCAAGAAGGAGTTGAATATGTTAATCATAATAGACTAGACTTGGAACGATAACCTTTAATCTCCGTCAAACATATGGCAAAAGGGGTACCGTAACTATGTTCGTATATTATTTTGGTCTTTAGACTAAATGTAAAATTTTTTTTTTGTTATTATTTTTTATTCATTTTGTGAAATGCATGAAAAACAAGTATAATCAAATTTAGAATGTTGTTGGCACACAGGATTAGTGCATTTGGTGCAGTAAAAACGTGTCTTCCTACGCAGCGTTGAATATTGACCCAAAATATGGTTATTGTTCATGCGATTTTCAGTATTAGCAAGCACCAATTGTTTACTCAGCGTATCATGTTGCAAAAAAATGGTAATGGCCAACGTCTGGTTGACCGTTTTGTGAAGTAATGCGTTACCATTTGGTCCATAGTATCAACGCCGGCCATTGTTGAATTGTAAAATTATATAGCTTCCGGTTTTTTTGCTACGCCTTCAACTTTCTTGGTGCAGTGCACAGTGGATATTAGATTTACTGCTTTGTTCTTCTTTGAAACGTAGCTGCACAGTGATATAAGGTTATCGTAGAAACCGAACACAGATGAAAGCACTGGCGTTTGCTGTCTTTTTTCACTTCTTTGGGAAGACGCCTTTGTTGGATCTAATGGTGCCTACGCTAGTCCAATCGACGAAAGACGTTTAGCTGCGTCTTATGTTGTAAAGAAGTTATCAGCAATAATAGTTCTGTCGTTGTTGGTGTATCGATTAGCCAAACTCATGAGCACATTTTCGCCTTGGTTTGTCTCTTGTTGTTCTGCCTCCTTACCAGTGTACAGTTTTCTTTGCAACGGATATTTGGTTTTCGCATCGCATGCCCACCATACTTTTATGCCATACTTTGCGGGCTTTGATGGGATGTATTGCGTGAACTTTGTGCGCCGGTATGGAAATAGCTGCTCATCGATGGTTACACTTTCGTATGGTTAAAAATTACTGACAAAATTGTTATTCAAGAAGTTCCATATGTCGCGAATGGGATCAGACGAAATGCGCGCGTACGACTATCGTCAAATCGAATACATGGACATGGACATGGACATAGACATGGCTGCACGGAATATTGGAAGTGCATCAATTTGCCACATCAATCTTGAGAGCTGCATAGTATTATGACTGACACCAAAAGCCAACCTGTTAGTCATAGCTCACATAAAAAATGACCAAAAATTTGGACCAATCTGGCAACTCCCACTACCACCTCCCACACAAGCTTGATGTCTGTTAGATAAGTTCTGGTTGCAAACAGGTCCAATTTGCATGAAATTTGGCATGGATATGTTTTTGTTACCAAGGACCAACCATATTTAATTTGAAGAAAATCGATTCAGATTTGGATTTGGACAATATGGACCCTATACGCCGACTGCGCCATTCGATTTGCGTAAATATCGACACACTCAATATTTTAGGAGTAGTTATGGTGTACAAAAAAAGTGAAGCCAATAATACAATACCTCCCTACGTTATAAACAAATTCTATTTTTATCATAACTGCATGCATTTATGATTGTCTCTTAGAAATGCAAATACTTGATAATAATGGATCCGAAGAATTCATAGATCTGTGAAAAATTAATGCGGCTACTTTGTCAGACAGTCACTTCTGTCTTACTTATAAAATTTGTTCAGTGTCTCCGAAGCATTTCCCCTAAGCTGCCAACAGGAAGTGCAGAAGCGACAACAATCTGAGAACAATGTGCTAATATTTTAAGTATATTTTTCCATGTGTCTCTAGGTCCATGTGTAACAAGTTTGTGTTAAAGTATTTTTTAAAACAAACATCGGCATCTTTGTCTAACTCGCTGATATAGTTGTTATATTTTTGGAGCGATTTTCTCCTTCGAGTAATAAGAAACTTCTTTCTGCCGAATTCCGCACAGATCGGATACAGTTTCTACAGCGCTTACATGTCAAATCGGGGGTAGCATATATATGGAGGCTATATCTGAATTTGAACCGATTTCTTCCAAATTTTAAAGTGTTCATTCATATAATAGGAAACTTTTTTCTGCCGAATTTCATACTGATCGGATATAAAATACAGTACAGTTTTTACAGCGCTTACATATCAAATCAGGGGTAACATATATATGGGGGCTATTGGGTTTGCTTTGTAACACCCAAAAGGAGAAGATATAGACCCATCGTTATTTAATTTAGCTATGTCCGTCTGTCTGTCTGTGCATGTATTTTTGTAATCAAAGTACAGGTCGCAATTATGGTCCGATCTCGACGAAACTTTACCCAAGGACGATCCCTATTGAATTTTGTTAAAATCGCTTCAGATTTAGACATAGCTCCTATATATATGTAACCCCCGATTTGACATGTAAGCGCTGTAGAAACTGTATTTTATATCCAATCAGTGCGAAATTCGGCAGAAAGAGGTTTCTTATTACATGAAGGAATACTGCCAAATTTGGAACAAATCGGTTCAGATTTAGATATAGCCCCATATATATATTTTAGCCCCGATTTGACATGTAAGCGCTGTAAAAACTGTATCTTATATCCGATCAGTATGAAATTCGGCAGAAATAGGTTTCCTATTATATGAATGAACACTTTTAAATTTGGAAGAAAACGGTTCAGATTTAGATATAGCCCCATATATACGTTACCCCCGATTTGACATGTAAGCGCTGTAAAAATTTTATTTTATATCCGATCAGTGCGAAATTCGGCAAAATGAGGTTTCTTTCTACATGAAGGAATACTGCCAAATTCGGAGAAAATCGGTTCAGATTTAGATATAGCCAAATATATATGTCACCCCGATTTGACATGTAAGCACTGTAGAGACTGTATTTTATATCCGATCAGTACGAAATTCGACAGAAAGAGTTCTTTTTACCTGAATGAGTATTCAGGGAAAATCGGATCAGTTTTATATATAACCTCCATATATATGTTCCTACTGATTAGAGCGCCCCAGTAGGCGAGTTGGTAGCGTACTCGCCTATGAGTTTGGGGGTCGTGGGTTCGATTCCCACCAGAGGCTCTGGTCTGTCGCTGCAAAATTCAGCCATATGGTCTTTGTAACCCGGCCTTTCCCTGGACCTTAAAATTAGAATATAAATTTACTTTGTATTGTAATTCATATAAATAAATAAATAAAAAATAAAAATGTTCCTACTGATTTGGTGTCAAAGCACTATAGAAGCTGTAGCTTACTTCCGAGCATTAAAATTCTCCAGAAACATGTTTCTCAATTGCTTAATTTAGCGATTATCGCTTCAGAATTAGATAATATGTTCCTACCCATTTACCAATTATTCCAAATTATTATCGCAATGACCCTTGTACCGTTGTTAGGGAGGTGTAGGGTATTATATAGTCGGCCCTGCCCGACTTTCTGCCTTTCCTTACTGGTTTTTATTTGTAACTTTTTGTAAGTGTTACGACAACAACAACAACTATGTTCAAATTAATGTTTTTGTGTATATATGTGTTTATATTTCAGTATCTCCTGATGATGTTCTTAAATTAAGAACAAAATATTGAGTTTTTGAAAAAACAAACATAAACAAATAAAGATCAACAAAAAAACCTATGACCTTGAGCTTGAGTATCTAACAACAAGAATTATCCTTGTTTTGGCATTTTTGTTAGACAACACTTTTTTTTTAATTTTCAAACGAAAGCTTATCTCATTTCCTTTAATAATTTTGTGTTTGATGATAACGACTTTTTTAATTCTCTTCCTTCTACAAAAAGGGTTATAATTTCGACATTTACAAAAAAACGGAATAAAATATTTTTTTTTAAATGGTACGCATATCCCGGAGATACCAAAAGGGACGTGACAATTGCGTCAACTTTTCACTGGACCCTAGGTACAGCATTACACTGTAAAAAATTTCAAGTATTTGCATGATGTGATATTAAAGATATAAGCAGTTAACTTTTGGTGCAAAATGGTTTACTTGTGTGGGAGGTACCAAAAGAGGCGTGGCAACTTCGCCCATTTTTCTCGAGGTAGTGACTAATAAACTAATACTATATGTAGAAGAAGATTTCAATAAGTAATATAGAATTTAGTAAATAACACTGTGCAACAGTGAAAATAAAGGGGTTTTCAACAGGGACGCTACAAAAGTAGACCGATAGGGACAGCAAACGACGCCATATTTTTTGCCGCTCTTTTGACATTTCTCTTCAGTAAGGTTTGCCATTTCATGATGGAAAGATATACGAGCCAACAACGAGTCGAAATTATTAAAAATTTACTACCGAAATTCGGAGTCAGTGGCCTCAACGTTAAGAGCGCGAAAAATCATCTTCAGCGATGAGGCTCATTTCTGGCTGAATGGCTTCGTCAATAAACAAAATATGCGTTATTGGTCAGACAGCCCGAAAATATTACGGTTTGGTGCGTTTTATAGGCCGGCGGCGTCATTGGGCCGTACTTCTTCCGTGATGATCAAGACCGGCACGTTACTGTGAATGGGAATCGCTACCGTTCAATGATAACCGAATATTTTTGGCCCCAATTGGATGATATGGACTTGGAGGACATGAGGTTCCAACAGGACGGCGCCACAAGCCACACAGCGAATGCCACAATCAATTTATTGGAAACCAAGTTTGGAGACCATAACTCACGAAATGGTCCAGTCGATTGGCCGCCCCGGTCGTGCGATTTGACTCCGTTAGACTATTTCCTGTGGGGCTACGTCAAGTCTATGGTCTATGCCAACAAACCAGCGATTGATGAACTTCGTACGAATATCGAACGTGAAATTGCAGCAGTATCGGCCGATTTATGCTTGAAAACCGTCGAAAATTGGGTTCAGCGTCTGGACTTCTGCAAGCGTGCCCGTGGTGGCCATGCAAAAGAAATCGAGTTCCATACATAATGGCATCGAACATACTTTCACAGGAATAAAGAATTTCATTGATATCCAAAACCGATTTTGTTTTATTTAAAAAAAACTTTTGTAGCGCTCTATTTGCCAAACCTGATATACACGGACTTGACAGTATAGGTTCGATTCTACTACCAAAGGGTAGTACAACGCTATACCTACTCGGGCTGGCAAAATTGGTGATCAATTTTATTTATCAAAGATTCTGAAAATTTGTGGGCCCCTCGGAAAAGGTGTCATCAGCTTTCGCCCAACAACTAATTCAGACTTGGTGATACCGCTAACTATATGTGGCAATAATGTAGCTTAGAATATGCAGAACAAAGCTTCTTAACATTTTATGAGAAAAAATTTTTCCCGCACTTCTTTTTGGAAAAAGTGAAGAAAAAAATTTTTTTTTTTTACTTTTTTCAGCATAACGTTCAGGGACTCGTAATTTTGCACTAACAATGTTTGGCAAGATTGTAGCCACGGTATATCTGAACAACATTTGTGAGCATATCAATCTGAATCTGAACGTGTCCAGGCACCCTAAAAAGCTCATTTATTTCACTATTTTGTAACTCTAAAACAATTTTTTTTTATGGTGTAGTAAAGCCAATATTTTTGTGGAAATATATTAAATATATTTTAACAGGAACCTAGTTCCATCAACCTATAGACTGATATTCCGCCAATTTCAGCCTCAATATTGTTAATTAGGTCTTCCAAGGTGTTGGGACGGTTAATATACACCTTCGACTACATATACTGTATATCAACCGCACCAACACCTTGGAAGACCTAATTAACAATATTGAGGCTGAAATTGGCAGAATACCAGCCGACGTGTTTGTTAGAGTTCATGAAAACTTCAGAAAACGTATGCATCAGTGTGTGGATAGCGAAGGTCGACATTTGCCAGATACACTATTTAAAACCATGTTTACCGCGATTAATATAGAATATAAATTTGGAAACACACAGCCAGTATTAAACCAGCAAGGAAAGGCAGAAAGTCGGGCGGGACCGACTATACAATACCCTACACCTCCCTAACAATACGATAAGGGTCATTGCGATAATAATGTGGAATAATTGGTAAATGGGTAGGAACATATTATCTAATTCTGAACCGATAATCGCTAAATTAAGCAATATATTTCTTAAATTGAGAAACATCTTTCTGGAAAATTTTAATGATCGGAAGTAAAGTACAACTTCCTTAGCGCTATGATACCAAATCAGGAGGAAGTTATATATGGATGTTATATAAAAATCTGAACCCATTTTCCCTGAATACACATTCATGTAAAAATACCACTTTCTGTCGAATTTCGTACTGATCGGATATAAAATACAGTCTCTACAGCGTTTAAATGTAAAATCAGGGGAACATATATATGGGGGCTGTATCTAAATCTGAACCGATTTTCTCCGAATTTGGCAGTATTCCTTCATGGAGATAGAAACCTCTTTTTGTCGAATTTCGCACTGATCGGATATAAAATAACATGTTTACAGCGCTCACATGTCAAATCGGGGGTAACGTTGTATATGGAACGCTATATCTAAATCTGAACCGATTTCTTCCAAATTTAATAGTGTTCATTCATATAATAAGAAACCTCTCTCTGGCGAATTTCACACTGATCGGTTATAAAATAACATTTTTACAGCGCTTACATGTCAAATCGGGGGTAACGTATATATGGGGGCTATATTTAAATCTGAACCGATTTCTTCCAAATTTTGCTGTGTTAATACATATAATCAGAAAGCTCTTTCTGCCGAATTTCATACTGATCGGATATAAAATAAAGTTTTTACAGCGCTTACATGTCAAATCGGGGCTAAGATATATATGGGGGCTATATCTAAATCTGAACCGATTTTAACTTCGGTCGTTTGGCCGATCGTCGAGATCGGGTCATAATTGCGGCCTGTACTTTGATTACAAGAATACATGCACAGACAGACAGACGGACATAGCTAAATGAACTCAGAAAGTGATTCTAAGTCGATCGGTATAATAAACGATGGGTCTTTATTTATTCTCCTTTTGGGTGTTACAAACAAATGCACAAAGTTATAATACCCCGTACCACAGTGTGGTGTAGGGTATAAAAAGGACATATATATATAATACCTCCCTAACTGGCTTCGTTTCAGTTAACAAAGTACTTAGCTCCTAATGCTCAGGGAACGTCCTTGGGCCAAAAGAAATTTTGAGCAAAGTTTCGTTAGGATCGTACCATAATTGCTACCTGTACTTTGATTACAAGAATGCTTTTTAGAATTATTTTAATTTTACATTGATGATTATTTTATTATTTACAGAAATCTAAATGGGTTATAAACTTTCAACACAATTGTTTACGAGTATAATATTTTATGGATAGGTAAATATGAATTAAAATAGTTATAAAAACAAAACCAGTAAGGAAAGGCAGAAAGTCGGGTGGGGCCGACTATATAATACCCTACACCTCCCTAACAATGCGATAAGGGTCATTGCCATAATAATTTGGAATAATTGGTAAATGGGTAGAAACATATTATCTAATTCTGAAACGATAATCGCTAAATTAAGCAATATTCGTTCCTAAATTGAGAAACATCTTTCTGGAAAATTTTAATGATCGGAAGTAAAATACAACTTCTATAGCGGTTTGATACCAAATCAGGAGGAACAATCAATATAAATCGGAACCGATCTTCCCTGAATACTCATTCATGTAAAAAGACCTCCTTCTGTCGAATTTCGTACTGATCGCATATAAAATACAGTCTCTACAGCGTAACTCTACATGTCAAATCGGGGGTAACGTATATATGGGGGCTATATCTAAATCTGAACCGATTTCTTCCAAATTTAACAGTGTTCATTCATATATTAAGAAACCTCTTTCTGCCGAATTTCATACTGATCGGATATAAAATAACATTTTTACAGCGCTTACAAGTCAAATCGGGGGTAACGTATATATGGGGGCTATATCTAAATCTGAACCGATTTTCTCCGAATTTAGCAGAATTCCTTCATATAATAAGAAACCTCTTTCTGCCAAATTTTGCACTGATCGGATATAAAATACAGTTTTTACAGCGCTTACATGTCAAATCGGGGGTAACATATATATGGGGGCTATATCTGAATCTGAACCGATTTTCTCCGAATTTAGCAGTATTCCTTCATGTAATAAGAAACCTCTCTTTGCCGAATTTCGCACTGATCGGATATAAAATAACATTTTTACAGCGCTTATATGTCAAATCGGGGGTAATGTATATATGGGGGCTATATCTAAATCTGAACCGATTTCTTCCAAATTTAACAGAGTTAATTCATGTAATAAGAAACCTTTTCCTGTCGAATTTCATACTGATCGGATATAAAATAAAGTTTTTACAGCGCTTACATGTCAAATTGGGGATAACATATATATGGGGGCTATATCTAAATCTGAACCGATTTTAACCAAATTCAATAGGGATCGTCCTTGGCCCAAAAAAAGATATGTGTTAAGTTTCGTCGAGATCGGACCATAATTGCGACCTGTACTTTGATTACAAGAATACATGCACAGACGGACAGACAGACAGACAGACGGACAGACAGACGGACAGACGGACATAGCTAAATCGACTCAGAAAGTGATTCTAAGTCGATCGGTTAATAAACGATGGGTCTGTTTCTTCTCCTTTTGGGTGTTACAAACAAATGCACAAAGTTATAATACCCTGTACCACAGTGTGGTGTAGGGTATAATAATCAACGTAGAATGCTAAAATTTTGATGTGAATAGCAGAACAGTAAGATCCGCAAAATATATATTTTTCTACATTTTCTAACGTGAATCTTATGGGACACTGATAGAAAAAGCTTCGTCATTCGTCAAAAGTCAGCTAACGTACGGATAATCCTATTGATGAATTTGTTCGTCGCCCTGACGAATCTCTGTTTAATCTCTGGAAACTATAGTTTCGAGGGTTATCGTTCGCTCCAGTCAGGCTTGCGGACGGACGGACATAAGTAAAATTACTTAATGTGTATTAAAACGGATTTCCTCCGCATAAACTTAGGGTCTTAGGCCACTCCTTTGATGCGTTACCTTTTTGCTATATGTTATATATACACTTATTGATATTTGTATTATAAATCAAATAAATCCCCATATTTATCCCCTCACCTTAGAGAGGAGGGTATATATCATTTCTTATTTATGAGTACGATTCATCGTAGGGATGATATGTAATCACCCTGCGGGTTTTTTTTTATTCCACTAAATAGTTCTTGTTCTAGTATACTTAAACAGAGATTCGTCATGGCGACGAACAAATTCATAGATAGGATTATCCGTACGTTAGCTGACTTTTGACGAATGACGAAGCTTTTTCTATCAGTGGATAACGAAGGACTAAAATTTGCAAGGCTATTTTTGCATCTTTTTAGTTCTACACGGAGGAAAAAACGGCATCTGTAACATATTGCCCCAAACATATTTTGCAGGCAACATATATATGTTTGGAGCAGCTCCCAAACATATTATGTTTGGGGTAGCGGTAATGTTCCCAAATATTTATATGATTGTATGTAATCATATATATGCTTATGTCCAAACATTTATATGATTGTGTGTAATCATATATATGCTTATGTCCAAACATTTATATGATTGTATGTAATCATATATATGATTGCATTTAATCATGCATATGATTGTATATTGTTGTTTTTTATCAAAAGTCTGAACCCTTTGTGACGCACCTATAATATATTTATAAAATTCTAGTCTAATGTTCCATTAATTATCCATTATTCGGACTGCGGACTATGCCACTTTTCTTTCAACTTGGTTGGTAGCTCCGTTGATCCACCCCATTGACTGAAAAACGTCAACACCTTATACCACTGGCTATATAGAGTCAACGAGAATTATATGCACAGCGTGTATTTTAATTTACTTTCATGTTACACCCGAAACAAGAAAGTATAAGCATAGCCATATATTCATTCTGACTGGCTGTGGCTGTCAATGGTTGTATGTTGGTGCGTGCGTGTGTTCGCTGTGATGGCTTAGCACAGTGGTGATGGTGGATGCTCTATGAGTCACATAATTGGGCTCTCAGAGAGTAATACTCTCTAAAAATCTAAAAAATATGTTCTAATATATTATTTTGCCAAAAATATGTTAGGACACAATCATATCGTTTTATAATATGCTAGAATTTTGCCCCGAACATATTATGATTGTGTGCAAACATAATATGTTTACCCACAAACATATATATGATTGTGCCCGTCCCAAACATATTTATGATTGCATCCAAACATATTTTTAACATATTTTTTTCTCCGTGTAGTTTCTAAAAAAGAAAATATTATTCAGATAGACCAAAATGCGCCCTTTCATTTGACTCCTATATTACAAGGTCTTTCAAAATATTTAAGAAACATTTTTTAATTGTTATATTATGAAAAAAATGTCATGTTCTTTTAAACGCGAACTCGACCAGAAAAAAAAATACTGAGTACACAGTTTTGTTTTGTGTTAGCTTTCAGAATTATGTAGAGATTTTCATGGCCAAAAAATTAGTGTCGCACGGTGTTTCAACTTTGTATTATTAACATCAAAAAAGATGCAGATTGGTATAATAAATTTGTATTATAAATAAATCCCTTCTTTTTTTTCGTTGTTACAAACAATTGCACAAAGTCATAATACCCTTTACCACATAGTGCGATGTCGGTTATAACAGGTGACGCAAAAGTAACCTTTCGATGTTTTGTGCCAAAGTCACCGACCGATTATTGGTCAAATAAATAGTCAGCAATATTCCGCGTTCTGGAGCAGTGTAGCGTAACAGTGTTTATTAACGTGTATTTCGCATGTGTTTACTACACAAATGTCAAAACAGAACTGACATTAGGGGCCAATCGCAAAATTTATAGCATTTTCTGATAGGAGGATTACTTTTGCGCCATTTATAGCATTTTCTGATAGGAGGATTACTTTTGCGCCACCTTGTATAAAACAAATTTGTTGTATGTGTTTTTCTCCGTGAAGGATGTCCATTCTTTGCTGAAATGGCCATCCCTTATGACCCAGCAAACTTTGTGAACAAATATTTCAAAAATTTTGAGTTGATAGAGAAAAATGATTAACGTCATTTGCCCCAGCACATCGCAGCTATGCGGCTTACGTTTCATCAAGGTTTCATTCCTAAAATGCAATTTGCACACACACTGAGTGTAATTAATTGCAACTGATTTTTGCGCTGGTGATGTGCCAACAAAATAGAGGAAAATCCCTGTAGGAAAGGAACCGGAAATCAGTCAGTGTGTTTGTTTGCTGACTGGCATTGTTTTTACTTACGCACAATACTAGTTAACTTTCAATAACTTAACAAAGAATATTTACAAAATAATACGATAAGCCTGGACGTGTTGTTATTTACTTGTTAGCAGTTTACTGTCGTTGATGGGATGAGATGTTTGTCCGTCTGTCCGTCCGTCCATCTTCTTAAACGATTTGCTGCAGTAAAACCGATTACAAAGTAGTAAAAATCCATATGAAAAACAAGTGAAATATCGTATACGATATACGGGTGATGATGGCGATGATATCGTAAACACGCACCCACCACGAATCGGGCGAATCCAAGACTCATTTCCATAACGTTTGTATAAAAACGGACACTTTATAACACTTTCAAGTTATTTCAAATCAAACATTCGTGCAAAGAAGATCGTCTTCGTTCGTTACTTGTTGTTGTCATAATGGGTAAGAAGAAAGTCCAAAAGAAAAGAGAAAGAGCTGAAAGTAAAGAACTAGCCAAGTGAAGAAACCTATATGAATGTTTAAAAAAGAGTGCATAAAAAAACAAGTATTGAAATACTTTATGAAACTAAACTATATATGAAATGTTAATGTATTTTGTAAAACGTCACACAAGTGCAGCCATCATGCATTTTTTGTGTCTGCACATGCATTGTGTGTCATGCATGCCATCCATCCATCGTATAGTGTTAATGAACTTTTCTTTTCCAAAGACTATGTGTAACGCTTTGGAGTGCATTCATCAAAGCACCTTTGTTTGTTGTGGTACGACGCATGCGCGCGCACCAAACAAATGCGGCAACTATAACGGCAACAGTAAGTCGCCATCAATCAGACCATATCTTGGGAAGAGTGTCCAACACAATCAATCAGATCAACATTAACATCGGAATTCCACTAACTTGTGATGTGATGAAGTACCTCCTTCGGCTCAAACTAAAATAAATATTAAAAAAACCCTCCGAAGACAGTGATAAAGTTGAAACTGAAAGAAATATTTTTTTAACCGCAAAGTAACAAAAATGAGACGTTTTCAAAATTTTAATCAAAACTTTTCGGGTCGCCAAATTTGCCGATCGTGTGTGTATTAATTATTCTAAGCACGTATTTTGGAATTATTTGTGTTTTTTTACTCGATTCGAGTGTATTCGAGTAGGTGGTGGTGGTGGTCGTCGTTCGCTTGCACGGTTCCTTTCCGCTTTTGGCAACGTCAAAGACACTACTTCACCGCTGGTTTAAAGACAACGTCGACGACAACAAAGAACGACCCAACGTAGCACGTACAATTGGAGATTATTATTGTGTGGTTGATTGAACTCTTTTCGTTTTGTAAATTTTTTAATTATTAAATTTGAATTTATTGTGACGAAAATGTATCTGAATTGATTGAAAGCCAAACATATGTTATGTTTGGTTTGAAGGATTACAAACGACCGCAGAAGTAACATCTTAACAGGGTTCTAATTTTAGCGCAACAGGTTTTTGTATGCTCTGCATTACAGTTTGTTAAACTCAATAACATACACGCAAAGAAAAAATTCGTTTCTGTGAAACGAAATATTAGACAACTACAATTCTCGTTTGCCGGAACTGAAATTTCGTTTGTTGTGACAGAAACTTATTTCGTGTAAGCAATTGTTTGTTCTGACCAAAAGAATTTCAGTGCTCGTAAACGAGAATTGTAGTTGTCTAATATTTCGTTTCGCTGAAACGAATTTTTTCTTTGCGGGAAGTATATTAGTCGATCTCGAATACATTTGGTACAGAACTCCTCACAAATTACCAATTTCTTTATTTTATATTGGGAGAAAAGAACGGATATTTCCTGAATAACTAAACCGAACCTGGTTTCCAAGAAGTTTCCTTTTTGATAAGTGCAGTGTTTCAAATTTTCGGCGGACGTGCTCAAAAAGCAGTCGACCTTAACGAAAATTGGCACAGAGATACATTTTATTCAAAAATAATACAAACCAGATAACGGTTTTTTTCTGGACAACCAATTCGGTTTTAAAGATGTTTATACCCTACACCACACTGTGGTACAGTAACTTTGTGCATTTGTTTGTAACACCCAAAAGGAGAAGAAATAGACCCATCGTTTATTATACCGATCGACTTAGAATTACTTTCTGAGTTGATTTAGCTATGTCCGTCTGTCTGTGCATGTATTCTTGTAATAAAAGTACAGGTCGCAATTATGGTCCGATCTCGACGGAACTTTACACATATGTTTTATTTGGCCCAAGGACGATCCCTATTGACTTTGGTTAAATTCGGTTCAGATTTAGATATAGCCCCCATATATATGTTACCCCAGATTTGACATGTAAGCGCTGTAAAAACTTTATTTTATATCCGATCAGTCTGAAATTCGGCAGAAAGAGGTTTCTTATCATATGAATGGACACTGCTAAATTTGGAATAAATCGGCTCAGATTTAGATATAGCCCCCATATATACGTTACCCCCGATTTGAAGTGTAAGCACTGTAAAAATGTTATTTTATATCCGATCAGTATGAAATTCGGCAGAAAGAGGTTTCTTATTATATGAATGAACACGGCTAAATTTGGAAGAAATCGGTTCAGATTTAGATATAGCCCCCATATATACGTTACCCCCGATGTAAGCGCTGTAAAAATTTTATTTTATATCCGATCAGTATGAAATTCGGCAGAAAGAGGTTGCTTATAATATGAATGAACACTGTTAAATTTGGAAGAAATCGGTTCAGATTTAGATATAGCCCCCATATATACGTTACCCCAGATTTCACATCTGGGGTAACGTATAACGTGTTATTTTATATCCGATCAAGAAAAAGAGGTTTCCTTCTACATGAAGAAATACTGCCAATTTCGGAGAAAATCGGTTCAGATTTAGATATAGCCCCATATATATGTTACCCCCGATTCGACATGTAAGCGCTGTAGAGATTGTATTTTTATATCCGATCAGTACGAAATTCGACAGAAAGATGTATTTTTACATTAATGAGTATTCAGGGAAAATCACTTCAGATTTATATATAACATCCGTATATATGTTCCTCCTGATTTGGTATCAAAGCGCTATAGAAGTTGTACTTTACTTCCGATCATTAAAATTTTCCAGAAATATGTTTCTCAATTTAGGAACGAATATTGCTTAATTTAGCGCTTATCGGTTCAAAACTAGATAATATGTTCCTACCCATTTACCAATTATTCCAAACTATTATCGCAATGACCCTTATCGCATTATTAGGGAGGTGTAGGGTGTTATATAGTCGGCTCCGCCCGACTTTCTGCCTTTCCTTACTGGTTTTATAATAACACTGCTTTATAATAAAAATGTTTCATATAATAACACTGTGTGTGCACAAAAATGTATTCTCGATGAAGACAACGTACTCCGCATAATTTTGAACCAATAATTCGAATGACATTAACAGTTTTTCCTGTGACATCGCATATTCGAGATATTTAGCCACAAAGTTTGCTGAGTAAACAAAGAGGTTAGTAAATTCAAGCACAATTTTAGTATAGAAAACTTCGGAATAGATGTTCCATGTCAAAGAATGAATGAAACGATACACTTCAAATGGTTTTCCGTTTTTATCAACAAAGTATTGCCCAAAAATAACCAGTGTCAGGATTTCAGGTGATTTCTTACACAAAAAATTAAATTTCTATTAAAATTTCATATACTACATTTTTTTGAAAAAAATTGATTCAAATACCAGTTTGATTGGTTTTTCCCAACAAATAAAGCTGAAGCTGAACCTTCAAACTGAAAGCGGATTTTTAAAATAAACAATTTTTTAGATCACCATTGTCTTGCGTAAAAATGATCGGTTAAGAGTACTATGCAGGTCCTTTAAGCCCATTTCTATTGTAATAAGATTTCCAAGAAACCTGTTTTTTAACATTTATAAACTTTTTTTGCATTTTTTTTAAATTTTTTTTCTGAATAGAGAACCCTTCAAGAATATTGTGTAAAAGTTTTAGGGTGAATCGGAGCAAAACTGACAAAGATACAGCAGTCTAAGAAAACGCACCTCATACATGACTCAGTACATTAGCAAAACTTTAAAGCGTTTTTCCCACAAAGACGGTGCCCCTCATAACACATAAACTACTGAACCGATCCTTTTGAAATTAACACTATTTCCTTATATAATTTACGAGGTAACGCTATCGAGTTTTTTATACCCTACACCACACTGTGGGTATTATAACTTTGTGCATTTGTTTGTAACACCCAAAAGGAGAAGAAATAGACCCATCGTTTATTATACCGATCGACTTAGAATCACTTTCTGAGTTGATTTAGCTATGTCCGTCTGTCCGTCTGTCTGTCTGTCTGTCTGTCCGTCTGTCCGTCTGTCCGTCTGTCTGTCTGTCCGTCTGTGCATGTATTCTTGTAATCAAAGTACAGGTCGCAATTATGGTCCGATCTCGACGAAACTTTACACACATCTTTTTTTTAGCCCAAGGACGATCCCTATTGAATTTGGTTAAAATCGGTTCAGATTTAGATATAGCCCCCATATATATGTTAGCCCCGATTTGACATGTAAGCGCTGTAAAAACTTTATTTTATATCCGATCAGTATGAAATTCGGCAGAAAGACGTTTCTTTTTATATGGATGAACACTATTAAATTTGGAAGAAATCGGTTCAGATTTAGATATAGCCCCCATATATACGTTACCCCCGATTTGACAAGTAAGCGATGTAAAAACTTTATTTTATATCCGATCAGTATGAAATTCGGCAGAAAGACGTTTCTTTTTATATGGATGAACACTATTAAATTTGGAAGAAATCGGTTCAGATTTAGATATAGCCCCCATATATACGTTACCCCCGATTTGACAAGTAAGCGATGTAAAAACTTTATTTTATATCCGATCAGTGCGAAATTCGGCAGAAAGAGGTTTCTTATTACATGAAGGAATACTGCCAAATTTGGAGAAAATCGGTCCAGATTTAGATATAGCTCCCATAGGTTTCTTATTATATGGATGAACGCTATTAAATTTGGAAGAATTCGCACTGATCGGTATATCCGATCAGTGCGAAATTCGCAGAAAGAGGTTTCTTATTACATGAAGGAATACTGCCAAATTTGGAGAAAATCGGTTCAGATTTAGATATAGCTCCCATATATACCCCCGATTTGACATGTAAGCGCAGTAGAGACTGTATTTTATATCCGATCAGTACGAAATTCGACAGAAGGAGGTCTTTTTACATGAATAAGTATTCAGGGAAGGTCGGTTCAGATTTACATTAAAGCTCCATATATATGTTCCTCCTGATTTGGTATCAAACCGCTATAGAAGTTGTATTTTACTTCCGATCATTAAAATTTTCCAGAAAGATGTTTCTCACTTTAGGAACGAATATTGCTTAATTTAGCGATTATCGTTTCAGAAGTAGAATACGTTTCTACCCATTTACCAATTATTCCAAATTATTATGGCAATGACCCTTATCGCATTGTTAGGGAGGTGTAGGGTATTATATAGTCGGCCCCGCCCGACTTTCTGCCTTTCCTTACTGGTTTAAATTTGTCAAATTTTGTATTTAACAATAACCAATTAGTCGATTTTTTCGCAAAAATCTAATTTTTCAATTCAAAGTGTTCCCAAAAATTTAAAAATTTTAATTTCGAAAAAAACTCGACAGCGTTACATGGCTATAACGATTATCTATCTAAATAAATCATTTTTTTTTTGATTTTTGATGAGTTATGAGGGGCACCGCAATTCAACTTTGTTTCGAGGCGCTTCCGCATAAATGCTGTCGTTGCCATATTTTTAAATATTTTTTTATGAAAATTTTTCAATTCGTTGAAATTTTAGGTTTTTCTGGCGTTACGAAGTCAAATAAAGAGGACCTTTGTATGGGGGCTATATGAAAACATGGACCTGTGACTACCGTTGTAGGTGTGAGAAATAAACCGCAGCTACACATTTTCAGCCCGATCTGTTGAAATTTGTGGTTTCCATTTCCAGTCCCAACATACCTGCGGATATAAGAAGTATATGTACCAACTTTGAGCCACCTAGCCCAAGTATTATAGATTTTAGTGTGATTACAACAGACGGACGGACATTGTTAATTGTCTTAGAATTATAGGGTTTTCTAATAAGGACAAAACAATTTCGTATCTTTATGTCAACGCACCCTCAAACATTTTTAATGACCTTTCAGTGTCAAAACGTTACTCGAAGTCAACATTTTCATCATGGTAAAGTTCACATACGTGTAACGTTAGGAAATCATTAAAAATTACGGTGGTCGCAACTTTAAGAGCGCTTACTCCAATTTTCGGCCGTAATAATCGTCCCACCCGACAGGCTGTGCGTGCTACAGTGCATAAATTGTAATCCAAATTTTCACTTTTGGATGGATGATCCGGCGCCAAAGAGACGTTGTACCGCTCGAAGCCACGAAAATATCGCAGAGATAAGTGTATCGGTTCAAAATGAGCCAAATCAGTCGATTCCTCGTCGTTCTCAGGAATTGGGCATCTCTCAAACAAGACTGTGGCGTATTTTGCAAAAATATCTTGGCCTTCATTCTTATAAGATCAAACTGACTCTAGAACTAAAACCACTTGACCCTATACAAAATTTGAAATATGATTTTCTGGAATTTTCTCCACTTTTACAATATGGGTCATAATTTATAAATTTAACCAAAAATTTTTTTTCCAATAGGCATTGTATTCTTCGATGGGACGATATCTTCCAAAAAATGGAAAAAAAAAAATTTTAGCGAAAGACGGCTTTTTCATGTCAGAAAAAAAGGGTTTAAAAAAAACAATTTTTTTGTAATTGTTTTAACAACAGTTACATTATCGACGTGAAAGTGATACACATTTGTTGCCCTTAGAATTTTCTTTAATTTATATGGTATTACGGCTTCATCGGGCTAATACTTAAAAAAATATGGTTTAAATTCTAAAGGTACCTTCCATTCTTCCAAAATTGGAATTAAAAAATAAATATTATGCCTCAAAAATTAAATTTAATAATATGCCTCAATCTATACAATTTTTTTCTATCAAAACGACTAATTTCTTTACATTTTATTGAAAAAAAAACAAAAGCCTCGATTTTTTCCTGGACAACTAAACCGAAATCCGGTTTCCAAAATGTTTTCTTTTTGATAAATGTTTTCGAAAGCTATTTTTAAAAAATCCGATGTTTAGCAAAACAAGCCAAGCCAGGATCGTTCAACCGAATGACCCACCATTTATTATAAAGATCGACTCACAATTACCGTGCCATTTTCGTCGACACTGCTCAAAACTTGAGTCAACCTTAACGAAAATTTTCTTAGAAGAAGGAAATTTTGCTTGTAAAGTTTCTACATTTAATTTGTAAATAATGTTTGTCTGGACTGCCAAACAGGATTTTAACAAGTTTTCCGTTTCTCACAATAAGCGATTTTTTTGGATCATCATAGTCTTGCCAACACTAAGCGGTTTCAGGACTTTCAAGCCGAAACTAGTTTTTTATCCCCTCACCTTAGAGAGGAGGGTATATATCATTTGCTACGAGGCAAAAGTGTAACACAAGCAAGGAGTGACCTACGACCCCAAGTATGTTTGGCGGAAATTCGATTTGGATAATTTTAAGTCATTTGAGCAATGTCCGTCCGTCCGTCTGTATGTCTGCTTGCAGATGCTCTCGATAACTCTAGAAATGATTAACCGATTGACTTCAATTTAGTATGCGCTAATATTTATCTCTAACTCTGGCTAAGTTCGAAGATGGGACATATTTGTCTACTCCTTCTAGTACGTCCCCCACAAAGGGTTAACATTTACTGAAATATTGATTACTTAATAACTTCACTACTACTTACTCGAATCTTCTGAAATTCCACACAGTATTAATTTATTAGTCGCTTACACCTCAAGAAAAATGGGCGAAGTTGCCATGCCCCTTTTGGTACCTCCCACACAAATGGAGCATTTTGCACCAAAACATAAATACTTATTTCTTTAATATCAGTTCATACAAATACTTGAAATTTTCTACAATGTAATGCTTTTGCAGTACCTATAGTCCGCTGAATGGGGGTTATTGCCACGCGCCTTTTAGTACCTTCCACACATTTCATACAAAAAGTTATCAGTTTATTATTATTTATTTAATGTTTTAGAAACAAATTTTTATTTAATTTTTCAAAGTTAATTTTTTTGGTTTTGTCGAGTTCGAATTACCTCTGCGCCCTGACATGTATAAAACATTTTTGCGTATAAGTACTTTTTAGCTAACTTGTGAAAAATTTGATCTTATTCACTGCTTTGGATGTTCTCTTTATCTAGGAGTAAATAAATTGGGGTGTCCGGGTTCGAATCTCGCAGCGGTGGTTCAACTTTTATACTAACATTTTATTTTAAAAAATATATTTTTAATAAATTTTTTTTAATATTTTATATATTGGCAACTGTTGCAAAATAACTTATTTGGAAGTGAAAAAATGCATCAAGTTCATCTTTGGAAGTACTTCAAATGCAATTCCTTACGAAGTAGTTCTTAAAAATGTTCAGCAGTCGTTAAAAACAAGAAAGAAAGTTCAGTCGACTTATGAATTCCCTCACCTTGAGTCCCAAAAAATGTTCGTAAATTTTTTTTTGTTTTAATTAAGAAATTACCAATTTAAATTGCATTTAATAACTTTAAAGTATGTTCTGGTATTAAAGTTAAAAGCTGTTTACATTTGGTACAAAATGGTCCGTCTGTGTGGGAGGTACCAAAAGGGGCGTGCCAACAATGGTCACTTTTCTCTGGACTCTAGATACTACAAAAATGATTACACCGTACAAAATTTCAGTGTTTCTATTCACAGGTGTTAATGTTAAAATCTGTTAACCTTTGGCATAAGTTCCCAAAAGTGGTATTTTTGGTACAACTGTGGGAGGTATTTAAAGGGGCGTGCCAATAACGCACACTTTCCTGTGGTACTATAAAAGCATTACACTGTACAAAATTTCCATTATTTATATGCACTGGTATAAAAGGTATAAGCTGTTAACTTTTGCTATAAAATGGTCCATTTGTGTATGAGGTACCATAAGGGGCGTGCCAATAACGCCCACTTTCCTGTGGACTCTAGGTACTATAAAAGCATTACACTGTACAAAATTTCAAGTAAATGTTTTACGATTTATGATTTTTTCCTAAATGATGTACGTATATACGTTGTAGTTTATATTCAGTTAAATCATTTAAAGAAAAGTTTAAAAATTTAAATTACCCCCATTAACACAGAATAAAATAACCGAGCTTTAGAGCTAACGAACCGGTATAACCGGTAGTTAGCTGTTAAACCTAGTTTACTTATTTATTGTTAATTCTCTAAATTAGATTACTATTAATAACTTATTTTTGTCATTATTTAGTTAGTCGTTATTTATTTACCGAAAGTAATCCTAGCGATAATGAGATATCATTACCTGGTAATGCATCTGGTAACGAAACTTACTTATGAAGATTTTGATGGGTTATATTTTTGTACCGGGTTTTCCAACAAGAGGTGTTATTTTGAATCACCCGGTATTTCGGTAGCTGTCACTTTTGAAGCTTTTATTCTTTGACATTTGACAAGTAGAAACTACGCCATTGGTAACAAGTGAAAGCGTTAAGTTCGACCATGCCGAATCTTATATACCCTCCACCATGGATAGCATGAAAACTCAAACCCACAAAATAACTCAAACCTAAAGAAAATAACACCGAAACACACCTAAAAATATAGTAGATAAGAACAGTAGGAAACATATAGCAGATGAGAACAGTAGGAATAACAACAAGTTAGATGATATACATGGGAGCTTTATCTCTAAATATGGACCGATATCGCCCATTTGCAATCCCACACAACCTGCAACTATAAGAAGTATTTGTACCAAATTTGATCAACCTAGCTCGATTATTGCGGACTGTAGCGTGATTACCACAGACGGAGGGACGGACGGACAGACGTACATGGCTAAATCGTCTTAGAATTTTACGACGATTAAGAATATATATACTTTATGGAGTCTCAGATCAATATTTAGAGGTGTTACAAACGGAGTGACAAAATGAATATACCCCCCATCCTATGGTGGAGGGTATAAAAATGAAACGATCCACGATTCAACAACGCATTGAAATTATTAAAATTCACTACAAAAATGGTGAAAATCTTGCAGTCACAGTTCGCGGAATTTCATCGAAAAATCATCTTGACTGATGGTGCCCATTTCCACCTCGGTGGCTACGTCAACAAGCAGGCCTCTCCATCCTCAACGTGTGACTTTTTGGTGCGGTTTATGGCCCGGCGGGGTCATTGGACCTTACTTTTTGGATCAACAGTTACGGTGAATGGATTGCACTATCGAGAGATGATTAATGATTTTTTTTGGTCGGAGTTGGATGGTATTGATCTGGACAACGGTTACTTCCAACAAGACGACGCTACGTGCCACACAAGCAACGAAACCATTGCTCTGTTACGGGAAACGTTTCCGGACCGTGTTATCTCTCGAAGAGGTGATCACAATTGGCCACCGAGATCTTGTGATTTAACACCTTGCGACTTCTTCCTTTGGGGCCATGTGAAAGATAAGGTCTACGCCAACAGCCCAGTGTCGATTCAAGACCTCAAAGATAGAATTTGTTAGGCAATCGAATTATGGAAAATTTCATGAAAAGGCCTGTAAGCGTGGTCGTGGTGGCCATTTTTTTTGTTGTTTTTCATTATTAACGGCCTACCTTCCTCTTTATTATGAAATAAACATTCGATCATTTATCTCAAAAAATGGAATTTTTCTTTGAATACCAAAATAACACCTCTTGTTGGAAAACCTTTTACTTGATTATTAAGCGATTTGTCTATGAATCGCGAGGTAGGACAGTGGTTGTGATGCTAAACTAAGAAACCACGAGGTCGCGAGTTCAATCCCACCTCCCCGGCAAATGAAATTGTTCGTCATATGACGACCAAAATCGATAACTACTCTTTCCCAACAGCGCTGCCAGTTTAGGGGATTTATCCCCAATTTGGGGATTTTTCTCCGCGAACGGGGATATATTTTTTGGTTTGGGGATCCGGGGATTTGGCGGGGATTGTAATTTTTTATAATTACATGTCTTTATTTATGTTAAAATTTGTATTTTCTGTTAAATCTATTTTTTTTTAGAAAATACGTCCGTAAAAATTGTGTCAAAAGTTCCTACAAAAAGTAGCTTGACTCGCAGTGTATTAGAGTACGACTTAAATAGACAACCTGTAGTAATTGCCAATACGTATTTCTATAAATATTTATAAATCTTAATTGAAACCAAATGCGGTTTATAAAACGGAAAGAATTCTTCCGAGCCGACATTACGAACAATTTAAGCAAACTTTGGAGTAAAGTGTACTTGTAACAGGATTCTGCTGGTCCAACCCAATTTTAAAGAACTGGAATCAGTAGTATTAAACCTTTGATGTACTTTAAAAAAATTCAGTGTGTTATCAACTATTTGGTCCATTGGCAGAAATGATCAAACTTTTAATACCAAAAACATGTACAAAAAAATTAGATGATGTAGATGAGATGGAAGATTTTGGATCAGATATATTTGATATTTAATAATTAGACAACGTACATTTTGTAGAAACAAAATTAATTTTAGTACAAAGTACATTGAATTTTAAAATACATCACTCACATAAGTTAAAATATTTTCTGGGGATTTTTTTGGGGATTTAGGAGATAAAAAATCCAAATTTGGGGATTCGGCACTAAAAAAAACTGGCAAGCCTGTTTCCCAATTATACGCTCTTCCCAACTTTACGCTCTTCTACTTTTTCACCACATTCCACCACTGATGGTGGTGAACATACAATAGCAACTAGGAAATACCACACAAAACCACTCGTAAAATTATTTCTTTTGTCCACGCTTACTTTTTGAATAAATGTAAGCGTGGGGGTAAGTGGTTATTTTCCATGTGCTTGTATGCTTGTTGTGAAGCACTTGCCTCCAATGACATGTACATGTAAAAGTAATTCGAAGAGAGGAAAATTATAAGCAGTTACTAGTTTTGAATTTAGCGTACCCGTCAGGATATTTGGTAATGGAAAATTTTGCTGGGTATAAACTCTAAAAATGAATTTCCGCGGTTTCGTACCCATTTAAATTTTTATATTTATAATATTTTTAAATTAAAAACCAGTTTTTTTCCATGTGTGTGCAGATTTTCAAGATGGGGTTTTTTCCCCATTCCTTGGGAGAAAAAATTTATAAGAAATCTCTCGCTAAAAAAAAATATTTTTAAATACAAAATGCTATTAGTTTGTAGTTTGTCATTGAATGTTTAGATTTAGCTTAAAATCTTCTTTTGATACATAAATCTTAGGCAGTTTTCCACGAGCTCTTAAGTGGTTGAAAAAAAATATGCCATTTATTCGCGAAAAAGAAAAATTAGTTAAAGAGCTAATTTTTCGCGCTGTTGGAGCTTAACAATTTATTTCACATTTTTTTCTTATATTTTCTGTTTAGGATTAAGGATACCAAATTACACAAAAGAATGTTATGCACAGCCTTCTTGATTCATTTCATTGGCCCTTGTGTACTACAGCCCGTAAAATGTGTACTTATTTTCTCTGATATACGTAATCAACAAATATATTTTTGAATTTATGCCAAAGTGTCTACCTTTTGGGGCCAGTGTGCGTGGCAAAATTCTGCCAAAATATTATTATTAAGAATTATTATTGATATATGTACATATGTATATGTACATATATATAGATTTGTATACACCCACCCACATCCAGCCGCCGTCAAACATATCTGCTCTTCATTGTACTTACATATGTTTTTTTATTTAAACATGTAACACATATAGCATTTTTTGTAATTAATCGATAGAAATAAAAACGATATCAGAATTACCTTCAACATTTTATTGGATATTTTCCAATTTCCTCTCTGATGCGATTTTATAGCGCATAAATTAATTAAACATATTATTTCCTAACGTACCTTTGATTTGCATTGTGATAAATTAAAAAAAAAACTTTATATATACGTATGTAAATGTGTACATATGTACATATGTATATATACTCGTATATTCGAATGTGGTACGAAAATATCATAGATCATTCATAATATACATAATTTGAATATGCATGCATACATACATACATATATACACGAAATAAAATTATATTAATAATCAGAATAATTAAAGCGAACTAGAATTTCTTCACATTGGCAAAATTATTTTAACTTATAATTCGTTTAAACGTCATTTAATGCCCCTATTTTATTCTTCTACAATTTGCGACAAATTGTACAAATGCTAGAATTTGTATTTTACAATAGATTTGTTATTTAGGTACATTTTATCACACCATTTTAATTACTATGTATGCGCATGCATTTACTCGCACATGACATTTTCTTGGGAAAGTAAAATATACAAATGCATACGATTGGTTATACTGGCAACCTCCGAGAGGGATTCAAACAAACAAGTGTGTAATTTAAAGATTTCCGCCAAATATTCTTGGGGTCTGTTAGGCCACTCATTCGAAGTTTTACTTTTTTGGCCCATAGCAAATGATATATACCGTCGTTAACAATAGACTTTGTGAAGATCACAAGCCGACATAACCAGAAACGCCATTCAGTGGAATCCTCAAATCAGCCGTAGAAGAGGTCGTCCAAGTCATACCTGGCGACGGCAGCTGGATATAGAAGCAGCAAAAATAAACATGTCGTGGAACGAGCTGAAACCGTTAGCATCAGACCGGAAAGAATGGAACGCAATCGTTGAGGCCCTATGCTCCTCATAGGAACAACAGGAATCTATATATTGTTTCCTTCGTTAGGATGATGTTTTTTGAAAAATGGAATAAAATATTTTTTTGCGATTTGTATCGCCTCACCTTACAGGGAGTGTAACACATCAAAGGGTTGACCTAAAGGTATGTACTGACGATTTGCAGATCGGACAACATTGCCAGAAAAATGGCGGAAAAATGCAACCCTGTGAATTTACAACCGTGTGAACATACAATTTTTGTTTTGCAACGTTAGCAGAAAATTCATAGCGAGATAATTTGCAGATTGTTATATGTGCGAAGTTTATGCATGTGACAACGGCGCCATTGCCAGAAAAACATTTTATTTGCAACACTGTCTATAATGTATTTTTATTGGCAATCCTGCATATACATATTTACAAAACAAATTGTAAATATATGCAATTGTAATGTTTTCTCGCAATCGTCTGAACTGTCAATTCACCTTTGCCTAACAATCTGTCATTGTCCGTATATTTGCAGCACTTCAACAGGGTTGATAACGTTTGCCGATCTGGCAATCGTCTATACTCAGCTTAAGACCTTAAGTATGTTCGGCGGCAATTCGTTGTAGGACATAAAAACAAGTAAGAAAGTTTTAGTCGGGTAAACCGACTAAGGTATACCCTCACTTTGTGAGTAATGTAATATGGAATATTAAACGAATTATTCTGTCAATTTGTATGGGAGGTACCAGAATGTTTTTAACAAATACACCTATTTTTCACTGAATAGTAGATTCTTTAAATACATTACACTGCGCCGAATTATAAACGTTTTTTGTACTGGTATATTAACGTTATGAAATATTAAATTTTGGTATGATTTGGCCAATTTGTGTGGGAGGTACAAAAAGGGGCGTGGTGATAACGGCCATTTTTTACAGGGCTATAGGGACTTCAAAAGCGTTATACTGTGCAAAATGTTGTTGCATTTTCGGGCATTGGTACTCATGCTGTGAGCTCTTAACTTTTTGTGCAAAATGGTACCTTTGTGTGGGAGGTACAAAAAGGGGCGTGGAAATAGCGTCCATTTTTCACAGTGCAAAAGACACTATAAAAGCATTACACTGTAAAAAATTTCAAGTATTTTTATACACTGGTATTAATGTTATAAGCTGTTATCTTTTGGTGCAAAATGGTACCTTTGTGTAAGAGGTACCAAAAGGGGCGTGAATATGACACCCATTTTTCACTGGACTGTAGGCACTATGAAAGCATTACACTGTACAAAATTTCAAGTATTTTTATGCACTGGTATTAATGTTATAAGCTGTTAACTTTTGGTGCAAAATGGTGCATTTGTGTGGGAGGTACCAAAAGGGGCGTAGCAACATGGCCCATTTTTCTCGAGTTGATAGCGACTAATAAACTAATGCTATGTGTGGAATTTCAGAAGATTCGAATAAGTAGTATAACAGTTATTAAAGATTCAATATTTCACAACATTTTAACACTTTGTGGGGGAGGTACTAGAAGGAGTAGACCAATATGGCCCATCTTCGAACTTAGCCGGAGATAGAAAAAAATATTACCACGTACCAAATTTGAAGTCAATCGGTTACTCCTTTCGAGAGTTATCGTGCGCACCAGCCAGCTGACACACAGACAGACAGACAGACAGACAGATAGACAGACAGACAGACAGAAGGACGGACATTGCTCATTCGTCTTAAAATGACCCAAAACGAATATCCGCCGAACATACTTGGGGTCTTTGATCACTCCTTCGATGTGTTACACTTTTTTTCGTAGCAAATGATATATACCCTCGTCACACTAAAGTGAGGGTATAAAAACACACAAGTTATTAGTTTTTTTGTCTACAAGACAAATTCGTCCGTGACCTTCATATCAGCAAAATTACACTACACAACAAAAAATTTTTTGTTTGTGTCCGAGACCTAAAAGTCTTTTTTGTAGATTAAGGCACACTATTTTATAAAATCTAAATCTAAACTAATACTATGTGTGGAATTGTGGAAGATTCTGACACGTAGTGTAGATGTTATTAAAGAATCAATATCATTTGTTTTTAAAGCCCAGAAGGAGAAGAGATAGACCCATCGTTTATAATACCGATCGACTTGGAATCACTTCCTGAGTCGATTTAACCATGTCCGTCCGTCTGTAGATGTATCGTTGTTATCAAAGTTCAGGTCGTATTTGTGGTCCGATTGCGATGAAATTTAACACATTGCTCTTTTTCGGCCCAAGGACGATCCGTATAGAAATTGGTCAAACTTGGTTCAGATTTGGATATAGCCCCCACATATATATGTTACCCCCGATTTGACATGTAAGCGCTGTAAAAACTGTATTTTATATCAGATCAGTACAAAATTAGGCAAAGATTGTTTACATGTATGAACTCTGCCAAATTCAGGGAAAATACGAACAAATTTAGATATTGCCCCCATATATAGGGTGATCCATTTCGAGGTTCCCTACTTTTTTAATGAAAAAAAACACAGAAAATTCAAATTGAATGGGGAATGTTTATTATCATTTGAAAGAACATTCTTTGGCATTTATTTTTTGAAGATTATGTCTATCAAATGTTGGCCGTGGCTACGTCTAAGATGGTCCATCCGTTGAGTCCAATTTTCGATGACTCGTTCGAGCATTTCGACTGGTAACTGGCGAATGACACGCGAGATGTTTTGCTCCAAGGCCTGAATCGAAGCGGGTTTGTCCTCATAAACTTTAGACTTTACATATCCCCACAGGAAAAAGTCTAACGGTGTGATATCACACGATCTTGGTGGCCAATCGACCGGCCCAAAACGTGAAATTATCTGCTCACTGAAGTGTTCTCTCAATAAATCCATTGATTGATGCGATGTGTGGGAAGTGGCGCCGTCTTTTTGAAAGCAAATGTCGCCGAGATCACGAGCTTCAATTTCAGGCATCAAATAGTCGGTTATCATGGCACGATAACGGTCGCCATTGACGGTTACGTTCTCACCGGCATCATTTTTGAAGAAATATGTACCGATGATTCCGGTACGTCGGATCGGGAATCGGTCAATGGCAAATAGATAGCTCTTAAAGAGAGCTAAAATATTGCTCATGGGTGTCAAGGTCGTGGGTCGACTGGAAAGCGTTTTTTTGGATTTAAAAAAAATGGACTTAGCGCAATTGGCGAACGATTATTTTGATAACACATTACAACACAAAAAAAAATAACAGGGTTCTGTCAATGGATTATGGTAGAAGAGACCAAAAAAATATATACGTATATCGGCGTTTTGAAAGATCACATCGGAATTTTATTTTAGGGGGGGTTAAAGTTTTCCCCCCTTTGCTTGTTCGTGCAGAATATCGGTATATAAAACTATGTGTTCTGTTCATCTGAGGTGTAGGGTATCTTCAGCAAATTTGTAGCAGGTTAAGGCCTATATTTTTGTGGAATATTTTAACCCTCTAGCTTCCCCCCATAACGGTGATTTTTGCCTATATTTTAACAAATCGTAAAAAACTAAAAAACCTAAAAATGGGTGGGGCGGGGTTGAAATGTTCTACAAAAATGATGGCCATAAAATTTTACTATATATGTCAGAACACACCAAAGCCCAAAACTTAACACAAACACCAAAAAGCCGGCCAACTTCAAGATTTCCTGTTAAGGGTTAATTTAGATATTATATACAGGGTTGCCCATATTCGACGAACCCATGTTTTTTTAAAAAAAATCAAAGAAAAAAATAAAAATTTGGCGGTTGGCAATCTTAATCATTTAATTTGTTCCAAGTAGATTTGTTTACATCAATTTTTGAATATGATATCTCTCAAATGGCCGCCTCTGGCGTTGATGGCGTATTGTGCCCTTTTTGCAGCATTTTCCATCGTTTTCGCCAACATTTCGGCCGGAATAGCGGCTATTTCTTCACGAATGTTGTCCTTGAGCTCTTCTACGGTCCTTGGCTTGTTAACGTAAACCTTTGACTTCAAATATCCCCACAAGAAGAAGTCAGGCGGCGTCAAATCGGGCGAACGCGGTGGCCAGTCCAAATCACCACTTTTCGACATCAAACGGCCCGGAAACAAATTCTTCAGAAAATCGATTGTTATGCGACTTGTGTGCGGTGGAGCGCCATCTTGTTGAAACCAGAACTGCCTCATACGCTTTCGACGAATAATTGGCATCCGTCGAATATGGGCAACCCTGTAGTGTTAGTACCAAAAAGGTCTTTAAAATTGGATTTTTCGGGGTTGATGTGAGAGATGCAAAAAACATAATGATTTTATTTTACAATTAAACAATATTTATTTTATATTAAATTATATTTCAGGACTATAAACAAAAAATCTATTAATAACGCATATACAAGGAGAAATGCTTATTAAATACATAAGTTCATTTATTTTTAATTCACTTTTTTTCACTCTTGGCAATTCGAAGCCACTATCAAACAATGTCCAACATAAATCTGTTATAGGTGACAACATGATCTTGCCTTTATAGCGTTTTTCAATAGGAAGACATATCTGATGGAACCGTTCGCCATGCTCATCAGTTTCAGTTGAAAACTGAAAATCAAAATATAAATATATATGTATAATCAATTATAAATCAAAACTTGTATTACCTTTAGACCACAGCATCAAACCGATATAGCAATTTCGGCATATATGTTTTGGAACCCATGGCTCATCTGTAAAAACTTCCAGTTCAAAATAAACTTAATATATATCCTCCACTTTGCTCGTAAAAAATGAAACCCTATGTTCCATAAGGGTATGCTTGCCACAGACTTAGTAAAACCAGTCAAGTTTTCCCAAACAGTCAGTCATTATTATTCTTACAAATTCCCTTGTAGACTATTGTAAGAAAATAAAAAGATTAACTGGTTGACTCACGATGTCAAACGTTAACGTTCATAAGTAACGTGCCACTCAAAAGTTCCGTTATGGTAATTTTGAGTGACAAAAATATAATGACAGAAATAATGAAGAAGAACAAAAGTACTACTTTGTAGAATAACAACCTTCTCTTCAGAGCTGGGATAACCTACATATGCGAGGAATAACAAATTAACCCTTAATAGGCTATCTTAAATTTAGGCGTTTTTTTGGAGTTTGTGTTAAGTTTTGGGCTTTGGTGTGTTCTGACACTTATAGTAAAATTTTATGGCCGACATTTTTGTAGAATATTTCAACTCCGCTCCACCCATTTTTAGGGGAGTTTTTTACGATTTGTTAAAATATAGGCAAAAATCACCGTTAGGGGGGAGCTAGAGGGTTAATATATTCCACAAAAATATAGGCCTTGACATTTGCTACAAAGTTGCTGAAGATACCCTACACCGCAGATGAACAGAACACATAGTTTTATATACCGATATTCTGCACGAACAAGCAAAGGGGGGGGAAACTTTAACCCCCCCTAAAATAAAATTCCGATGTGATCTTTCAAAACGCCGATACACGTATATATTTTTTTGGTTTCCTCTACCAGAATCCACTGACAGAACCCTGTTATTTTGAAAAAAGTTTGAAATTGTTGTACAGTGTAATAAAACTGAATAATTTGTAAACGTTGTTCAGACGTAAGTCTTTCCATGATGAAATGCCAAGCAATACTTAACAAAAATAACATGACAGCATGACACGACTCACACGTGATCTGTCAAAAAAGGCTATTGAAAAACGTATCTCTACTTAGATAACCCTATATATGTTTCACGCGATTTGACATGTAAGCGCTGTAGAAACCGTATTTTATATCCGATAAATACGAAATTCGGCAGACAGATTTTTCCTAATTTAGGAACTAATACTTCTTATTGGGGTTAATTGGTTCAGATTTAGATATAGCAGATATATATGTACATACATATATATATACATATACTACGTTCCTGCCTATTCAGTATTTAGCGCTATTGAAACAGTATTTTTACGTCCGATCTTTATAAAGGGTTTCCAACAAGAGGTGTTATTTTGGTATTCAAAGAAAAATTCAATTTTTTGAGATAAATGATCGGATGTTTATTTCATAATAAAGAGGGCATACCTTCCTCTTTATTATGAAATAAACATCCGATAATGAAAATAATAATGAAAAACAACATCAGCCAAATGGCCACCACGACCACCCTTACAGGACCATATCCTTTTCATGAAATTGTCCATAACCAAATAGCAAATTGGCTACCCTATGTCCTCGATAGCCTCACGAATTCTATCTTTGAGGTCTTGAATCGACGCTGGGCTGTTGACGTAGACCTTATCTTTCAAGTGGCCCCAAAGGAAGAAGTAGCAAGGTGTTAAATCACAAGATCTCGGTGGCCAATTGTAATCACCTCTTCGAGAGATAACACGGTCCGGAAACTTTTCCCTTAACAGAGCAATGGTTTCGTTGCTTGCGTGGCACGTAGCTCCGTCTTGTTGAAAGTAAACGTTGCCCAGATCCAACTCCGATTATAAAAAATCATTAATCATCTCTCGATAGCGCAATCCATTCACCGTAACTGTTGATCCAAGCTCATTTTCGAAAAAGTAAGGTCCAATGACCCCGCCGGACCATAAACCGCACAAAACAGTCACACGTTGAGGATGGAGAGGCTTCTCAACAATAGCTCTTGGGTTTTCCGAGCCCCAGATGCGACAATTTTGCTTGTTGACGTAGCCACCGAGGTGGAAATGGGCCTCATCAGGCAAGATGATTTTACAATGATTTCCGATTTTTCGAATTTTAATAATTTCAATGCGTTGTTGAATCGTGTATCGTTCCATTTTTAGTAATGGCGTAGTTTCTACTTGTCAAATATCAAAGAATAAAAGCTTCAAAAGTGGCAGCTTCCGAAATACCGGATGATTCAAAATAACACCTCCTGTTGGAAAACCCTGTATATGATTTTTCCGTTCCATCGTTTTTATACCCTACACCACACTGTGGTACAGTGTATTATGACTTTGTACATTTGTTTGTAACACCCAAAAGGAGAAGAGATAGACCCATTGTTTATTATACCGATCGACTTGTAATCACTTTCTGAGTCGATGTAGCTATGTCCGTCTGTCTGTAGATGTATTCTTGTAATCAAAGTACAGGTCGCAATTATGGTACGATCTCAACGAAACTTTGCACATATATTTCTTTAGGCCCAAGGACGATCCCTATTGAATTTGGTTAAAATCGGTTCAGATTTACATATAACTCCCATATATATGTACCTTCGATTTGGCATATATGCACCGTATAAGCAACATTTTTGAACCGATTTGTACAAAAATTGACAGAGATTAGTCTCGTGATACACTCTGAGACAATACAAAATTTGGGGGAAATCGGTTTAGATTTAGATATAGCTCCCATATATATGTTACCCCCGATTTGACATGTAAGCGCTGTAGAAACTGTATTTTATATCTGATCAGTACGAAATTCGCAGAAAGAGGTTTCTTATTACATGAAGGATTACTGCCAAATTCGGAGAAAATCAGTTCAGATTTAGATATAGTCCCCATATATATGTTACCCCCGATTTGAAATTCAAGCGCTGTAGAAACTGTATTTTATATCCGATCACAGCGAAATTCGGCAGAAAGAGGTTTCTTATTACATGCAAGACTACTGCCAAAGTCGGAGAAAATCGGTTTAGATACTCGTATAGCCCCCATAGTAGCGCTGCAGAAACTGTATTTTATATCCGATCAGTACGAAATTCGACAGAAAGAGGTTTCTATTTTACATGAATGAGTATTGAGGGAAAATTGATTCAGATTTATATATAACCTACATATATGTATATGTTCCTCCTGATTTGGTTACAAAGCGCTATAGAAGTTGTAATTTACTTCCAATCATTACAAAATTCTCCAGAAATATGTTTCTTAATTTATGAACGAATATTGCTTAATTTAGCGATTATCGATTCAGAATTAGATATATCCACATATATATGTTCTTACCCATTTACCAATTATTCCAAATTATTATCGCATTGTTAGGGAGGTGTAGGGTATTATATAGTCGATCCCCCCGACTTTCTGCCTTTCTTTACTGGTTTTAAATCAACTTTTTTCAATTGTTTTAATTACAATTACAAAACTACTGTTTCTACGTGAAAGGAATATTTCAATTTAATTTCAAATTTAATTTCAACTTCTTCTAGGATAGAAACTTTTCAGATTGTAATAGTACATATATTATTTTTTCTTATTTTTTGCATATCTCATTACAGCCAAAAGCCTTTTCATACCTCTCCTCCTGTTGGTGGGAGTTGCACTGACCCAGCGGTCAGTGGAAGCCTCAGACCAGCAAGCCCGTATTGTCTGTTACTTCAGCAATTGGGCTGTTTATCGACCGGGCTTGGGACGTTATGGCATTGAAGATGTCCCAGCGGATATGTGCACCCATTTGGTGTACTCCTTTATTGGAGTCGATGACAAATCATGGCAAGTTTTGGTCATTGACCCGGAAATCGATGAGGAACAGAATGGTTTCCGTAATTTTACACAATTGCGTCGTCAGCATCCCAACCTGAAACTACAGATAGCTGTGGGCGGTTGGGCCGAGGGTGGTTCGAAATATTCCCGAATGGTGGCCTCAAGGGATAATCGCAAGCGATTCATTGGAAGTGTTGTGCAATTTATGAAGAAATATGATTTCGATGGTTTCGATTTGGATTGGGAGTATCCCGGAGCCACAGATCGCGGAGGTACCTTTGGTGATAAGGATAAATTCTTGTATTTCGTCCAAGAATTGCGTAGGGCATTTGATCGTGAGGGACGCGGTTGGGAGATCACAATGGCGGTGCCGGTGGCGAAATTCCGTTTGCAGGAGGGCTATCATGTGCCGGAGTTGTGCGAGTAAGTTGAGACGATTTGTTGTTGGAAATACCATTAATAATCTACTATTATTTTCTAGAGCTTTAGATGCCATTCATGCCATGACCTATGATTTACGCGGCAACTGGGCCGGTTTTGCCGATACCCATAGTCCTTTGTATAAGCGAAAACACGATCAATATGCCTATGAAAAATTGAATGTCAACGATGGTCTGGCTTTGTGGGAGGAAATGGGCTGTCCTGCCAACAAATTAGTTGTGGGCATACCTTTCTATGGTCGTACCTTCACTCTCAGTGCTTCGAATAAAAACTACAATATGGGCACCTACATCAATAAGGAAGCGGGTGGTGGTGCTCCTGGACCCTTCACCAATGCCAGTGGTTTTCTTGCCTACTATGAAATCTGCCCCGAGGTTATGGACAAATCCAGCGGCTGGACTGTTGAATGGGATGAAGAAGGTATGGTTCCCTATACCTATCGTGACACTCAATGGGTCGGCTATGAGAACGAGGCGTCTGTGCAAATCAAAACGGATTGGATCAAGAAGAAGGGTTATGCCGGAGCCATGACTTGGGCCATTGATATGGACGATTTCCATGGTCTGTGCGGTCGGACGAATCCTCTAATGCATATTCTCTATGACAGTATGAAAAACTATCGAGTGCCGGAACCTACTCGCGAAACAACGCCTAGGGTAAGTTATCACTTATTATGTATGACGAGATGAAGGCGGCGACAAGACGAGACGACAGACACAATGGTAAAACAGGTGCCAAATAAATTTGTTTTTCTGTCTTTTTGTTCTTTTGATTTTATTGTGATTTTGGCTTTGATTTAATATTTTTATTTGTGTGTGTGTGTTTTTTCTACTTTTAATTTGGTTGTTTTTTATTCGCAGCCCGAATGGGCCAAACCGCCAGCAACACCTCCCAATCCCGATGAAGGCACCCTTGTCGTCCCAGAAGCCACTACAACAAGACGACCAAAACCTGTGACCACAAACAGACCTACAGCAACGACAACAACAACCAAGGTAAGGAACTTTGATCGTTAAAAAGCGTGATTGTCGAAAATCACGAGCAATAGTCACATGTATTAAGTAATACCAAATCAATTAGTCAAATACGAGACATTTTACTTTATTGAGCTAATTAAATGCCAATTGAGCTATCTCAAGTTTTAAAAAATTCTAAAATTTTCACTCAGTTGGCATAGCTGCGAATTCGAATACTTTCAAGTTGACCAATTTTTAGATCAGCTCTCTGTTATCTCAAGTGATAACACAGAAAAAATAACAAGTAAAGACGTAGGGGCTATATCATAGTGGGAGGAATTAAAAAGAGGGAAATAATTCGGCCGTTTCTTAACCAAACTTTTTCTTTTTTATTTACCCACATTGTCCTAGTAAATTGGTTTCCAACAAGAGGTGTTATTTTGGTATTCAAAGAAAAATTAAATTTTTTGAGATAAATGATCGGATGTTTATTTCAAAATAAAGAGGAAGGTATGCCGTTAATAATGAAAAACAACATCAGCCAAATGGCCACCACGACCACGCTTACAGGACCATATCCTTTTCATGAAATTTTTCATAACCAAATCGCAAAGTGACTGCACTATTTCACATGGCCCCAAAGGAAGAAGTCGCAAGGTGTTAAATCACAAGATCTCGGTGGCCAATTGTGATCACCTCTTCGAGAGATAACACGGCCCGGAAACTTTTCCCGTAACAGAGCAATGGTTTCGTTGCTTGTGTGGCACGTAGCGCCGTCTTGTTGAAAGTAAACGTTGTCCAGATCAATGCCATCCAACTCCGACCATAAAAAATCATTAATCTCGTTAGCGCAATCCATTCAACGTAACAGTTGATCCACCTCATTTTCGAAAAAGTAAGGTCCAATGACCCCGCCGGACCATAAACTGCACCAAACAGAGGCTTCTCAACAATAACTCTTGGGTTTTCCGAGCCCCAGATGCGACAATTTTGCTTGTTGACGTAGCCACCGAGGTGGAAATGGGCCTCATCAGTCAAGATGATTTTCGATTTTTCGAATTTTAATAATTTCAATGCGTTGTTGAATCGTATATCGTTCCATTTTTAGTAATGGCGTAGTTTCTACTTGTCAAATGTCTTGTTGGAAAACCCTGTATCTTCTTTCACATCTACTTTTCTGAATATTTATTCTTCTTTTTTCAGAAACCTCAAAAAGCTACTAAGAAACCACCAACAACAACAACGACTGCCCCCATACCCGATCCTGTAGACCCAGAAGTTGTCCAACCAGATCCAGAGGTAGCGGTTATGGGCACCGCAAATCCTGACCTAAGTCACATTGATTGTAGCCACAAAGATTATGTGCCACATCCGGATTGCAGAAAGGTGAGATAATTTTCTTCTCACAGATAACATAAACTAAAAACCATTGCGTCTCATTTTGTCTTGCAGTACTATCGCTGCGTGCATGGCATGCCCGTAGAATTTGAATGCAAGGAGGGCACAGCTTTCCACACCGTTTTGAACGTTTGCGATTGGGTTGAGAACAGTGACCGGTACTATTGTACCCGTTTGAAGGACAAAAAAATGGGCAATGATGCCTAAACGGGGGCCTCGACGGGCATAAATTGTCTCACTCAATCACACACACACACAAACACGCACACTTACTCGTTCACCCATACATTCAGACAATCTCAAACATACTCGTGTATTGCATTTGTATTCTAGATTCTAGATCTAATTGAATTAACTAACTGAATAAACTATTACTTTTAAATAAATTAAATTTTAAGAATATTTTTATACGGCATTTCGAAATTTAAGAAAATAAATCAAATTTATATACGAAAGATATATGTATGTATATTTTAGTTGTTATGTTTGTGTATAAGATGCATGTAGAATCTACGGCAGGCACATTATTTACGAGATCTGCTAAGAATTGGGAAAGTGCAAATGCACTCTCATATGCAGACACTATTGGCTCGTGCCAATGTTTCTATTGTGGCTACATAAGAGAATCCCCCCTACCCTTCTATGTGGTCTATATGTGATTTTCTAATCGGGGCTGGTCGATGATGCAGCCCACTCCCGAAAGAAGTAACCGATTGACTTGACAAATTTGGTATGTGGTTTTATTCTTTTCTATCTTAGGCTAAGGTTGGTCGAAGATGCACCATATTTTGGTCCACTCTTTCCAGTAGCTCCGACACAAAATGACAGATTCATTATAAAAGAACTGCCCCATAACTGCTGTAACAAACATTGCACTGAAATTGCGACCTGTTCTTTGCGAATAACTCAAGTTGGACAGACAGACATCGTAGCATGGAATCTGCTAGTGATTCTGAGTCGATCAGTATACTTTAAAGTGGTTCCAGCTGAGGTATATTAGCTGTTACAAATACATATCTGCCACAAACATGAGATAAATGCCGAATGACATATCGACAATGATCTCTCCGCCGTAGTTTAGCGCGTAAATCACATTGTTTCCCTGTTAATCTCTTAAAGACTGTGAATTTATTTCTTTTCACGAAAATCAAAGAGAAAAAGTGTAGAAAACATTCTTAAAATTCATCGAAGCATTGAGAAAATGTCAGACATAACTTCAAGGTTTTATTCGTATACGTTATCATTGCTATGAAATCACAAAATGTTCATATTTTCAGAAGAAGAAATTCTCAGTGTAAACGAACTAAAGATTCGCTACAACACAATCAATTAAACTCATACTTGTCGGAAGGAACGAGGGTTCCGAAATAATTGCGGTTAATAATAAACAAGATATATTTGTTGAACACCACTGAAACAAATGTTAATTTGCATATTTATGGTTCAACATCTATATTTATCACCTCACCTTAGAGAGGAGGGTATATATCATTTGCTACGAACCAACAGTGTAACACATCGAAGGAGCGACCTAAGACCCTAAGTATGTTCGGCGGATATCCGTTTTGGGTCATTTTAAGTCGAATGAGCAATGTCCGTCCGTCTGTCTGCTAGCTGGTGCGCACGATAACTCTCGAAAGAAGTAACCGATTGACTTCAAATTTGGTATGTGGTAATATTTTCTTCTATCTCCGGCTAAGTTCGAAGAAGGCCATATTGGTTCACTCCTTCTAGTACCTCCCCCACAAAGGGTTAACATTTAGTGAAATATTGATTATTTAATAAGTTCTATACTACTTATTTGATTCCTCTGAAATTCTACACATAGTATTTGTTTATTGGTCACTATTACCTCGAGAAAAATGGGCGAAGTTGCCACGCCCCTTTTGGTACCTCCCACACAAAAGGACAATTTTGAACAAAAAGTTAATAGCTTATAACTTTATTACCAGTGCATACAAAGACTTGAAATTTTGTACAGTGTAATGGTTTAATAGTACCTACAATACAGAGCAAAATGGGCGTTATTGGCACACCCCTTTTGGTACCTCTCACACAAATGGACCTTTTTGTGAGGTTTACCCGACTGAAAATTTCTTACTTGTTATGTATATACATTTTATCTAATTTTTTAATGTATTAAATATTTAAATTCGTCTTGGTAGAAATTTCCTGGATAATGTATTCGAGAAAAGAATGGTTCAACAGTTTGTAATTATAGTATTGCTACGTTTCTCCAAATTACAAATTTTTTAGGAAAATTTCAAATATTGGCCGCATTTTCGTCAATCGCAAAGATAGAATGTGAAAATCTTTACCATTTTTATATATGCGGGCGAAAAACAAAAAAAAATTGGGATTTTCCTTTAGAAATAAAATAATTTTAGAATTAGCCTCGATTTCTGGTGCCTTTAAAAACATTTTTTTAATTTTTTACGATCCTTTTCCTTATTAGATAATCTTATGAGATAACTCTTAGGCGTAAAAGGTGCTTTGTAGTCCTAGAAATTTTTTTACAGTTTTTTCGATATTGCAATTTTCATGGAAGATACCTTTAGTATTCGGACTATATTTTTCAGGTTTAAAGCTGATCGAGACGGGATATACGTTTAATTGTTTAATTTAAGGTAATAGTGATTGCTACAAATGTTGGAAACATATCTTGCACGTAGAAATAGTGGTTTAGTCCGTTGATGTGTTACACTTGACCATAAAAATAGAAAATTCGCAAACAAATATTTTATTCAATTTTTCAATAGCCAGCATCCTAACCAAGAAAACCATGTCAACTTGAAAAAAATCTATGGATAAATATAGAAATTATAACCCTTTTGATAGAAGTAAGAGAATTTCAACAAAATCAAGCTCATATACCCCCACTATTGTAAACAGGTCAAAAGTGTAACACATCGAAGTAGTGACCTAAGACCCCAAGTGTATCCGTATTGGGTCATTTGAGCAAAATCCGTCCGTCTGTCTGACTTGTGCGCACGAAAAGTGTAACCTATTGACTTTTTGATTTTGTACATGTTAATATTTTCTTCTATATCAGGCTAACATCGAAGGTTGATCCACACCTTCTAGCACCACCCTCACATAGGGTAAACATTTAGTGAACTAATGATTCTATAATAAGTAGACAGTGGCATTTTATGCAATTTCTATGATTAGATATATTTTTGAATTCTAAAGTCCATGCAATCTTCATATTCCATATATATGCATTTTATATGCAAAAATTATGCAAGGGAATATGCACAATATATGCAAAATATAATGTGCATATGTTGAATGAAAAATTCATATGCAAATAAAAAATTGCATATATGACTAAAAAATTGCATATGCAAAAATATGCATTGGCAAATTGGCGAATATTAAAAAAATTTTAGAAATGTGTCGGTTGCCCGTTATATAACCTTTCAGAATTAAGGTAACCATGTACAGATTTTAGGCGACACACATTGAACGTTATTTTTGTTACAGTGAAGACTGATCATTGAAAATTTTTCATGCACAAATTGAGAGAGTATTACAAAAGTCGTCGTGAGTCAAAAAAAATTATCAACGTGAAAAGTGTCTATTAAATTATATTAAATATATATTTCTTAACTCCATTTTGCAAGAAAGTTTTTGTTTTTCATTTTCAAAGTCATATACCGAATTTTTGACATCCAAAAATTGCTTGCGAGTAACGTTGGGCAGATGCGTTAAAAAAATATGTTTATTTTTTGAATGAGTCCTCATGAGAAAAGCTTATCTTCCCATGAAATCAAGTGAATTTTAGAGTTGAATTGTAATGTATCGAATTACGATTTTTTCCTGAATTACGAATATTTACAGCCTGTTTCTGTAACTTAAAATGTTGCTTTCGTTCGCCTGCCAGACGACAAACAGCTGATATGGGTTTCACTAACTACCATCACAACGACAAGTCGCACGACAATGAACTCGTACGAAAACGTAATCATTTCAGTGTAAATTTTGGTTTCTCTATCTGTCTCTGCTGTCACTGGGCGAACACAAATGTCAGATCGAGTCACTTTATTTTATTTGTCGACTGATAGGAACAATGACAAAAAAACGTTATTAAAAGCAAAAAATAAGTAGATAATAATATAATTATTGTAAAAACAAATAAATAGTAATAAAATTGTATACATATGTTTACATATTTAAGCATAGAGAAGTCAACATTGGCAGTTCGCTAAGATGGAAAAAAAATCATCAGTGCACAATGAGAGAGAGAGAAAGAAATGATAGTGTTGGATCAGCTCAGCTGACCCACCCAGGGTTGATTTTTGGCCACCGCTTGTGTAAAGGATACAGAGGTGTATTTTCTAAGGTCGACCATACAAAAATGTGTGCTTTTTTAGACCGGAAGTTGTGAAATTATTGATCTGGCAATAACATTATTTTTCAATTGGTAAATTGCTAACGACGTTGACGTAAGGCCAGTCGTGGAGACTGGAAAAATCGCAGAACTTCGTCTTATTAAGGGTAACACAAATAAAGTATGTGAAGAAATACCTAGCATAGAAATTTAAGCCGATCATGAAAAAGGTCCCCAAATTAAGGTCAAAGTCATTTATAGCTACCGAAAAGGTGCTAATATGTCAACAGTAACGGGCGCAACTGCTCCAGTAGAATACTTCAGGCACCAACTGTGACAAGCTTTATAAAACACAACAATTATTGAGTATTCTCAAAGAAAAATTAAACAATTTCCCTCAAGAAGGAAACAAACGATTAACGAACAAATAATTACTCATAGACAATTTTTAAACGGGACAATTATAATTTATTTAACAAACTTCCATCGTACCTGGAGGTAGGGGCTGCCAAGCCGAAGAACTTGAACTCGAAAAGTTGTTTATTGGTGCCGACAAGCTTTGGCTTAGGCAACAAACAATCAGGTAGTCCAATAAAAGATGATCAGAAATCGGCACCTGTCGGGTAGTTAGACAAATCTGACCAAGAAGGTCAAAATATCTCCTCACACTAGAGAGTACACGACTGTCTACGTAAGTGTCAGTTATGACGGGACACTGCCTGATTTTCTGCAGAAGCTGTGAAGATGATGAAAAAGTGGATAGCATTGAGTAAATGACGTCTGGAAATACTGAGGTCGACATTTCGTGGAGGTTTGACAGATGTTTTCGGTACCGATGTTCGTACTATTGACTTAACTTTGTATAGGATTTGAGCGCCCCGGTAGGTGAATTTGTAGCATGCTCGCCTATGAGTTTGGGAGTTGTGGGTTCTATTCCCTCGATGAGGCTTTGGTCTGTCGCTGCAAAATCTAGCCACATGGTCTTTGCAACACGGCTTTCCCTTGGACCGTAAAATTAGAATATAAATTTACTTTGTATTGTAATTCATATAAATACATAAATATAGCGTGATCCATTTCGAGATTCCCTACTTTTTTAAAGAATAAAACACAGAAAATTCAAATTGAATGGAGAATGTTTAGTATTATTTCAAAGAACATTCTTTGGCATTTATTTTTTGAAGATTATGTCTATCAAATGTTGGCCGCGGCTACGTCTCAGATGGTCGATGACTCGTTCGAGCATTTCAACTGGTAACTGGCGAATGACACGCGTGATGTTTTGCTCCAAGGCATGTTTTGCTCATGGCACGATAACGGTCGCCATTGATGGTTACGTTCCGGCATTATTTTTGAAGAAATAAGGACTGATGATTCCACCGGCCCACAAACCACACCAAACCGTTGGTTTTTCTGGATGAAGTGGCAGCTTTTGAATCTCTTCAGGTTGCTCTTCGTCGTCAAATACATACCCATTGAGCCAGAAATGGGCATCATCGCTGAACAAAATTTGGCTCGAAAATGTCGGATCTTCTTGGAACTTTTCAAGAGCCCATGGGCTCTATGCATAGAGCGAAGCGATGTCGGGCGGCTTCAGTTCTTGCACAAGCTGTATTTTGTATGCTTTCAATTTAAGATTTCGAAGTAAAATGCGCCAAGTCGTTCCATACATCAGACCGAGTTGCTGCGAACGGCGCCGAATCGACTCTCCACGGTCTTCGTGTACACTCTCAGCTACGGCCGCTACATTTTCTTCACTGCGTGCTGGACGTATAATATGAAACGCCCAGTAGGCCAATTATGTTGACCATAAGTTGAGCGAAGTGCACGAAACAAATTCCTCACAGAACGTGAATTTTCGTAATAACGTTGAACGATTTGTAAACGTTGTTCAGGCGTAAGTCTTTCCATGATGAAATGCCAAACAATACTTAACAAAAATAACATGACAGCATGACACGACTCACACGTGACCTGCCAAAAAATGGCTATTGAAAAAAGTATCTCTACTTGGATCACCCGTTACAAATCGGTTTTCAAGAGGGGCATGTGAGCCCGTGGTAAAACTAGGGAACTGTATTGGTTTATGTGAGCTACTAAAACCGACTGCTACCCTAACCTAAATCTTAATCATTACAGGTCCTCCAATTTTAAAACAGTATAACGCAGCTAAGCCACATAAATGGTGTCTGAAACTTATACGCTCGGGAGATTCTGGCATGGTATATTGTATTACCCTTTATATTGGTAATAGTACCAGTTCCTCCCATGGACTTAGAATATCTTCAGATATTGTTTTATATTTAGGAAGAACACTGCCAGAGCATAACAATTATGAACTATTTTTTGACAAGAGGTTTAATTCATTTAGCCTAATGATAGCGTTGAAAAAATGACAAATTTTGGGACTTGCGATGTCAGAAAAGTTCGAATTATATCCCTGTGTCAAAATTGTGGCACTCTTCTATGCTGAAACTTCAAGAAAATTTCTTTTTGATCCCTTCAAAGTTATAATATATAAAAATATGCAAATAATATGTTTAATTTGATGGTTTAAAAAGTGGACATTTTTTATACCACATCAACCCACAAACTGAGGGGCGTGGTGACTTCAAATCGGAGGTCTTTTTGGATAGAGATAATATGAACGAAAAACCCAATAAAATTAATAAATGTCCTTATTTTTATTACATTAACAGAGCTCTGTTAACTCAATAACAGAGTTTGTGAATGAGAAAAGGTTTGTGGCTTTGCTAGTTAAATTCGAATTTATCTTCACACACATCAAAGAATTTGGTAATCATCGACCTATAGCGATCGCAGTTGACGATGATGGCCAATGTCGTTCTCACACAAATATGGACAGATTACGTCGCCAGCCCAGTGGTTTCTTGGATTCTCTTGGATCTCAGTTGGATTGGTATCGTCCCAAATTCGACAATTTCGTTTGTTGACGTACCCATTCATTGAGAAACGGACCATATCGCTGAAGATGATTTTTCGCTTAAGAGCGCGCGGAACGTTAACTGAACGGAACACCCATTTTAATGAAACAATTTTATCACTTGCACGTGTTGTTGAACGCTATATCCGTCCATGGCGATTTGGCAAAACAGACTGAATTAATGACAACAATATGGCCGGAAGTCCCTCTTGGAAGACTTTACATATGAAACCACTGGCTGAATTATCGAAGATTAGGTTCGTAATCTTCGATAATTCATATTCTAGTATTCTTATAATTAACAAAATTGCCTTTTAGATGAACCTCGTAAGATGTGTAAAATTTCTTTCGACACACACGTTTTTCTGTACTAAGTATTCGGCAACAAATAGACTTTTAACCTTTGGCTATAAGTATTCGAACTTGCGAAATGGCACTGAATTTGACAAGAAACATTAATAACGGTCATTGTAAACAAGAAACATTATTTGTTCAATTTGAAAATTTCATTTTAATTTATTTTCTGTTTGTTTACGTTCATTTCATTCGGTCACTCTTCACCTTTCCTTCCGGTGGCAAATTGAAAAGGGTTTCTAATTCGTTTTTCTTTCTGTTTTTTTTTTTTGCAAAATCCAACCGTAGAACACTGGCGACAGCTGTTGTGATGGTTTTTAGTGCCGTTGTCGTTATTAAGAAATACGAAATAAATTAAAAAATAAATATTCTTCAAGCTTTTCATCGCTTGATAGACGATGGTCGGAGGCGGTGGGAAGGGAAGGGATGACGAGCTAGCGAGTGACCGTGCGATCTATGCTATTTAGCAATTTTCGGATTTGCGATTTAATGTGACGTTTGCTCAGATGAAATTAAATCATTTGTGGCGTATAACAAATCATTTGGTTTTACAGCTTTGTCGAAACTTTTCAAATTTCAACCATTTTTGATGGCAATTTTTTTTTTGGTTTTGGGCGATTCTCGCACATTTCATATAATTTATCGAATACAAAGACAACAGTCCAATGCAGACATGAGCGCATATTTCGAGGCGTTTTTCTTCGCTTCTTTGAGATAATTTTTCGATTCAGAAACGACGTCAAACAACAACCATTGGTACTTGTGGTGGTCATCGTGGGAAAACACACAAAAACAAAACTAATGGAAGTACCCCATTTTTACCCTCCCCCCATTATTTTCGTCGTCGTATGTGTTCTGTCGTTTTTCCAATTTCTATTTTCAAGAGGGGCGAAATGTGTGTGAAAATGCTGCGATGAGTCTGTGCTTGCAGACGAAGAGCAGAGCACAGCAGAACAGATCAGATCAGAGAATAGAAATCGCCTTTCTGCTATTCTAAATATAAAATTCGAGCAACAAGTGTATGACGACGACGACGACAACAACGACTCGCATTGAAGATCTTTGGTAGAGATGTTCGCCAAAGAAAATAATGAATATTTTAAGTGTTGGGCATAGACAATTTTCGAGAAATATTTTTGAGTATTTTGAACAAATTGTGGGACATATAAACTATTTCATTGAAATTACAGAGGATATCTAGTATGTAACTCACAGAAAAACATAATTTCACTAAGTTTTAATCTTAGGTCCATCTTTGAATTTAGTCTGAGTTAAAAAGATATTATCACATGTAAAATCTGTAGTCAATTGCTTACTGCTTTCGAGAGTTCTCGTGCGTAGCAGCCAGACGGACGGACATTGTTCAAATGACTAAAACTGTCCTAAATCGGATTTCCGCCAAACATACTTAGGCCATTCCTTATATGTTTAAAACTTTCCACTGAAGCGAGGGTATAGGTTTAGGTTAGGGTGGCAGCCGTATTTTTTTTGTCAGTTCATATAGACCAGTTTAGATCCCTAGTGTTACCACGGGCTGAAGTGCCCCTCCCCGAAACCAACCTGTTTGATATACAAATTTATCGATAGTACGAATATCGGTACCGGAATGATCTACTAAACTACCTAGAAATGCCGACCCCATTATCAGTCGTTTACTCGATGCGGGGCAGACGCATAGAGAGTTCTCAATGCTCTCCACTTCGTCCTCATCTCCACAGGTTCTGCAGAACTCATTGGAGTCAATACCCAATCTTTTGGCGTGTTCGCCGATCAGGCATGTTACCGTCAGAACTGGTACTAACGTAGACAATTTTTTCCTCTCTAGTGCGAGGAGATATTTTGACCTTCTCAGGTCATACCTTGGCCAGATTTGTCTAGCTACCCTACAGGTTCCGATTTCTGTCCATCTTTCTCTGGACTGCCTGATTGCCTCTTGCCTAAACCAAGGCTTGCTTTTGGATATTGGCGGACCTATATATGCAAATTCTTCGAGAATTTGTAATGTCGCCCCTTTCCTAGCAAGTTTATCGGCTTTGCAGTTCCCCGGGAGGTGTATATTAAACTGTTCAGCCATCTCGTTAAGAGGTCTGCGGCAGTCGAGGGCTGTTTGTGAATTTAAGGATGTGGCCTCCAGAGAATTTATGGCAGCCTGGCTGTCCGAGTAAATGTCAACGCCAGTGTTGGTTACTAAGTTGCGACTTAGCCACTTGGCGACTTCCCATGTTGTCTGTGAGCCATACATAAACTAAGTTCTACACAGTGTACTCCGAAGTCAACCTTTTCATCGAACCATCCGTATAGAAGCGGAATTCTTTAATTTTTTATCTAAAATTTCAATATTCACGGAGGGTACCTTTAGTATTTGGACCATATGTTTTGATTAGTGATGTCAAGCGAGAAATCCCGGGAAATCCCGATCGCGAAAAATCCCGAATCCCGGGATTTTTTAAAATGAATCCCGGGAAATTTTAATAATAAAATATTTATTAAGTGAAAGATAGATAATCTCTGTCGAAAATGTAAACTAATGAACCAAATTGTTAACATCAAAAAACATTGACATAATCCGGTGAAAAAATTAGAAATTTGGAGAAGAATTACAAAATATATTATAAATCTATATATATAAAAATGAAACGGTCCATCTGTGTAATGGCATCACGTCAGAACGGCTGGAGCGATTTGGATGATTTTTTGGATGATTATATAGAAAAAAAAAAATTAATTGGACAAAGGGGCGTGGTACCTCCCATACAAATCGCAGGTTAAAAATCCGATATTTCTGCTCCTATTATAGGTATAGTGCTGAAATTTTGTTTGTATGCATTTAATGGCAGATTATGTGAATTTTCCAAAAATGGGCGGAATCGGACCAATGGGCGTGGCCCCGCCCATATAAAACAAATTTTGAAATTGAGATATTTTGCACAATTTGTTAGCGAGAGTGCTGGAATTTTGTGTTTATGTAAACGGTGGCAGTCTACGTGATTGGTCCAAAAATGGGCGGGATCGGACCAATGGTCGTGGCCCCGCCCACATAGACAAAATTTTGATATCTTGCACAATTTGATAGCGGGAGTGCTGCAATGTTGCGTATATGTATCTGGTGGCATTCTACGTAATTGGTGAAAAAATGGGCGGGACCGGACCAATGGGCGTGGCCCCGCCCATATAAGCCAAATTTTGAAATTGAGATATTTTGCACAATTTGTTAGCGAGAGTGCTGGAATTTTGTGTATATGTAAACGGTGGCAGTCTACGTGATTGATCCAAAAACGGGCGGGATCGAACCAATGGGCGTGGCACCGCCCATATAAGCCAAATTTAAAAAATGTGATATCTTGCACAATTTGTTAGCGAGAGACCTGGAATTTTGTGTATATATATATCCGTTGGCGATCTACGTGATTGGTCCAAAAATGGGCGGGTTCGGACCAATAGGCGTGGCCCCGCCCACAATGACCAAATTTTGAAATTTTTATATCTTGCACAATTTGCTATCGGGAGTGCTGCAATGTTGTGTATATGTATCTGGTGGCATTCTACGTAATTGGTCAGAAAATGGGCGGGATCGGACCAATGGGCGTGGCCCCGCCCTTATAAGCCAAATTTTGAAATTGAATTATCTTGCTCATTTTGTTAGCGAGAGTGTTGAAATTTTGCGTATATGTATCTGGTAGCAGTCTACGTGATTGGCTTTCAAATGGGCGGAATAGGACCAGTGGGCGTGGCCCAGCCCATATTTTGATATATCTTGCAAGTATTATATAGGAAATACATGAACAAAAATGCTCGGTATGCGATAATTACAGCTGCTCACTCCAATACAATCGGAATATGATAATGTGATGCAATATCAATGAAACAAGAATTTGGAAATTTTATAAGTATACATTTCTATTTTCTGGACTTTCCACTGAATTCGGTATTTTTTCATTCAGTGAATTTATTACTAATACCAGTAAGGAAAGGCAGAAAGTCGGGCGGGGCCGACTATATAATACCCTACACCTCCCTAACAATGCGATAAGGGTCATTGCGATAATAATTTGGAATAATTGGTAAATGTATTTTGAACCGATAATCGTAAAATTAAGCAATATTCGTTCCTAAATTGAGAAAAATCTTTCTGGAGAACTTTGTAATGATCGGAAGTAAAGTACAACTTCTATAGCGCTTTGTAACCAAATCTGGAGGAACATATATATGGAGGTTATATAAATCTGAATCGATTTTCCTAGAATACTCATTCATGTAAAATAGAAACCTGTTTCTGTCGAATTTCGTACTGATCGGATATAAAACACAGTCTCTACAGCGCTTACATGTCAAATTGGGGGTAACATATATATATGGGGGCTATATCTAAATCTGAACTGATTTTCTCCGAATTTTGCGGAATTCCTTCATGTAATAAGAAACCTCTTTCTGCCGAATTTCTTACTGATCGGATATAAAATACAGTTTCTACAGCGCTTGAATTTCAAATCGGGGGTAACATATATATGGGGACTATATCTAAATCTGAACCGATTTTCTCCGAATTTGGCAGTATTCCTTCATGTAATAACAAACCTCTTTCTGCCGAATTTCGTACTGATCGGATATAAAATACAGTTTCTACAGCGCGAATTTTGACATGGGCAGCGAAGCGCACCGGGCTCAGCTAGTGTTATTATAAATAAGTAATCTTAAAACAATAACACAAATAGAGTTTGTTTCCCACAAACGAAAATCATTGTATTCTATTCTTTCAAATCTATGAAAAAATCCTAATTTGGTCCCATAAAAAGGAATTAGTCAAATTGATTTCTCAAGTTCAAAAAATTATTATGAAAGAAAATTATAACATCAATAATAATTCAGACGACGAACTGAAATTGGACCAAAATTATTTCAAAGCTAAGATGTTGTGAAATATATTAATAAAAGTTAGTATTTTTTAACAAATGTTAATGTGTGCTTTAGTTGTTTTTTTCCTTATTTAATTAAAACGGAACTAAAATGTTTGTATTCCATTTCGAAATATCACATTATTAAGAATGAAAAAATCCTGATTTATCCCGAAAATACCGGGATATCCAACAATTTCGGGATTCCGAAGTTTCCGAAAATCCCGGGATATTGAACAATTTCGGGATCCCGAAAAAATCCCGGGATTTGCAATTTAAAAATCCCGAATCCCGGGATTTATGAAAACCAATCCCGTTTGACATCACTATTTTTGATGTTAAACTAGATAAAGCCGGGATACCATTTAAATTAATGGATATTGTTAGGGCTAATATGCTAAAAACATCACCATAACGAAGAAACGGAAGTTTAGTAACTGTCGTTAAAACAATTGGAAAAATTATTTTTTTTTCAAAAAAGTCGTTTTTTGCTGGTACGAAAATTTTATAAAAAAATAGAAAAAATCGCTAAAAAGTTATTTGTTCCATTTTATGAAAATCAACTCCAATTTAAATTCAATATTTCACTAAATCTTTACCATTCGTGGAGGAGGTCCTCGAAGTAGTGGAGCATCATGGTCCATTTTTGACCTTGCCCTGAGATAGAAAAAATTAACACGTACCAATCGAATAATCCTATCGAAAGTTATCGTGTGCACTATCGAGACGGACGGACGAACTTTGCTCAAATGGCTTAAAATGGCCCAAAATGGGTTTCCATCAAATATTCTTGAGGTGTCATAGGACACTTCTTCGATGTTTTTGGTCCTCGTTCGTTTGTTGAAATTCTCTTACTTCTACTAAAAGGGATATCATTTCTACATTTATCCATAGGCATTGTTTCCTTCGCTAGGATTCTAGCTCTAAAAAAATGGAACAAAACGCCACGAGCCAGGGCATCGTTAAAGAATACTCACCGCATTGTTGCTTTAGTGCAGTACTCTACATTACTTTCAAATCTACCGCTAATACAGTGGAATAGAACGAAAGCTGTTGTTCGTGTAAACAAAGCATTTACCAACAACAAAAACTACTTTGAATTGTCGAGGGAAAAAGAACACGGCGGCAGGCGATTGACTTGAAATTACTCTTACTTGAAAATAATTCCTATATGTAAATTTGGAATAACTTTCGTATAAGTAGAAGTAAAGACATGTGGACCGCAAGCCAAAAACAACATTACTGCATCTAAAGAGTTGACTTAACCACCGACGAAACGTCATGCATTGGTTGATGTTGGATTTCAAGGTCGTTTTCTTTTTTATTTGGCTATTGAAAAATACCTTCCTTCACTTTGAAGGAATTCTTTGATCTTCAGCTCAACTCCACTCCACAGTGAGAAAAACCATAATTTTTTTTTCCTATTTTTGACGGTTTTTTTCAGGCCAGCTAAAAACCATTTTTTTAAAAAAAAATCTAATTTTTCTTATTGTTTTAACGACAGGCATCCCCGATCGATCTTATACTTAAACAAGTAAAAAAGTTCAGTTGAGTAAAGCAACTTTAAAATTTTAAATTAAAAATTTTAAATTAATTTTTTTTATTTTAATTAAATTATTTCCAATTTATACAGCATTTAAAAAGCATTTTTTAAGTATATACTACTACACGGAGAAAATATACTACTACACGGAGGAAAATGATATGTTTGAAATCAAAGAAAATATATTTGGAACCAAAATTTGTGAATATTATATATTTTTGAACAATTATATTTTGTTTGAAAATCAAGAAATTTTGTTTGGAACGCATATATTAATATATTACAACAAAATATATTTGTAAACTGACTGTCACAAATAAAATATGTGTTTAGACACAAACAAAGATATTGTTTAAGAATTTATCCAAATACATTACATTTAAAAAAATGTTAAAACTTTACTGACTTTGTCAATTTTTTAATTTAATATTTTCCTAGATTTCGTGTTATAGCGGGTGATCTAAGTAGAGATGCTTTTTTCAATAACCTTTTTTGTCAGATCGGCAAACGTTATCAACCCTGTTAAAGTGCTACAAATATACGGGCAATGTCAGATTGTTAGGCAAAGGTGAATTGACAGTTCAGACGATTGCAAGAGAACATAAAATTTCATATATTTACAATATATTTTGTAAATATTTATATGCAGGATTGCCAATAAAAATACATTATAGACAGTGTTGCAAATAAGATGTTTTTCTGACAATGACGCCGTTGTCACATGCATAAACTTCGCACATATAACAATCTGCAAATTATCTCGCAATGACTTTTCTGCTAACGTTGCAAAACAAAAATTGTATGTTCACACGGTTGTAAATTCACAGGGTTGCATTTTTCCGCCATTTTTCTGGCAATATTGTCCGATCTGCAAATCGTGTGTACTTACCTTTACGCTTGAACAACGTTTATAAATTATTCAGTTTTATTATCAAAATAATCGTTCGCCAATTGCGCTAAGTCCATCGGTCCATCGGTTGCGCTAAGTCCATCGGAATCATCGGTCCATATTTCTTTAAAAATGATGCCGGTGAGAACGTAACCGTCAATGGCGACCGTTATCGTGCCATGATAACCGACTATTTGATGCCTGAAATTGAAGCTCGTGATCTCGGCGATATTTGGTTTCAACAAGACGGCGCCACTTCACACACATCGCATCAATCAATGAGAAAACACTTCGGCGAGCAGATTATTTTACGTTTTGAGCCGGTCGATTGGCCACCACACTGAAAAAAAATTGTCATAAAATTAAAAAATGCTCCAAAGACGTCCTTAGCTTTTAAAATAAGTGAATTTTGTACTTAAAATTAAGAATATTTATTTACAATTAAGTAAATTACTTAATGTTAACGAAATTATCTACATTTTAGGTACAAAATGTACTTATTGTAAAGACTAATGACGTCTTTGGAGCATTTCTTTAATTTTAGTAAAAATTTTTTCCGTGCAATATCACACCGTTAGACTTTTTCCTGTGGGGATACGTAGAGTTTACAGTTTATGCGGTCAAACCCGCTTCGATTCAGGCGTTGGAGCAAAACATCAAGCGTGTCATTCGCCAGTTACCAGTCGAAATACTCGAACGATTCATCGAAAATTGGACTCAACGGATGAACCATCTGAGACGTAGCCGCGGCCAACATTTGATAAAGATAATCTTCAAAAAATAAATGTCAAAGAATGTTCTTTCAAATGATAATAAACATTACCCATTCAATTTGAATTTTAAATTTTAATAGAATTTTTCAAACATATACAATTTCTAAAAAATTAAACCATAAATTTTTTAAAAAAACTGAAAACTTTCCTTTAAATTTAGGCATCAATACATTGGCCAAATATTTAAATATAAATTAATGATTGTTTCGGAAATATTATTTCCAAATAAAAAAATATTAGGATGGAAACATAATTTTGTTTAGAACAACATGCTTCCAAACATATAATATTTGTGCGTGTCAAATATTATATATTTGGAGTGTATCCTAAACATATGTATGTTTCCAGCAGAATATGTTTGGAACAATGTACTACAGAAGCGATATTTTTTCAGCGTGTAAGCTGTTAACTTTTGGTGCAAAATGGTCCCTTTCGTGTTGGAGGTACTAAAAAGGGACGTGCCAATAACGGCCATTTTTCTCTGGACTCTGGGTTCTATAAAAGCATTACGCAGTACAAAATTTCATGTTGTTCTATGTCCTGGTATTACAGTTACACGCTGAAAAAAAATCGCTTCTGTAATATATTGTCTCAAACATATTCGGCTTGAAACATATACATGTTTAGGGTACACTCTAAACATATTTGGTACACACAAAAACTATATATTTGGGAAGATGTTGTTCTACACAAATTTTTGTTTATATCCCAATAAGTTTTTTTGGGACTATTATTTCCGAAACAAATATTTATTTGCATTTAAGTGTTCAGAAAATACCTAAATTGTGTTAAATTTTTCATTAATCCAAATAAAATTATTAATGTTCGTAAAAGTAATAAATAACAACAATTGAAATCGTATAATCTTGGATCAACATAAATTACTTGGACGATTGACAACTAATGATGACTTGGAAAACCCAGAAATTTGAAATGATTGATTTAAAGCTGAAGTAGTGTTGCATATGGTATCAAGATTGGGAGGTACTATTTGAAACTAAGGAAATATTAATACTGAAATCCCAAAAAAAACAAAAAATCAACAACACATTTTTTTTTTTAATTCTTTTTTAAATAAAATATATGTATTTAGAAAAATTCCTAAACAATAATTTAATTTGCATTTAGACATATATTTTATTTCGGAAATTTAGTTTGCAAATATATTTTGTTGTAATATATTAATATATGCTTTCCAAATATATTTAATTGATTTTCAAATAAAATTTATTTGCTCAGAAATATATAATATTTAAAAATTTTGTGTTCCAAATATATTTTCTTTCGATTCAAACATATCAAAATTTCGATTTTGCCCCGTGTATAAACAGTTAACTTTTGGTACAAAATGGTCCATATGTGTGGCAGCTACTTAAAAGGGGCTTGGCAACATGGTGTGGAATTTCAGAAGATTCGAGTAAGAAGTATTGAAGTTATTAATGATTCAATATTTTACTAAATGTTAACCCTTTGCGGGGGAGGTAGTAGAAGGAGTGGACCAATATAGCCCATCTTCTTAGCCGGAGATGGAGAAAAATATTATTATATAAAAAATTTGAAGTCAAATGGTTAATCCTTTCGAGAGTTATTGTGCGTACCAGCTAGCAGACAGACACACCGACAGAAAGACGGACATTGCTAAAATAACCTAAAATGAAATATAATTTCCGCCAAACATACTTGGCTTCTTCGGTCACTCCTTCGATGTGTTACACTTTTGGCTCGTAGCAAATGATGATGGGGAGGGTATATCCTCTCTAAGGTGAGGGGATAAAAATAGGGTCCAAATACTAAAGGCATCATTCAAGAAAATCGGCTTTGTAACGCTTCACCTTGCAGGGAGGAGGGTATATATCGTTTGCTACGAACCATAAGTGTAACACATAGAAGGTGTGACCTAGGACCTGAAGTATGTTTTGTGGAAATTCGATTTGGGTCATTTTAAATCATTTGAACAATGTCCGTCCGTCCGTGGCTGGGTGGTGCCCACGATAACTCTCGAAAGGATTAGCCGATTGACTTCAAATTTAGTATGTGGTAATATTTTTTCTATCTCCGGCTAAGTTCGACGACGGGCCATATTGGTCCACTACTGCTAGTACCTCCCCGCAAAAGGTTAACATTTAATGAACTGTTGATTCTTTAATAACTTTCCACAGACAGTATTAGTTTAATTGTCGCTACCACCTTGAGAAAAATGGACAAATTTACCACGCCCCTTTTGGTTACTCCCACACAAAGGGACCATTTTGCAACAAAAGTTAACAGCTTTCAACTTTAATATCAGTGTATACAAATACTTGCAATTTTGTACAGTGTAATGCTGTTATTGTGCCTATTGTTCAGTGAAAAATAAGCGTTATTGCACCGCCGCTTTTGGTACCTACCACACAAATGGATATTCTGTACCAAAAGTTATCGGCTTATGATTTTAATAACAGTACATACAAATACTTGAAATTGTGTACAGAGTAATGCTTATATGCCCTTTTGCTACCTCCCACACTAATGGACCATTTTGCACCAAAAGTTAATAGCTTATAACTTTAATACCAGTGCGTTCTTTAAAATTATTAAATGAAATTTGAATTGATAATAATTTAGTTAAAACCAAACAAAAATTAATTTACGAATATTTTTGGGAACTATACGTGAGGGAATTCGTAAGCCGGTTTACGGTTTATCAGAGAGAACTTTCTTATTGGCAAAACAAATTCAACAAAAATTTACCATAAATTAATTTTAAATATTTTTTTCGTGTTTAGGACACCGTATTACACCAAAAAATGTTATGCACAACCCTGCGACAAAAATTTCGTTGCATAGTGTACATATTTTGTTATTCAAGAACAATTAGTTCACTAATATTAACCCTTTGTGTGGTAGTTAATAAAAGGAGTTGACTAACGTGGTCCATCATCGATCTTAGCCCGAGATAGAAACATTCTTAGGTCATTCTTTCGATGTGTTACACTTTGGCACGCACCAACCGAGGTTACCATGTTCTTTAATTAAAAATAAAATTTTTCTCCCATTCGTTAAAAAAATCTCAAAAACTTTCTATGCCGCACACCTAAACGTTGTCTTTGTCACTCATAATGCCAAATATAAAATGACAAATTTGATGGCACACAACGAGCAGCATCATCCAATTGTGAGAGTGTGTGGGTCTTCCTAAGCATGTGTGCGTGTGTGTGATGTCGTTTTGAGTGAGAAAATACTCTCAATGCGGTAGAAATGCACTCAAAATTTGTGCTTTTTGAAATAATTTCTATGGGAAAATTATTTCGACATTTCGACGGTTGAAAAAAATCAAAAAATTTTCGCGGTCACTAGGTAAATTTGTGGCGTCTCCTTGTTGTGTTACGAATTGGTTTTGGACCGGGAGAGATCGACTCGTATACTCGTACTCGTACATTTCTATTGTGAACAAAACTATTAGAAAAAAATATATAATTTAAAAATAAGAATTATTATTCATACTTGATTGAAGAAACAGTGAAAAAATAATCTTTTTCTTTCCGTTTTTTTTTTCGAAATATACATATATTAGAAAAAAATTAGTTTTTTTTATTGTGAAATCAGTAAAACAAAGTTTTTTTCGAGAAAAAAAAATGAACATTGACGAAGAAAAAACCAGTTCATTCATTAAAAAATTGTGTTTTGGCCACAACAGTCGTTGAAAGGGACACCAAAGGATTAACCCAGAAGACGATTGTTGAGCTAAATTAAATTTAAAAAAACCAATAAAAAATAACATAATATAATTAATGAAAAATAATTCAACGAATAACGGATTTTTAACGAAACGAACGAACGAAGTGAAAATAATTCAAAAAAATAATAATAATTATTAAATTTTAAAATATATTTATTTGTGATAATTTTTTATAAAATAAGTGTTTTTAATTTTTTTTTTAATTTTTAGAATACGAGAGTGTTATAATACATATATATAGAAAAAAATATTTTTTTTGAATTTAAAGCAAACATAAATTATAATAATTTATGAGGTGATTTAAAGTACTAACATTTTTCTCAACTACAACTGATTCCTGAGATACTGGAGTTTTATTGTGAATTGTTATGGGGCGGATTACATTTTGGTTCCTATTGGGACTAACGTTATTCGCCGTCTCTTCTCAGGGTATGTGACAAAATAAAAAATAATAATTATTAAGTTAAATCTAAATCGAAATTAGAAATGAACTTAAAAAAACTGAAAATGATAAAAATATTCTCAGGGTATGTGAAAAATGGCCTTAAGTTAAAATAAATCGAAATTAAAATAAAAACACAACAACAACTAAATTTAATTTAAAAAATTTAAATTTAACAAAAAAATGTCTACCAAGACTTATTTTAACAAAAAACAACTTTAATTTCTAAAAAAGGGCAGGAAATAAAATCTGTCAAATTTCCTCAATTAAAAAAAAAATAATTTTAAAAAATAAAAATTTCCAAAAATCAAAAAATGATCTGGCAGGACTAATCTTATAAAAAGTGAAATTTCTAAAAAAAATTGGCAGGACTTTAAATAAGTCAAATTTTCTCAATTTTTCCCAAGAAAATTATTTTTAAATGAAATAAGAGATCTTAAGTTATCTTCTGCCTGATTTTTTTTTTAATTTTATTAAAAAATAAAACTGAAATTTCTAAAAATCAAATTAAAAGGATCTGCCCGCACAGAAGGTCTATAAAATTTTTCGCAACTTTAATAAAAAAACTAAAATAAAAAATCTGCCAGGACCTAACGTCTGCCCAAAAACTTTTCACTTTTCTGTCTGCATAAATTATTATTATATAACAAATGTTAAAAATATCTTTGTGCGATGGCTGCAGCCAACAAGAACTGAGAACTGTCAAAACCCTTACGCGAGTCGCGCCGGCCGATCATTTCATTACGAGATTCTGAGCAAAAAAGAAACAAAAAACTGAACTGCCTGTCGACAACGGCACGGCCGGACGTCTGTGTATAAATATAACTTAAGCAGCAAATTATTCTTTTTTTATTCTTATGAAAGAGCCAAAGAAATTTGAAAAAATTATTATGCAATTTGGCTCATTCCGTGCGAAAGAAAGACCATTTTTTTCTCAGCATTCATAAGATACACAGATAGATGATGTGTGTGCGGACGATGAAAACCAACCCAACCAACCGGACGACCGTCCAACCGACTCAGAAAGAAAAGAAAATTCTTTCAAAAATGTATTTTCGTATAAAAATTCAAATATGTACGATTCGAGTGTAGGCACCGAATATACATTCACTCGTACCTACAAATATACATACATACGAGTAGGTATGATGTGTGTTAAACAAAAACAAATATTGAAATTTCCTTTCTACTTTCCACTCATCTGAAGGCGACCGCTGTCAAAAAACTGTCCGTCCGTCTGTCTGTGGTTCGCGGTGAAAGTTTAGTCAAAAAATAAAAAAACAGACAAAGAAAAATTGGGTATTTTTTCTATCTCAAATCATCCATTTCGATGAGTAAAATGTTGAAATGGCAAAATATGAAAACCCATAATATGTGTTTTATGAAAATCTCAAGAAATTAAGATAGATAATTAACCCTCAAATGTGAATGCAAAAAGTTATTCTATCGGCCAATTCAATGGCATGTTACATACATCGATTAAATCGATATTGATGTGTTAAATATTCCCAGTCCCACAAAGTATTCGTAAATGTATTTATTTTTTGTTTCAACTAAATTATTATCAATTTAAATTGCTTGTAATGACATTAAGCACTGGTATTAAAGTTATCAGCTGTTAACTTTTGGTGCAACATGGTCGATTTGTGTGGGAGGTACCAAAAGGGGCGTGTCAATAACTCCCACTTTTTACTGAAATGTATGTACTATAAAAGCATTACACTGTACAAAATTTCAAGTATTTGTATGAACAGATATTAAAGCTGTAAGCATTTAAATTTTGGTGCAAAATGGTCCAGAAGATTCGAATAAGTAGTATAGGAGTTATTAAAGAATCAATATTTCATTAAATGTTAACCCTTTATGGGCGAGGTACTAGTAAGAGTGGACCGATATGGCCCATCTTCGATATTATTCAGAGTTGGAGAAAAATATTGCCATATTAATTTGAGGTCAATCCGTTACTCCTTCCCAAAGTAATGGTGAGTTCCAACCAGACGGACATTGTTCAAATAACATAAAATGTCCCAAAACGGATTTCCACTAAATATACTTGAGGTTAGGTCGCTGCTTCTATGTGTTAAGCTTAGTACACACGATTTGCAGATCGGACAATATTGCCCGAAAATTGGCGGAAAAATGCAACCTTGTGAATTTACAACCGTGTTAGCATACAATTTTTGTCTTGAAACGTTAGCGGAAAAGTCATTGCAAGATAATTTGCAGATTGTTAGATGTGCGAAGTTTATGCATGTGACAACGGCGCTATTGTCAGAAAAACATTTTATTGGCAACTCTGTCTATAAAATATTTTTATTGGCATATAAATATCTACAAAATATATGAAATTATAAGGTTTTCTTGTAATCGTCTGAATTGTCAATTCACCTTTGCCTAACAATCTGTCATTGTCCTTACATTTGCAGCACTTTAACAGCGTTAATAGCGTTGTCCGATCTGGCAATCGTCTATACTTAAGGTAAGTACACACGATTGCCAGATCGGCAAACGTTATCAACCCTGTTAAAGTGCTGCAAATATACAGCTAAAGCATAAATTAAATTGTGTTAAAAAATACTAACTATTATTAAAATATATCACAACAACATAGCTATGGAATTGGGTTTTGGTCCAATTTCAGTTCGTCGTCTGAATTATTATTGACGTTATAATTGTCCATCATTAAACCACGAAAAAATTTTTTCAACTTGAGAAAACAGTTTGACTAATTCCGCTTTTATGAGATCCACATCGATGTGTCGATTCAAATCAGATTTTATTAGGATTTTTTCATAAATTTGAAAGAATAGAATGCAATATTCTTCATTTTGTGGTACACAAACTCCATTTCGCTACCTCCATTCTAAACTATGCTAAGTGCAAAAAGGTAGTTTTTCAGGAGAGCCGATCAAAGATTGATGGATGTTTTAAATTCGTGTGGAATTCCTTAACGATGGAAATCGAATGTCCTGTACTGTTTTGTGAATAACTTTTGATTGGGTTGACGGATAAACCCGAAATTTTTACTGAATATAATTTGGAATATTTAGAAATTAAAAATATAATCTCCCTAACAACATGCTAAGTTGACTTTGCATGTTTTAGAATGGAGATATCGATTAGTGTTCTTGTTTAAGTTCACTTGTTTATATTTCGTAATTATTTTCCAAATTTTGATTTTTTCACCGAACAATGTTAATGTTTTTTGGTGTTAACAAATTGCTTCATATGTTTATTTTTCGACAGAGAGTATCTATCTATCACTTCATATTTTATACGAGAAAGCTTCAAATATTATTATTAAAATATGCCGCACTGAAAAAACGTGTCTTAAAATTAAAAATTGGCGCCAAAGACGCTCTTAATCATTAAAATTTTTACATTTTGTATTTATATTATAAATAATTTCATTAATATTAATTATGTTTTCTTAATTTCAAGTACAAAACGTAATTATTTCAAAGGTTAAGGGTATCGTTGGCGCAAATCATTAATTTTAAGACATTTTTTTTTTCTGTGCGGGATTCATATTAGAAAATCCCGGGATTCGGGATTGCGATTTCCCGTTTGACATCACTTGGGCTTATACCAAATTTACCTTCTAAGAACATTTAAAGATAAAAAAACTTAACAAAAACATAATTAAAAAAATTTTAATTTGTAATTTTTGGAATTATATTCCGCAGTATGCACAAAATACAAGTTTTTAGGTCAAGGAGAAAAAAATTCTTACATGTGTTATCTGTCGTCAATACTCGTATTTACTCTAATGGGAAATATCAAAAACTTTGTATAGCCGGCCTTCGGCTGGACTTAAAAGCTTCTCCCACATGTTAAAAATCAGTAATGCAAAGAAAAGGTTTGTCTGAATTGTAGCTCATCAAGATTTACCCCTTTGGAGGTTCCGTAAATCAGTTATTGAGAGATTTCCGCACATTTTCAATCATCAAAACATCCTCCTCTGGGAATTATCTTAAATCGGCGATTCCAAGAAAAGTATTTGCTTTACAGAATAGTCGGTCTGAGCGGGGCTTAAAAGATACCTCCAACATCGGAATGTCCTCCTCTTTCCAAATCAGCTGTAGATGCTCTGGAACTGACCAAGCCTAAAGAATTTCTCTTGTGGATAGGTTTATACTCGGGAACAAAAAAAGATCTGGCACTTAAAGGCTTTCTTTTATGGACAGACAGGTCCAATGTAAGGAATTCGAATACATGTGTTTCTACTTTCAAGATCTTCAAGGTTTTCTACTCCGGCTACACAGAGCCAAAGACTTTGAAATAAGTATGTTTTTTACTTAACATGTTTTGATCATATAAAAGATCTTCCAAATTTGCCCCTAAAATCGGTTATGTAGAGCTAATGGCGATTTCTTTTCTGCAAAAAAGTGCAACATTGCCGTTGCCCTTTTCCCGAAATCTGGAGTTTTACACCACATTTTGGAATTTTGAAATAGGAGCTAAGTTTATTTCGAGGGACTGCATATGTGCTTCTTTGAGCTTCTGCCCATTGGCGGCGCATATGACGTTCGTGTGGGTTAATTCATGAACAAGTTGAATCTTAAACGCTCGTACTCCATTCTCAAAACCGTCATAAAGTGGATGGGCAGATCCCGTTTTGGTATGAACGGCGCCGAATTGGTTCATGAGTAAAGTGATAAAAGTAAACGTGGTGCGAAAACGATCTATAGTTATACGAATTGGCCACTCTGATTGATAAGTTTGACGGACAGAACCATTATTCTGATAGAAAATGATAACATTTTGAATACGTTGCTCTAGCGTAGCGTCTTATGTACAAAACTATGTATGTCATATCGCCTCTAAAAATCAATGTTAGTCATTGTTGTTTTTTCATAAAAAAAAATTATTCTCAAATGTCCATCACGTTAGTCAAAGAAAAATGTATCATGAGCATTTTTTGTAAAACAACTTTCGAATCGTCGGAATGCCAAAAGGTAGCTACGCGTACCAAGGTGATAAAGAGGTAGGCGGCATTCGGCCGGGATTAAAGATTTTCTCCTCTGGGGTATGTCAAAAGACGGCTACGCGGACCAAACAATCTGTGCGTGGCCTGCTTAAAGAGGCTGCTATGCTGATCAAGGTATCTTTGCAAAGGCACTTAGTTCGCGCAGCCGAGGAGAATATCCTTAATCCCGTCCTAAGGCCGGCCACGCACAGACAATTTGGTCCACGTATCCGTCTTTGGACATACCCCAGAGGAAAAAATCGTTAATGCTGGCCGAAGGCCGGCCACACAAAGACACTTTGGTCCGCGTATCCGTCTTTTGACATACACCGACCTTCGGCCGGGGTTAAAGAGGTGAGGCAAATCAGTATATGCCACCGCTACATGATAAAGGGTAGTATTACAGTTCTTTTGTTACGCTATGCTTTGTAGAAGTTTTTTAATCAATCTGGGCGATATGTTGCATTTTGGGCGTTATGACATACCTGGTTTTAGACGATATGACGCTACATACGTTGCTCTTATGAAAGTCTATCCTAATGAAATGACAAACCAAACTTAATTTTCAAAATATCGGTCGAATTGTTTACGCGTTTGCGGTTTAATACAACTAATTTTTGAACATTTTGCGCTAATTCGCTACCCAGCAAACAGATTTGGAAGTACTTCCTAAGGAATCACATTTCAAGTACTTAAAAAGAAGAAGTTAGTGCATTTTATTTCACTTCCACATAATTTCTTTTGAAAAAATTTTAAATATATTTATAATTCATAAAAAATATAAAATATTTAAATGTTTTTATTCAGAATAGATTTCTTCAAAATTGAATATGTTCGAAAAAATTATAAAATAAATTCTAATAAAAAACTTAAACAGCCGCTGCGGGCTTCGAACCCGGACTCCAAAAACTATTTATTCTTATATAAAGAAAACATCCAACGCAGTGAATAAGATCCAATGTTTCACAAGTTAGCTAAAAAGTACTCATGCAAGTTGTTGTAGTGGTAATTCGAAAACTTTTATGGTCATGCGTTAACATGCGTTGTTATGCTGTTGCAGCGTTAGGGGGACCAGGTTCAACTATTGCATATTTCAAAAAAAGTTCCGTTGTGAAAAATTAAATTAAAAATTTAAAATTAACTTAAAATAAAAAAAAATATTTAAAGAAAAAGTATTTTTTGAGCAAATATGTTTACTTCCTAAGAGCATCCAAAAAATAGCATTAGCAGTACTTTAAAATCACTGGTAGGAAAGTACTGCCAAATAATGAATGAAATGGCGCAAAAAGCCCATCTTAAATACATTGGTGAAGATCCTATATATAGAAGTATTTCTGCAAGATTTTTTTTGGTGGGTTTAAATAGAAAAATAATAAAAATGTTCACGAATTTTTAATTATTTCATAAAAAATAGAAGAAACGTGTGCAATGACAATTTTAACACTTGTAACCGATTAATAATTGTTCAAGAACCATTGACAAAAAGTGCATTTCCGACACAGTCGAAATACAAATGAAAATTGCCAATGTTTGAAGTTAGTGAACAAATTCGTACGCCAGCGATTTGTGTCTAAAGACTCGTAGTTAACAAAGTCTATCTTGTATATCAAACAGAAGCCCTAATTCATTTGCATACCCTCACGTAAGTGGATGGTGGTATATGTATATAATTTGTTACGGGCAAAAAGGAATAACCTAAGAACCTAAATATGTTTGTCGGAAATCTACGGATTTTTAAGTCATTTGATCAATGTCCAATAATAACTCTCTAAGGAGTAACCGATAAAACTTTACGATAAAATAATAAAAATATAATAATTGGGAATTTTTCGATGTTTTTATGAAGCTTCTATTTTTAAATTATTAACATTTTTTTTAAAAAAAAAATAGGGAATGAAAAATGGTATTAGAAAAACTTGAATACTATATAATTTATGATTCTTTAGAACCTTCCTGGAACAATTCGGATACATAGTTCTCGAGTTATGGATGGAAAGCTTTTTGGTGTCTTCTTGAAACTTCTCTTTTGGATGTTTCCATTTGAAATGATAAAGATGTGGAACATCAAAAAATAAAAAAAACAGGATATTTATGTAATGAATTCAATTTAGGTAATGATTTATCCGATGTACGAAAAAAAAATAATTTTGAAATGTGATGCTCTTTCACGATATTAGCTATATTGTCTATGAAATAACACGTTGTATGCAATTATGTGGAAACAAATGTATATTCTTGAAAATCTATCTATTTTTGAATCAATTGTTAAAAATCCAAAATTATATGTGTAACGCATTATCCCATTGAACGTTCAAGGGTTAATTAAAACATACAAAATTGTGTTTTTTTCGATTAAAAACATATCACCAAACGCAAATAAAATAAATTAATGCTATGTTCTGTCGACTATGCAGTAGTTCTTGTGAGTGTCTGTCTCATCGTCTGTCCTTCGAACATTTGTAATCGTTTATATTTAGATATTCTTCTCTCTTTTGCTAAAGATACCCCAGACCACAAATTTAACAAGAAACTAAAATAAATAAGTATGTTTATAAGTATATAAATACATATAGTTATATACAAAATTAAAGGAGCTTTAGATGCAAAAACAAATCTACATAAATGATAAACATTTAGGTAAATGCTGTCACAATTATAAGTCATTAATTTATGTCTATGAAAAATGTCCGCAGCAATGTTCATTTGTTTCTCAGTGTAAATGAGTGAGAATTTTGAGTGTTTGCTGTTTCTAAACACATCAATTTATCATCCAACATTTTTAACGATGTTGAAGAAATTTTTAAATAAACATTTTATGGTTTATTGTTCGTTTCCATTCTTTTAATTTAATAAACAATTTGCAGTGATGCACCTACGTACAAAGTGCCTGTACAGCGGCGGCAGCTGAAGAAAATTGGGAGGGCCTTATTATCTTAATGGGTCTCATTATCTTAGTGAAATTAGTGCTGGCATAAACAATTTAAGAATTATTATAATTTCATAAGTTATTTGGGGTTTTCTGTTGATGTAAGAAAACCATAGAATAAAATTACTTAAAATAAAGGCATATTAAAACTGAGAAAGAGAAGTCGATTCTATTTAATCCCCTCACCTTGAGTCTCAAACAAAAATATTAGTAAATTTATTTATTTTTTTGTTATATTTAAATTATTTTCAATTTAAATTGCATTTAATAACTTTAAAGTATGTACTGGTATTAAAGTTAAAAGCTGTTTACATTTGGTACAAAATGGTCCATTTGTGTGGGTGGTACCAAAAGGCGCGTGTCAATAACGGTCTCTTTTCTCTGGACTCTAGGTACTATAAAAGAATTACACTGTACAAAATTTCAAGTATTTATATGCACTGGTATTAAAGTTAAATGCTGTTAACTTTTGGTACAAAGAGGCCCATTTGTGTGGGAGGTACCAAAAGGGGCGGGCCAATAACGCCCATTTTTCTCTGGACTCTAGGTACTATAAAAGCATTACACTGTACAAAATGTCAAGTATTTGTATGTACTGGTATTAAAGTTATAAGCTGGTAGGTTTTGAAACAAAATGGTCCATTTGTGTGGGAGGTACCAAAAGGAGGGTAGCAATAATGCCCATTTTTCACTGTATTGTAGGTACTATTAAACCATTTCACTGTCAAAAATTTCAAGTCTTTGTATGCACTGATAATAAAGTTATAAGCTATTAACTTTTGGTTCAAAATTGTCCATTTGTGTGGGAGATACCAAAAGGGGCTTGGCAACTTCGCCTATTTTTCTCGAGGTAATAGTGACTAATAAACTAATACTATGTGTAGAATTTCAGAGCATTCAAATAAGTAGTATAGAAGTTATTAAATAGTCAAAATTTTACTAAATGTTAACCCTTTGTGGGGGAGGTACTAGAAGGAGTGGACCACTATGGCCCATCTTCGAACTTAGCCGGAGATAGAAGAAAATATTACCACATACCAAATTTGAAGTCAATCGGTTACTCCTTTCGAGAGTTATTGTGCGCACCAATGGGGGATCTACGAATCCTATAGTTCCCATCTATTCCCAGGATGGGGACTGGACAGTGATCCCAGACTGGTCACCAGTCCTAGATTTTCTGGAGTCTAACTGGTAGTATCTTCGGCTACGCGGTCTGACCAGAGCACTCAATCTGGTACCACGGGAGTCAGGAAAGCCCTCGGGACGCAGGTCCCGGCCTGACTATTGGTGAGGACCCTGTTGGGTGCAACGTGGTGGCTGTTTAAACCAAAATCGCTGGGAGAGAATGGTCTCGGTTGTGGAGTTGCAAACCAACCAGGAGCCATGACCCTTAGAATGGCAGGAGTTTTAGATGGGCTCCGCTCCTAACCAAGGAGGAGGGAAAAAGTGGCCAGAAACACGGAATTGATTGGTACTCATGCACATTGTGCGTGGGGGCGTTGGTCGACGCATGTATTCACCCAGGTGTTTAGAGCACGGTGGGGTTAAGCCTAACGGCAGGAATCCACCTAAATCCAATCATGGGTTAGCCGTTATATATTCGTATATGGGGGATTTCATGTCAAGCGAGTCAATTTTTAAAACTGATGTCTTCTGATCGGGATAAAATTTGCACAAAGTTTAGTCATATTGGATAGTAGTTATGACACAAAATTTCAACGATATCGTCTAAGGACTATCCGAGTTGGAGAGTATTGAATAGGGTAAGACTTTGTCAAACGGCCCCTTTTTTGCATCCAAATATAAATACGTATTGTATTTGGAAAATTGTGCCCAAATGTTTTCGATAACTTTTTTCTATCTTCTTAAAAAAATACAAAAATTGTTATTAGTTTTGTTTTGCGAAATTAAGTCTTGTTTTGACATTTTTATAAAAACCCATATTTTCAGTTTTTATTTTTCTGCTTAAACGAAAGCCTATGTCATTTGCTTTAATAGCTCAAAATCTTTATAAATTGATTTCTATAAATTTTGTTGAGATGCATTTTTGCCAAAATAGTATACAAACTGCCAAGTTTCAGCTAAATTGCTCAGAAAATGTGGTGTTTGTGGTTTAAACAAGCCTTTTTGGGAGCGCCATCTATAGGGGACTGTAATAAAATATAAACTGTTTTAAAAAATGTTAACTGTGTTGAACTCTTCTCTAAATAAACAACAAAATGCTAAGTTTCAGTTAAAATGCTAAGAAAATGTGGTATTAATGGCTTCAAAAAGCATATTTTGGAGCGACCTCTATATAAATAGAGTGACTATAACAAAATATGAAGCGATTTATAAAATTTTTGCTTTGATGAGTTATCGTCAAAATAGAGTACAAACTGCACAGTTTCTGCTAAAGCACAGTTGAGCGACCTCCATAGGGGAGCTGTATCAAAACATTGACCGATATAGCCCATTTGCAGTCCCAAATAACCTACACCTATAAGAAGTATTTCTACCTAATTTGATTAACTAAGCTCTATTATTACGAACTGTAGCGTGATTTAAACAGACCAACGGACATGGCTAAATGTCTTAGAATTTCACGATGATCAAGAATATATACACTTTATAGGGTTGCAGATTAAGGTGTTGCAAACGGAATGACAAAGTTAGTATACGCCCATTCTTAGTGGAGGGTATAACAAAGATAAACATCTAAAAAATAGATGTTGAACCACACATTTTAGCATAGCTCGAGAACCATTTATCCAAATTGGTTCCGGAAAGCTTTTAGTTATCCTAAAATAAGTAGCCTTCATCTTCCTCCAATATAATTTTTTGAGTCCATCAGCGTTTTCAAAGATATCTCAAAAGAAATTGCAAAAAATCCATTTTTGAGAACATTTTAATAATATTTTTTAAATTCAAACCTCTTAAAAACATCGAAAAATTCACAATTATTATATTTTTATTATTTCATCGTTATGTCTGCTCGGTCATGAATAAAATAAAATTCCGAAGAAAATCGATTGCTAAGTAATTTACAAAATTTCCATATGTTTATACAATACATTTTTTTACAGGATTTGTAAAAGATATGACTGTTTTTCGGCCCAAATTCGGCAATTATGTTTACTAACGTACCCATTGAGCAAAAATTGGGCCTTGTCGATGAAGACATTTTTCAAACAGCACGAATTTTTATAATACAAACTAATGATTTCGTTGTTCGATTTTTAAACAAGAGGTGTTATTTTGGTATTCAAAGAAAAATGCTATTTTTTGAGACAAATGATCGGATGTTTATTTCATAATAAAGAGGAAGGTATGCCGTTAATAATGAAAAACATCATCAGCCAAATGTCCACCACGACCACGCTTACAGGACCATATCCTTTTCATGAAAATTTCCATAACCAAATCGCAAAGACGACGCTGGGCTGTTGGCCTTATCTTTCACGTGGCCCCAAAGGAAGAAGTCGCAAGGTGTTAAATCACAAGATCTCGGTGGTTAATTGTGATCACCTCTTCGAGAGATAACACGGTCCGGAAACTTTTCCCGTAACAGAGCAATGGTTTCGTTGCTCGTGTGGCACGTAGCGCCGTCTTGTTGAAAGTAAACGTTGTCCAGATCATTACCATCAAACTCCGACCATAAAAAATCATTAATCATCTCTCGATAGCGCAATCCATTCACCGTAACTGTTGATCCAAGCTCATTTTCGAAAAAGTAAGGTCCAATGATCCCGCCGGACCATAAACCGCACCAAACAGTCACACGTTGAGGATGGAGAGGCTTCTCAACAATAACTCTTGGGTTTTCCGTGCCCCAGTTGCGACAATTTTGCTTGTTGACGTGCCACCGAGGTGGAAATGGGCTTTATCAGTCAAGATGATTTTGTATCGTTAGTATCGATTTTTCGTTCGATCGTTTTGTATCGTTCGATGATCGTGTATCGTTCCATTTTTAGTAATGGCGTAGTTTCTACTTGTCAAATGTCAAAGAATAAAAGCTTCAAAAGTGACGGCTACCGAAATACCGGGTGATTCAAAATAACACCTCTTGTAGGAAAACCGTGTACATACTTCAAAAAATATGGAGCAATAAAAAATTACCATAAAAAATATTGTTTTTATTTTATGGAATAGTATGCCTCAATATACTCGTATACAAAAAATCTAATTTTTAGTTCTCGGACACAAACAATTTTTTTGTAGCATAATGTTATTAATCGTCATGAAATTCTAAGACGATTTGGTCATGTCTGTCTGTCCGTAATCAGTTGTAATCAGAATCTATAATGTTTGAGCTAGATGGCTGAAATGTGGTACATATAATTCTTATAACTGTAGATATGTTCGGAATGAAAATGGGCTATATCGGGCCATTTTTTTAATATAGCCCCAAATATATAGCATCGCTCCGATATGACTTCTTAAGGTCATAGAGACTATAAATTTTATCGGGATGAAAATTGCACGTACAACAGTCGCCATAAGACCATGTTTTGATACGAGTATAGCTCACAAACAAAGGTCCCTCTAGATTTGACTTTTTAACGCAACAAAAACCACAGATTTCAAAGAATCGGGCTGAAATTTGGTAATATGAGTTTATTTGTACCCGAAACCATTTACACGAGATCCATGGTGGAGGGTATATAAGATTTGGCATGGTTACTTGTTGATATTAGTTACATTATCAATTAAACAACAAAAATTTTATAAAATGAATACATTTAATTCTTTTTTCGCTGATATTATATTAACCACAACTGTACACAGGAGTACCATATCGATTAAACTCCACTCTTTTTCCAAATTTTAAAGTCAAGGTACTTGATAGATGCCAAATTTGTTTACTATTCACAATTTTTTAATTTTTCAGCTACTATTTTATGGAGTTAATCGATTTGGCATTTGAGCTATTCATATATGGAACGATAAGTAATGATTAGCACAATCCACACAGTTTTATAGATTTCCATCCCATTTCACTCCTAGAAGTTTCAATTGCGAAAAATATATGTTACGTCGGAACAATATGCCCAGAACTGCCTCTAACGAGCCCCTTTTGTCAGGGCCTTGACTCGCCTTCTCCCATAAATTAATATATGTATGTATGTACCTACATTTGTTCTTAGCTGTTTATTATTTCTTATTTTGTTTATTTATTTAAAAGAAAATTGCAATTATCTCTCATTGTTTGCTGCGAAAATATATTTGTGCTAATGCCTTTGTGTGCGAATATATACATTTGCGATTCAAGATCAAATTTCAAATTAATTATTTTGTGTTATAAATAAAATTAAGGGTTTTTGCTGTTGTTCTATGAGAAAATGCTGTAGAAGACACACAGAACAACTTGTCATCTATTCATCAACATTTTGTTAACACATTGGGAAATTAACTTAACATAGAGAATTAATTAATTACAATTAATTTCCCATTACGTCTATAACACCTTCAGGATTGTGTGAGTATTTGAGTAGTTGATTTATTCACATGGGAAAATGTGATTTGCGAATAATGGTAAATCAAATTTTATTTTTTCTTTGCAACATTAGATTTTTATTAGGAAATTAAATCTAAATGATTAAATGAAATACATATGTATTTTAATTGATCTGAAATTGAATAAACTTATGTAATTGATTTAAGGACGTTTCATGTATTTAATTTATGTGCAAGGTATAATTGATTTAATGTCGGTTCATGACTTTAATTGAAGTGTAAGATGTTCTTATTTTAATGATAATAGTTATTGGCGACAAATCGAAGCCAAAATCATAAAAGTTAGGATAATTTCATTGATTTGCAGTACGTTTATTTCAGTGTAGTTAGGGCCTTCAATAATATATATTTAAATCACCCTTCTGATCTTCTTTAGGGCTGAATGTTTGTATTTTGAGTTAATTCTATACCCAGAACCATTTACATGAGTAACGATCAGCATAAGGTTCATTTTTTATGTAGCGTCAATATAAAGCACCCTCAATACTCTCAATTTCTTTCTCATATCCACAGCTCCTGCAGAAGTCATTGGATGCACTTCTCATCCTCCTGCCATGCCATCTTCGCCGATCAGGCAGTGTCCCGTCACAACTGATGAAATAAAGAGTGATTTTTTAAGAGCTTTCGAATTTGTTTTAAAAAAAACACATACAATTTAGAGAAATGTATAAAATCTTTATTTGAGTCGATAGAACGGTCTATATAATTCAATGTTTAAAGATGATTTCATGTAAATTTCGACCGCGGCGGCCCCTCAAATAGTTCATACGCTGGCATACGTTCTCCAACATATCGGCCGGTATCTCACGAATAAATTCTTCAATATTGTCTTCCAGTTCGTCAACCATTGCGGACTTGTCCCTTTAGACATGAGCCTTAACCAAGCCGCACAAAAAATAATATAAATGCTTTAAATAGCACGATCTAGGCGGCCAATTTACTGGCAGCAAATGTGAAATAAACTGTTCACCGAACTTAAAATTCAATAACAATAAATAAAATTCAATAAACTTCGTTTGTAGGTCGATTCATGGTTAAATTGTAGACCAAACTGAACATGTTTGATAGTAACATGTTACACGAAAACAGCTGAGCTGCCAAAAACAGTGGTGCCAAAAATAACCCATTACTTTAACTTTCTCAGGTACAGATGTTAATTACTGTCCATCTCTGATTAATTGCCAAAGCATGCATGTGGAAAGTGGCGCTCTGTAGCAAATTCTTGAGAATTCGTAATGTCGCCCCCCTACCTCGAAAGTTCATTGGTTTTGCAGTTCCCGTGATATCCCTATTCTCAAGTACCCATATGAGGCATTTGTTAAACTGCTCAGCCATCCCGTTAAGTGATCTGCTGCAGTCGAGGGCTGTTTGTGAATTTAGAGAAAAGCTTCGAACCATTTGTATGCAAATGGAGACAGTTAATATTTCCTGCTATTCTGTTAACCCATTCCTCTCTGGCAGGTATATTAGACGTAAAATTCTTCTCGAAGGTACACACGATTGATATATAGTCCACAGCACTGCGATGTGATATCCTCATGACGACCGTAGTTATTGTACATCCACATTCATAGACAATTTAATCTTTCCCTGCGTTTAAACATGACAATTGACAGAAGACAATTGAGAATATGTATTGGTTGTCAGAAAAGGGGAAACATTTTTCTTGTGACGTAGGCGTCCAGACAATAATAAGGAAAATGCACTTTAAGCAACCCTCGTTAGTGTCGTTTTGTGCTCTCATTGGCTACTTACATCAAAATGACTGCTTACGTCAAGACAATTGCCGAATTTACTGTCATCAAAAAATCAAAGACAGTACGAAGACTATGAGAGATGTGTAAGTGTATTAGTAAAAAAGTATAAATGTATTGCTATTGTCTTCGCAAAACTGCTAGTTGCAACTTCTATAGCCACAATAAACGTTAAAGCTCTGCTGATGCTCAGGCAGGTAGTTCTCTAAACCTTCATTAGTTGACTGGTATCGATTGACCACAATCGACTATACTACAATATCGTAAAATACTATTGACCAAAATAGTGCTATATACGAGGGCGGTCCCAAAATTAGCCGACCTGACATATAAATGGCGGTAGTAGTTTGAACAAATTACTTTTGTGAAAAGTGGGAAGTGGCGGTAGTAGTTTGAAAAAATTACTTTCGTGAAAAGTGGGAACCTCCAAAATCATATGGTTTAGTTTCAAGGCGCAAATATATCAGTGAATTTGTAAATATGGACAAAATTGGTCACCGATGTGTAATACAATAATTTTAGTTGAAAAGTATCAGTCCAACCTATATTAAAACCGATCTAGATTCTACTTAGGATGGCAGATTTTAAACGGGGCCGTACGAGATGCCAAGACGAACACAGTAGTGGTCGACCAAAAAATCCACAAAATGGTATTGGATGAGTGTCGGTTGAAGGTACGTGAGCTAGATGAAGTCATAGGCTTTTCAAAAAGTGCTATAAATCGCTTATTGTCCGAAAATGTGATGAAGAGAAAGCTGTGCGCAAGATGGGTGCCACGTTTGCTCACAATCAAGACAATGTACCAGTTAACACATCCACTATTGCGATGGCCAAAATCAATGAATTATAGTTCGAATTGCTTCAGCTTCTGCCTTATTTGACAGATTTAGCTCCCGAGGATTATGTTTGTTTCCAAACTTGAAAAAAGCTCTGCGGAAAAAGATTTGGCAGCAATGAAGAGGTGGAGGTTGTGGTTGATGTATATTTTCAGGAGCTAGACAGTTCTTACTATAAACGGTGTATCGAAGCTATTGAAAATCGCTGGAAAAGTTAAATTGAGAAATAAGGAAATAGTTTTTTAAAAAATTTGTTGTATTTTCATTGTTAGGTCGGATAATTTTGGGAACGCCCTCGTAGCTAGGGGTATCATATATGGATCGATAGATATTTAGCTGTATACCATTACACTAAAACCCGAAATCCAAACTTTCTGAGATAGGCGGTTTTTTCAGAAAACCACAGATATATCCCATGCAGGACTTTAAGAGCAATGTTCAAACGTGCCACTACAGCTTTCCTACAGGAATATAAGGCGATGTTGGCCTCCCTTACTCGTTCCAACGTCATATGAAATCTCAATTATACCTGATCCGTTCCAACGTCATATGAAATCTCAATTTTACCTGATCCGGCAGAACGTTTGGCAATTTGAGATTAATTATACCCAGAACTATTCACATAAACAACGGTCGTCATAGATCCATTGTTTGATATGACCATACGCTATATTTCTTTCAATGTTCCACCGATTAGGCTCGAATTTGGGCACAAATTGCTTTATAAACTTCCGCTATAAATGGTCATTGTTAGTTTACGTTTCTACAGTCTCCACAGGAAGGGCCCCCCCTTAACGACTTGACGTCTCGATGCTGTAAATGTTGGAATTTTCCACAGATTCTGGTAATATTTAATTAGGATTAGATACCATTTCACCATCGACAATTATCAACATTACGATTTGTTATCTTGGCGATATTGAAAACACAAATTTCTACCAGTGGGTCTGAAATATGTCATTTTTGGTTTTATTTTATCCATTTATACAAAATTTCCCTGACTCCGTAAAGTCACAAATTGCAAAATAAATTATTTTGTCCAAATTCATTTGCCAATAAAAGGGATTCTATTGGTTTTGATATAGGTAGACCCTCCCCTGTTAGAATATTTTATATAATTTTATATTTTATTTGTATTCTACTGTAGAATGCGATCCACGATGAAGGGTCCACTGTTTTGTCTTCTATCCACTGTGAGCAAAATAATTTTTTTTAAAGAAAATAACGCACAATTAATTATAAACAAATAATTGACATAAACAATTATTAGATACATATGTACGTCCATATAAACATACATACATATATATATAAAATAATTAAATTGTGATAGGGGTCCGATATAAATATAATTTATGTATGCATGTGTGTCTGTGTATTTGGGCGAAAAACAATTGAATAATAATCTATAAAATTAAAATGACGTATGGCAACGGTATTCTGCTGAAGTTACATATTTATCTACAAAGCCAATAATTTGTTTAGCTTAAAATCAACAGCAACAACAGAATCATAAAAATCGCATAATGCATTAAAATGTTCTACATTATTGTGACCTCAAATAATATTTTCTCTTGACTTAAAAAAAAAATTAAATATTTTTGCAGCAAATAAGAAAAACAACAAGAAATAATTTGAAGAAAAAAAGCAATGAAAGAATTACGCAAAAGAATAGAACATTGGCAAAAATGTGTAGGAAGTGATGGGCATGAAGCCAAGGAAAAACGAAACGACAAAAAAGAAAAAAAAACAAATATATGTATATTTTTTCTTTCAAATAAGTGAAAATCTAGTATAAACAAAGCATCCAAAATTGTTGCATTGAAGGCGCGTATAACAGACCCCAGCCCCTCCTACTCCTATGCAAAACAACATTCATTATTTTCTCGTTGTCGTACACTTGATCTGCCGCTGTTGATTTAAAAATAACAAATTTATAAATTACCAATTAAATAAATTAATGTCAAGTTCGAACAAGATAGCAAAAAAAGAGATAAAATATTTTCGCACTTGGATACTAAATGGTTTTTAGTATAAAGTCCTAGCCTGATAACAAATTAAATGGCGCCAAAAAGCATAGCATTTTTTCTAAGGTCAAGGGGAGGTAGGTGGGTATAAGTACACCCATTTGTTTGTCGGGTTCAAGTTCCAATTTGGAGTAGAAGATGATCTCCAAGAGAGAGGTTTCAAATTAGCCCTTATTTGCAGGTCCACAAAAAAGGTCGCCATCGTATTGATGACACTTTTGTAAGCGTGGTATCAATGCAATGGACCATGTTGCGATCAAAGATTTATCAAATGACATTTATGAAAGTAATGCTAATATAAAACGATGACAAATATCATACAATATTTCCCAAAGAAAATAATCCAACGGGGTTAAATAACACGATCATTTAAAAGGACCATTAGCTGAAATTATTGGTTCATCAAAAGGTTCTTTAAGTTCGCTGTGTTTGGCTTTCTGTTGGAAAAAACAACTTTGTGTATCAAACAGATTGGTTTCTATGAGAAACAACAAGGCTCGAGGCAGTACTGGGAACCTCAGTGAGTTGACACGAGTGCGGTCCCAAAATTAGGCGTCCTAACAAAGAAAGCACAACAAATTTGGGAACATTTTTCTTTATTTCTCAACATAATCTCCTTTTAACTCGATATATGTACTTTTTCCAGGGATTTTCAATAGCTTCGATTCCCTGTTTGTAGTAAGAACTGTCTAGCTCCTGGAAATAGCCATCAATCTCAATCTCCACCTCTTCATTGCTGCCAAACCTTTTTCCGCCGAGCCGGGATATACTTTAAGCTAAAGAAAGTTCTGAAGGCAACACATGTTAATAATGACATTTCCACGTGGAAAAAAGTAATTTTATGCTGGTACGAAAAAACCGTCAGTAATTCGCAAAAAAATGTTTGTTTCAATTTTTGAAAGCTAGAATCCTAACGGAGAAAAAATGAACCATATTGAAAAAATATGGAAATTCAAAAAAATAATTTTTCATATTTTTTATTTGAGAGGTACCCACAAAGGCGTAGCAATAAAGCCCATATTGGTCCACAACTTCTAGTACCTCCCCCACAAAGGGTTAACATTTAGTGAAATATTGATTATTTAATAACTTCTATACTACTTATTTGACAACAAATCCCCGGGAATGGACGGGGTGCCGTATGAATTTCTCAAGCAAGCCTCATATGAATTTTTGTCAGAAATGGCAAAAGTTTATAGCAAAATATTTATAACTGGAGATTTAGACAATAATATGGAAGAAACACTCATATTCCCCATACACAAAAAAGGAAATTTAGATATACCAGGTAATTATAGAAACCTTAGAATACGATGTCTAAGGTTTTCATGGGAATCATAAAAGATAGAATAACCAAGTGGATAAATGATAACAAAGCTGTTTTTAGACCGGGCTACTCCACCGTAGATAATATTTACAACCTGGCATCAATTGTTCATTGCAAGTTCGCGGAAAAGAAAAAAGTGTACGCATTCTTTGTAGATTTCTCTGCCGCTTTTGATATGATCTCAAGGTATCTAATGGTATACAAACTACATGCGCTGGGATTATCAACAAAAGTTGTAAATATTATTAAAAAAGTTTACCAAAACACAAAATCTATGGTGTGGACCGGAAACGACATATCGGATCATTTCAATACGTACACAGGGGTACGACAGGGATGTCTTTTGTCACCTCTACTTAAATGATTTACACGAATGGTTGGAAGGAGGTCTCATGGTAGAAGAACTAAATATTCGAGTTCTTTTGTATGCCGACGACATTGTAATAGTAGCGGATGAGATCTGTGTATTACAAAATATGATATGGAACCTAGAAAAGTACTGCAAACAATGGAACATGATGGTGAATCTGGAAAATCTAAAATAATGTTTTTTCTAAATGGGGGACGTATTGCAAGAGAGGAGAAATGGAAGTATATGAACCAGAACATAGAAATTGTAAGAGAATATTGCTACCTCGGAGTCACGTTAACTTCAAAAATGACATTCACAGCGCACCTTAAGAAACGAAATTCCAAATCTAAAAATTGCATAAATGCAACATGGAAAGAACTGATTAACAAGCCCCAAGTGTCGCTTATATCCAAATGGAAGATTTTTCAAAATGTATGTAGATCGATACAGTCATATGCAGCACAAGTGTGGGGATTTGGCTGGTTCGAGGAAGTTGATAAACTGCAAAGGTATTTTTTAAAACGAGTACTGAAATTACCAAAATTTATACCTAACTATGTATTAGCCCTAGAAACTGATATATCAGATGGTCATTTTGATACATTAAAAATGCATATAAATTACATATATAAAACAATATTTAAATACAATAACACTAGACTGCCTCATAAACTTTCGATCAAGGTATGGACAAAGAATATTTTCTGGGCTTCAGCTATGAAATCGTTGGCAGAAGAAGTGTATTTAAACTAGGATACGATTGGAACACCAGAAGAATGGGAAGCGAATACCACAGTCTTATATTAAAAATATAGAAAGAGCGACTGCAAGCCAACATACGGGTTGCCCATATTCGACGGACCCACGGACTCGTTGGGCCCATTCCAATCGACGAGGCTTGTCCGCAGGCAACAATCTTTGCGTCAATTGAATTTTGTACGGGAACAAATGCAAATCAACGCGAATAATCCGTTGTAAAGTGGACCGAGCCATGCCCAACTGCTGAGAACGGCGTTTTTGGGATGTTCATGGGGACCTCTCAACACTGGCTCGTACGGCAGCGATATTCTCGGCCGATCGCCTTGGTCGACTTTTATTTGGCCTCTTCGGATTAGAAAGAGCCTCACCAGTCGAACAATTTTCGTATAAACGCTTAATGGTGTTCTTAGAAGGCGCACTTCTCACATTTTTTAATATTTTAAAAGCACGTTGACTTGACTTCTTCTGTTGAATGTAAATTTCAACTATTTCAGAGCGCTCGCGTGGCGTGTATTGTTCCATGGTAAAAATCTGCTTGGACTGACGCTTCAAACGCGGTATGTCATTAAGCGATCTGACATCTCTGTCAAAAGTTATGGCGTTGCCAGATGGGTCCGTCGAATATGGGAGACCCTGTAGAATCTACCGTCTCCTGAACCCTGACGTCGGAATAAACTACATGCGAAATATCTGGAACATGGACAAAATTTCAGTAATAATGAAAACCACAGCAGATGTATTACCAGTGCATGCAAATTCTTTCAGCAATGAAGAAAGTAAACATTGTACAATTTGTAACACGGGAGATATTGAAAACATGCAGCATTTTATAGCCAAATGTCCAATATTAAGAGAATTGAGGGTTTTACATTTAAGAAAAAACATATTTAGAAGAAACGGAACTTATAAAATTATTAAACGGAGATTTTGAAGATGGATGGAATAAGCTATATAACTATGTTCGTAGTGCATTGAGATACAGGAAGTGTATTATCGATGAACAATTTTAAATTTAAGTTTTTGGATGAATTAAGAAAATAATTGTAATTTTTTTTATTAAAACATGAAAATATACATGTATGTGTAACTAACAGTGAAAATTAAGTCCGGTATTGACAGACAACTTTTAAAGTTATTGTCATAAATAGCGTTATCTTTAAATTTAATTTAGTATGCTATAATGAATTGTAAACTTTGAAAAGATAATAAAGATAATAATAAAGATAATAAAAAAAAAAATACTACTTATTTGAATCCTCTAAAATTTTACACATAGTATTAGTTTATTAATCACTATTACCTCGAGCAAAATGAGCAAAATGTCGACGCCGCTTTTGGTACCTCCCACACAAAGGGACAATTTTTAATCAAAAGTTTATATCTTATAACTTTAATTCCAGAGAAAAATGGACGTTATTGGCAGGGCCTTTTAGGTACCTCCCACACTAATGGACCATTTTACACAAAGTTAACAGCTTATAACTTAAATACCAGTGCATATAAATATTTGAAATTTTGTACAATGTAATGCTTTTATATTACCTAGAGTCCAGAGAAATGTGACCATTACCGGGACGCTCCTTTTGGTACCTCTCACAAAAATGGTCCATTTCCTACCAATAGTAAACAGCTATTAACTTTAATACCAGTACGTGCTTTAAAGTTATTAAATGCAATTTGAATTGCTAACGATTTAAATAAAACAAAAAAATAAATTAATTTACTTATATTTTTGAGACTCAAGGTGGGGCATTAGTCGGTTTACCCGAGTGAACTTTCTTGATTTTTATTACCTCCCATACAACTGGGCAATTTTGCACAAAAAGTTAACTGCTTATAACTTTGATTCCTGTCCATAAAAATACATTAAATTTTGTGGTGTGTAAAATTGAAGTTATTACCACGTCCCTTTTTGTAATTCCCATACAAATGGATCATTTTACACAAAAAATAAACGACTTATAACTTCGAATCCTGCACATACAAACACTTGAAATGTTTACAGTGTAATGTTTTTATAGTACCCATAGTATAATAAGATATGGGCCCTTTTTGGTACCTCCCAAACAAAATTGGCAAAATAAAAAAATATGAAAAATAAGTCTACCACTGAAGTCTTCTTCTATACTACAGTCAACAACTGAGGGGTTACTCTTTACCAGATTCAACAGCTGAGAACTTATTTACCTATAAGTGGTTAACTATAATAGAACCACTGAGGTCTTCCTCTTTACTAGAGTCGAACACTAAGGTATTTCTCGTGAAAGATCCTACCACAAAGTTATATACTCGTATGCTAGATTCTACCACAAAGTTATTTCTCTATACTAGATTCTACTATACATAAGTAGATGACTGAGATATTCCTATAATCCGGGAAAACCATTGACGTATTCCTTTTTTATCACAGCCGAAATTCTATATATCAGAGGCGACAGTTAAGGTATTCTATAACAGAGTCGACAATTGAGGTCTTACTAGAATCGACCACTGAGGTTTTCCTCCATAATAAAGTCTACCCCTAAGGTATTCCTCTATACCAGAGTCGGCTACTGAGATTAACTCTATACTGGAGTCGATAACTAAGCTTTTCCTCTATAACATATCAACCACTGAGGTTTTCCTTTTTAGCAGAGTCGACCACTGAGATTTACTATTTACCAGAGTCGACTACTGAGGTCTTTCTCTGTACTAGAGTCAAGCACTGAGGTTTCCTCTTTACCAGAATCGATAACTCTGAGGACTTCCACTATGCTAGAGTCGATAGTAGAGCCCCGGGAGCAAGGGCGTTTAGACTTTGTAAAGATTAAAACACAATATTCTCAATTCATGTAAAAGCAAGGTACTGTACTAACTCTAAATTGTAATTAAGATAACACATTATAATCTTAAGTATTTCCTAAATTATAGTTATAAGTCATTCAAAATTGTAAATAAGGCTCAATAAACCAAACTAAAACTAGAGTCGATAGCTGAGGTTTTCCTCTATGTTAGTGCCGAACACTGAGGTGTTTCTCTATAAAATATTCTACCACAAAGGTCTTTCTTTACCTATGCTATTTCTCTATACTAGATTATACCAAAGAGGTCTTCCTCTATAGCAGAGTCGGCAACCGATGTCTTTCTCTACAGCAAAGTCGCCTCTAAGGTCTTCTATATACCAGAGTAGACCGCTGAGGCCTTCCTCTATACCAGAATCGACCATTGAAGTATTCCACCATACCAGAGTACACCATTCAGATCTTCCTCTATACCAGAGTCGACTAGTCAGGTATACCACAGTCGATAACTGAGGTTTTCATTTATATCTAAATGGATCGCCTGTATGGTAGAATCTGATGATATACCAGACTCTACCATACAAGTCTTTCTATATATCTATACCACTGAGGTCTTCTAAACACTAACGACTGAGGCTTTCCTCTATACCAGAATCCACCACTGACACCTTTCTTTATACCAAAGTAGACATCTGATGTCTTCATTTTAATCTCTCTTTAAAATCGGCTAATCAGCTCTACCAGAGTCGATAATTGAGCTTTTCATTTATATCTAAGTAGATTACTGAGTTATACCTCTATACCAGAGAAGACCATTGACGTATTCATATATATCACAGTCCAACATTGAGGGTTTCCTCTATAACAGAGTAGGTATAATTCTATAGCAAAGTCGACTACTGAATTCTTCAAATAAGCCAGAGTCGACTATTGATGTATTTTACTATACCAGAGTAGACTACTAGATTCAAACTTTGCTAGAGTCGAACACCGAAGTCTTTCTCTATACTTGATTCAACCACCCAGGTATTCCTCTATATCAGAGCACTGATGTCGTACTCTATTCTAGATCAACCACCTTTCCTCTGTACCATAGTAGTTTTATTTGTGTATGAGAATAACATCCCCCGCTATACTCTTTCTTCTAAAAGTTGTTTGAACATAATGGAAAAAAATTAATTGAATTAATATTAATAGAAAACCCGTAAACACGAATGTTGGAGAAATGTAATGGCGATTTCTTTTCTACAAAAAAGGGGCAACATTTTCGTTGCCTTATTCCCTAAAACTAGACTTTTATACCACATTTTGGAATTTTGAAAGAGAGCTATGTTTCAGCCCTGGGACTACATCGGTTCGACATAAAAGGGGCAAATATTTTTTAGTATTTCACGTTGACGGGGTACCATTTTTTCAAAATTGAAATTATCATAAGAGTTCAACTCAACACCCGAAATTTTTATTCAAATCTCAAGTTGGAAATTCATTATGAATCAATGGCCTCAAATTTTTTGTAATGGAAAGGGGACTTGAACTGAGAAACAATCAAAGCTTTGATTTAAGGTATTTCATTGTGGTGTCTCTACTAAATGAATGAAAGATAACATAAAGTATATCATTGCATTAAAAATGTGTAGATGGCGCATATTTCACAATGGAATCGAATAAAGTGACGACAAACCGAATTTCAAACCTTTGTCGTAAACACAAAGTACAGATAGACAAACTATTTGAAATATTCATACAGAATTGGAACATTGAAACTAGATGTACTTGTCTAACATTATAGAATATTAGAATATTTCTATCTAATCATTGAAGGCCTTTGTCCATTTAGCTGAACTATGTACATAGCAGACTCGCGCACATATGTCATATGTAAAACACGGTTTCCGATCAATTCTCCACGTTTTGGCAGATGAAATAATATATATAATATCGGCCACTGATGACGGGCACAAAACCGATGTCTCATCATGTAAATTGGTCATTACATTGATGTTTATTTTGGTTTATTGGCCGCCATTCAAATAAAACGCTTAATTACTATTTCGAAATATTAATTTATGAAATTAAAATCGTATTTCGTGTGGAAAATGTATTTATAGTGAATGTTTTTTTCTTCTTCATTTGCAGATGTGTTAGCTAGCTCTGAAGTTGGACCTACTGAATCCGAATGCCGTCCTTATATTGAAAAGGCCATTAACGAATTGAAAACAGGTGATGACAAAGGTAAGCACACACACACCCTCTCCCTTCCATGTATAGAAATTCATTTCATTTCTTTATATAAATATGTGTTTCCGAATAGTTTGAATATTTCATAGTGTTTTGTTGGCTGAAGGCCAAGAGAAAAAATTACTCAATATTAGATGGCATTTATATCAGTATTAATAGGTGTATGTACATATATATACTTAAACATGACAAATAACATTAACAAAAACTTGCGCAAGTCTTCTATGTGAAGTGTGTCAATATTTAATGAAAATTTATTTGAAAGCTAATATTTTGTAGACCTTCGCCACTTAACTGTTAAAGCTGTCAATTTGCTTTAGGGTGTATATTTTGGCAGCAAACTTATTTTTACATTGTAAGATTTATTTTACAACTCTGTATGAGGTATCGATTACAAATACCGGGTTTTTGTCCACACTATTCATTAATTCCGTAAGTGTTATAACATATCGATAAGTTCTTGTTTATGTCTATTATACTGACGCTTGACAACTTAATCGAACGATTTGTTTATCTTGTTGGTAAGTCCTAATTCACACGAGGCAATTTTTTCTAAGCAAGTGTCAAAGTTTGTAGTAGAGAGAGGCAGGCGGAAAGAGCTCAATGCCTCTCTCTCCAACAAACTTTTAGCCGTGCTTGAAAAAAATGTCCTCGTGTGAATCAGGACTGACGGCAGCTTTAATTTGTATTTAATTGCAATGTGGAATGATTTCCAAAAAATGACATAGATTTTCGATGAAAACTATATGTATATGAAATTGTTTTCCTTTCCTATAAGTTATACAATAAATCTTCTGTCAATTCGTATCCATTTGTTTTCATTTCGTTTTGTAGAAGCATTAATCCCTAGTCCCGATACGACTTCCGGTGAAGATAAAACGAAATATGATAACGAACATGTTGGAGAGTCCGGTGAGATGCAGGGAGATCAACCCGTTCATGATGAAAAGGAAACCGTTGAAATTGCCGACGTAGACTCCATTGAGGAGATGAAACCGCAAGTCGACCTGGATGGTGATGGCATTCCCAATGAACAGGATAGTGACATCGATGGCGATGTTATACCCAACGAACAGGATGAAGACATGGATGGTGATGGCGTTCTAAATGTCAACGATAGTGATATTGACGGTGACGTCATTCCCAATGAAAAGGACTCCGATATGGATGGTGACGGTGTCATGAATGTTCATGACGACGATTTGGATGGTGATGGTGTTGCCAATGTCGCCGATGCTGATTTGGATGGTGATGGCGTTGATAATGTCCTTGATGCCGATATGGATGGAGATGGTGTAGCAAATGTTGTTGATGGCGACATTGATGGCGATGGTGTCCGTAATGTCAGTGATAACGATTTGGATGGTGATGGCATTCCCAATGACGAAGATGACGACATGGATGGTGATGGTATTCCCAACGATCAGGATGATGATATCGATGGTGATGGCATTCCCAATAGTGAAGACGATGATATCGATGGTGATGGCATTCCAAATAGTGAAGATGATGATATCGATGGCGATGGCATCCCCAACCATGAAGATAGTGATATCGATGGAGATGGCATTCCTAACGATCAGGATGATGATATCGATGGAGATGGTATTCCCAATACCGAGGATGATGATATCGATGGTGATGGCATTCCCAACGATCAGGACGATGATATTGATGGCGATGGCATTCCCAACGAACAGGATAATGACATTGACGGTGATGGCATTCCCAATGATCAAGATGATGATATCGATGGTGATGGTATCCCCAACGATCAAGATGATGATATCGATGGCGATGGCATTCCTAACCATGAGGATGACGATATCGATGGTGATGGCATTCCCAATACCGAAGATAATGATATCGATGGTGATGGTATTCCTAATAATGAAGATAATGACATCGATGGTGATGGTATACCCAATACCGAGGATAATGATATCGATGGTGATGGTATACCCAATGATCAAGATTCGGATCTTGATGGTGATGGCGTTCCAAACGACGAAGATACTGATATCGATGGTGACGGTATTCCCAATGAAGAAGATCAAGATGTCGATGGTGATGGTCTGCCCAACGAAGAGGAACCCAAGAGTCTTGATGTTGATAATGATGGCATAACCAATGATGATGACACTGATATCGATGGTGATGTTGTACAAAATGAAGTTGATGCCGATATGGATGGTGATGGTATTCCCAACACCAGTGATAAGGATATCGATGGTGATGGTATACCCAATCCTCATGATGAAGATGACCACGAACCCGCCGATGTTCAGCCCAGCGCTCGTTCTAAGCGCAGCATTGGCGATCTTGATGGTGATGGTATACCCGACGATGAAGACGAAGACAGAGATGGTGATGGTATTCCCAATACTCAGGATGAAGATATTGACGGTGATGGTATTCCCAATCATCAAGATGAAGACATTGATGGTGATGGTGTACCAAATCACGAAGACGCCGATGATGATGGCGATGGCAAACCTGATGATGAAGTCGCTCCTGCTGAGGAGAAGGAAGAAGTCGCTGCTGCTGAGCCCGCCGAAGAAGACACCAAGCCAGAAGATGAATTATTATGGGTAAGATTTAAATTTATTCTTTTGGTCCTGCTTTAGAGCGCTTTGCCGGCTTGTAGAAAATTTACTTAGTGCGTTTGAAGTCCTGGATACCGGTAGAGCGATCAATGTATGTATGTATATAAGAAGATAGAGATTACTAGAGTCGCAATCGGAGTACATTGGAAAAGTGGAATTTTGTGACAACGAGAATAACTACAGATTCGAAATTGATTAAGAATTTTGTAATTGTGTAAAATTTAGGCTGGGTATCTTTTGAGGCATAGAAATATTCCCTATTCCACTAACAGGGATTAGTCTATCTAGTCCGCATATTTATATCTAATTTGTGAGAACAGACATAGATTTTTCAATTCGCACTTAATATTTTTTGCACCAAGAAGTTGAAAGGGTTTTACTCTATCAACAATTATGACTAGGGATTCCTTCTTAACTCCGTGTAAGGTGATACTCTTCTTTATGTTGTGTGGTCTATACTATAGTAAAAAAATTGAGTATTATTATGGAAGGTTTCCAGAAAACGTGGAGATCCAAACGATATTGATGGTGATGGCATTCCAAACCATAAGGATGATGATATGGACGGTGATGGTATTGCCAATCATGAAGACAACGATATGGACGGCGATGGTATTCCCGCCGAGGAAGATACAGATATTGATGGCGACGGTACACCCAATCACTTAGACGATGACATTGATGGCGATGGCATTACCAATGAGAAAGATAACGATGTGGATGGTGATGGTACTCCAAATCACCTGGATGATGATATTGATGGAGATGGCGTTGCCAATGACAAGGATAACGATGTCGACGGTGATGGTGTGGTCAACGACGACGATGACGATATCGATGGAGACAATACACCCAATGATTTAGACGAAGATATGGATGGGGATGGTATATCCAATGCTCACGATATGGATGTTGATGGCGACGGTGTGACCAATACACACGATGATGACCATCAGGATATGGATGGTGATGGCATACCCGATCACAAGGATGATGATCGTGACGGTGATGGAGTACCTAATCATCAAGATGATGATGTGGATGGTGATGGAATACCAAATCATCAGGATAGCGACATCGACGGCGACGGTATACCAAATGAACGTGACGCCGATCGTGATGGTGACGGTTTACCAAATGACCGCGATGATCATGATGGTGAATCTGATGATAAGACATGGGTAAGAATGAATATAATAAATTTCTGAACATTTTTCTGAGTGACTTCTTCTGCACAAACACAATGCAACGGTCATTGTCATGGCACCAGACTTACTGTTTGCATTTCCCTGCACACTTTATGTAGAAAATTATACGAAAGTTATTCACAGAAAAACTATCTTGAAAATCCTCATTCACAATATTGAATGCGTTCGTTAGCACAACAGCACTTTCTTTCATCGATGATCAAAAATCAAATTATCTCTTGATTGGATCGTACATTTTACACGAATCTCAGATACTTTCTTTCATTACGTCTATTTATTAAATATAAACAATTGGAAGATTTCCAGAGGCAATGACATCGATGGTGACGGTATTCCGAACGAACGCGATTACGATATGGATGGCGACGGCATTATCAATCTGGAGGACAATGATGTTGACGGCGATGGCATACCCACCGATGAAGATACGGATATTGATGGCGATGGGACACCGAATACCGAAGACGACGATATCGATGGTGATGGCATATCAAACGAAAGAGATCGCGATGTTGATGGCGATGGCATGACAAATGAGCAAGAGCCTAAAAGTCTAGATATGGACAATGATGGCATTGAGAATGACGAAGATAGTGATATCGATGGTGATGCCATCCCTAATGAACTGGACGAAGATATGGATGGTGATGGTGTACTCAATATTCGCGATAAAGACATCGATGGCGATGGAGTGCCAAATGTTCACGATGAGGACCATCGCGATATGGATGGTGATGGTGTAATCGATGAACACGATGAGGATATCGATGGTGATGGCATTCCAAATCAAAAGGATTTCGATATCGATGGCGACGGTATACCCAATCAACGCGATACTGATCGTGATGGTGATGGTATTCCAAATATTCAAGATTCCAGAGATGGCGAAGCTGATGATAAGACATTGGGGCACAAATTAAAACGGGTAAGACGTGAAACAATACATCGTGCATATTTCTTCTATGACTGTCAGTTACAAGAGATATTCAGTCGTTCACAAAAATACGATTCAGATTGGACGCAGTAAACAATAAAATGAAAACACAATAGAACACCGAAAACACAACAGATACTTCCAAAACTCTCCCTTTGAATAGTGTCACAATTCACTCTTTTCGATCGCTCCACAATGTGTCAGACATCTAAGAATTAACTTTTGATTTTATGGAAGATTTCTAGAGTACGAGCAAACGATATAGATGGTGATGGTATACCTGATACTAAAGATCGTGATATGGATGGCGATGGTATTCTTAATCCCGAAGACCCGGATGTCGACGGTGATGGTATGGGTACAGCCGATGATTCTGACATTGATGGTGATGGAACACCAAACAGCGAAGATGATGACATAGATGGGGATGGCATTACCAATGATAAGGATGAGGATGTTGATGGGGATGGTATGCCAAACACAGAGGAGCCATCAAGTATTGACTTCGATAAAGATGGCAAACCTAACAACGAGGATAGCGATATTGATGGGGATGACATCCCCAACGAATTGGATGAAGATATGGATGGTGATGGTGTGCTGAATATACGTGATAAGGATATTGATGGAGATGGGGTGCCCAACATCCATGATGATGATCATCGCGATATGGATGGTGATGGTATTGCCGATGAACACGATGACGATATTGATGGTGATGGCATTCCTAATCATAAAGATCATGATATCGATGGCGATGGTGTACCCAACCATCAAGATACGGATCGTGATGGTGACGGTATTCCCAACAAAAAAGATCGTAGGGATGGAGAATCTGATGATAAAAAATCCAAACACAAATTGAAACGGGTAAGATGTGATACACGCAATTCTGACCACGCAACTCTACGACTATTCTATGGCTCTCTGTCTCTGCAAGAAACATTTACCCCGCCCTAGGGGAACTAAATCGAAATTTCTTGATTTCTGTCTGAACACTGGATCTAACAATATACGATACAGCATCACTCTCGATACTTAAAACATTCTCAATACTTTCACAAAATTCTATGTTCAAAAAAAGCATATCTCAAATTTTTTTCGATGGAACCATAATGTGGCCTGTAGTATTAAATTTTCATTTTATGGAAGATTTCCAGAGTTCATGCCAACGATATGGATGGAGATGGTATTCCCAATGTAAATGATACCGATATGGATGGCGATGGTATTCTTAATCACGAAGACCCGGATGTGGACGGTGATGGTATGCCAACGGCCGAGGATTCGGATATTGATGGAGATGGAACACCAAACAGCGAAGATGATGACATTGACGGAGATGGCATTGCCAATGATAAGGATGAGGATGTTGATGGGGATGGTATGCCCAACATTGAGGAGCCATCAAGTCTTGATTTCGATAAGGATGGCATACCTAACGATGAGGATAGCGATATTGATGGGGATGTGATTCCCAACGAATTGGATGAAGATATGGATGGTGATGGCGTACCAAATCTACAAGATAAAGACATCGATGGTGATGGAGTACCTAATGTTCATGACGAAGATCATGCCGATATGGATGACGATGGTATACTCGATGAACACGACGTAGATATAGACGGCGATGGCATTCCAAATCATAAAGACGATGATATTGATGGCGATGGTGTACTCAATCACCAGGACAAAGATCGTGACGGCGATGGTGTGCCTAACACTGAGGATCACAGGGATGGTGAGGCTGATGATAAGAATTTAGGTCTTAAAGTGAAACTGGTAAGATGCTATATATAGGAAGACACTCTAAGCACGATTCTTATCATCCATCTTACCACCAACTCTGTCTACTACTACTACTATGGTTATTTCTCTCTTTTACAAAAAAAACTATCTTCTTCAATTGGGTTTCTTTGGTTGTCTTGACTTTCTGTAACATTTCATATACAATATTTGAGTTTGCATTTGATTTTCTGGATCGGATTTGGGTTCTAACCGTTTATCGGAGTAAATACTTTTTCATATTTTCGGTACTTTACACAGTTTTTCCTTTCAAAAAAGAAAAACGTATCAAACGTTTGATTTGTCAGTAGGTTAAATCCACAGCACACAACTATGTTCATGTGTGTGTATTAAATTTCGATTTTATGGAAGATTTCCAGAGGTCATGATAGTGATATCGATGGCGATGGTATTCCAAATATTCACGATACCGATATGGATGGCGATGGTATACTCAATCACGAAGACTATGATGCCGACGGCGATGGCATACCCACCGATGAAGATCTCGACATTGATGGCGATGGCACTCCCAATCACGAAGATGATGACATTGATGGTGATGGCATAACGAATGAAAAAGATCATGATATGGATGGTGATGGTATGTCAAATGATGAGGAACCCAAAAGTCTTGATCTCGATGGCGATGGTATTCCCAACGATGAGGATGAAGATATCGATGGTGATGTTATACCCAATGAACTGGATGAGGATATGGATGGAGATGGCATTCTCAATGTCCGCGACAAGGATATTGATGGCGATGGAGTACCAAATGTGCAAGACAAAGACCATCGAGATATGGATGGTGATGGCATACCCGACCACCATGATGATGATATTGATCAAGATGGTATTCCCAATCATATAGACGATGATATTGATGGGGATGGTATCCCCAATGACCACGACATTGATCGTGATGGCGATGGGTTTCATAATCATCAAGATGACAGCGATGGTGAAGCTGATGACAAGAAGAAATCGGCTCGTAAAACGCTACGGGTAAGAATTGATATACGCAAAAGAAATATTATCACACCACGCTCTCCTCTTCGTCCCGCGCTACACCTTGGTATACTCGTACATAATCAATCGAGTATATTCGTATTGGTCAAACATAATCCTGATTTACGGACACCTTTCACCACACACAAATAAACCACATAAAATCTGAATATTATGACAAATTCGGATGGATTTGAAAAAACTAAGACTAATCTAACCTTCACTCAATGGTCACACTGATAAATTTGGATACATTCCAGCGGAATAATTCATACAACTCAGTCAGTAACTTTAACGACACAACAAGGAAATAACATATTACCCCGCCCCAAAATACTGATTATTAGAGGGAGGGGACCTATGACCTTATACTCAAATAACCTGACATATTAATCAGCATTTCCCCCCCAGAAAATGTCATCTGATTATAGCGTTCACTAAGCTTAACTAAATCTGAGTATTATTAAATGACAAGTTTATGGAAGATTTCCAGAGGTCTCGCTAATGACATCGACGGCGATGGTATACCTAATGTTCATGACATGGACATGGACGGTGATGGTATTCTCAATCAAGAGGACAATGATGCCGACGGAGATGGCATTCCTACCGCTGAAGATCCCGATATTGATGGTGATGGAACACCAAATTACGAAGATGATGACATCGATGGTGATGGCATCACAAATGAAATGGACCATGACCTGGATGGTGATGGCATGTCCAATGATCAAGAACCCAAGAGTCTCGATTTAGATGGAGACGGTATTCCCAATGACGATGATGAAGACATTGATGGAGATGTCATACCCAATGAAATGGACGAAGATATGGATGGTGATGGTGTGCTGAATATACGTGACCAGGACATAGATGGCGATGGAGTGCCGAATGTGCAAGATATAGATCATCGCGATATGGATCGTGATGGAATACCCGATCATCATGATGATGATATTGATGCCGATGGTATCCCCAATCAAAAGGACGACGATATTGATGGTGATGGTATACCGAATGAGCGTGATATCGATCGTGACGGTGATGGGTTTCATAACGAGCAGGATCACAGCGATGGTGAAGCCGATGACAAGAAGACGGGTGATAAGAGAAAACGGGTAAGATTTGACACTACTACTGTCACGTCCACGGCCATGGCCACAGTCACTGTCAGTCATCCCTCTGAATCATCAAATAAAAAAACTTTTGCTCCGCTCTTCTTCTGTACTCTGTTATCATTTATTCTTTACGCACCTGGTTTCTATATCATTCCATTTCTTTTATGTGTTTTTTTGTGCTATGTTCTGTTGAAAAGTTTGATAACATTTCGGGGATCGTTGGGTACAAATTCATTCTACTCTTTACTACTACGCACAATGTTATCACAAATTTCCACACTTTTTTTGGGGTTACAATTGTTTTTCGGTGGACCTGACTTTTTCTTCAGGTCTACCACACGACACATTTTGCAATGAGAAAAAAAATAAATCTGAGTATTAAATCTCAACATTATGGAAGATTTCCAGAGGACATGTCAGTGATATTGACGGTGATGGCATTCCCAATATCCACGACACGGACATGGATGGCGATGGTATTCTTAATCATGAGGATCATGACGTGGACGGCGATGGATTGCATGCTGATGAAGATCCCGACATTGATGGCGATGGAACATTGAATCACGAGGACGATGACATTGATGGCGATGGCATTGCGAATCACGAAGATCACGATATCGATGGTGATGGCATGTCTAACGAGCAGGAACCTAAAAGCCTCGATATAGATGGTGATGGTATACCCAATGATGACGATGAGGATATCGATGGTGATGTCATACCCAATGAACTGGATGAAGATATGGACGGGGATGGCATTCCCAATGTCCACGATAAGGACATTGATGGCGATGGTGTGCCAAATGTTCATGATGCTGATCATCCCGATACGGATGGTGATGGTATACCCGATTGTCTGGACGAAGACAGAGATGGAGATGGTATACCCAATCATGAAGATGATGATATTGATGGCGATGGCATTCCCAATCACAAAGATGATGACATTGATGGCGATGGTATACCCAACCATCGCGATGTAGATCGTGATGGCGATGGTGTAGCCAACGAGCATGATGATCAAGATGGCGAAGGCGATGATAAGAAAGTGGACCCTAAATTGTCACGGGTAAGATTTTAATGTAAACAACATATTGTCACGATTCTTATCATCCCCCCACATGTCAAATCAAAGTTGGTCTTTTCTAAATCAAACCGAAAGCGATATGACCTCGATCGTACAATACAACACTAGCAGAAGTTTGTTTTTCCTATACACAGCATAAGAACACGTACACTAGTTAGACCAAGTCCATCAAAACGCTAGGAACCTATATTGGAAGAAAGACATATTTAAAACATACGGTATTTTTCCTATTTGCCTCCCCTCGTTCGCGGCATTTTTATCATTTGTTTTTGTAAAATCTAAGTTCTAAAATATCCACAATACGGAAGATTTCCAGAGGTCATGATATTGATGGTGATGGCATACCCAATGTGCACGACTCGGACATGGATGGTGATGGTATACTCAATCACGAGGACAACGATGTGGATGGCGATGGTTTGCACGCCGATGAAGATCCCGATATTGATGGCGATGGTACTTTGAATCATGAGGACGATGACATTGACGGAGATGGCATTGTGAATCATGAAGACCACGATGTCGATGGTGATGGTATGTCCAACGATCAGGAACCTAAAAGTCTCGACATTGATGGCGACGGCATTCCCAATGATGATGATGAGGATATCGATGGTGATGTCATACCCAATGAATTGGATGAAGATATGGATGGGGATGGCATACCAAATACCCACGATAAGGATATCGATGGTGATGGTGTACCAAATGTTCACGATGAAGATCATCGAGATATGGATGGTGATGGTATACCTGATCTCAAGGATGATGATCGTGACGGTGATGGTGTGCCCAATCATCAAGATGACGACATTGATGGCGATGGCATTCCCAATCATCTCGATGTTGATATTGATGGTGATGGCATTCCCAATCATCTGGATGGGGATCGTGATGGCGATGGTTTGTCTAACGATCAAGATGATCATGACGGTGAGGCAGATGATAAGAAGAAGGGTGATAAATTGTCATGGGTAAGATTTGAGTTGATAGAAACGTTGTGTTGTTGTGTTGGATCACCTTTCTTATCATCCCCCTACAAAATAATAATAATAATAAAAAAAACAATATGAAATATCACAAGCAAATCAATGATATATCTGGGACATCTGCTACGGAGGTTTACTTATGGGTTTCATTGGAAATGGTTTTAACGGAAACAAGCAATTGCTTACCATTCGTAATTCGTAACATCTACTTTCGTCCCCCCTACCCGTTTTTAATTCCTGGAATTGTAATTGTCTTCTAAGCATAACAGCACTAATGCACAGTTCCCCTTCCCACCTGAAATTCCCTACCAGAGTTCTTGTTCTCTTGTTTAGTTTGGAGTTTGTTGAGTTTTTTCGAATTTTAAAATTGAGTTTAAAAATTGCGTACTAAATATCGACCGTATGGAAGATTTCCAGTGGCCATGACCTCGATGGCGATGGCATTCCCAACCACCAGGATCCGGATATGGACGGTGATGGAATTCCCAATCATGAAGACTATGATCTTGATGGTGATGGCATTCCGGCACATGAAGATCCCGATATTGATGGCGATGGCACTCCCAATGTTCACGACGAGGACATTGATGGAGATGGTATTGTAAATGAGAAGGACCATGACATTGATGGTGATGGTTTGTCAAACAAAGAAGAGCCGGTTAGTCTCGATATCGATAATGATGGAATACACAATGATGATGACACCGATATTGATGGCGATGTTCTGTTGAATGAGATGGATCCTGACATGGATGGTGATGGTATTCCCAATACACATGACAAGGATATAGATGGGGATGGTATACCCAATGTCCATGATGATGATAAACATGAACCAGTTGCCATCCAGCCAAGTGCTATTAAGCGTGCCAAACGTGATTTGGCTGCGGTTAGTCTAAGCGACATGGATAATGATGGTATACCCGATGACTTGGATGAAGACAAGGACGGTGATGGAGTGCCCAATCATGAAGATGATGATATTGATGGTGATGGTATACCCAATTACCAGGACAGCGATATCGATGGTGATGGTATTCCCAATGATCACGACGAAGATCGTGATGGCGATGGTTTGCCCAACGAAATGGATGATAGTGATGGTGAACTGGATGATGTAGAGACTAGGCCAGAAGATGAATTACTTTGGGTAAGATAAGAATTAAGGAGAATAAGTTGTTACACCAAATTCTAATTCAAATTCAATTCAATATTTACCCCCGATCACTTGATTATGTATTTATTGAGTTTGTATTTCTTCTGATCACTTTTGTTTTTAGTATTTTAAAGATTTCAGGTTACTGAAACTCATTTTAATTGGTCGTATCCTGTTTTTAGTTATTTACACACACACATTCACATTGATGCACACACATACACATTTTTATATCCTACTTTTATACATTATCTGGATTTACATATATTCTTTTTCACTAGCGTTGATACCATTCACAAGTTGAATTATCTCAAAATCGAAATCGTTCATCACTCTTTGACATTCCCTTTTCCGATGGAAGAATTATGGTTGTATTTTTTTCAATTTTATATACATATACAAAATTATTGCCTGGATTTTGCTAAGATCCTTTCAACATCTGATCTGATCCATTGCAAATTTTACGATGGTGAAAAATATATTTTTTTATGTAGCTTCTACTGCTGGAATTGCATGTTCCCACAAAAAATGCTTATTTGATTGCGACTTAGGTTAAGTACCCGCTTTTCGTTAAGTAGTTTGAGTAAAAAGGGGGTTTGAACAATTAACTGAATGGAAATTGTTATATAATTGAGATAATTGCAAAAAAACTCAAATGGCTTTATTATATTTTTTTAGAATAAAAAAAGTTATTTAATCAAAGTTTCTCACGCACTTAATGAGAATTACTTTTGCGATTTTCCACAGTAAAGACATCCAACCATTAAAGTCATACTCTTAAATGTTCCGTTGTCCAATATAGGGATATATGATTTGGATAAAGCGGAATGAATAAGAGACACTTGTTTGTTCTATTGGAGTCCAATAGATAGCCTTGTACGGTTTTTAATCATACTCTATTTACATATAATGAGAAGTCAAAGAGATTTTGTAAAACAAGAGATACCATTTCATTCACCACACGGAAAATGTGAATTCCACCTCATGTGCAAAGATGAGTTCATGAAATATTTAATTTAAAATTCCGTGTATTTTGCGTGTTTTTCTTGCACTTTTTCACATACATGTCAATAAACAGACAAAATTAAATCCTTATACGCTAGTTGAAACAAAGAAAATGGAGAAAAATTATTTTATAAATTATGTATTTATTGAGTTTGTATTTCTTCTGATCACTTTTGTTTTTAGTATTTTAAAGATTTCAGGTTACTGAAACTCATTTTAATTGGTCGTATCCTGTTTTTAGTTATTTACACACACACATTCACATTGATGCACACACATACACATTTTTATATCCTACTTTTATACATTATCTGGATTTACATATATTCTTTTTCACTAGCGTTGATACCATTCACAAGTTGAATTATCTCAAAATCGAAATCGTTCATCACTCTTTGACATTCCCTTTTCCGATGGAAGAATTATGGTTGTATTTTTTTCAATTTTATATACATATACAAAATTATTGCCTGGATTTTGCTAAGATCCTTTCAACATCTGATCTGATCCATTGCAAATTTTACGATGGTGAAAAATATATTTTTTTATGTAGCTTCTACTGCTGGAATTGCATGTTCCCACAAAAAATGCTTATTTGATTGCGACTTAGGTTAAGTACCCGCTTTTCGTTAAGTAGTTTGAGTAAAAAGGGGGTTTGAACAATTAACTGAATGGAAATTGTTATATAATTGAGATAATTGCAAAAAAACTCAAATGGCTTTATTATATTTTTTTAGAATAAAAAAAGTTATTTAAGCAAAGTTTCTCACGCACTTAATGAGAATTACTTTTGCGATTTTCCACAGTAAAGACATCCAACCATTAAAGTCATACTCTTAAATGTTCCGTTGTCCAATATAGGGATATATGATTTGGATAAAGCGGAATGAATAAGAGACACTTGTTTGTTCTATTGGAGTCCAATAGATAGCCTTGTACGGTTTTTAATCATACTCTATTTACATATAATGAGAAGTCAAAGAGATTTTGTAAAACAAGAGATACCATTTCATTCACCACACGGAAAATGTGAATTCCACCTCATGTGCAAAGATGAGTTCATGAAATATTTAATTTAAAATTCCGTGTATTTTGCGTGTTTTTCTTGCACTTTTTCACATACATGTCAATAAACAGACAAAATTAAATCCTTATACGCTAGTTGAAACAAAGAAAATGGAGAAAAATTATTTTATAAATCCATTAAAATTTATTTTTATGTCCACCACTTCGATAAAAAAAACTCACCTCTGCACATGAATTTTCGCCGTGGTTACTCTTTATATACAATCTCTTTGATGAGAAGTACTGTGGTGAAAATGGTGAAAATACGGCTAAAAGTTGTAGTCGAGACAACAACCCATGAGTATAAATGTTTACTGTTATAAATGGTCAAACAGACTTCCTACAAAGAAAAGAATACTAAATATGAGGCAAATAAAATCACAAATTGGGATAATTTTAACCGCATAAATGGAGCTTGGTTTTTCTTGTAACACATGTGTATAGTGCATAATGTTCATTAGTTTTAATGTTATTCATCTATTTCTTAACAATGCCAAGTATCGCAGATAGAATTGTGGGGAAGATTGGGTCGTTTTTTCAATAAAAGATTGGAGCCTTATGCACTAACGACATCTGTGGGGTCCCAATGCAATAACTCCATCTGAGATAAATTATGTGCAAACCATCTGCCGCATCTTTGTGCTGATTCACACGAGGCAATTTTTTCCAAGCAAGTGTCAAAGTTTTTAGGAGAGAAGAGCTCTCCGCATACCTCTCTATCCAAAAAAATTTGACACTTGCTTGGAAAAATGATCTCGTGTGACTCAGGACTTTTGTATTCTTCGTCCGGATTTACACTGGCTGAATGTTCAGCAGATTATCGGCGTTTTGTAGGAGAGAGAGGCAGTCTGCAAGATGGGGATCTCCCTGATCGTTCTTCGTGCAAGTTCAAAAGAGAATTTGATGATAAGCTGCTGAAAAAACTTGCCTAGTGTAAATCTGGACACCATTAGTCATATATACAAGGGTTGTTGTCTCGACTATCCTAATTAAGAGTTTATCTTCTGAGACCGCCATCTGTGAAAGCTGTTACATTTTCATTTCTTTGTTCAGATTTAACATTTGGGGTACTAATTAATTAATCGTGCAATTGCTTTTGAAAGATAGGCCGAAAACAAGTTTATCTAAAGTAATTCTCATCCGGTTGATGACAAAATTTGCTTTAAGTGTTGAAGAATTTAATACTCCATTAACTACAGTTGAAATGGCCAACATATTAAGCTAAAGCAAAATTTCAATTTTAACGGAGTATAAAAATCAAATATATAACAATTTCCAAAAACTGGTTAATTTTCCCCTCCAAAACTTCAGTAATAGTTTAGTAGCACTAGTGATTCTGCCATTACTCCCAAATCAGTTATTAATCTCATTCTATGGCATTTTTAGGAAGGTGAAATTCCCGCACAACGCCGTAGCCGTGATCACATTAATGAACTTTTGCAACTTGACGAATCATCCGATAGTCGCGAAAAGGCTGCCGATAATGTCGCCGAAATTATTTTGCGTGACATTAAACGTACCTATGAGAATGCCATTAAACCCTTGGAGGTTATGTACAAATACCGTGACTTGAGCAATCGTCACTTTGGCGATCCGGAAATCTTCTCCAAGCCACTGATTTTGTTCATGGGTCCCTGGTCTGGTGGCAAATCCTCGATCATCAACTATTTGACTGATAATGAATATACTCCTCATTCCTTGAGATCTGGTAAGTGTTCGTTGTTAACTATTTTCCTAAGTCATTGTTTTCTTTCGACAAAGGTGCTGAGCCTTCCCCTGCCTATTTCAATATTCTGATGTGGGGCAATGAGACCGAAGTTTTGGATGGCACTCAATTGGCCGCTGATTACACTTTCTCTGGCTTGCAGAAATTCGGACAAGGTTTGGAAGATCGCTTGCGTGGTCTGAAAATGCCCATTAAATTGTTGGAGAAGGTAAAGAGGAATTTGGAAACCGAACATTGTAAAACTTAATTATTTTTGTAAAACATTTTTAGGTAAACATTGTTGAAATTCCCGGTATTTTGGAAGTACGCAAACAAGTCTCCCGCCTCTTCCCCTTCAACGATGCCTGCCAATGGTTTATTGATCGCGCTGATATCATCTTCTTGGTCTACGATCCCGCCAAACTTGATGTTGGACCTGAGACCGAAGCTATTTTGGATCAATTGAAGGGTCGTGAATATCAAACACGTATCGTTTTGAATAAGGCCGACACTGTGAAACCCGAAGAATTGTTGCGTGTTCAAAGTGCTTTGATTTGGAATATTTCGCCATTGATGTCCTCAGCTCAACCACCTTTGGTGTACACCACTTCGCTGTGGGGTCGTCCCTATCAAGAGGGTTCACCCGCCCGTCTGTTGTTGGCCCAAGAGAGAGCTTTCTTGAGAGATCTCCGTACTGCTGTCGATAAGAGAATTGAAAATAAAATTGCTAGTGCGCGTCGTTTTGCTGTAAGTATTTGCCGATTATGTACAACTAAATATAAAATAATATTTTATATAATGAAAAGGGTGGATTAAACTTGTGGACTTAATGACTTACAATGACGATCATATATACATATATTGTTTCTTAAGCATTGTTACCATTTCGATAGAGTTATATGTATTATAGAAATATGATTTAAAAATAAGGATCTATACAGAAATTATAATCATATTACTGACGAATGCTTAAATTATGGGTCAGTATATTTTAGTATAGGTTTGAAGGCAGCCAGAAAAGTCGACTCCCTTAGACCAATTGTACCGATTGTATAGAAGAAGACCTCAGTGGTTGACTTGAAAATAGGAATAATAGTAAAGAAAGTCCTCAGCGGTCGACTCTAGTATAGATTGAGACTTCAGTGTTCGACTCTAATATAGTTGGAGACTTCAGTGTTCGACTGTAGTATAGAGGAAAACTTCAGTGATCGACTCTAGTATAGAGGAAAACCTCAGTGGTCGACTCTAGTATAGAGGAAAACCTCAGCGGTCGACTCTAGAATAGAGGAAACTTAGTGATCGACTCTAGAATAGGTGAAGACCTCAGTCGTCGACCTTAGAATATAGAAAAACCTCAGTGGTTGACTCGAGAATAGAGGAAAACCTCAGCGGTTGACTCTAGAATAGAGACTCTAATATAGAGACTCTAATATAGAGGAAGACATCAGCGATCGACTCTACTATAGAAATACCTCAATGGTCGAGTATGTATAGTGGAGATGAAGATCTCAGTAGTCGATTCCAATGTAGAGGAAGACCTCAGTGGTCGCCTCAAGTATAAAGAAGGATCTCGGTGATCAACTCTGGCATAGAGGAAGACCGACTCTATCGATGAAGAACTCAGTGATTGACTTGACAATAGAGGAAGACCCCAGCGATTTATTCTAGAATACAGGAATACCTGAGTGATCGTCTCTAGTATAGAGGAAGGCCTCAGTTCTGGACTCTAGTATAGAGGAAGACCCCAGTGGTCGACTCTTGTATAGAGGAAGATCTCAGGGGTCGACTCAAGTATATAAGAAGACGGTCGACTCTTGTATAGAGGAAGATCTCAGGGGTCGACTCAAGTATATAAGAAGACGGTCGACTCTTGTATAGAGGAAGACCACAGTGGCCGACTCTAATATAGAGGAAGACCTCAGTGATCGACTCTAGTATAGCGAAAGACCTCAGTGGTCGACTCTTGTATAGAAGGAGACATCAGTGGTTGACTCAAGTATAGAGGAAGACCTCAGTGGTTGACCTTTGTATAGAGGAAGATCTCAGTGGTCGACTCAAGTATAGAGGAAGACCTCAGTGATCGACTCTTGTAAAGAGAAAGACCTCAGTGGTCGACTCTAGTATAGAAGGAGACCTCAGTGGTTGACTCAAGTGTAGAAGACTCTAGTGGTCAACGTTAGTATAGATGAATATCCTAGTGAGCGACCTTAGTATAGATGGAGACTCCTCAGTGGTCGACTCAAGTATAGAGGAAGACCTTAGTGGTCGACTCTAATATAGAGGAAGTACTCAGCGGTCGACTAGAAGACCTCAGTGGTCGACTTTAGTATAGAGGAAGACCTCAGTGGTCGGCTCTAGTATAGAGGAAGACCTCAGTGGTCGACTCTAGTATAGAGGAAGACCTCAGTGGTCGACTCTAGTACAGAGGAAGACCTCAGTGGTCGACTCTAGTATAGAGGAAGATCTCAGTGTTTGATTCTAGTATAGAGGAAGACCTTAGTGGTCGACTCTAGTATAGAGGAAGACCTTAGTGGTCGACTCTAGTATAGAGGAAGACCTTAGTGGTCGACTCTAGTATAGAGGAAGACCTTAGTGGTCGACTCTAGTATAGATAAAGAACTCAGTGAGTATAGAGGAAGACCCCAGCGATTGACTCAAGTATAGTGGAAGACCTCAGCGATCGACTCTAAAAGAAGAAAATATCAATAGTCGATTCAAGTTTAGAGGAGCTCCTCAGTTATCGACTCTCTAGATGAAGAACTCAATGGTAGACTCTATAGACGAAGACTTCAGTGATAAACTCTTATATAGAGGACGACCTCAGTGGTCGAATCTGGAATACTTAGATGAAGACCTCAGTTGTCGACTCTAGTATAGGTGAAGAACTTAGTGATTGAATCGAGAATAGAGGAAGTCCACAGTGAATGACTCTAGACTACAAAAAAACCCTGAGTGGGCGAGGAAGACCTCAGTGGTCGACTCTAGTATAGAGGAAGACCCCAGTGGTCGACTCTAGTATAGAGGAAGACGCCAGTGGTCGACTCTAGTATAGAGGAAGACCCCAGTGGTCGACTCTAGTATAGCGGAAGACCTTAGCGGTCGACTCTAGAATAGAAGATATCGTCAGTGGTTGAATCTATCGATTGAGACCTCTGTGGTCGAATCTAGTATGGGAGGACACTTCAATGGTCTACCCTAGTGTAGAAGAAAACTACAGTGGTCGACTCTAGTATAGGGGTAGACCGCAGATATTGTCTCTAGTATAGAAGAAGACTTCAGTGGTTGTCTCTAGTATAGAGGAAGACCTCAGTGGTCGAATGATTACTACTGTTGTCTCAATCGCTAGATAATTAATTTTATTCAAAGAAAAGATGGCTAATCAACGGAATGAATATTATTCAACATTTACGAGCGAGCATAAGTACTCTCAGGTCGCTCGCTAGGGAGCAAATGTTATACATATTATGTTTACGATTTTATATATTTCAACTTGCATGCGTACGAGGGCATTGAGGTGCAGGAGGGAAGTGCTTCTTATCAAGTGTGCTCTAACAACACTCAGCTCGAAAACCAGGGAACCAATGATCTTCAAGGGCGCACGATGAAGTGTTAAGCTAATGTTTAGGTTAGGGTGACAGCCAGCTTTGCCAGCTCGCTTAGACCAATATAAGTCCCTAGTGATACCACTGGCACAAATGCTTCTCATAGAAACCAAACTGTTTCATATACAAAGTTATAGAATATCGGTATCGGATAGATCCGATAGACTTCCTAGAAAGGCCGACCCCAGTATATCCAGACGTCGTTTCCTTTAATGAAGGACAATAGCAATGCAAGAAATCTTTGGACTCAGTGTCTAACGTTCTGGCGTTCTCGCCGATCAGACAGTGTCCAGTCAGTACTGAAACTAACGTAGACAGTCTTTTCCACATTGATACACAGTTCACGATGAAGTGTTAGTAGAGAGAGCGCTCACTCCCGAACGTTGGCTAACTAATCTTACCTCCATTGTCACGGAAACGAGTGTAAGATATTTTAACAAGACTTCGACCTGACTTTTTATACCAATATTATCTCCAGTTAGTTCTCTTCAATAGTCATTAAGGTCTGTGTGTAAAAAGCTTGCGTGGCCAATTTTATTTACATTTGCTCCTTTTTATTTTTGTAATTTTTGACCACCTGCTAATGTTAAAGCATAAGATAATTAAATGTATTCCCCTTTTCCAATTTTAGGTCCGCGTCCGTAATCACGCCAAAATGGTTGACTGCTATCTCAATACTTACTACAATCACAAGTCCTTGTTTGGCAATAAGAAACGTGTTGCCGATACGATTATTGAAAACCCACAGAACTATCACATCTACGAAGGTCTGTCCACACTAACGAATATCTCACGTTACGATTTGCCCGATCCTGAGGTCTATCGTGACTTCTTCCGTCTGAATCCTTTGTATGAATTCAAGAAATTGGCGGAGACCTGCTCATACTTCCGCGGTTGTCCCATTACCAAATTGGATGTTGCCATTGCTTACGATTTACCCGATTTGGTTGGCAAATACAAGCGTATGGCCGAGACCGCTTTGGCCAATGTTGGACAGAAGGAAGCAGCAGCAGCAACCGCCGCCGCTGGAGGTCAAACAATTGAGGCTGATAAAAATCAAAAGACCAGAAGTTGAGTTAACATTTCCAAGTGAATTACACCAACAAAAGCAACAATAACAACAGCAAATACAACAACCTTGATTTTAACATCTCCAAGTTCGCACTTGCCACAAATAGATGACGACGAAGAAGAAGAGAATATTGAATACAACACTACCACTAAAGCGCTCTCTGCTCTAAACCAACGAATGCTCGAACGCCGAGAGAGTCCCTTTGGGAGAGCAGCTCTCGATAAGTCTCACAGAGGAGAGCGCTTTAGCTTTTTGTCACGTATTTTTATTGTCAGAGAGTGAGAGAGATAGAGAGTAAATTAGACACAGTGACGATACACTTCCACTACAAATTGTTGTTGGAAAACATTAAATATTGAATAATCACAAGAGCGAGAGCGAGATCGAGATCTGTCATCCGATTAACGATCAAGGAGAGACCACCAAAACTTTTTATTGCAAAGCCCCTAATAAAAAATTATGGTTTAAAATTATCAAAAAAAATACACAGAAAATAGCAAAACGAAACCAGCACTAACCCAAAAAAATTAAAAACAAAAAATTTAGAAAAAAATCAAAATTGAAATGAGAGAGCGATTTTAAAAGAAATTAGTTACTTAAGCATTAACAAATAGGCACGATTTGAATTTAAAAAAGGAAAAGAGAGAAACAGAAAGAGTAGGAAAAAGCAGAAGCATAAACACTGACCTCTCCTCCTCCAATTTTATTTATCAACGATAGCAAAATCAAACTAACACCCCCGCAACCCCCACGATTTGATTTGAATTGGGATTTGAACCTAGACGATTTTATTGAAAAACAGTACACACACTTAGACACAACCTCAAACACACACACACAGACATGCAAATGTAGCTACAATTTCATTTAAAGCATTTAATTTATTTGTCCGTGCACGTCCTTCTTTCTATTCCTAAGAGCTATATCCATGTACTCGTATCCCCTTCCCACAGGTGTGGTTCCTAATTTCCGTCCGTTTCCCAGAAATTATTTGTTCTTTGTTTTGTGTTCGATTTTTAGCCAATTTTCCTTAATAATACAAACATACTATACTCATATGTATGATGTTTTTTTTGGTCCTTCAAATCCTAGAGAATAAGTTACAATAAAGAAAAATTTTTGTGTGAAACAGTGAAGACGTATAACTACTACTTACCAGTAATCAATCCACCAATCAAACAACCAACCAACATACATACACTCCAACCTTTGTATGTATGTATGTGTATAGATATGTATGTAAGGACATCCATATGTATGTATGTATGTACTTTTAGCCCAAAACAAAAACAGTACTGCAAATCATTTGCAAATATTTTTTTAATTTAGTACTTCAAATTTTTTTAGATAGCCTTTTTTCGGTTTAGAAGATGTAGAGTGACAACAAACATTTTCTGATAATGAAATTTGTAAGATTATATTTTTTTTTTGAATAAAATGATGCGACTTTTAAAGTAAATAAATAAATAAAAAGAGAAAAAGCTTAAATTTGTTGTTTTATTGTTTGGAGCGGGTTGTAATGAATAAGATTTATCTGCGCAATTGAAAATGGTGAGAACAACAAATCTATTATCCTCTGTCAGGCATGAGGAAGTCATAATATGAGGTTTTCCAATAATGGCCGGTTGATGATGAAGTGAAGAAAAGTTAATAAAGGAAAAAATAAGGAATTTACTCCTAAGCAATGTGCACAGAACAGAAACGTTAACGTACGTACGTATCTTCAAACACGACGAACGCTACCACAACGATAACGTAAGGTTCTTCGAACACTATAACTTTGCCGTAGTGTTAGTGTTCTTTGGAACAGAATACTAACGGAAAACACTACTTTTAGCATTCTGCTCGTTATTATATTCGACACCACAGGTCGAAGATATGAATCAACCTTAATGAAAATGGGTACAGAGGCATTTGTTGACCTAGGTCCATAATTTGATATAGCCCCTTACAAAGCTCCCTTTCGATAAGACATATTAACGCTCTAGAGGGCGCCTTTTTTAACCGATCATGCCGAAATTTAAATATGTGTGCTTTTTATTACATTTAACTGTGCCATATTTATACCCTACACCACACTGTGGTACAGGCTATTATAACTTTGTGCATTTGTTTGTAACACCCAAAAGGAGAAGAAATAGACCCATCGTTTATTATACCGATCGACTTAGAATCACTTTCTGAGTTGATTTAGCTATGTCCGTCTGTCTGTCTGTCTGTGCATGTATTCTTGTAATCAAAGTACAGGTCGCAATTATGGTCCGATCTCGACGAAACTTTACACATATATTTTTTTTGGCCCAAGGACGATCCCTATTGGTTAAAATCGGTTCAGACTTAGATATAGCCCCCATATATATGTTAGCCCCGATTTGACATGTAAGCGCTGTAAAAACTTTATTTTATGTCCGATCAGTATGAAATTCGGCAGAAAGAGGTTTGTTATTATATGAATGAACACTGTTAAATTTGGAAGAAATCGGTTCAGATTTAGATATAGCCCCCATATATACGTTACCCCCGATTTGACATGTAAGCGCTGTAAAATTTTTTTTTTATATCCGATCAGTGCGAATTTCGGCAAAGAGAGTTTTCTTATTACATGAAGGAATACTGCTAAATTCGGAGAAAATCGGTTCAGATTTAGATATAGCCCTCATATATATGTTACCCCGATTTGACATGTAAGCGCTGTAAAGTCTGTATTTTATATCCGATCAGTGCGAAATTCAGCAGAAAGAGGTTTTTTATTACATGAAGGAATACTGCTAAATTCGGAGAAAATCGGTTCGGATTTAGATATAGCCCCCATATATATGTTACCCCCGATTTGAAATTCAAGCGCTGTAGAAACTGTATTTTATATCCGATCAGTGCAAAATTCGGCAGAAAGAGGTTTCTTATTACTCGAAGGAATACTGCCAAATTTGGAGAAAATCGCTTCAGATTTAGATATAACTCCCATATATATGTTACCCCCGATTTGAAATTCAAGCGCTGTAGAAACTGTATTTTATATCCGATCACAGCGAAATTCGCCAGAAAGAGGTTTCTTATTATATGAGGAATACCACCAAATTCGGAGAAAATCGGTTCAGATTTGGATATAGCCCCCATATATATGTTACCACCGATTTGACATCTAAGCGCTGTAGAGACTGTATTTTAACAGGTGGCGCAAAAGTAACCTTTCGATGTTATGTTAGACGCGATTGGCGGTCAGCAGCTAACAGCTGATGCACCGTCTGGACTTTGTACGGAAACATCTTCAAATCTTGTACCAAAATTCGCTGTAGAGACCGTCGACTGATACCCATTTGCGTGGCACGTCGTCTGGTCGATGTCGACGGCGCTTCCATGACATCCTCGGCTACAGCAGCAATATTCTCTGCAGAACGGCTACTCCGGGGTCTGCCACGCCTGGCAGCATCTCGTGTTGTGCCAGTCTCTTCGAGGCAAGCGGCTAAATGTCGCAGTGTTTCACCAGTAGGCGTTGGACGGCCAGGAAATCTGTGCCAAAGTCACCGACCGATTATTGGTCAAATAAATAGTCAGCAATATTCCGCGTTCTGGAGCAGTGTAGCGTAACATTGTTTATTAACGTGTATTTCGCATGTGTTTACTACACAAATGTCAAAACAGAACTGACATTAGGGGCCAATCGCAAAATTTATAGCATTTTCTGATAGGAGGATTACTTTTGCGCCACCTGTTATATCCGATCAGTACGAAATTCGACAGAAAGAGGTTTCTATTTCACATGAATGAGTATTCAGGGAAAATCGATTCAGATTTATATATAACCTCCATATATATGTTCCTCTTGATTTGGTTACAAAGCGCTATAGAAGTTGTACTTTACTTCCGATCATTACAAAAGCCTCCAGAAAGATGTTTCTCAATTTAGGAACGAATATTGATTAATTTAGCGATTATCGGTTCAGAATTAGGTATATCCACATATATATGTTCTTACCCATTTACCAATTATTACAAATTATTATCGCAATCACCCTTATCGCATTGTTAGGGAGGTGTAGGGTATTTTGATATGATATAGTCCCCATACAAAGGCGCATTTCTTAACCGATTATGCTAAAATTTCAATATGTGTACTTTGCATATCATTCAATTGTGCCTAGTGAAAATCAGGCATAAAAATGCGCCCTCTATAATGTAAATATGTCTTGTTGAAAGGTAGCTTTGTTAGGGGGGCTATATCAATGTATGGACTGATATGTCTCATTTTTACAAGGTACGATTGAATGTAATACAAAGTAGAAATATTTAGGTTTCAGCATGTTTGATTTAAAAATTCGCCATCTAGAGCTTAAATATGTCATATCGGAAGGGACTTTTGTACGGGTGCTAGATTAAATTATGGAGCGATATGCCCCATTTTAAATAGAGATTGTACCTAGTTTAAGAAATGCCTCTGCACCGCATTTTCAGTAAGATTTCCATCATGAAATGATGGAAAATATGGCGTCGTTTGCTGTCCCTGTCGGTCTACTTTTGTAGCGTCCCTGTTGAAAATCCCTTTACAATTACTTGACAACTCAGCTTCCCGTACAGCTATTTCACGGATGCCACTCCGATCATTTAGCGAGGTTTAGCTGTGGTTATTCGGTCAAAAATCCAGGTCTATGAGGCATAGCTTCTTCCAAACGAATAAGAATTATTCCTAACTTCTATTATTTCAACTCGAAAAAAACAGGTACTTGACCTGTTTTTTTCGAGTATTTGTATCGACCGCTTGCTCATGAAAATTTGAAGAAAAATATGTTATTGCCCCCTTAAATTAAAAAATTAAAACATCGAGTCTGTCCGCCTGTCTGTCACACGCTACATGAACGTAGCCTGATGGTACTTTGTCCCATTCTCGGCGCAGAACAATTTTTATAAAGTTGAACGTCTTATATGTGTACCGTACACCACATTGTGGTGCTGGCTCAACTGCCATACTGGTCAACTCAGACATATTTTTTGAGTCGAATCAATGATTTCCGTCCTTCAGTTAAATATCCTTATGATCAAATTCCAAGTGGCAAATATCAAGCGATTTTAATAAAATGTATTTAAAGTATCTACTGTTCAGCGAAAAATAGGTGAATTGGTTAAACCCGTTCTGGTACCTCCCATACAAACAACAGAATAATTCGTGGAATATTCAATATTACATTACTCACAAAGTGAGGGTATACCTTAGTCGGTTTACCCGACTCAAACTAAATTACATGTTTTTAATTCCAATTTTCATGGAATGTGCCTTTAGTATTTGGATTATATCATATCAAATATATCAAACCCCATACATCGTTCACTACTTTTGGTCTGAAAACAAGGAATTGGAACAAGGAAGTGCTCAACTGACTCCACTCTTCCTCATACATGCCGCTTCTACAGAAGTCCTCGTAAGGAAGCTTTATGCGTACAGCCAAGTTGCCAATCACGCAGTGCCCTGTAATGACTACTGTGAGAATACTTATGTCGATTTCTTTTTTGCAAAAGAGTGCAACATTTTCGGTGCCCTTTTCCGGATAACTGGACTTCTATGCCACTTTTTGCAAATTTTGAAGTAGAAACTAAGTTTAATTCAAGGGACTACATCAGTTCCACCTAAAAAGTGCAAATATTTTTTAGAATTTCACGTCGACGGGTCAAATTTTCTTTCAGAATCGAAATCATTAACAGAAAATGAAATCTACTGGTAGAATCTGGTTTAAACGCAATAAATCCCCAGGACCCGACTATATATCCCCGGAACTGCCAGTCTACTCAACTCTAACCTAAATACAACCCTACTTTATGGATGTGAGACATGGAACGCAGCAAAACGTGACTTCCAATCAATTCAACAACAAACAATAAATGCCTACGCAAAATTCTACGCATATACTGGCCAATGACTATCACAAATAATAATTTGTGGACAATAACGAAGTAGCAACCGATTCACCTTAAAACGGGGGAAAAAAAGGATGATGGATATTGCAAGACAGGACATATACTGGAACCCGCTTGACAGCAGACGAAGAGGACGTCCTTACTCACGTGGAAGCGGCAGGTAGAGATCGAAGTTACTACAACAAATTTAGGCTTAAGTGCACACAGAATACAGTTTGGTTGCCGCAACCGAATTATTTGCCAACCGAATTTTGGTAGTTCTGTCTACTATCATGCGATTCCAGCAGGACAACCAACATTTTGGTTGTGGTATACTTCTGCTTTCATGTTGACAACAATCATATTTGGTTGCGCCAACTACGAAAATGGTGGCTAAAATTATCTGTTGAATGTTGCCACAACCAACTGTTTTAAAAATGGTGGTTCTGACCATTTGTCCGTCATATACTACCAACAATTAATTAAAAACAGTTTTCATTAATTTTAATTTTCTTTATTGAACAAAAAACCAAACAATTCATAACAAAATTAAAACCCCATATTTCAAATTCATCACTATTATGAGATGTGGAAATATTTGACACAAATTTTAGTACACGAAAAAAAAACTCAAAACTTTTATGCAACTATCTCTTAACCTTGTGCTTTCAATTTCATGATTGTTGCTTTTATTTATGTAAAACATTTTGCACAATATATTCTGCATTCCACACATTATTATCCGCACAAAATTATATTTGACTACACATACTGTTCTTGAACAAAATGTTGATGATTTATTTATGTCGAATAATTATACCCTACACCACTCTGTGGTACAGGGTATTATAAGTTTGTTTCACGGCAGATGTTTGTAACACCTTAAAATAACACAGCTAGACCCACCTTAAAGTATACCGATCGACTCAGAATCACTAGCTGAGTCGATTTAACGATGTCCGTCCGTCCGTCCGTCCGTCCGTCCATGTAAAGTTGTTCGTCGACTACAGGTCGCAATTTCACTCCGATCGTTCTGAAATTTTGCAGTTTAGAGTATTTCGCGGCTGTTAAGATCGCTATTGAATTTGGTTGAAATCGGTTCAGATTTAGATATAGCTCCCATATATATCTTTCGTCCGATTTGGCCCTTTAGTCCTATAGAAGCTGTATTTTACATCCGATCGTTTTGAAATTTAGAATGGTAGAGTTTCTTGATCCATGAACCAACATTGCTGAATTTGAAGAAAATCGGTTAAGATTTAGCTATAGCTCCCATATATATGTTTCGTCCGATTTGGCCCTTTAGTCCTATAGAAGCTGTATTTTACATCCGATCGTTTTGAAATTTAGAATGGTAGAGTTTCTTGAGCCATGAACCAACATTGCCGAACTTGGAGAAAATCGGTTCAGATTTAGATATAGCTCCCATATATATGTATCGTCCGATTTGGTCCTTTAGTCCTATAGAAGCTGTATTTTATATCCGATCATTTTGAAATTTAGAATGGTTTCTAGATTCATGAACCAACATACCCGAATTTGATGAAAATCGGTTAAGATTTAGCTATAGCTCCCATATATATGTTTCGTCCGATTTGGCCCTTTAGTCCAATAGAAGCTGTATTTTACATCCGATCGTTTTGAAATTTAGAATGGTAGAGTTTCTTGAACCATGAACCAACATTGCCGAATTTGAAGAAAATCAGTGCAGATTTAGATATAGCTCCCATATATATCTTTCGTCCGATTTGGTCCTTTAGTCCTATAGAAGCGGTATTTGACATCCGATCGTTTTGAAATTTAGAATGGTTGAGTTTCTTGATCCATGAACCAACATTGCTAAATTTGAAGAAAATCCGTTAAGATTTAGCTATAGCTCCCATATATATGTTTCGTCCGATTTGGCCCTTTAGTCCTATAGAAGCTGTATTTTACATCCGATCGTTTTGAAATTTAGAATGATAGAGTTTCTTGATCCATGAACCAACATTGCCGAATTTGAAGAAAATCGGTTAAGATTTAGCTATAGCTCCCATATATATGTTTCGTCCGATTTGGCCCTTTAGTCCTATAAAAGCTGTATTTTACACCCAATCGTGTTGAAATTTAGAATGGTAGAGTTTCTTGATCCATGAACCAACACTACCGAATTTGAAGAAAATCGGTTAAGATTTAGCTATAGCTCCCATATATATGTTTCATCCGATTTGGCTCTTTAGATCCAATCGTTTTTATACCCTACACGACACTGTGGTACAGGGTATTATTTAAGTATAAAATGTCCTAAAAGTAAATTTATGTAAACAACTTATACATGAATTACAAAATTTATATATCAGAGTTATTCAAAATTACGAGAGTGGTGTAGGGTATTATATAGTCGGCACCGCCCGACTTTAGCCTTTCCTTACTGGTTTTATTTTGTGTTTGTCATGTATCAAGAAAAGGACAGCAACCAATCTTTCGGTTGTATTTCGCAAAATACAATTAATTATTTTACATTTGGTAAATTATTGGGATAACCAAAAAACGATTATTTATTAATATTTTTTCTGTTGTAGTAACCAATTATTCGTTGCAATAATAATATTTGTTCTATTGTTACAATTTCTGTTGTCAAGAATAAAACATTGGTTGTCACAACCTGAAATTGATCATATGGTACTATAATGAAAGTTTAAAATTAGTTTCCACAACTAACCGAGGGCCAATGAAAAAACAATCTAAATTCGATTGATACAACCATCGATTTAGTTGCAAGCGTTTTCATTTAATCGTATCCATGTTATTATTGTTGTTTCAACTATTTATATATAATTACAACCGACACACGGTGTAGGCAATATACTTTTTGTTGCTAGTACTATTTTTTATTGTTACAATCGAATTCCAACCAATTATTTTCCTGGGTGTATGGATAAATGTATTAGTTATGACACATTTTGTAAAAGTAAGGTAAATGCAAAAAATTATATTACATATTTTGATCTATGGACCATCATAGTCGAATTTGAAGAAAATCGGTTCAGATTTAGATATAGCCCCAATATATATGTTTCGTCCGATATGGTCCTTTAGCCCTATAAAAGCTGTAGTTTACACCCGATCGTTTTGAAATTTAGCATATTGGAGCTTCTTCATCCATGGACCAACATTGTCAACAATTTGAAAAAATGTGTTCAAATTTAGCTATTGCTCCCATATATATGTTTCGTCCGATTTGGATACAGAGGAAGAGACTGCCAAATGTAAATTGTGTAAACAAATTTTAGTTGATGCTTACTTTGGATATTTCACTGTTATCCAATCTTACTAGAGTGGTGTAGGGTATAATATAGTCGGCGCCGCCCGACTTTAGCCTTTCCTTAATGGTTTATAGTTGGAATTGATTTCTTCATTATGATGCTGGATATTAAAAAATCTAATAAATTATTTTTTTTGGTGATTCATTTTTTATTTTTATTGCTTTTTTTCGTGCCAGCAAAATATTTTTTTCAACGACTATTACTAAACCACTGTTTCTATGTGAAAGAGAAATTTGTAGCCATCATAATTGCCTTAAACCTAACGTGGACTTTGTGTCTATTGGGCATATTTTATATAAAATATAGTCCAATTAGTAAAGGTACCATCCGTGAAAATTTAAATTAAAAAAGAATTATCATAGAAAACCTTTGGTATTGATTTGGAATAGTTTGCCAAAAAAAAGTTTTTAGGTTTCGGACACCAAAAACGTGTTTTTGTCGTATATGTAGTGTTATTTATAGAACATGATTTCTTTCATGTGGCTGCCACGACTGGCTTTGCAGTGAAATAAGGGGAATAAATTAAGGGTGGTCACTTTTAAAGTTTTTCTTTATTGAACACAGCGGCAAGCTTAGAAAGTGCTGCAAAAATTAAGTGGAGCAACATTAATAGATAAATTGACATTACAAGATATAGCTAAAGCGATAGCTAAAATCATTAATACCACAACAAGTATCATAAATCAATGTAATGTCATTGATCGAAAATAATTATTAGAAAGAGTCAAATATATGTGGGGGATTTCATGACAAATGAGTTAAGTTTTAAACCCGAAATCTTCTGATCGGGGTTCAACTTGCACCAAGTTTAGTCCTATTGTATAGCAGCTACGTCACAAAATTTCAACGAGATCGGCTAAGGTCAAACGGCCCTTTTTCCCATGCATACAACTAATTACACAGTGAAACACCAAAAAAAAAGATTCTAACTACGGATTCTGATAGAGGGGTAAAAAACGAATCTTATGATGAATCGCCATAGGAAACCGTGCGATCCTTACATTTTAGGTTTAAGATGTCAACATTACTTAAATCACTACGGGGAACATTTTTGTTGAACATTTTCACTCTGTAGCTCCTAAATGTAGGGGTATTTTTAGTCCTTTAACAGGCATTTAGCGAGTCAAAATGTTTTAAAAAATATTTGCCATAAAATGCTACTATAAGTCTCTGAAGAAACGAAAACTCTTAGCTCAACCTAAATATCAGAAATAAGTCAAAATTAAGATCTGTTTTCAGGTTTGTTTCGCACTTTTTCGAATTGGTGTTAAACCTATGCATGCATTTTAAGTTTTTAATTATTTCAGACATTTAAGTTGAATTTTGAGTTTTGGAGGGATCAGAAACTTGTAGTAGAATTTTGTGGCAAATATTTTTGTAAACATTTCGACTCGCTAAGCACCTGTTATAGGTGTGATTTTTAACCTTTTCCACAAAAGGGACCAAAAACACCCCTACATTTAGGAGCTGGCGGGTTAAAATGTTCCCCGTAGTGTTTTCAGTAATGTTGCTGAAGACATCCTAAACCTAAACTGTAAGGATCACACGGTTTCCTATACCGATTCACCATAAGAATGTGCAAAAGGGATAAATATTGATCCCCCTCTAATGCGAATTTTATTTTTGCCTAAAAAGTCTATAAAAGGTTGGTAAATGGCAAAAAAATGCTATCATTTATTCTTTGAAAAACAAATTTTTAAAAAAATTAATGGGGATTTTGGTTTTACGAAATTCTTAATTGCTCTTGAGAGGCTGAACCGATTTGCATAGTTTACGCTGTTTGAATGAGAACATAACGGGCCATTTTTTTGATTGGATTTGTTTCCGATTTTTTTTAAACTTAAATTTGAAAGCAGTAAGGAAAGGCTAAAGTCGGGCGGGGCCGACTATATAATACCCTACACCACTCTCGTAATATTGAATAACTCTGAAATATAAATTTTGTAATTCATCTATAAATTGTTTACATAAATTTACTTTTGGGACATTTTATACTTAAATAATACCCTGTACCACAGTGTACCTCTCTACCATTCTATATATCAAAACGATTGGATGTAAACTACAGCATCTATAGGACTAAAGGGTCAAATCGGACGAAAGATATGTATGGGAGCTATATCTAAATATTAACCGATTTTCTTCAAATTCGGCAATGTTGGTTCATGGATCAAGAAACTCTACCATTCTAAATTTCAAAACGATTGGATGTAAAATACAGCTTTTATAGGACTAAATGGCCAACTCGGACGAAACATATATATAGGAGCTATAGCTAAATCTTAACCGATTTTCTTCAAATTCAGTAGTGTTGGTTCATGGATCAAGAAACTCTACCATTCTAAATTTCAAAACGATTGGATGTAAAATACAGCTTCTACAGGACTAAAGAGCAAGATCGGACGAAACATAAATCTTAACCGATTTTCTTCAAATTCGGCAATGTTGGTTCATGGATCAAGAAACTCTACCATTCTAAATTTCAAAACGATTGGATGTAAATACAGCTTCTATAGGACTAAAGGGCCAAATCGGACGAAAGATATATACGGGAGCTATATCTAAATATGAACCGATTTCAACCAAATTCAATAGGGATCTTTACAGCTGCGAAATACTCTAAACTGCGAAATTTCAGAACGATCGGGGTGAAATTGCGACCTGTAGTCGACGAACAACTTTACATGGACAGACGGACGGACAGACATTGTTAAATCGACTCAGCTAGTGATTCTGAGTCGATCGGTATACTTTAAGGTGGGTCTAGCTGTGTTATTTTCAGGTGTTACAAACATCTGCCGTGAACTTTAAAAGTTACAAACATCTGCCCTGTACCACAGTGTGGTGTAGGGTATAAAAATGTTTACCCCTTTACTTTGTCTCTAATTCACACAGCATATGCAACAGACTCTCACAAATACGAAACAGTAATTGGATTTTTGGGGGCGCAATATTAGAAATGTTAATGGCGAAATAGCCGACATTACATAAAGATGGAGGTAGAAGTTTGAAGTGGTTTCTTTCGGGAAAAGTGGCAACCCTCTAAAACATATGTTTTAAGTTGCAAGGCGCCACATTGTTAATTTTTTTCAGCACTCAAAATAAAACGATCTCAGTGTATTTGAATTTGTGGAAAAAATGGTTCAATACAATACAAGGTCTTAGCCCAACTAATATTAAAACCGAGCAAGATTCTACTTTGGGGGAGACTGCTCCTTCGTTTAGCACTATAAAAAATTGGTTGGCAGAGTTTAAACGGGACCGTACGAGCTGCCAAGACGAACACCGTAGTGGTCGACCAATTGAGGTGTCCAGGCCAGAAATGGTCAAAAAATCCACAAAATGGTATTGTATGACCGTGGGTTGAAAGTTCGTGAGCTAGCAGAAGTCATAGGCATTACGAAAAGAGCTCTACATTGCATATTTACGGAAAATTTTATGATGAGAAAACTGTGCGCAATATGGGTGCCGCGTTTACTCACAATCAAGAGAATGCAACAGTTCACACATACACTAATGCGATGCGCAAAATCAATGAAATGCTTCAGCACGCACCTTATTCGCCAGATTTAGCTCCCACAGATTATTTTTTGTTTCTAAACTTGTAGAACTGGCTCAGCGGAAAGAAATTTGCCTGTTATGAAGAGAAGGATGTTGAGGTCGATAGCTATTTTCAGGAGCTAGACAGTTTTTACCAGAAACAGAGTATCTAATATATAGCAAATCGCTGCAAAAAGGATCGGGTTTAAAGGAGATTAAGTTGAGAAATAAAGAAAAATGTCCCAAATTTGTTGTGTTTTCTTTGTCAGGTCGGCTAATTTTCGGACCACTCGTATTTAAAAATTCCTTGTGTAAGAAAAGGAAAAATGTCAACAAGTCACAGACCTGCCTTAGTATCTCGCCCACAACTTTTACAAATATTGCGTCCCCCTAATTCAATTACTGCTGCGGATTTGTGCGAGTGTGGTGCATATTCTCTGTGAATGTGAATTTCGTATTTATATATTTATAAAAAATGTTTCTATTTTTTTTTAATTTAAAATTCCCATAAAATTTTGGAAAACATTTTTAAAGCGAGATTTTATTTTCCCATTTACCAACATTTTTAAAAATTCATAGATTAATATTAAAAATTCTATCCCATCTATTAAAGTTTATGTTCCCTCCGATTTGCCATCGTAGCATTAGAAAAGCCATATTTTCCAACTAAGCCAAGAAGGAAAACGGCTTGCTTTAAACATATTATTTCAGATATAGATCAAATATGTGCGTGCATATTCTGTTCCAACAAGGTAGTACTCCGCCTGACTGTAGTCTACTTTTATACAATTTGAACACACTGTACAATGACTAGGTCAACACAAGTCTGTAACATTTAATGCATTTGAACTTTTACACCGACAAACAAATTGATGGAGCCCAATCGCCCTTGAATCTCGATGCCTAGAATCAAGAAAGTAATATTTCACTTTTTCTTTAATGTTTTTTCCAATTAAAAACAATTTAATTGGCGTAAATTAAATATTCCCATAAGTTAACAAAGTAATTGTTGTGATGTAAAGAAAATGAATTAAATATGGTTTTGCCCTTTTAGACGATCAATTATTTTTAAACTGACTACACATAAAGAATTATCCTTCATAATATTTATTAAGCGTTTTTATAATATTTTTTTCCTAAATGTAGTGAATAATTTCTTAATTATTAAAGTTGAAATAGAAGGTTCGTAAACATGACAATGTTTATGAAAAATATCGTAACAAATATTTTCGGTTTCGACAGATGGCGCGCACTACGAAACATCTTCCAGCCTTGCCCTGTAGCTCAATATACACATTTACAAAAAGATTCGTTGAGTTTTTTAATGAAGTTTTTCATCAATGTTATGACAAAACCATCAATATTATCATCATCAAATAATTCTTTCAGTGTAGGAATATATCTTCCAGACGGCCAATTAATATTAGCTAAGTATTTATTTGAAACAGCAATTAAACGCGAAAAGGTGAGGGGGAAAACCTTTACATCACAAACAAGAATAACTGCAAAGTCCGAGTCACGCTTGCATAAATGTTAAATGTTCTTTGTGTAAATTCGGATTAAATTACTTAGCAAACAAAGTAATATTTCTAGACCTTGATACGTAAACCAAAACCGCAAAACAAAAGACCGGAAATCTTTTATTTTGTCTGTTAATGTAGAAATTGACGTGTGACGACAGCACTTCGTTCAATTGTTGTTGTTATTGCTCGTCTTGAAGATACATATCAAAAGTACATTTTGAAGTGCATTGTTTTTGTTGTTGTTAACAATATTGCAATTTGCCGGTTTGCACTTTAAGAAGAACTTGTTTATAAACATTGCTTTACAATATGCAATAACGAAAAAAATATTTACCTGTATGATGAAGTACACGGGAAAGAAATCAGGGATGTAAAAAGCAGATAAAGTGGTAAAAATTAAATGCTAGTGATGTGGAAGGTGTATGTAATGTTTAAAAGGAATTTTTATTCAACTAAACAACTTGGAAATTAATTGATCGTACTTTGCTTAGATTTTTTATTTCTTACTTTTTTTTCAATTTTTAATTTTTAATTTTTAATTTTTAATTTTTAATTTTTAATTTTTAATTTTTAATTTTTAATTTTTAATTTTTAATTTTTAATTTTTAATTTTTAATTTTTAATTTTTAATTTTTAATTTTTAATTTTTAATTTTTAATTTTTAATTTTTAATTTTTAATTTTTAATTTTTAATTTTTAATTTTTAATTTTTAATTTTTAATTTTTAATTTTTAATTTTTAATTTTTAATTTTTAATTTTTAATTTTTAATTTTTAATTTTTAATTTTTAATTTTTAATTTTTAATTTTTAATTTTTAATTTTTAATTTTTAATTTTTAATTTTTAATTTTTAATTTTTAATTTTTAATTTTTAATTTTTAATTTTTAATTTTTAATTTTTAATTTTTAATTTTTAATTTTTAATTTTTAATTTTTAATTTTTAATTTTTAATTTTTAATTTTTAATTTTTAATTTTTAATTTTTAATTTTTAATTTTTAATTTTTAATTTTTAATTTTTAATTTTTAATTTTTAATTTTTAATTTTTAATTTTTAATTTTTAATTTTTAATTTTTAATTTTTAATTTTTAATTTTTAATTTTTAATTTTTAATTTTTAATTTTTAATTTTTAATTTTTAATTTTTAATTTTTAATTTTTAATTTTTAATTTTTAATTTTTAATTTTTAATTTTTAATTTTTAATTTTTAATTTTTAATTTTTAATTTTTAATTTTTAATTTTTAATTTTTAATTTTTAATTTTTAATTTTTAATTTTTAATTTTTAATTTTTAATTTTTAATTTTTAATTTTTAATTTTTAATTTTTAATTTTTAATTTTTAATTTTTAATTTTTAATTTTTAATTTTTAATTTTTAATTTTTAATTTTTAATTTTTAATTTTTAATTTTTAATTTTTAATTTTTAATTTTTAATTTTTAATTTTTAATTTTTAATTTTTAATTTTTAATTTTTAATTTTTAATTTTTAATTTTTAATTTTTAATTTTTAATTTTTAATTTTTAATTTTTAATTTTTAATTTTTAATTTTTAATTTTTAATTTTTAATTTTTAATTATTAATTTTTAATTATTAATTTGTAAGTGTTGCACAGTGAGCATAAGCGTTAATTATTGCACAGTGGGGTCAAAAGATTTAAATATGACACAAAGGGTTAGATATGACACAGTGGGGCACAATGGGTTTAATATGGTCCTAGGGTGCGACAATAAAAAATTGGAACATAAGATTTATATAAGAAGAAAAAATTGTAATTTTTGGGCATATATTGTAAGATATCGTTTAAACCCCTGACGGGACGGAAAAATTATACGGGTTTTCCAACAAGAGGTGTTATTTTGAATCACCCGGTATTTCGGTAGCTATCACTTTTGAAGCTTTTATTCTTTGACACTTGACAAGTAGAAACTACGCCATTACTGAAAATGGAACGATACGATTCAACAACGCATTGAAATTATTGAATTTCGAAAATCATTGAAAAATCATCTTGACAGATGAGGCCCATTTCCACCTCGGTGGCTACGCCAACAAGCAAAATTGTGGCATCTGGGGCTCGGAAAACCCAAGAATTATTGTAGAGAAGCCTCTCCATCCTCTACGTGTGACTGTTTGGTGCGGTTTATGGTCCGGAGAGGGTTGGATCAACAGTTACGGTGAACGGATTGCGCTATCGAGAGATGATTAATGATGTTGTATGGTCGCAGTTGGATGGTATTGATCTGGACAACGTTTATTTTCATCAAGATGGCGCTACGTGCCACACAAGCAACGAAACCATTGCTCTGTTACGGGAAAAGTTTCCGGACCGTGTTATCTCTCTAAGAGGTGATCACAATTGGTCGCCGAAATCTTGTGATTTAACACCTTGCGACTTCTTCCTTTGCGCCAACAGCCCAGCGTCGATTCAAGACCTCAAAGATAGAATTCGCGAGGCTGTCGAGGACATAGGGCAGCCACTTTGCGATTTGGTTATGGAAAATTTCATGAAAAGGATATGGTCCTGTAAGCGTGGTCGTGGTGGCCATTTGGCTGATGTTGTTTTTCATTATTAACGGCATACATTCCTCTTTATTATGAAATAAACATCCATTTATCTCTCAAAAAATTGCATTTTTCTTTGAATACCAAAATAACACCTCTTGTTGGAAAACACTTTATTAAAAGAAGATGAAGGCTACTTAATTTAGGATAATTTAAAGCTTTCCTGGTCCTTTACTTTTATAAAAATGTCCCATCGCACTAAAAGACCACAGAGCTCTTAAAGGAAATGACATACGTTTTTTTTTAGCCACACAATCAAAAACAGAAAATTGCGGGCTTTGACGAAAATGTGAAAACAAGTTTTAATTTCGCAAAAAAAATATTTTTAAAAAATATTTTCTTAAAAAGATTGAAGAAAAAGCTATCGAAAGTTTTTTGGTTAACATTTTCTAAATATAACAGGTAATTCGTCATATGAATGTGAAAAAAAGGCCGTTTAACCAAAATGTCAATATTTAACACCCTCCAACTCGGATAGTCCTTAAGCGATCTCGTTGACATATTGTGTCATAGCTACTATCTAATAGGACTTAACTTGGTGCAAGTTTATCCCGATCAGAAGAAATCGCTTTTAAAAATTGACTCACTTGACATGAAATCCTCCAAATGTATTTTCACGACAGAACCAGTCAAAAGAGCTTCTTTGGAGGTGAAAGAAATGCTTACGAGTATAAGCTTCTCAATTAGCAACCTGTTGAAAAACGGCGTGTAGCGTTTTTTGCTGAAATGTTTAACAAGTTTCCTTCAATCCATCTACACGTTAACACATTCAATTATGTCTTGTATTTCTCCTGGACATGGTCAACAAAACCAGATCTTACAAAGTTGTTCCAAACATAACTAGCAACAAGTTCTATGTTGTGTAACTGCGGTAAACCACCCAATGAACATTGCAATTAAAACCAATTCACGTCCAAGCGAATAAGTTGTTAAGTTTGGTAAATTATAGTGTAATGTCGAAATTCTGTGAAAACGGCGGCGAGAAACACAATCGTACAGATCACATCAATTCCAGAGAAATTGATTTATGTAAACCTAAAATCACAAAAGTGAAGAGTGAAACATAGAACTCACTTTAGAATACTAAAACGGGCGAGACTTTCTTTCCTCGTTAACTCTCCGTAAATAATTCAAATAAAACCAAAAAATTTAAGTTATTACAAATTCACTGCGAGTGCGATGAGATAATTGGAATTTGTGTATGCCAGACATCTTGAAATGCCGACTTGGCAAGACGCGTCACGCAATGCATCACTAATAAGTTTGAATGAATTTTAAAATTTCCAAAATAAAAAAAGTGTTGTGATTTCATGTTTGTATGAATACTTCATTACAGACTTTTAATCAATTATAAATGAAAGTGTAATAGTTATCATAATTCCATCTAAATGAGGTGGTAACAAAGTAAGACGCTTTCAATACCTCTTAACATATTCACTGCGCTCATTTCATTGATCATTATAGATTGCTGTGAACTACATTAGAAGGGGTCGCACCTATAAACCATATGCAATAAGAATACCTACTTCTACTAACAGCAATATTTTAGAAAATACGCACATAATTTTTCAACATAATCTCCGTTTAGCAGGATACACATTTCCAGCTATTTAAATAGCCTTGATACCCTGTTTATAGTACGAAATGTCTTGATCCTAAAAATAGCGATCAGCCGCAATCTCCGCGTCTTCGTTGCTGACAAATGTTCCTAAATTTGTTGTGATTTCTTTGTTAGGTCGGCTTATTTTGGGACCGCCCTCATATATGCATACTATCGTCGATCTAGTGACCATAAAATTTTTTGTGGTCGCAATTTTTCTACCAATTTAGATGTAATTTGGCACACACAATTTTTTTGCACTCAGGACGAACGGTTTGGAATATTTTTGGATTTTTGTATCTAAGCAAAATTTAATCTGAATTTTTCACCAAACAAATTTTAAAATTTACTAGAGAAAATTGTTTAAAGCGAAGAAGAAACGTTGAAATATAGTCCCCAAATCGTACCTACGATTTGGCAGCTAATCTCTATAGGATCATTTTGATATTTTTACAATAAGATCTATGACGTATATCAGTTGTATGAGTTCAGACTTGCACCAAGTTTAGTCGTATTGGGCAGTAGTTATGACTCACAATTTCAACCAGGTCGGTTAAGAACTGTCCGTGTTGAATTTTGACATTTTTGTCCAAAATCCCATTTTTTCCATCCATATAAATGATTACCTAGAAGTATTAAAAAAAAATTGTCCAAAGTAGGGTTTATGATCAGTTACTAAAGTAAACTTTCGGCCATACAAATAATCATGAAATTTTCGAACTCGAAATATAATCGACAGACCCTCTTTTTCTATTTGACTGTAATTTTTTTGATTATCAGATAAAGTCTTCGATGCGTAAGCTATTGGTCGCTCGGATCCATCCGGAAAAATGTGTGAAATCACTGCACCTACACCATAAGATGATGCATCCGTCGCAAGTACTACTGGTAAATTTTCATCGTAGTGCACAAGTTGAGCTATATTTACCAACAGATTTTTTAATTCTTTAAAAGCGTTTTCTTTTTAAGCTCCCCAAATAAATTACTCATTCTTCTTTCGGAGGAGATTCAGGGGACCACACAAAGTAGAATCATTTTCTATGAAGTTGCAGTAATAATTTACCTGTCCCATAAAAGACTGGAGCTCCGAAATATTTTGAGGTTGAGGCAAGTTTTCAATTGCTTCTGTCCTTGATTCAGATGGGTAAATGCCGATTCCACTTATTACGAGTCCCAAGTATTCAACGCTTGGTTGTAGAAATGAGCATTTGGACAGACTGCAGCGAAATCCGCTTTCTTGAAGTCTATGACACAGTTGTCGTAGGTTACTTAGGTGTTCTTCTTCAGTCTTCCCTGTTATAATAATATCATCCAAGTAATTTGCACATCCTGGAATTCCACTGATTGTCTGCTCAATTAAACGCTGGAAAATAGCCGGAGCACTGGCTACTCCAAATGACAATCTTTCATATTGAAATACACCCAATGGCGTATTAACAACTAAAAGTGGTTTTGATTCTTCATCAATTTCAATTTGCATGTAGGCATCAGATAAATCTATTTTTGAAAAAAATTGCCATTACCTAGTTTGTGGAAAAGATCTCGAATTCGAGGAAGGGGATATCTTGCTATATCCATTTGTGGATTTATTGTGACCTTGAAATCCGCGCAGACTCGAATCTTATTGTTCGGCTTTGGTACAATTACAAGAGGCGATGCCCATTGGCTGTATTTTACTGCCTTCCCAATACCCAAATCAATTAAACGCTGCGCCTCTTCTTTGAATAATGCATTCATAGCATAAGGAATTGGTCTTGGTTTATAAAACTTCGGCCTTGCATCGGATTTCATATGAATGTGAACTTTCATTGTCCTGCATAATCCAAGCCCATTTGAAAAGAGTTCTTTAAATTCATCACAAATTGACTTTAATTCAAGGTGTGTCTCAACTTTAAATATTTGTATCTTCTTAAATTCGTCATACCAATTCAAGCCAAATATATTGCTGCATTGTGCAGCATCTGCAATAATGAGATCCAAACGCTTACGTTCTTCTTGAATTTCTACATCAACTTCTATCGATCCTAAGACTGGAATTTGAGTGTTACCATATCCGAAAAGTTGTCGTTGGTTTCAGTGCAGGACTACCCAGTAATAGAGCGCATAGCTCCTGTATCAAATTGAAAATTCACATTCTGTCCATTCAACGTCACATTTATAATCATCTTATTCTCCACTCTAGAAATTACATTCTCCGACGCATCACATGATAATATTGTACTGTCTTCATCTACTGACCCAACATAATTTTTAGAATTATTCCTTGACTTACATACTGAAGCAATATGTCCTATTTTTTTGCAAATATAACACTGAGCTCTTAAGTATTTGCAATTCTCTAGTTTGATGGTTTCTGTTGTCCTGGTTCAGATTTTGTTGACTTGCTCTTCTCCCGGTATCTTTAACAGCAAAAACTTCACTTTCATCAATTTCATTGGTTTTAATACTATTTACTGTCTTTTGTGTGGTTTCAAAAGTTTCTGCAATCTGCAACACTTATTTAAGTGTTGGGTCATCCTTATGCAAAGCTGCCGTTCTCACAGGTTCATCAGGTGTATAGAGAATTATAATATCTCGGATTAGATCATCCGCGAACTCACTTGAACATGACTGTTTTTTGCACACAAAATTACATTCTCGAGCCAAACCTCTCAACTCTGCAACCCATTGTTTGTATGATTCGCCATCACATTTTTTCCTTTTATAAAATTCATATCTTGTCTTAATCACATGTATCTTACTTTGGTAGTGGCCATCCAAAGATTTGATTAAATCCGAATAGGACAATGAGTGCAAACTCTCTTTTCCTTTCAGTTTCTGTAATACCCGAAATGCCTTCTCTCCAATCCATGATAGTAAAAATGACCTCTTCCGGCCATCATCTTCAACGTCATAAGCCTTAAAATGCTCCTCTAGTTGTCTCCGGTAGGTATCAAAATCGTTACAGTCTTCTTCGAATTCGTGAAATTTTGGCACCGCTACATTGTTCAAAACTACACTATTAGCTGTGCTAGCCATTCGTTGGCTTAAAAGTCCAGTAAAGAATTCCTGTTGTTGCGTAAGGATTTGTTGTGTCAAGGCATGTTGCCGCTCCAAAATTTCTTCTAAAATTTTTCCATTTTTTTTATCCTCGTCGCCAAATAATGTGTATTCAAATACAAAACTTGAATACATACAATTACAAATATTTTCAGAACTAAAAAAGTCAATGCAACTCAAATAATAATAATAAAGTAGTATATAAACATAAATCAAATACATCAGTTTTCGACAGCTTTTTCTTCAATCTTAAAAAAAAATAAAAAACAAATACTATTTTTTGTCAACTTTTATCGGTTGGCTCACTTGACAAATTGTAATGTTTTAAGAGTCAAATCACAGACATTAAATTATACAGATGTGCCATCAGCCAGAAACGTCAAAATCTATCAGTTACGGACGAATAGGAATGAAATGTCACACGCGAAAAAACACTTTTCCGCGAGCATAGTTTGAACTTTCTTTGCACTAATCAATTAATATTAATTTTTTAATTGTGACAATTACAAAAAATTCGGGAAAATCGGTCCGAAATCCGCGGAAAAACTCACTCTTTGAACACCTACTCGTTGAAATTTCTATTCGTTCGTACCTGATAACTTACTCGCTCCGGGATGACATATCTTATTATTCATTATTTTTGAGTCAAATAACCCATTTACTTAAACATTAGGTTTTGCCGCTATGTTACACGTGTATAAAACGTTTGCTACTTCAGTACCAAAGAAGTGTTTTCATACCTTGACTATCCACAATATCACACCACCCACTCTAGTGTACGCGAATGTTGTATTCAGATAGTTAGCTGTGAATCAGAAAGGGGAAAAAGTAAATTCGAAATAACTTCCTATAAGTACGCGATTTATTATTACATTCATCATTCGTTATGTTTTAGTATTTTTGCTCAGCGTGAAACAAACACACAAAAAAAGTAATGTAAAATGTTTTATATGCGGAATGTGGTTTGAATGCTAATGCCAGTACCATTGATGGGCAATAAAATAGCACTACCAATTGATAATTTAAAATTCTTATTATGAAAATAAATTAATATAACAGTACAACAATTTCGAAATGTTCTAGAAAAATTTTGGCCATAAATATTTACTATTTTGCCAAAGCCCAGAGCTTATCACGAACACAAACAATAATCAATTTCTAATCATTTCTAATAATCAATTGTTCATACGCCCCAGTGGTCGAAGCCATAAATATAGCAGTAAAAAGGGGTTTACCTGGAATTTGACTGTTTTTGGTGTTTATGTTAAATTTGTGATTTAGTGTGTTCTGACATATAATGTAGAATTTTATGGCCAAAATCGTTGTATAACACTTAATTCCCGCCCTCTCCATTTTAGGGTTGGTTTTCTTCGATTTATTAAAATAGAGCAGAAAACTACGGTTATGTGGGGGAGCTCGAGGGTTAATTTGTTCCAATAAAATATTAGCCTTAATGAGGGACAGTAGCAAAGCAGGTGCTCAATGCTCTCCACTTCTTCCTCATCACAACAGCTCCTACAGAAGTCATTGGACTCAGTACCTAACCTTCTGTCGTTCGCCGATCAGGTCTACTGATCTACTAATGTATACCGTATTTTCCTCTCCATTTTGACCTTGTTACACTGATAGAAATACCGTTCGTCACCACGACGAATCATTTTCGTCAATATATGTTCGTACTGGTGACGAAAAGTTTCGTACATGCGATGTTTTGGACGTCAATGGAACGAACACGATCATCACCCCATGTTTTGGGTGATTTCGAAATTCGTCGATGGAACTATAAGGTTTCATTCCCACGACGAAAATATTTATTTCAACATTTTGCTGATACATTCTATCTGCGTTCTGATTACCTTAGTTAAATAATTTGTTGTAAAAGTTTAATTTAAGTTCGTCGTGGTGATAAATGGGATTCGTCGTGGTGATGAATGGAATTCGTCGTGGTGATGAACGGGATTCGTCTGTTGGGAAATACATTACTTGATGAGATTATTTTTGATTTTAAATATCAGAAGTAATGAATACCACTCGTTCGTTTGCTTTAAGCCTTTCCTGATAAGAACTGCGTTTCGAACAAAATAATCACAACTGAACCTCAAGTAATTTTATTTTCCATACCGTTTTTAATGGTCTAAAACCAAAGGATATATATTGACGTTTTTAAAATTTAAATAGTAGTGGGCATGAATTCTTCGTGGTCATGAATGGAGTTCGTCGTGCTGATGAATGGGATTTGTTGTGATGATGAATGCGATTCGTCTTGGTGATGAATGGAATTCGTCGTGCTGATGAATGGGATTCGTTGTGATTATGAGTGCGATTCGTCTTGGTGGTGAATGGAATTCGTCGTGGTGATGAATGGGATTCGTCGTGCTGATGAATGGTGTTCGTCGTGGTGATGAATGGGATTTGTCGTGAGGATGAATGGTATTCATCGTGGTGATGAATGGGATTCGTCGTGGTAAAGAACTCGATTCATCGTAAGAACGAAATGTGATCTTCCTGAGGACGAAAGTTTTTGGAAACAGAGATTCGTCATGGTGACGAACAAATTCATCAAGAGGATTATTTCGTACGTTAGCTGAATTTTGACGAAAAAATAATCGTGATGATGTACAAATTCGTCGTCAGGACGAAGCTTTTGCTATCAGTGTAGGTAGAATCTTGGCCAGATTTGTCTAACTACCTTATTGCAGCCCATTTCTGACCATCTTTCATTGGACTGCCCGGTTGACGCTTGCCCAAGTCAAAGCTTGCATGAAGACAGTGGCGCACCAATATGTGCAAATTCTTCGAGAATTTGTAATGTCGGAATATCACTGTGCCAATTAATGTTTTGAGGTGGGATTTTTGTAAAAAAATATATTTTTATTTTTAAACAACTTTATTTATTAAATCCCTTAATCCTAGTGTTAGTAGATTCTTGTAACAAGCTTAAAGTGCGGAATCCTGAAGATGATTCACTGTTGTTAATACGCGACGCGAACCGTTTATGTTTGAGTGATAACTCCCTATTGTGCTCCAAAGTTGAACTGATTTGTTCCTCCTTATTTCAAGTATTTATAAGTTTTTAAACAAAGGGAATCATACGATATTTTGGTGATACGTGTACCTGTGTTTTTGTGATACGTGTAGCTATGTTTTTAATGTTCTTTTTATGGAAAATCTAATTACTCGTGTTACGTGCGTTTCCGATTAATTATGCGAGCTATTTCTCGTCATGTATCATTGGGCGTAGCCAATAAACAAATCATCATGTATTGGCTTCATGTTGCGTATTGTTGCTAAGTGTATTTGCAATGTATTTGCAATATGAATTATAATGAATTATATGTATGTGGTTTTGTGATATGTGGGTGGTCGGGTGCTGTGTATTAACTCCCCCCCTTTGTTAAGAGATGCGCCCCGCTTCTCTACTTTATTTCTTATAATGCTTTATGTTTTTTATCAATTAATTTTCTTGAACCTGATTAATCTGTCTTCGTAATTCGTATAAAGCATTTTCTCGTTTTTCATCTTCAGCTTTCCTTACAATTTCTCTTTTCTTTCTTATATATTGCATTACATATTTTCTTAATTTATTGGTTACATATATTATTATTAGTAATATAATTATATTCAGAGTTACAATGAATTTGGTATTTCCTCTGTTTAATTCTGATTTAATTGCAATATAATCTATATTTTCAAATTCTTCTGTGTTATTATGTATAGTATCAATTATATCGAATATGGGTATACGGTTATTTTTTACATAGTTTTGAATTATAGTTGAAGGATTTTCTATTGTAATATTATTAATAGTTACATTATTTTCAAAAGTTACAAGGTATGTTCCTTTAATTTCTATATTATCTACTGTATTATTGCCTGATATTATAATTGCTCCGTCTTTTATTATATCTATTCTTGGAGTCTTTTTCTTGATATTTTTACATTTGGCATGATTGTTATTTAGAATATTACTTAAACATGTTTCTTCATTAGATATTTTGCAAAATGTGTTTCTCATTTCTGTTTTACAATCTTTAATATTAGTATATTTATTGTGGTGACATTTAGCAATTTGTTTTTCTATTAGTAGTTCAGTATTATTTTTGCTTATTGCTCTAGCATCATATAACTTACATATTTTGTTTACAATTGGAAACTTGATATACATTATTATACAATCTGTAGTTTGAACCATCTTAAATTTTGATGCATCTAAAATGTCCGTCAATATTATTTTGTCTTGTTCTAACTTCATTATTTCCCTAATCTCTTTTAGATTGAGAATCCCTGTGAAAATTATATCTGCTTTGGCTAAACTAATTGCATGTATGATATTTGTTAAATCCTGTAATATCAATCTGTTCCTTCTTTTTATTACTTTTAGGTTTCCCTTACCGTTTCTCATTATATCTAGCGATTTGCTCATATTACTAATTATCGAGAATATTCTAGAGTTAGTAACAAATTGTTTGTTATTATTGATCATTAATTCTGTAATTTTGTCATTTATCTGTATCATGTCGTCATGGTCTGGGGTACCTGCTATCCACTTCCATAAGGTTCCTAATTCATTTATACCTCTTTTATTTCTTGTATTTATCCTTAGTTCTTCTAATAAAGTCTCAATTAGTTCTATTTCAACTTCTATGGTTGTCCATTGTACATCTACATCATTTTTATGAGGTTGTGGATCTCTCCCGTCTATCTTTATTTCTACTTCGTAATAATTTGTCAATACATTATTCATCATAGCTTTGTTTTCCCTGATTATATTTGAGTAATAAGATAAATTTGTGACATGAAATATTTTTCCATATTTCTCGTATATAGCACATTCTCCATTTTCGATCAGAATGTAATCCTCTCTTGTGTAATCCACTATGTCTGCTCCAATCAGTGGTATTATGAGTGCTATTATCAATAAATTCATCTGTAAAGATTATTTTATATTATCTTTATGAATTATTCTGTTATTGTTATATATTAAGACTGTCTTTCCCAAATCTTTTTTTACTTTCTGTTTCCTATATCTTGGTCGTAACTTATTCCTTTCATTTAGTATCTTCTCATAAATTATCTCTCCTTCTTTGAAAGTTCTAATCTTTCGATTTTTATTCTCTCTATCTAACATTTGCGTTTGTGCCTTTTTTAATTTATCTTTAACCTCGGTATGGTCTACTTTATTAAACAAGATGTCGGCTGGCTGTAATCCTGTTACAGAATGTATGGATTTATTGTACTGTTGTGCTGCTTTATAAATAGCTTCTATACTATCGATAATTTGATATTCTTCCTTGATACATCTCGATATTTCTATCAAAGTGGAATGAACTCTTTCTACTTGTCCATTTGATTTACTATGTCCTGGGCTGCAGTATTTCAATTGTATTCCCATTCTTTGCATTAGAGACTTAAATTGTAATGAGGTAAATCCTCCTTCATTATCTAACATTAAAGTTGTTGCCTCTGGAAATATTTGTAAGATTTCTAGAACTTTTTCATCTAGGTTAGTCCTATCTTCAATCTGTTTAATAGTCAAAAACTTTGAGTATGCATCAATGCATGTCAAAAATATTTTACTTTCCGCATAGAATATATCTAAGTGAAATTGTTCACCTTCTCTTTCTGGAATGGGTGCTTCCCCTATTGGTATGGTTACTGGGTGTCTAACATATTTGTTTTTATTACAAACGTTACAATTTCTTATGAATTCTTTCAATTCTCTTATCATATTTGGCCAGTAAAACTTAACTCTCATTTGTTTATAATTTTCAAAATAATTCCTGTGAGCTCTCGTATGCTCTTTTTCAATTACATTTCGTTTGTCTTCATCATCTGTTACATCTATTGGCATATGTTTTGTATAAACGAATTTCATTCCAGGAAATGTTTCTCTCAACATATCCTTGATTCTATATAACACTTCGGGTGTACAATGTATTGCTGTTACAATATCTGGTCTTAAATATTCCTTTAGGATTGGTATTAAATCCTCGGTTTCGTTGAAATTAATTAAATGTCTTTTCTTATCGAACACGTCTAACTGTTCGTGTATTGTTATATTCCCTGTATGAATTACTAACTGTTGTTTAAACTGATTTAAAGGTTTTCCTGTTTCTGGAATTTGATTGGTATCTATGCTTTCACATGAGTGTTGGGTATCGATTGAGCTTGTCGATCCGTTTTCAGATGTTGTGTCTGATATATGATTCATATATTGTCTAGATAAGGCATCTGCTACTACATTTGTTTTTCCTGGTTTATAGATTATTTTTGGGGCATATTCTTCTAATAATAAGAGCCATCTTTTAATCTTCGCATTTGGGTTTCTAGGTGACATGGAAAATGTCAAAGGTTGATGGTCCGTATGGATTTCCAACTCTTTTGCTCCATATAAATAATTTCTCAATGTCTTCAATGACCATACTATAGCATATAATTCTTTTTCATTTGTAGCGTAGTTTTGCTCTGTTTTGTCCAATGTCTTGGAAATGAATATTATTGGTCTGTTATCTTGTGATAATACAGCTCCCATCGCTTCATTCGATGCGTCTGTGGTTAAAACAAATTTCTTTGTGTAGTCTGGTTGACTAAGTTCTACAGTATCTGCTAACATTCTTTTTAGTTTTTCGAAAGCTTTTTCTGCTTGATAATCTAATTCTACTGGTGTCTTTTTTGACATCTGTTGTGATATTTGACCTCTTCCTGATAAGTGTTTAGTTAAGGGTTTAGCAATTTTCGCATAATCCTTAATAAATTTTCTATAATATCCCGTTATACCTAAGAATCCTCTTAGTTGCCTTAATGTGGTTGGGAATGGATATTCATTTATTGTTTCGATTTTCTTTGGGTCTGTCTTTATTATTCCTTCTGCTATTATGTAGCCTAGAAATTCTACTTCTGTTCTATAGAATTTGCATTTTTCTAGTGAGATTTTCATATTCGAATCCTTTAGTCTTTGGATAATTAATTTTAAATGTCTGGTATGTTCTTCCAGATTTTTTGAAAATATTATTATGTCATCTATGTATACATGGCAGAATTTTCCTATATATTCTCGCAATATATTATCCATAGCTCTTTGAAATATGCTTGGTGCATTTTTTAATCCGAATGGCATTCGTATGTATTCATACTTCCCATTATTAACTGAGAATGCTGTTTTCTCTATGTCTTTTTCTGACATTAAAATTTGATGAAATCCTGATTCTAAATCAACAGTACTAAAATATTTTGATTGACCTAAATTAGATAAAATAATTTCTGTCTCTGGTATTGGATATGTATCGGGTATAGTTATTTCGTTTAATTTCTTAAAATCGATCACCATTCTTTGTTTCGGTGTACCATCCTCGTTTAATCCTTTCTTCGGTACTATCCATATTGGTGAATTGTAGGGGCTTCTACTTTCCCTAATTATTCCTTCTTTCAACATTCTATCTATTTCTTCGTTGACGTAATTTGATGCTGCAAAAGGATAAGGATATTGTCTACTCCATATTGGTCCTTCCTTTTCAGTTCTTATTTCTGCTTTTACATCTGTTCTAAATGGTAAGTTCACATCTATTGTCGAGTGTAACTCCTGTATTTCGTTTCTTATCTGATTTTTTAAGATTTGTATTTCTTCATCGTCATTTTCTTCGGAATTTTGTGTACCTATTCCCTGTACTTCCATATTATTTAACATTTGCAAATTTTCGTAACTTCTAGTCATCTTTGTGTTACTTCTTGTGTTGTATACTTTCTTCTTATGAGTTTTTCTTTTCCTAACCCTCTTAGTGGTTTCCACTTGACTTTGTGTTTTAAATTTCTCTGTTGGTTCTACTCTTATACCAGTATTAATTATCTCTGGTTTATAATATTTTTTTATATTTTCATTAACGACAGTTTCATCGTCTGAACTGATTATTTTCTCAATCCCTTTACTATATATTAGCTTCCTATTGGCAATGTCTATTACTGCGTTCACTTTTTTCAGTAGATTATATCCTATTAATAAATCTGTCTGTAAAAAGTTGTCTTTTCTCCTAATAATGTAATTTCGTGATAATGTTTCAATATTTTTGTCCCATTTATTGTTCGCACCTGAATCTATTAAAACTTTGTATCTTTGACCTGTCTCTAAATCTTTCTTTATTATGTAAGGCAAGTCATCATTTAATCTAAAAAATGATTTTCGACTGTTTTATCAGTTTCTTTAATTTCTTCTTGATCGCCTGTTAGATTATTCACTCGGTGATTCTTTACTTGTGGTTGCAACTGTACTTGGTTTGAACCGTTAAATGGTCTCTTTGCTGCCTGATTATCTCGATTGAAATTATTATTATTATTATTTGATGGGAAATTATTCCTATATACTGGTTGTCTGTAATTTCTTTCATTCTGGTTACCGTTATTATGTCTGTATTGTCCGCTAGAATCTACATCCATTGGTTCTGGTTTAGTGAACTGTTTCTGTGGAAAGTTCCTATTATTATTATTATTATTCTGCGGATTGGTCGGGTATCTCATATTATTATCGTGTTTATTACCATACTTATTTTTGTTATGCGTTTGGGTTTTTATATTTCTTTCATAATTCATGGCTATCTGAGCCCTATGATAATTAGATTCCTGCTCCTGTGCTTTCGCTAAAGCGTTCGGTAAATCTATTGGTTGCATGGATGATACTATATTATTGTAAGGATGATTCAATCCTGATACGAATACTTTTAATGCTGTTTGCCTGTGGAATTCGTTCGAATCATTTGTCATGGAACTTTCGTTTCCATATGTCATTATTGTCTTATTTATCAACAGCGTGAGCTTCTCATTGACTTTATTATAGTATTCCATTATGGACATACTTCCCTGTCTTAACATATTTAATTCGGTTTCTAGGATGTGTCTAGGGCGTTTGTCTGCAAAGGCACAATCCAATCTTGCTATTATAGCCTGAAAATTTAGAGGAGTGTTATGACTGTTAAGGATAGCATCCGCTTCTCCTACACATTTTATCCTTATTTTGTTCAGTGAATAGATGTATGGTCTGCTGAGTTTCTTGTGTAATTTCATTATGTTATGGGCAGCTTGCCTCCATGAAACATAACCTTCCCTATTTCTTAACTCTGGCAATACGTTTGCTAACGACGAGTCTGTTCTATCTTCTATCGTATCATCTACCTCTTCATCTTTGTAATCATAATATTTAGTTTCCCCCGTATATGATTCTAATTTTTTCTGTAAGTTCCTCACTTGGTCTCCTAACTGTCTTGTTTGTTCGGTAATTAATCCTTTAATGTCATTAATCCCTAACGTCACTACCGTCTGGCTAGTGTTTCCCGTAGTACCTGGCATCTTTAGTTGTTCAAAGCTCTTACAGAGATTGTTCATAAACTTTTAAATATTCTTAATTTTATCTTAATTAACTTATTTGATGATCGTCTTTTTGTTGATATTGTGTTGACTTACTTCGTCCTTCTCGGGTAACTGACTTTATGGCTTTATCTTCCTTCCTGTCTTACGGCAATTTGATCTTCCTGTCTTACGGCAATTGATGATTTTTTCTTCTTGTGGTGCTTTTCACTTTCACTTTTTTATTTAATGTTAATGTTTTTGTTTAATGTTTAATGTTTTTGTTGAACGAACGTTCACGTTGGTTTAATTATTTTGTTGTTGCGTTTTGCGCGGGATGTTATTTTCAGTATTTATTTCACTGTATCTTCTTTTGAGATTTTGTCTTTTCGGTTTTACGTAATCACTATTGTATCCCTCTTCGGAATCATATATTTTGTCAAAATGTTCAATTTCTAGTTTCTCTAGAGAATTGATGCTTAGGTCTGAGGTATTTTCACTAGACCTTAAAAAAATTTTTTCCATATATTTAAAAAATATTTTTCTTAAAAATTGTTATTAGAATTGAGTCACTGGATTGTTCAATTAATATTTATAAATTTTTGGAGGGTCCCGTAGGAATCGCAAAAATATTTTAAAGTTCCTTTTTCGCCTTTGTTTAGGGTACTTGGTAAGTTAAATTTTCTTTCCTGCTTTTAAATTTTAAGCGTACTCGATAAATTTTTTTAATTCTTTCCTCCTTTTATGTAGGTACTGGAATTTTTTAAGGGTACTGGAATTTTTTATTTCTTTCCTCCTTTTAATTTAAGGGTACTCGATAAATTTTATTTCTTTCCTCCTTTTATGTAAGGGTACTAGAAATTTTTATTTTCCACTTTCTCCTTTTATTTTTAAGGATACTTGGTAATGTTTTTTTCGTACTTTCCGCCTTTAAGGGTACTGATTAACGAACTTTTGAGTAACAAGGATCAACAGGACACTTTCGGTTACGCGCGTTTAAAACTTAACACTTTTCTTGCTCCACGAGTTGGGCGCCAATTAATGTTTTGAGGTGGGATTTTTGTAAAAAAATATATTTTTATTTTTAAACAACTTTATTTATTAAATCCCTTAATCCTAGTGTTAGTAGATTCTTGTAACAAGCTTAAAGTGCGGAATCCTGAAGATGATTCACTGTTGTTAATACGCGACGCGAACCGTTTATGTTTGAGTGATAACTCCCTATTGTGCTCCAAAGTTGAACTGATTTGTTCCTCCTTATTTCAAGTATTTATAAGTTTTTAAACAAAGGGAATCATACGATATTTTGGTGATACGTGTACCTGTGTTTTTGTGATACGTGTAGCTATGTTTTTAATGTTCTTTTTATGGAAAATCTAATTACTCGTGTTACGTGCGTTTCCGATTAATTATGCGAGCTATTTCTCGTCATGTATCATTGGGCGTAGCCAATAAACAAATCATCATGTATTGGCTTCATGTTGCGTATTGTTGCTAAGTGTATTTGCAATGTATTTGCAATATGAATTATAATGAATTATATGTATGTGGTTTTGTGATATGTGGGTGGTCGGGTGCTGTGTATTAACTTGCCCAGGTGTATGTTAAACTGCTCAGCCATCTCGTTAAGAGATCTGCGGCGGTCGAGGGCTGTTTGTGTATTTAAGGATGATGCCTCCAGAAAATGTATGTCCTCCCGACTGTCCTAGTAAATGATAACGTTAGTTTTGGTCACTATGTTGCTCCCCCTTATTGCCTTTATTTCGGCATGATAGACTCTGCAGGTATTTGGTAGTCTGTGAGTTATATCAGGACGAGTTTTTTGTAGTGTACTCCGAAGCCAATCTTAGCATCAAGCTTTGAACCATCTGTGTAGAAGTGGAGATGGTTTCTGTTTTCTGGTATTCTGCGAACTCATTCCACTCTGGTAGGTATCTAATTGGTAAAATTCCTCTCGAAGGTGAATACCGTTGGTACCATAGGATTGCATTTTAATATCCTCATGTGGCCGTAGTCTCGCCACAATATCAATGAGCAGTTGATGGAGTAGGACTTGTAGAGACTCAGTTACTTTAGTCCCCAATGCTCCCTTTATGCATAGGTAGGCAGTTCTCTAGACCTTTGATAATTGGGTTGTAATGGATAGTTTACTAGTTGCCGTCCACTACACCACAGTGCCGTACAACAGTATTGGGCGAATTACTGCTCTTTATATCCAATGGACGAGTTTAGGACAGAGGCCCCAACACGACCCTAATGCTTTCCTGCAGAAATATAATGCGATGTTGACGCACAAAAATATTTATTTTTGTTGCATCCCTATCCCATGGGCAAAATGACTGTAAACTAGCGTTATCGTTGGAAAAAAAAATGCGTTGTTGTAAACATTTACTCGTACCACTAAGTTGAGGTTCTCGGCCCACTTCCAAGATCGTGAAGGTTCCATTCCACCCACAGAAAATTGTTAATGTAAAACTGCAAATAAAATAATAAGCATTACATATTATACATACAGACGTTTTACGAAATTGCCGATTGTAGAATATTTTTGCAAAAATTTGAAGGCTCTTTGCAGCCCACATTAAATTGTTTATGCAAAAATGCGGTCTGTCTGAGCAACCCACATTACCAAAAATTTTACAATTAAAATAATATGCGTTAGCGGAATTGCCGATAGTAGAATATTTTTGAAATGTTCGACGCAATATTTTGTTAGCCTGCATCTGCAAAAATTTGAATAATTTATCTCTGACTACCATGATATAAAATTGAATATACATATATCTATATATCTATCTTTGTTATAGTGATCAAAAACGGCGAAGGAAAACCCGCCGAACCGTCCGTCGCGCAGTGGGAGGAATTAAAAAAGCAAGTAATTCAGCCGTTTCTTAACAAGACAACCGATTGCGACAAAACTCGACATTTTATAGAAGAGATATGAGAGAAGTTAAGTTTTGAACTACAAAGTTGGCCACTTCGGGGGAACAAAATGTTTAAAAGCGTGTATCTTTTGTCTTTTTGTCTGATTCATAAAAACTTGGGGGCAATTCTACTAACCGAGATCTGCAAAAGACTTCTTTCACCTTAGATCTACATTTTCCCCAACCTTATCGTAGTATTTTGTGAATATCGAGGCAGAATATGTACAGATTTCTTTCACATCAACTTTTCTGAATAGGCAACAAAATTTGCTATATCGATCCGATATACCCGATAAGACAAATGTTATAGCCTTCATAATTATAACTGCAAATATATTTTGAAAAAAGTTGTTTGTTGTAATTTTTTGGGGAAAAGTTTATATATCATTCAGCGAGGTTTAGCTGTGAAACAGAAGTGAGAAATAGTTCTTATTCGTTTGGAAGAAGCTATGCCTCGTAGAGCTGGATTTTTGACCGAATAACCACAGCTAAACCTCGCTGAATGATCGGAGTAGCATCCGTGGAATTGGTATAGCTTTTTGGTGTAGGGTATTTTCAGCAACTTCATAGAAAATACTGAGCACTCCCACATAACGGAAAATTTTGGCCCTATTTTAACAAATCGTAAAAAACACCAAAAATGAGAAGGGCGGGTATGAATTGTTCTACAAAAATGTGAGCCATACAATTTTACTATACGAGTATATGTATATGTCAGAACACACCATAGCCCAAAATGTAACACAAACATAAAAAAAGCAAATTACAGTTAAACCCCTCTGTCCCGGATATATATATTTCTTCGACCACTGGGCCGCATGAATAACATTGCTGCACGAATATTCCAAAAGGGTGTTTTAATCAGGAATATGACTTTTTTGGTGTTTGTGATAAGTTTTTGGCTTTGGTGTAAAATATATAGTAACATTTTATAGCCAACATTTTTGTAGAAGATTTAATCCCCGCCCTCCCCATTGTTAGGGTTGTTTTTACGATTTTTTAAAATAGGGCCAACAATTACCGTTGTGTGGGGGCTTTAATATGTTCCACAAAGTATTGATGATACCTCTTTGAAGGGGCCCACTGATATTCAGAATCTTTTGAGGCCCATAAAAACAATTTCACCAATTTTGCCACTATACTTCCCGTGGGTAGTAGAATCGAGCCTATACTGTCAAGGCCGTGTATTTTTTCACTGTGGCACAGTCTTTATCTTTTTTGGATAGACAACAAAATTTGCTATTTGATGAAAAAATATTGCCATTGGATAGACCCGTTGAGACAAAAGATATGACCATTTAAATTTATACTTTACAACAAATATTCATTGTTAAAACCAGTAAGGAAAGGCAGAAAGTCGGGCGGGGCCGACTATATAATACCCTACACCTCCCTAACAATGCGATAAGGGTCATTGCCATAATAATTTGGAATAATTGGTAAATGGGTAGAAACAATTATCTAATTCTGAAACGATAATCGCTAAATTAAGCAATATTCGTTCCTAAATTGAGAAACATCTTTCTGGAAAATTTTAATGATCGGAAGTAAAATACAACTTCTATAGCGGTTTGATACCAAATCAGGAGGAACAATCAATATAAATCTGAACCGATCTTCCCTGAATACTCATTCATGTAAAAAGGAGGTCTTTCTGTCGAATTTCGTACTGATCGCATATAAAATACAGTCTCTACAGCGCCTACATGTCAAATCGGGGGTAACGTATATATGGGGGCAATATCTAAATCTGAACCGATTTTCTCCGAATTTAGCAGTATTCCTTCATGTAATAAGAAACCTCTTTCTGCCAAATTTTGCACTGATCGGATATAAAATACAGTTTTTACAGCACTTACATGTCAAATCGGGGGTAAAATATATATGGGGGCTATATCTGAATCTGAACCGATTTTCTCCGAATTTAGCAGTATTCCTTCATGTAATAAGAAACCTCTCTTTGCCGAATTTCATACTGATCGGATATAAAATAAAGTTTTTACAGCGCTTACATGTCAAATCGGGGGTAATGTATATATGGGGGCTATATCTAAATCTGAACCGATTTCTTCCAAATTTAATAGTGTTCATCCATATAATAAGAAACCTCTTTCTGCCGAATTTCATACTGATCGGATATAAAATAACATTTTTACAGCGCTTACAAGTCAAATCGGGGGTAACGTATATATGGGGGATATATCTAAATCTGAACCGATTTTCTCCGAATTTAGCAGTATTCCTTCATGTAATAAGAAACCTCTTTCTGCCAAATTTTGCACTGATCGGATATAAAATACAGTTTTTACAGCACTTACATGTCAAATCGGGGGTAAAATATATATGGGGGCTATATCTGAATCTGAACCGATTTCCTCCGAATTTAGCAGTATTCCTTCATGTAATAAGAAACCTCTCTTTGCCGAATTTCATACTGAGCGGATATAAAATAAAGTTTTTACAGCGCTTACATGTCAAATCGAGGGTAACATATATATGGGGGCTATATCTAAATCTGAACCGATTTTAACCAAATTCAGTAGGGATCGTCCTTGGGCCAAATAAAACATATGTGTAAAGTTTCGTCGAGATCGGACCATAATTGCGACCTGTACTTTGATTACAAGAATACATGCACAGACGGACAGACAGACGGACATAGCTGAATCAACTCAGAAAGTGATTCTAAGTCGATCGGTATAATAAACGATGGGTCTATTTCTTCTCCTTTTGGGTGTTACAAACAAATGCACAAAGTTATAATATCATGTACCACAGTGTGGTGTAGGGTATAAATACCAAAATGACAAAAATGCCAAAAATACAAAAAAATATTTTCTGTAAAGTATAAATTCAAATGGCATTATAAATCCAAAGACTATGAATCAGACAAAAAAGAAAAAAACAGACGAAAACAAGAAAAAGACAAAATTTACCCGCGTTTAAACATTTAGTTCCCCCGAGGTGGCAGACTTTGAGCCCCTTGTATACCATAGGGGCTCAATTTCTAAATTTAAATTCTCTAATACCTCTTCTACAAGCATGCCAAGTTGTGTTGCAATCAGTTAAGAAACGGCTGAATTTTTCCCTTTTTTGAATTCCACCATTCCATTTGAGAGGTTTAGCTCAACGATTTATAGCTATTTCCGTGCACACGGCTGTTTTAGGGGAAGACTGGCGGCTGCGCATGCGTATATTTTGTTATTAAAAAGCTCATTCATTGTCCGTTTGTGTTTATTGTTTTATTGGATGACGACGACTGACTACGTCACAAAGAAGACCGACCGCAATAAACCAAACGTCACGATGTCCGACAGGGTGACTGATTGTTCGATAGTTTTGGAGGCGGTTGGTTAGCCGGTATCAGACAAGACAAACGCAGGCACGCACGCGTATCTCAACTGAACCGATCGACATTTATTTATTTGAATGTGAAATGAATTTGAATAAAATAAAACAACTACATTTGATTGAACGAACACAACTCGGAAGCAGTGATGTTTTCTTCAATTCAATTCCTGAAGTGCTTTTTTGGTCATACTTAATCGTAATGGAGGTATACCTCCCTTCCATAGTCAGTCAGACCAATTTTTGTAGTGCTATTCAGAGCTATTGTGTTTCTGTAGTTATTTGTTAAGCTCAAAGTTTTGTTTAGTTTGTCTATTGTATGTTCTCTTATCTTCGCTGATCCAAAGGTGTTAATTAATATATCCATCAATATTGCAAGTAAATATTTGAACAAAAAATCTTCTATGTTCACAGATAGATATGACTTTGAAAATTGTTAGGAGGAAACTATGATTATTTATTAACTAAAAACTATGTACATACGAGAATAACTGGCTGTTGTGATACGGGTATACTTTGCATATTCTATTGTTGTCATTCTTGCTATTAGAATAGTAAATATTTCAAGGTCACTTGTAGGAGAAATATAATTAATCGCGTATAAATGCAATAATAAATTCAAATGTTACATTTTTGGCTTTTATTATTAAACGAGCGCGAAAATTGTAACAACATAAAAATATGTGCACCCTCCGAATAAGAACTTACCCTATGAACGCTTCAACGTTTTGGCACAAAAGTGATTTGTATGCACACTATAGTATACCGAGGCTAAAAATAAAGTTTATTTTTTTAGTGGATTGCTTAAAAAAATAAGCCGTCTTTTGAAGTAATGTTTATTTATTACAATAGGGATGTCAAAAATATTTTTGCCGATTTGAACTGGAAAGAAGTAAAATAGGCGTTGAGTTCGGCAATGCCGAATCTTATATACACTGGGGCAAAACGAAGTTGCAAAATCAACACCGTTTGGGAACAATTCATCCCCGTAACGTGCATGAAATGTCGTTCACCTTTCCTTCATTAATAGTCTTTGAAAGGGGATGATTTTTGGTCGGCTATGTTTTGTGTATTGACGCCGTAAGATGAATGATTTGTTGTTCGGCTTTGTATTGTTTATTGGATTTGTTGGTGTCTGTTCTTTGAAGAAGAAATCACAAGGGAATTTGTGTTTTAAAAAGACGTGACAAAGAAATATCATTTCATTACCTGGATGATTCGGTAGGCAGTCTGGCGAGTGAGAGGTATAATGTGATTGCGAAGCCAGTGGCGACTTACTGTTGCAAAACATTTCAGGGAATAATATAAATGGAATCGCTCTAACACTATTTAAAAGGTAAACGTATGTACATGTAAAATGTTACTAATGAGTGGTTTAACTTGTTTTAAATGTTAGAATGAATTTAAAATAGAAAATGCCCACCATGTGCTTTAAATTATCCCCAGTTGGGGATGTGCACCGCGTTGCATAAGTTCGTCACATACGGGGTTTGTTTATTATCATAAACGAATGTGCACCGAATATGCACGTATGTGTTTTATTTTTCGCTGGATGTACCCTCCACCATGGATCGCATATGAATGGATTTGGTTACAAATAAATAACGGTTCGTTGAAATATGTAGTTTTTGTTGCGTTAGGAAGTCAAATCTAAACCTAATTTTGTATGAGGTCTGTATCAGTACCTGGAACGTCGACCGTTGTTCGTGTGAAGGCTTCTGGTGATAGATACACCCAAAATACCAATTTTCAGACCGATCAGTTAATACAGGGTGGGCCTAAAGAAATCAAGGGGTGTAAAAGTTTAATAACTTTTTCGTTTATTAATTTTTTTTATTTTTTTTTTCAGTTAAATTTCAAGAGTTGGCCAGAAATGAAATCAACTTTATTAAAAATTTGATTATGAGTGATGAAGCTCATTTTCATTTGAATGGCTTTGTTAATAAGCAGAACTGTAGGTTCTGGGGTTCTCAAAATCCAAGAGCCATTCATCAACGCCAATTGCACCCCATCAGGTGTACAGTATGGTGTGGGATCACATCTGAAAATGTCATTGGGCCTTACTTCTTCGAGAATGAAGATGGAAGTGCTGTAACCGTAAATGGAGAGCGGTATCGGTTTATGATAGACAATTTTTTACGTCCTGCTCTTGAAAACAGACCTGGTATGTGGTTTCAGCAGGACGGAGCCACTGCCCATACTGCCCGAGACACAATGGCACTTTTAAGTCAAATTTTTGGAGAGCGAAAAATTTCCAGAAATTCGGAAATTATTTGGCCAGCGCGATCGCCAGATTTGACAGCATCCAACTATTTTCTTTGGGGTTATTTGAAGGAGCGAGTGTATGTGAACAAGCCAGAGACAATCCTTGAACTCGAGGCAAACATTGTTGCAGAAATTCGAAGGCTACAGCCACAAGTTTTGAAATGTGTTATGGAAAATGCTCTAAAAAGAGCCCATCAGTGCGAAGTTGATAACGGTGGTCATTTAAGAGAGATTATTTTTCATACTTAGTGTAAAAAATTTGCCTTTGTATATTATATAATCTGGAAGAAAAAATAAAAAAAAAATAATAAACGAAAAAGTTATTGAACTTTTACGCCCCTTGGTTTCTTTAGGCCCACCCTGTACTTGCAGTCTCTAAGAAGTCCAATCGGACAGATGCTATATATGGGGGTAAAAAATGGACCGATATTGCCCATTTTGAATCCCATGTTACCTGCAGCTATAACATTTTTCTGTACCAAATTTTGGCCATCTAGCTCAATTACTGTAGATTGTAGCGTGATTACAACAGAGGGACGAAGATTGCTAAATTATCATAGAATTTTACGACGATTAAGAATATATCGCTCCCTTACTTTAAGAGTGACATAACTCCAAATTGAAAATTGTCAAGATGCGTAACTTTAAATTTATGGACATTTGCAAAATTCGTATTTCTGTAAGGCAACCTCAAAAATTTTAAACTTTGAGTTGTGTCACTCTTAAAATGAGTGAGCTGATAAATATTTCGCTGGGCCGATTTTTTAAAAGTCTATGTCGGTTTAATAGATTTAATAGATGGATTTTTTCTGTAGAAAAGTCTTTTAAAAAAGTTTATAAATTTTACTTTATACAAATTTTGTATTTAAAACTTTAATAAAAAAAAGCTTCCTTTCCATAACTTTTACAAATATTGAGGCGCTAAAAATCCATATACTGTTTTGCATTTGTGAGAGAGCGTCAAATATTGTGTGAATTTGTAGAAAATCAATTCAATTCAAAAAAAATCTCAAAGAAAAATTTATAACTTTATTTGAAAACATTTTCTACAGAAAAAGGCCCGACCTGTTATGTTCACTTTAAAACGTCGCAGACTTCGTAAAACATGGTTCATTCGTACATGAGCTATTGCAATTTAAAACAAGTAAAAGCGTTAAGTTAAGAAGTATCTATACCAAATTTCAGCCACCTAGCTCAAGTATTATAGATTGTAGCGCGATTACAACAGACGGACGGACGGACAGACGTACATGGCTAAATCGTCTTAGAATTTTGAGACGATTAAGAATATATATACTTTATGGGGTCTCAGATCAATAATTAGAGGTGTTACAAACGAGTGAGAAAATGAATATACCCCCCATCCTATGGTGGAGGGTATAAAAACAAGTAAAAGCGTTAAGTTCGGCCATGCCGAATCTTATATACCCTCCACCATGGATAGCATGTGACCTCACAAAATAACTCAAACCTAAAGAAAATAACACCGAAAAACACAAAAAATATAGTAGATGAGAATAGAAGGAATCACAACATGTTAGATGATATATATGGGAGCTATGTATATCTAAATATGGACCTATATCGCCCATTTCAATCCCAAGTTACCTGTAGGTATAAGAGGTATCTATATTAAATTTCAGCCACCTAGCTCAGGTATTATAGATTGTAGCGTAATACGACGGACGGACGGATGGACGGACAGACGGACGGACGGACATGGCTAATCGTCTTAGAATTTTAAGACGATTAAGAGGAATTTGACTATTTATTGGTGTTTGTAATAAGTTTTGGTCTTTGGTGTGTTCTAAAATAGATAGTAAAATTTACCGTTATGTGGCGAAGCTAGATTGTTAATATGTTCCACAAAAATATTGGCTTTACTATTTTCTACAATGTGTCCTTTTGAGCTATTTGGGTGCCTACACACGTTCAGATTGTATTGATATGTTCACAAAAGTTATGCAGATTTAAGTGGCTACAATTTTGCCGAATATTGTTAGTGGAAAATTAGGAGTCCCTGTAAGTTAGGCTGGAAAAGTGAAAAAAATATTTTTTGTTGTTGTTATTTATGGTTGGTCAGTCAGAATTTATTTTGATTTGAGACCATATGTTTCACTTACTTTCTCTCTATTGCAAAATAGTAATAAAAACAAATACAAAAATTGGTAGAGAATTTAATTGCTTGGTAGAATTGGCTGCAGTTTCGATAGACACCACTCTATCATCTTCAGAATTCAGTAGCAATAGTGTATGTATTAACCTTAAATTAGCTGAAATACTTATGGAAGCAGTAAATTTAATTTAACAAGAACTGCTAACCAAACCCTATTCGCACAGAAAGTAAATGAAACATATCGATACCTCCATTCTAAAACATGCTAAGTCGACTTAGCATGTTTTTAGGGAGATTGCATTTTTAATTTCTAAACATTCCAATTTATATTCAGTCAAAATTTGGTGTTTATCCGTCAACCCAAACAAAAGTTATTCACAAAACAGTACAGGTCATTCGATTTTCATCGTAAAGGAATTCCACACAAATTTAAAAAATTCAGCAAACTTTGATCGCCGCCTGAAAAACTACCATTTTGCAATTAGCATAGTTTAGAATGGAGGTATCGATATGGTCTCAAACCAAAATAAATTCTGAATGAACAACAAAAGCACAGACCAACAATAAATAACAACAACACATACAAACACATGAGGTACGATGACGGGTTTGGTTAGCAGTTCTTGTTAAATTCAATTTACTGCTTCCACAAGAATTTCAGCTGATTTAAGTTAAAGACGTACACTATTGCTACTGAATTCTGAAGATGATAGAGTGTTGTCTATCGAAACTGCAGTCAATTCTACCAAGCAATTAAAACTCTCTAGCAATTTTTTTCTATTACTTTTTTGCAATAGACAGAAAGTAAATGAAACATATGGTCTCAAACCAAATAAATTCTGACTGAAAAATATTCTTTCCCATCACATTTTCAAAAAATAACTGGAGGATTTTTTTTTCATAAAATATAAAAATCCTTTTTTCAACATATTCTTTGCTACATAATTGCCAAATATAGTTAAGAGGTATCACCAAGTCTGAATTCGTTGTTGGACAACAGCTGATGACACCTTTTTCGAGGGGCCCACAGATTGTCAGAATCTTTTGAGGTCCATAAAAAAGTTGGTCATCAATTTTGCCAAACTAAACATCGAACCTATACTGTCAAGTCCGTGTATTTTTCAAAAAGTGTTCATTTGTTGCATAGTGTAATTGGTATGCTTATATAGATTTTTTAAGAGCTTTCGGATTTGATCTAATAAAACTCAGAAAATTTAGAGAAATGTATGCAAACTTTATTTGAACCAATAGAACGGTCTATACAATTCAATGTTTAAAGATGAAAAACAATGTTTATAGATGAAAACACGAAAACAAGTGAGCAGCCAAAAAGAAAGTTGCCAAAAAATCGCCCTTGATAAGTACTTATTTATCGGCACAATTGTAAGTGTAGTTATAAGGAAAAGTACGTTCCTACAATGACATATCCTTATAAATTAGTCGAATTATAAGCAGGTTACAGTTTTAATTTACCTACTGCTCCATAGTATAATGGCTATAAGAATAGCATTGGCCTTGAACCACGAACAAAATCAAACGAAAAATATTTTTTTTGTTTTAAATCATTCTAGACATTTTCGAAATTATTAATAGTCTAGGTGATCATTTCATGACATGTATCCATTCGTATACCTCAATGTTTAACCAAAAAATATATATAAATTTATCATTCTAATTCCATGAAACAATAAATAACAAATTATCAATTATTCTGACAAAGTCTATTGTATTTTAACGCGCATGAGTGCATTTTTTATGTACTTTCTAAATTTATAAGTCGTCATCAGACGTTTTAAGTATCTCTAATGATCTTTTGTTATTGCACGCAAAATACAAATGTGATTACAAATTGAAAAATGCCTATTTTGTAGAAGGCAACAACTACGTTAAAGAGTGTTTTTTTTTTTCAGGTTCAAAACTTTGAAGGGGTTTGATTTTTGCTTTTGCCTCATATGTTTATAAAAGGTTGGTAAAAGGGTAATGGGATAAATGAATTCAAGAACAATTAAAAATAAAACCAAAAAATGATTTTTTTTCAAAATTAAAATCCACATAAAATTTTGAATTTTTTTTTAATAAATGATAGCCAGATCTTATTTTACCAATTACCAACATATTACATATATACTTTTAAGGCAAAAATAAAATGCATAGGTTAACATAGTGCAACACGTAATTTTGGGACTCAATTCTGAGAATTGGACATGAAAGTATTTTTTTGCTCAATGTGGATTTTTGCACTTAATATCTCTTTGGGGTCTGAGCAAAGTTGTAGATAATGAATAGGAGCAAAAATGCGGAACAAATCTTCCCGAAAAAAGTGCATCCAGTGCCTTAAAAATCGAAAAAATGCGCATAAAGTCATAAAATATCGATCAGTAAATTATTGAAAAATTTCTTTTACTTTAAAGTTTATCCCGGCTTTATCGAACATATACTTAAACCAGTAAGGAAAGGCTAAAGTCGGACGGGGCCGACTATATAATACTCTACACCACTCTCGTAATATTGAGTGGTGTAGGGTATTAGTCGATCGGTATACTTTAAGGTGGGTCTAGCAATAGTATTTTCAGGTGTTACAAACATCTGCCATGAAACAAACTTATAATACCCTGTACCACAGTGTGGTGTAGGGTATAAAAACGATTGGATGTAAAATTCAGCTTCTACAGGACTAAAGAGCCAAATCGGATGAAACATATATATGGGAGCTATATCTAGATCTTAATCGATTTTCTTCAAATTCGGTAGTGTTGGTTCATGGATCAAGAAACTCTACCATTCTAAATTTCAAAATGATTGGATGTAAAATACAGCTTCTACAGGACTAAAGAGCAAAATCGGACGAAACATATATATGGGAGCTATAGCTAAATCTTAACCGATTTTCTTCAAATTCGACAATGTTGGTTCATGGATCAAGAAACTCTACCATTCTAAATTTCAAAACGATTGGATGTAAAATACAGCTTCTATAGGACTAAAGGGCCAAATCGGACGAAAGATATATATGGGAGCTATATCTAAATCTGAACCGATTTCAACCCAATAGGGATCTTTACAGCTGCGAAATACTCTAAACTGCAAAATTTCAGAACGACCGGAGGGAAATTGCGACCTGTAGTCGACGAACAACTTTACATGGACAAACGGTCCGTCCGTCCGTCTGTCCATGTAAAGTTGGACGGACAGACATGGTTAAATCGACTCAGCTAGTGATTCTGAGTCGATCGGTATAATTTAAGGTGGGTCTAGCTGTGTTATTTTCAGGTGTTACAAACATCTGCCGTGAAACAAACTTATAAAACCCTGTACCACAGTGTAGTGTAGGGTATTTAAATATGGTCCAAATACTAAAGGCACCCTCCAAGGAAATGTTTAGGACACCATATTACACCAGGAAATTGTATGCACAGCCCTTCGACAAAAATGTTGTTGCATAGAGTGAACCAATATGGCCCATCTTCAAACTTAGCCTGAGATAGAAAAAAACAGTAAGGAAAGAAAGAAAGTCTGGCCGACTATAGGTATATTGCGATACAAATTCCGAATAATTTTTTTCGTTACATATAAATTGCATTATATTTTATTTTCAACCACTCATTTTTAATTTCAAAATATTCCAAGTCATTATTTGTTGTCAAGCGTTCAAACTATTTATTGTTATTTTTCAGCGTAAATGCAAAATTTCATCAAAATCGGAACGCATTTGCGGTCGCCGCAGTAGATCAATATGTGACTTACGATCAAGTGTTTTCACAGAAAATTTAAACAATCATTTACGATAAAATGCAACCCCCACTTTTTTAGTATTTTATTGACCAGTTGAATATTCTGGAAATGCACAAAGATGACACATGAACTGAGGATTAATTTCCAATCAACAATGTTTTTCCGGTAAAATGTCGCATACGATAGATTTGACCTCATGGCTCGATATGTTCCTGCCGATTTGGTATCAAACGATCGGAGATATCCGATCATTATAAAATTTGGCAAGAAAGAAGTTTCTTAATTCTGTTTAATTTGTATAGTCCCATACTGTTTAGATTATGTATAGATCCCATCTATTTGTTCCCTCTGACTATTGATCTATGAAAGAATACTGCGCATTTTAAGCTTATCGTTTCAGATTGAGATTAGAATAAGGCTTTGCTGAAGAGGTTAAGCTAATTTCTTTTTTAACTGAAATGAAACCAATTATGGTTCTCTAGTTATGACAAATTATTTGGTTCAGCCTCTCTCATTTTCTTAGTCTAAAGGGTGGTTTCTTTGAATTCTTGCGATAAACCGTGATGTTGAAAAAATAGAGACGTTGAATCACATATTTTGGTATAACTCGTGAATCATTTATCCGATTTACTTCAGGAAAGTTTTTAAAAATTTAAAAATAAGTAGTGGCAAAAAATCTGATTTTTCAAAAAATTTTAATAATACAAGCAACTCGCGGTATAACGAAAACCCGATATAACGCACGATCAAAATGTTTACATTGAGTACCTTATATTACGAACGACTTCAATTATTTGTACTCGATATAACGAACGATTGGGAAAAAAATATTAAAATTAAAGACAAAACTAAAATAAAAGAATGTAAGAAGAAGGAAAAACACTCTAGAGTCGTTGCGGAACCGTTAGTTTTTATTACTTGCTCATTTTTGACTCATACCTACATACACACCAATAGCGAAATTTGTAATTTTACTTTTAACATAGCCGATAGAGTATCATTAATTAAAATGGACAGAAGAAACAGAATTTCCTTAAGTCAAAAAATTTCAATTTTAGATGAATGTTTAATTTCAGTGATTTCGAAGAACAATTCGATTCCAAAAGCATCAATATGCACATTAAAGAAATGCCAAATTAAATGTTCTCTAATTTATAAGCAAATAACAATGTATCAAAAATAGTCGAATTCTTAAAAAAGATAATTCACAGATGGAAAAGAAACTACGAGTGGTTTCTTGATGTTCCAGTAAATGGAAAAGCACTAAAATTAAAGCCATAGAATTACAAAGGAAGCTACAAGAAGGGGTTTTTTAAATATCTTTATATATAAAATCCTTTGTACGTTTGTTAGTAACGCATGATCTCCGAAACCATAAAAGCGAATGTGCTGAAAATTTAACAATATATTGAGTTTGGGGTCATTTGTGTTTTAGAATTATTTTCACCGCGATAAATTGCGGAGTGGTCAAGTTATTAGCAAAATTCCCATTTCCATACCGATTTGCATGTATGATTCTAACAGGTAGATGGCGCTGTAGTGGACATATGGTCAATATAAATTTTTTGATGATTTTTTCCTGAAACTCGGGATTATGCATTTTTGAATGAAATATCAATGAATAACAAAATTATACATGCCAAATAGGACGGGCAGGACAACGTCTGCTGGGGTCAGCTAGTTATATATAAAATGGAACACAACTTCACAAATCTATGCCATTTTGTATGTTAAAGCTAAACAATTTGTATAATCGTAAAATTAATTAAATGTTATGTTTAAAATCCAACGAAACACATCTAAAAAAAACTTCGCGATATAACGAATTATTCGGTATAACGAATTGGTCTGACAATATATCGTTCTTTATACCGGGATTTGCCTGAATCTAAAAATGAACAATTGTTATATTTTACGACTTTATCATAAAGCCTGATCGGCCATGAATTAAATTTACCCCTTCCGAAAAAAAATCGATGCATAATTTAAAAGGTTGAAGCTAATTTATTTAGGTTTTAACTTCAACATTTTCTTATTGATGTAAAATATTTTAGCGTTTTTTGATGTCTAGAATCAGAATCTATGCATTAAAACGAAAACCCAAGAAAAATTTTGTTTTTGTCGACCGGTGCTATTGACTGAGTAAAAGGTTTCCACCTTTCTGGCCCCCATACAAAGCACTTCCATATTACATTACTATCAACGTGAGGGTATATTTTCTAACTTGTTATACACTTACTTTAGTGTAACGAGGGCGGTCCCATAGGAAGCCGGAAAATTTTTCTGTATTTCTCAACACAATCTCGTTTTGTAGCTCAATACACTTTTTGGAGCGATTTTCAATAGCTTCGATACCGTGTTTACAGTAAGAACTGTTTAGATCCTTGTGGGCATTTTAATTTTTGAAAAAATTAAAAAAAAATAGTTTTTGTGTTTTACGAAATTTGTAATTGCTGCCGAACGGCTGAAACGATTTTAATTTAATTATTTATCTTTGTATTTCGTTCATAACTTTTACAAATATTAAGTCTCACAATCTCTTACTGTTCTGGATTTGTGAGAGTGCGACGAATATTCTGTGAAAATTTGAAGAAAATCGAGAGGAGAGCAATTTTTTCTACAAAAGGACATAAAATGTCGCTTTATGTCCTTTTTAAAACAAAGTAAACTTTGCAAAAATCGGTTCAGCCGTTCGAGAGCAATTACAAATTTCGTAAAACACAAAAACTATATTTTTTTTAATTTTTTTTTTAAATTAAAATGCCGACATTTTTTCAAAAAAAAAATTAGCAAGCAAAAAACAAAAATGTATTGGTATGAGCGTTTTAGTATGTTGACTTAGTTCGGCAAAATACGGGTTTGGTTAGCAGTTCTTGTTAAATTCAATTTACTGCTTCCACAAGTATTTCAGCTGATTTAAGTTAAAGACATACACTATTGCTACTGAATTCTGAATATGATAGAGTGGTGTCTATCGAAACTGCAGTCAATTCTACCAAGCAATTAAAACTCTCTACCAATTTTTGTATTTGTTTCTATTACTTTCTTGGAATAGACAGAAAGTAAATGGATGTTCCATTTACATGGATGGTCTCAAACCAAAAAATAAATTCTGACTGAATAAAAAAATTAAAAAAAATGATAGCGAAATTTTATTTCACCTATTTGTAACTGCTTAAAAATATGTTAGTCAAAAATAAACTACATAGGTCGATATTAAATATTCTGACGCATTTGTAAACGAAGGAGCAGACTCCCTCAAAGTAGAATCTAGCAGTTCGGTTTTAATATAAGTTGGACTGAGACCTTTCAAATGAATGTATTTTATTACATATCGGTGATCCATTTTTCCTGACATAATTTACTTTTAAAAAAACGAAACAAAGTGACGCCTTGAAACTTATGTTTTAGAAGGTTGCGCATTTCAAGGTTTCCACGCATTTTCAAACTACTACCGCCATCTATATGTCGGTTTGGTTAAGTTTGGAGTCGCCCTCTCATTAGTTGCTACGACCCAAACCTGTTATACATCGAAGGAGTGACCTAATACCCCAAGTACGTTTGGTGGAAATTCAATTTGGATCATTTTAAGTCATTTGAGCAATGTCCGTCCATGTGGCTGCTGATGCGCATGATAACTCTCGAGGGATGTAGCCGACTGACTTCAAATTTGGTATGTTGTAATACTTGTTTCTATCTCAGTCTAATTTCGAAGATGGGCCATATTGGTCCAATCCTTCTACACGCAAAGAAGAAATTCGTTACTCCCAAACGAAAAATTTGATAAACGGTCTATGTTTGTCGCAAATTATTTATGTTTATCACAAAACACAAAGAAACGTTCATAGCAAACGGTTAGTGTACTTATCATAAATGAATTATATTTATTACAAACCCTGTGAAACGTTTGTTGCAAACGGTTATTGCGTTTGTCACATGCAATTTCTGTTTATCCCAAACCTTATGAAACGTTTGAGGCAAACGGTTATAGTGTTTGTCACAAACAATACCTGTTTATCAATAATTAAGAAAACGTTTGTCGCAAAACAATTATTTGTTTGTATTACGAAATGTTTTAAATATTTTATAATTAAAAATGTCACCGGGAGCTCCACAACAAACACATCTCCTATTAATTAGCTGATATCTTCTAATTGAGTTGTAGACAAACTATAAATAAGAAAACATGTATGTTAGAACATATTTAAAATTAAAGAGACCGTTGTATCGACCAAAGAGAGATGGATGTTATCCTACCATATATCAAAGTTTTTAGACAAAAGTGATCTTCATAGGTCAATATTAAAAAAGTTTCCACTTCCGAGAATAGAAGACCAAACTGCATCAGAAAATAACATCATCTGGTAAAAAATCGTGTGGCATAGTGTTATTAAAAAACAAATTTACCTCTTTAGTGTTGTACATTTCAGTTGTTCCAAAGGGTTATAATTAGAAGTATTCAGTTTTGTGCCTGATTGAGAGAGCGATGGGTTTAATGGCGGTTTCAGAAATCGACTGAAATTATGTTTAAGTTCTTCTTCACATATGTTACAGTGTGGAAGATTTCATTCCAACAATAGCACTACTGCCTTTTTGTGTTGCTCCGACGTTGTAGCGCTGACTGATGCAATAACAGCAACCACTAATATAAAAAAACCAAAGCAACGACTTGCGACGATTTTTTAATCTATTTTTTAATTTACCAAAAACAATAGATTTCAACACAAAATGTGATAAATCTTGAGGGTTCTATGTAGCCGCTCTACCATTCGATTAGAGCAAGGATGGTAAGCAGCAGTTCGTACTCCATCACAACCAAGTAATTTAGTTAGTTCTTTGAAAAATTACATTCGAGTTGACGACCCGGATCGGTTGTAATCTTTTCTGGTACTCCAAATCTAGCAAACAAAACGGAGCAAAAAGTTTTTGCTACTGTTTCAGCTTGTATGTCGGACATTGGAAACGTCTCTGGCCTTCTTGTAAAACTATCTACAGGTGTTAGAAGATACGAAATATATGCGGAAAAGAACTATTGTCGCTGATACTCTATCACGAATCGTAACAATTTTGTGTCCATCAGTCATTGATTACGAGAAACAAGTAACAAGTCAAGATACTGATATGGAATTACAATCTCCTCTCAGAAATGAACAACAGACATCCTTAAATTTGAAACACTTTGAAATATTTCCGAATAAAAAATCTGCATATTCCGACGTCTCTACCGAAAATGTTAGACCGTTCATTCCTGAAGATTTTCGCCGTTCAGTTTCTGACTGTATTAATAATCTGTCACATAACGGAGTAAAGTTTGTGTGGCCTAACATGAGGTATGAAATGAAAATCTGGGTCCAGCAGTGCTTACATTGTAAACGCTCAAAAGTCCACCGACATACTCACAGCGAAGTTGGATCCTTTCCTCAAATAACTCGTCGCTTTGCTCACATCATTCAAGAATACGAACTACTCCTTATCATCCTTGCTCTAGTGGAATGGTAGAGCGGCTACATAGAACCCTCAAGGCTGCAATTATGTGTCATAATACTGAAATATGGATGGACGTGTTGCCACAATTCTACTTGGCTTTCGGTGTAGCTTAAGGTGATTTCGTGCACAAATTAAAAACTGATATGCAACTTCTTAAGCCGAGGAAGGTCAAAATCAAATCACGAAATATAATTTTCATCCATAAAGATCTTTTCACTGCAATTACGTTTTTGTTCGACGGGATTGCATTCGAAAGTCTCTTCAACCGCCATACGATGGCCCATTAAGAGTGTTAAGTCGAACTTGCAAGCTTGTTACAATCGACATAAAAGGAGACTTAGAAAATATTTCGAACTGGGTGGGAATAATGTATCCCCACACATCTATTGCTTTTGTTATTTACTAGCTTGTTATTTTCCCACACGACTTCACTTCATTTACCATTTACGTATAAAATGAAATTGGGGTCCGCAGTATATTGCTAAAACTACTTAATTACATCGCTGTGTCAGAATTTCAATTTAGTTACTTGCGAAATATTCAAAATTTTTTGAAAGAATTAATTTTGACTTCACTGAAAAAACATTTTTAATATCACCACACACGCGCACAAATATCGAGCACCACCACCGCGAGCACAAAAAAAATGCCCAACAGCATACGACCCAGTTCGGAGGGTAAGATGCAGACCACCGTCTGCAGAACTGTTAATAAAACAACACGCTCAAACAATGTTTCACATATTATTCCAACACATACAAAATGTATAAGACCGCACTCTCACAAAATGAGAAAAAATAACGCTCTTTGTTCTCCCAACTGTCTTTAAAATGTTCAAACATGTTTCAATACTAATCGTACAATGTGTTTCCTTAAACGTTTCTCGTTTATCGTAAACGTAAATTATGAAAGAATGTTCGAGTACAGCAAGATAAACTACGTTTATAATAAACGTTTTCATTCACTGGAAATATTTTAACTTTTACGGGAAAAGTAGAGCGTTTGAGACAAATAACTTTGTTTGCAATAAACGAACTCCAAACGTTTTTTTCTTTGCGTGTACTTTAAAGATACTAAATGCAATTTAATTTTATAATAATTTAATTAAAAGAAAAAAAATAAATTAATCGACGAATTTTTTTGGGTCTGAAAGTGAGGGGATCCTTAAGTCGGTTTACCCGACTGAGCTTTCATACTTTTTTTTATCTATCTTATAACTTGATGTAAATTTCGAATAAATTGAAAGCATTCAACAATTTTTCATCGACCAGCTGACTCCGCCCTCGTAATCGATCAAACCTGTAATGTTAACACACAAAACCCAACTCTTCCAGCACCCACCTCGTCACACATAAAAGGTTCTATTTATGCATCGTCTACGATACACAATGGGCCTCAGAGCAGTAATGTGATCACTATTGCAGGTCAACAATAATCGTGAGCAGTCTATCCATCCATCCATCTATCTGTCCGTCCGCCGATGATGAGGTTTATTATTTTTTGTTTTGTCTGACCGGTTGTTTGGTTAATGGTTCGGATTGCTCATTTATTTATTGTTGTTGTTGTTAACTTCATTTGTTGTGGGCAAAAAGTACCGACTTGGCTCAGTCGCTCTTAACTGCTGGAAAAGTCTATATAAATAAAGAAGCCAAACGATGTAAAGCTTTAGTTAACTTTGAGCGATCGTTGAGTATAAAGTTGTTTCCCAGCCGCACAACGGACGTGTTTTTTTAGACAAACGAGATTTTTCGGTATTCGGCAGATATATTGAAGAAGTGATCAACTAACTAACACGCGAAGTACTCTTTTTCTGTGGTAAATGCAGTTTCAAAATTGTTAATTGAACATTTGAAGTGTTTGCTTGTGCTTAAGTTATGCAATATCTTAAGGCTCATTCGTGCGGGTCATTGTTCTCATTTTTTACTAAAGAAAAAGAGGCCATTGGGTTTGAAGTGTATTTTGTGATTTTCTTGTTATTTGCGCATGCGTGTCTTAAGACTTGCTTACTTACACCCGAGGCAATTCATAAATGTTAAGTGGATCATTTTAGCCACGGGCTAACAAGGTCAATTCGAATATCTTGTTTGGACGTTATAACCCGATGTAATGGATAAAAATTTAAAATAAATAAAAGCCGGAGATATGATTAATTACAAACGAACTTGAATTAAGATGTCAATCTTTCTAATTAATACCTCAAACAATTTTGCATGTTTAATCTTATTAGAGATAACGATTATCTTTATTTGCTTGACCGCTTTTCAGTTTAAATTGCAATTTTGCGGTGTAATTTTATGCACTTTAAATTATCTGTGGTTACTAAAAGCAATTTTGGATTCCTAATATTAATGCCAACAACAATAATAATAAGTGTGTGAAAAGCCATTGACATTTCTATCAAAATTTAAGACACATGCAAAGTTTCTTATTTCATTGACCCCAAATGCGAAGAAATTAATTCAGCAATGAATAAAACATACAACAGAATGGTCCAATTTTAATATTTTCTAAATTATAATATTGAATAAAAGAAGGCCATTGGTTAATGGTGAACCCAATTTTGAGGAATGTGCTTTTTCTAACCAAACTGTTAGACGAGAAATTTTAAAAATTTAATTTTGTGATAAAAAATCTGCGAAATCTATGAGATTCGGATCAGCATTTTTTTGTTGTGCGTTTGAAACTTAAAAAAATAATAAAATATACAAAAGAATTATCAACCAGTACTAGTATAACTACATTATTATATCCTCACTTTAGCTCTTTCACTAAAGTGAGGATATAATAATGTAGTGAAGTGTGTAAATGATATTTGCTACAAAAGAATGTAACACATCGAAGTAGTGACCTAAGATCCTATATATCTATACCTTCATTCCAAAATATGTCGACTTAGCATGTTTTTAGGGACTATGCAATTTAAAATTCTGAATATTATTCAGTCAGAATTTATTTTGGTTCGAGACCATATGCTTAAGTTACATTCAGCCCATCGCCAAAAATGTAATAGAAACAAACACAAAAATTGGTGCGAGTTACAAAAAATTGCAGGGTAGTATTAACTGCAGATTGGAAAAACACCATTCCATCATCGTCAGAATTCAATAACAATAATGTATGTTTTTAACTTTAATCAGCCAAAGACACTTATGGAAGTAGTAACTTATAGTTAATAAGAACTACCAACCGAAACCATATTTCACCGAATTGAGTAGACACACTGAAACTCGCAACCAGTAAATTTTTTTAAGGTTCGCTTCGAGAGACACTAAAGATAAATATTCTAAACTATTTTCAGTAAAAATTTTGTGTTTTTCCGTCTACCCCAAAAAAAGTTATGTACAAAATAGAAGAGGTCACTTGATTTATGTTATAAAGGAATTTTACACAAATTTAAAAATTTCATAGAACATCGACCACCTCTCCTAAAAAACAAACTTTTTATACTCGACTCCACACTGTGGTGCGTGGTCTAAGATATAGACCCATTGCTTATTACACCGATCGGTCTAGAATCTCTTTCCGAGTTGATTTAGCCAAGTTTGTCTGTTCGTTCGTTCATGTATTCTTGTGAACAAAGTGCAAGTCGCAAATATGAAGCGATCTTTACGAAAATTGGAGCAGATGTATTTCTGGGGCTAGAGATGATCCCTATATGGGGCCTATCGGTCCTTGTTTTGATATAGCCCCCATATAACGGTCCCCACCGATCTTACTTCTTGACGCTCTAGAGGACACATTTTTCAATTTATCCGGCAAATTTATGCATTTATATTGCTCATAACCCTAGTAAAAATGGGGAACACCGCTCCATGTTTTGATATAGCCCACACATTAAGCTCCCCACTGATATCACTTCTTGACGCACATTACTCTATTGATCTGACTGAAATTTAAGCACTTATATTTCACTTTAACGTCACTAGCACAAATGTGGAATATCGGTCCATGTTTTTATATAGCCCCCATATAAAGGTTCCTTCTGATTAGACTTCTTGAACCTCTAGGGGACGAATTTTTTGACTGACTATCTCTTATCCCTGACTTAACCGTCCCTAGTAAAAAACTCGATTTTCCATCCAAGTGAGAAGGTAACGGACGAATTTGACTTATTAGCGGCGTAAAACGTACGTTTTGTAACAGATGTACATGGAGGTTAGAATATACTCCATTTAACCTGCAACAATTCATAGTTATAATGGTTTGAAATATTCCCTAATATTTCACCGTGTATTGGTTGGAAAAAGAATGATGGAGGGTATTTATTATACAGTCGGCCACGACCGACATAAGTCTCTCATTACTGGTTCGACTTAGCATAATTACATACATGTATATTTGCGGAAATCGGTTTCAGGATATTTTATATCATTTGAACTATGTCCGTCCGTCTGTGTGTCTAGTTGCAGCACACGATAACTCACTTAAGGTGTTGCAGATTTTAGATCTGTTAATATTTTCTCTCATATCATTGTATGTCCAAAGATGGACTATATTGTTCCACTCTTTCTGGTACTTCCCACCCCTTAAAGGATTAAAATTTCACGTAAAATACTGAATCCCATATAACTTTTATACTTCTAATTCGAATCTTCGGTAATTTCTTACATAGTAAAATTCATCGCTATCAACTCGATAATAAAGGGCAAAATTACCACGCCCCTGCAATGGCGCGATTTTGAACCAAAAAATAATAATGCATGACTTAAATACGTTCTAGCAAACCTAAACACTTCCTATTTTGTACGGTGCTTGCTTTAATAGTACCTGCAGCTCAGTTAATAATGGGGGTAATTTCCAGGCCCCGTTTAATCCTTCCCACACATAGAGGCCATATTATCCCCTATCATCATTTGAAGTACCCACAGTTTAGCTCAAAATAAATTCTTTAGCAATCATATAAATGTTTATATAGATACATACATATAAGTATATACCACGAGAGAAACTTTACTTTAATGATAGCTACCAGAGAGTAATGGGTTGACAGAATAACAGAAAATATAAATAGCCTACACATCTATACAAATGGTTCGAAACTGAGAACCACTGGCTTTGGATAACTCTGTAAAGACCCAGCCAGAAAAATACCATCCTCAAAGCGTCGTTAAAGCACTGTGCACCGTCATCACACGGTGGGATAAAGCGTTGTAAAAGCGTCAAAATGATAACACCGATATACGGTGTGACGACGGTATTTTACAACACTTTTGAAACGCTGTAAAAACAAAATTCATGACGCTTTTAGAAATTTAGGTATTCATTATTAAATCCTGCAATCTTTTAAAGAAAAGACAATTTCCACCTTAACATAAAGAATAGTTCCTTATAGGAACTTCTAAATTTTGATAACAAAATCGTAGTTTTTGACGAAATGCCGTATACTTCACATGTTTATTTAAAAAAAACCGTTTTCGTTTTTTCGGAATTTGCAGGAAAAGATGTTCCACATAAATTTCAAAGAAAATCGTTTAATTTATTTTACTTAAATAATCTGAGACGTTATTTTAAAAATTTTATTACGTTAGATTTTTTACACTAAAAACCTAGCCGTTTCGACTTAGCATATTCTCGAAGAACTGTAAATCCATCATGAAACAGCGCTTTAAAGACATTTTAAGCAAGCGTTGTGAAAGCGTCCCAAAACAGTGCTTTCACAACGCCTTTTTCGTGGTAACGTCATACATTTCTGGCTGGGGAACTGATGGCTATTTCGTTTCTGGAAAAAAATGTTGCTCCGTTGTTGCAGAGTATATCAGAGATAGTTGCAGATTATATCAGGTCTAGATAATGACAATAAGGAAATACGCCAAGGGGCTGAATCCCAATATAGTGACCAACACTGTTGTCGTTATTTTCTCGAAAAGCTATAAAATCTTTACAGGCCACTTCGCTTAGTTCACAAAAAAGTATCGCAGATCTATTGACGAGATGGCGGAGCTAATTAACACATGAGTCAGAATTTATAATGTCGACCTAAAAAGTTCATATTTGCTTTTATACAAAGTTGCTAAATGGTAATATATGTAACATCTTGCTATCATTAATTTTTTGAAAAAAAAATCCAAAAATTTGAGATTATACCAGTATATATATGTATATACCTCTAACTCTTGAACGGCAGAAACGATTTTTACTAAGTCTACGTCGTTTTAAAGAGAACGCAACGGTCCTTTTTCTTTTGTAAATGGAAGTTAAAAAATAGCTACTTCCTCAAATTCACAAGAATATGTTTTGAAAAAGCAGAAGAAAAAACATCTCACATTAGAGAGGATAAAACTATCGGTTCTGACGGGACACTGCCTGATCGACGAACACGTCAGCAGGCAGTGACGGATAGAACAATGATGGAAAGAATAAGTAAGAAAGTTCAGTAGGGCAAACCTACTTACGAATCCCCTTACCTTCAGTCCCAACAAATATTGGTAAATTTATTTATTTTTTGTTTTTATTAAATTATTATCAATTTAAATTGCATTAAAATAATCTATTTGTGTGGGAGGTACCAATAGGGGCGTGCCAGTGACACCCACTTTTCACTGGACTATAGGTACTATAAAAACATTACACTGATCAAAATTTCAAGTATTTATGTGCACTGGTATTATATATATAAGCAATTAAATGTTTATACAAAAGTGGCCTTTTTGTGGAAGTTACCAAAAATGGTGGCGAAACTTTCCCCATTTTTCTCAAGGTGATCGCAATGGATAAACAGTTACTATGTGAGGAATTACAAATGATTCGGATAAGTAGTATATAAGTTATTAGAGAATCAATATTTAACTACATTTCAACCCTTTGTGAAGGGGGTACTAAAAAGGGGCGAACCAATGTGGCCAATCTTCGAACTGAGCCTGAGATAGAAAAAACCAGTAAGGAAAGGCAGAAAGTCGGGCGGGCCCGACTATATAATACCCTACACCTCCCTAACAATGCGATAAGGGTCATTGCCATAATAATTTGGAATAATTGGTAAATGGGTAGAAACATATTATCTAATTCTGAAACGATAATCGCTAAATTTAGCAATATTCGTTCCTAAATTGAGAAACATCTTTCTGGAAAATTTTAATGATCGGAAGTAAAATACAACTTCTATAGCGGTTTGATACCAAATCAGGAGGAACAATCAATATAAATCTGAACCGATCTTCCCTGAATAATCATTCATGTAAAAAGACCTCCATCTGTCGAATTTCGTACTGATCGCATATAAAATACAGTCTCTACAGCGCCTACATGTCAAATCGGGGGTAACGTATATATGGGGGCTATATCTAAATCTGAACCGATCTCTTCCAAATTTAACAGTGTTCATTCATATAATAAGAAACCTCTTTCTGCCGAATTTCATACTGATCGGATATAAAATAACATTTTTACAGCGCTTACAAGTCAAATCGGGGGTAACGTATATATGGGGGCTATATCTAAATCTAAACCGATTTTCTCCGAATTTAGCAGTATTCCTTCATGTAATAAGAAACCTCTTTCTGCCAAAGTTTGCACTGATCGGATATAAAATACAGTTTTTACAGCGCTTACATGTCAAATCGAGGGTAACATATATATGGGGGCTATATCTGAATCTGAACCGATTTTCTCCGAATTTAGCAGTATTCCTTCATGTAATAAGAAACCTTTTCCTGCCGAATTTCATACTGATCGGATATAAAATAAAGTTCTTACAGCGCTTACATGTCAAATCGGGGCTAACATATATATGGGGGCTATACCTAAATCTGAACCGATTTTAACCAAATTCAATAGGGATCGTCCTTGGGCCAAAAAAAAGATATGTGTAAAGTTTCGTCGAGATCGGACCATAATTGCGACCTGTACTTTGATTACAAGAATACATGCACAGACGGACAGACAGACAGACGGAAATAGCTAAATCGACTCAGAAAGTGATTCTAAGTCGATCGGTATAATAAACGATGGATCTATTTCTTCTCCTTTTGGGTGTTACAAACAAATGCACAAAGTTATAATACCCTGTACCACAGTGTGGTGTAGGGTATAAATATTATCACGTGCCAAATTTGAAGTCATTCCTTTACTCTATTCGAAATTATCGTGCGGTCCAGCAAGACAGACGGACGGACTTTGTTCGAATGACTTAAAATGTCCTAAAACGAATTTCAGCCGAACATACTTATGGTCTTAGGTCACTCCTTTGATGTGTTAAACTTTTGACTCATAGCATATATATACCAGGGCTGCGGAGTCGAGCCAAAACTACTCGACTCCGTCTCCGACTCCCGGATTGGAATTTTAAAATGGTTCGACTCCGAATCTAGCTCCGGCAGTTAAATAACAAAAAATTCGGAGCTTATATTTCTACGATAAAATGTAGCTTTGTTAAAAAACAGAAGGTATTAAGAACCATTAAATAAATCAAATTTTATTATTTATTTATCGAAGCTTGAATTGCAACTAATATGGCAATCATGATAGAATTTTCTGCAATTACTGCCTCTGTTTTAATACCCGTATACTGCAATTTTTGGAAATTATGTTCGCTTCAGGCATCCAGTTTGTACGTTAGTTATTGTATTCTACACCACACTTTGGTAAAGAGGGTTATAACTTTGTTTTTTTTAGCAGATTTGTAAAAAATACTACAGATAGACACACCTTAAAATATACTGTTCGACTCAGAATCACTAGCAGTCTGTCGGTCCATCTTAAGTTGTTCGTTGAGTACAGGTAAAAATATCACTCCGATCCTGCTGAAATTTGGCAATAAGAATTCTTTTACAACAGGGAGGAAACCTATTATAATTGATCAAAATCGGTTCAGAACGATATTGCCCTCAGATATAAATGTTTCTTTAGATTTGGCCTTGTAGCGCTATGGGAGCTGTATTCCAAATTTAATCATTTTGAAATTTAGTAGGGTAGAGTTTATTTTTGCAAGAACGCATATTGTTAAATTTGAACAAATTCAGTTTAGATTTAGTTTTATAATTATTATTTATATTTGCTATATCTGAGCATATTCTGCTCTAACAAGGAGGTGTACGATATCATATAGTTGGCTTCGCCAGTCATTGGCCTTTTCTCCCTGAGGAATAACGTATAGTCTCGCAAAATTCTTAATTTGTTAGCAGCATATTCAGCTTGCTAAATTTATCACATAAAACTCTCTTTACATAAAACGTCAATAATTTGGTTGACTTTATAGATATTTTGGACATACAAAAATATTTGATTAAAAGCTTCAAATGTTTTATCCTTATTTTGTACCAGAATTGATTTCCAAAAAATTGTTGAGTGCAAAAATTACATCGCATTAATGGTACATTTTGCACAATCCATCTCGGAGTCGACCATAATTTTTCGACTCCGACTGCGGGCAAATATCCCCGACTTCAAGACTCCGACTCCACAGCTCTGATATATATACTCTCTGCCCTTTAAGGGGATAAAATAACATATTTTGCTGGTACGAAAACCTTAAATTCCAGCATATAAATACTTAAAAATATGAATTGCATTTTTTTGTTTTTATAGTACCTATGGTATCATGAAAAGTGGGCGTTATTGGTTCGGACCTTTTAGTACCTCACACACAAAAAGATCAATTAAACCAGTAAGGAAAGACAGAAAGTCGGGCGGGGCCAACTATATAATACCCTACACCTACCTACCAATAAGATAATGGGCATTGCGATAAGAATTTGGCAGTGTTCATACATGTAATAAGCAAACTCTCTGCGGAATTTCGTACTCTCTGCCGAATTTCATAAAGATCGGATGTAAAATGTGGTTTCTACAGCGCTTACATGTCAAATCGGTTGAAACATATATATGGGGACTATATCCAAATCTGAACCGATTTTGACCAATTTCAATAGGGATCGTCCTTGGTCCAAAAAAGAGCACTATGCTAAATTTCATCACAATCGGACCATAAATACGACCTGCACTTTGATTACAAGAATACATGGACAGACGGACAGACAGACGGACAGACGGACAGACAGACGGACAGACAGACAGACGGACAGACGGACAGACAGACAGACAGACAGACAGACGGACAGACAGACAGACGGACAGAGAGACAGACGGACATGGCTAAATCGACTCAGAAAGTGATTCTGTGTCGATCGGTATAATAAACAATGGGTCTATCTCTTCTTCTTTTAGGTGTTACAAAAAAATGCACAAAGTCATAATACCCTGTACCACAGTGTGGTGTAGGGTATAAAAAAGACACTTGATTTTTTTTGTATTTACCGAAATTTTACAAAATGGGTCATAACATATACAACATATATTTATCCATAATTTTTTATCAAACTGTTTTCGTCGTTAGGATTTTTTTTTAAAATGGGATAAAATAATTGTTTGTGATTTTTTTTTGTGTTTTTTTTTCGAGCCAGCAATAACATTTTTTTTTAAATCAAGATTTTCGGTTTAGTTAACGGCTGTTACTAATCCACTGTTTCCACGTAAAAGGCATATAAATTTTATCCAAATACTAAAAGTATATTTCATGATAAATGGAATTTAAAAATGAATTTAAAAAAAATACCATACAAATTTTAAAAACATGTCAGCTTTGATTTTCTTCAATAAATTACACACTCCTTGCCTAAAATCGCGGTTTGCAGACTTCAAAAGTCTTTACAGGAATAAAAGTATCGGATTTTTTTCTGGAGTCAACCGATTCTAAACTACTGTGCGAGGTCTCAGTGCGGTATATATTCATTTGTTCTAAAAATTCATGCAAAAAAACGTACAATAAACACATTTTTTTTTGAAGATTATAACAATTGAATTATAAATAGTATTTATTTTCATTTTTTAATTTCAGAATTAATTCAACAACTCTCAAAATAATCCTAAACATGAAGAGTTTCACTCGCATAACCGTGCTCTTGGCCCTTGTAGCTGTCTCCATGGCTACCACAGTGAAAAATTGTCCTAAAAGTGAGTACAGAAACCGGTCACCTCACTTTCGAACAAAATCGAATATTTAACTAACCTCTTCTGAATTTCTCCTTTTGCAGCCAAAGCCCGACATTTGGAAGAGGGCGATGTGACCATTTCCAGCTGTCCGAAAAGTAAATGTAATCTTAAACGTAACACCGAGGCTTCCATTGAAATGAAAATTATACCAAACCGCGATTTCACCGAATTGAATTCCGACATTCAGGGTATTCTGTTGGATGTGCCCCTACCCTTCCCCGGCTATTATGGCACCAGTGCTTGTCCACACATCTACGATGCCGAGGGTAAAAATCAAGTCGGCTGTCCCTTGAAGGCTAACGAAACTTATATCTATAAGAATAGTTTCAAAATTTTACAAATCTACCCCACTGTGAGCTTGACAATACACTGGGGTTTGGGAGATAAGGAGGGCGATGCTGTCTGCTTCCAGATACCAGCGAAAATTAAAGCTTAGGTTCAGCAATTCTGTGTGATTATTTTAGTTTTAAGTATTTTCTATTTAGTTTAGGATTTAATGCTTCTTTATTAGAATTACTTTAAAAATATTTGTTAATAATTCTTTTTTTTATTAAATAAAAATTAATATTGCTGTGCGAAATCGTGTGCTAAAGATAAAACTAAATAATTATTATAATTAGCGAAGAAAATTGGATGTAACCACATCCGCAGGGTGTGTTTTTTTTTTAATTTGCGAATTCTGGGTTGGTTCTCTTTGTTCTTTACGGTTTTCATTTACAAAGTTCTGGTTTGAATTTACCTTTGACAGAGTTGGATATTTTTGTTGATTTTATGACTTGCTATGCCTAACGAAAGTAATTGGATGTAAATTAATATACACAGAGGACGGCTGTCGAAGTTTTTCCAAATTCAGCCGGACGTAGGACACAATTGGTTAATGACAATGCGATCATCTTGACAAGCGTCACATAGTGGTAAGAATTAAAAAACGAAATAATTCGGCCGTTTCTTAACCAGACAACTGATTGCGACAATTGGCATGCTTGTGGAAGAGTTATTAGAGAAGTTAAGTTTTTAACTTGGGACATCTATGGTATGCCTGGGCGGAGCTACAGGGCCTCAAATTTAGCAACCTTGGGTGAACAAAAACCCCTACTAACCCAGGCCTACAAAAGGTTTATATAAAGTGATACGAGAATAGCAGAGGGAACAGCTAAGTTTTAAATTTGGGCCATCTATGGTATGCCTGGGCGGAGCTACAGGGCCTCAAAGTTAGCAACCTCGGGTGAAAAAAAACCCCTACTAACCCAGGCCTACAAAAGGTTTATATAAAGTGATACGAGAATAGCAGAGGGGAACACCTGACTGTAATTTTTTACATTGTATAGCAAATTTTTTTGTCAATTCGGAAAAATTTATGTGAAGGAAATCGAATTATATTCTGCTCTGATATTAACAAAATGCTAGCACAGGGTCAGGCAAAAAAAAATGAAAAAATCAATATTCAAATGCAGACAGAAATCGAATAACGGCATAAATGATGATAATGAAAAATAAATATTTTTCAATGACATATTTTGTAGTCTGTAGGTCCTGAAATCAAAATTCGAAAGAAATTCTCGAGTCATTATATTTGCAAAAGGCAATCCCACAATTCCCAAAATAATTTCACAAATCCCCAAAAATTGAACTTTTTGGAATTTCCATTATATCTACTAACGGGTGTTTTTTTTAGGGGTATAGAACTTCGAATTGAAATAAAACACAAGAAAATCGTTTTAAGGTCCATCAATTTGGCTTTATTGGAAGGATAATTTTATGCCATTAATGTTTAAATATGATTTCGGGCATGTGGCCGCCGCGGCTGGCTCGAATAAAGCCAATTCTACAGGTCCAATTTTCAACCACTTTTTCGAGCATATGGGGCCGTATGTCGGCAATAACGCCACGAATGTTGGCTTCCAATTCCCCTAACGTTTCTGGTTTGTTGGCGTAGACGAGCGACTTCACATATCCCCAAAGAAAATAATCCAATGGTGTCAAATCACACGATCTTGGTGGCCAATTGACAGGTCCATTCCGCGAAATTATCGAATGTTTCCTTCAATAAATCGATTGTGACGTGCGCTGTGTGGCATGTAGCGCCGTCTTGTTGGAACCACAACTCATCCACATTCATGCCATCCAATTCGGGAACAAAATAGTCGGTTATCATGGCTCTATACCGGTAACTGTCTCTCCAGCATTATTTCGGAAGAAGTATGGCCCAATGACTCCACCAGCCCATAGAGCACACCAAACAGTCAGTTTTTGTGGATGTAATGGCGTCTCAAGGGTCTCATGTGGATTCTCTTCACTCCAAATGCGGCAATTTTGCTTGTTGACGTAGCCATTCAACCAAAAATGAGCCTCATCACTGAACAAAATTTTGCGATGAAAATCAGCATCGAGATCAATCTCATTTTCGGCCCATACACCAAAATCACGACGCATTGCATGGTCTCGCGGCTTTAATTCTTGCACAAGCTGGATCTTGTAAGGTCGCAAGCCAAGATCTTTGCGCAAAATCTTCCATAAAGTTGATGGACAAAGCTCCAATTGCTGTGCACGGTGGCGAATCGATTCATTCGGGTCCTCTTCAACACTTTGCTCTACAGCGGCAATTGTTTCTTCGGTGCGCACTGTTCGACGTCTCTGCGGATGCGTATTATCACATAGAGTAAACGTAGTGCGAAAACGATCCATGGTTAACCGAATTAATTGCTCTGATGGACGATTATGTCGACCATAAAATGGACGGAGCTTGCGGTAAACTTCGCGAACTGAACCATTATTTTCGAAATAAATTTGCACGATTTGCAAGCGTTGTTCTTTTGTCAACCTGTTCATGATGAAATGGCAAACCAAACTGAACATAAATGACATTAGAGTTGCCAGATTTGACCACAAAATGCCAGTTTTATCTCTATTCGAAAAACAAAGCTGTAAAAAACACCCGATATATTAAAAGCAATGCTCCGAATTCCATCTGCAGTTCAACCTGAAACACCTTCCACATTTAAAAATATTAAAGGTTTCAACATTTCAGCTTTGCAATTGGAGAAAATGTGGCTTACTTTTGACATTAGTGTACAAAATGGTATACATACATTGGAGAAGACTGGCAACAATACCAGTGCATATTGTTGATCCTTCCTTTCCTCGATAACATTATCAAGGAAGTTTTCTTAAAGATTAATATAAATTTGATATACCTTTTCATAATAAATTCTTCTATAACTCGACGATAATACGACATATATTTTTTTTTCCAAAAAATATAACTTCAAATGGCCATAAATATTGTCTGTGGGAACATATGACTTTTTTTAGTTCTTCCCACTGGGCTACGATAAATTGCATATGCAATGACTAATAAAATAAAAATTAGTGATGTAAAACAAAAGCTGCTTATAAAATTTTTAGTGATAAGGTATAACAAAAAATCTAAGAAAATTTAAACTATTTTCTTTTTATTTTTAATTTTTAAATAAAATATTTTCGGAAAACTTCCTAAACAATAACTTTGTTTTGGTGTAAATACATATTGTATTCGTGAGCAGTCATAGAAAGTCAGTCAGTTCGAAAGTCAAATATATTTTGTTCTAAGATATTAACATATGCGTTCCAAACAAAATTTCTTGATTTTCAAATAAAATGTATTTGTTCAAAAATATATAATACTAGCTGGTCCCGGTCCACATCGTTGTCCCAGATTACAGATGTCCGATCCCGTCCATATTTGACCAATCACGTAGACCGCCATCAACTAAATATACACAAAATTACAGCACTCTCGCTAACAAATTGTTCAAGATATACATATAATTTTAAAAATTTGGCTTATACCCAGCAAAATTTCTCATTACCAAATAATCCGATGAGTAAGCAAAGTTCGATAATGGTAAGTACTTATTATTTGGCCACTTTTCTCATTATTTTAACATGGGGATGTCATTGAAAGAAAGTACTTCCCAAAAGTTTACAATAAATTAGCATAATAAGTACTTATTTGTAGCATAGGCACACCACATAAATATGAGCTTATATTTTTACGAATTTAAGTACTTGAATAATGCATTTCCAATAAGTTATAAAATAAGTAGTAGATATGTAGAGATGGCCATTTAAAGTAACTTTTTGCATATTGTCAGCATATTTATCGAAGCAAACAGTTTCCTCATGTCAGATTCGAATTTCTGAAACCAAACACCCATGTGAAAAATTCTTCAATGGTCTAAAATCATACGATATACGTAAATATTTATGGTATTTTCATTCAAATATGCACTTATTATTTGAAAACACGTTGAAAAATAAATAAATCTTGTAGAATAACATATAGCCAAAATTGCATTATATTAAAATTTGCCAGAATGATTTTTATAACCAAAAATCACTTATTTCTGTTATTATTGGTAAGTCATTCTTAATAAGCCGAAAGTAATGCAGCGAATAATTAGAGGTCATTATTTGGTAATGCAGGGAATAATGGCAGGTACTTACCAAGATTTTGCTGGGTAAGGGCGGCACCACACCTATTCGTCCGATCCCGACCATTTTTGGACCATACACGTGGGCTGCCACCAGATATACATATATACACAAAATAGATAAAAGTAATAAAAGTAACCTCTCTCGCTAACAAATTGTGAATGATATCTCGTTTTCAAAATTTGGCTTATTTGGGCCAAAATTCCAGCACTCCATTTCCAAAATTTGTACGATCCCGCCCATTTTTGGACCAATCAAACCTCGATTGGTCCATGTGAGTGGGTAACTCCAGCTGCCGCTGTAACCTAACCTAACCTATTGTTTTTGTTTAGTCAAACCCTTACATTTTTTTAGCAAAACTTAAAATGGCTATGACTACCTAAATGCACGTTATATAGTGAAAAGGAAAAAGGTTTGTTATTGCTTGTGGTTGAATCATTTGAAGTTCCTAAGCTAAATTTAAAATTTTAGTATTTAAAATATTTTAATATTACTCATTAAAGAGAGCCACTAAAGAGTAATTCGACGACACTGTGATCACTTCTTAAACGAAAAGGGTGACTTGTAAATACGAGTACTGTACCAATGTTTCAACGTGAATGAGATATTCCCAACATTTGTAGCTATCATAATTGCCTTAAATTTAACGCGTATTCAGGCTTTATCACCCTCACTTTGTGAGTAATATAATGTGGAATATTACACGAATTATTCTGTCAATTTGTGTGGGATTTACCAGAAGGGGTTTAGCAAATACTCCTATTTTTCGGTGAACAATAGATACTTTAACTGCATTGCACTGTGCCGAATTATAAGCGTTTATATGCACTGGTATATTAAGGTTATGAGCTATTCAATTTTGGCATGATTTTGTGTGGGAAGTACAAAACGGGGCGTGGTGATAACGCCCATTTCTCACAGGGCTATAGGTACTTTAAAAGCGTTACACATTGCAAAATGTTGTAGTATTTTTTTGTACTGGTACTCGCGCTATAAGCTTTAAAGTTTTTGCACAAAATGGTACCTTTGTGTGGAAGGTACCAAATCGGACGTGGCAAATTTGTCCATTGGTCTCAAGGTGGAAGCGACTTATAAACTAATACTATGAGTGAAATTTCAAACTATTCAAATAAGTAGTATAGGAGTTATTGGATAATCAATATTAGGATGTAAGGGCCTTAGGTCACGCGTTCGATGTGTTACAATTTGTGTTACAAGTGAGGGTATAAAAAGCGTTTACAAACAAATTACTATAAAAAAATTTAAATAATTTTTTCGTGTTTACCAAGAGAAAATGTTTGCACATCCCTTCGGCAAACTAGTGTAATCAAGTCATGTTAGAAAATACATAGTACTATTTTAAATAACATACAGATTCTTGGTTAACAAGTGATCCTTAACTCGATACCTTCGTTCCAAATTATGCTAAGACGACTTAGAGACTTTGTATTTTAAATTCGATATGTATTGAGGCTAAATCAAATCAAAAGTGCAATGCTTTAATAGTACACCTTGAAAACCGCTTCTGTAGTATTATTGTCCCAAACATATTCGTCTTGAATCATATATATGTTAAGGCAAATCATTGTTTACGCCCTAACATTGCTTTATATATATTTTATTTTATGTTTCTATTTTTATTTATACTTTACTAGCGGGACCCGCTCCACTTCGTTGCCCCCGATTACAGTATTCCGATCCCGTCCAATTTTGATCAATCACGTAGACTGCCATCAACTACATATACACAAAATTACAGCACTCTCGCTAACAAATTGTTCAAAATATATTATTTTCAAAATTTGGCTTATATGGGCGGCACCACACCTATTCCACCAGATATATATATACACAAAAATACAACTCTCTCGCAAACAAATTTTGAAAGATATCTCAGTTTTAAAACTTGGCTTATATAGGCAGAGCCACGCCCATTGGTCCAATCTGGATAATTTTGGGCCAATCACATAGAATGCCACCAGATACATATACACAAAATTCCAGCTCTCCACTTCCAAAATTTCCCATTTTTGGACCAATCACGTAGATCGCCAACAGATATATATATACAAAATGACAGCTCTCCCGCTAACAAATTGTGCAAGATATCTCGTTTTTAAAATTTTCCTTAAAGGGGCGGGGCCACGCCCATTGGTTCGACCCCGCCAATTTTTGGACCAATCAAATATATATGTACATACAAAATTTCAGCTCCCTCGCTAACAAATTGTGCAGATATCTCAAATTCAAAAGTTGGCGTGAATGGGTCCAAGCCCTTTGGACCGATCCCGCCCATTTTTGGACCAATCACGTAGACTGACACCAGATACATGTGTACAAAATTACAGCACTCTCGCTAACAAATTGTGGAAGATATATCATTTTTAAAATTTGGCTTATATGGGCTGTGCCACGCCCACAGTGCACAGTGGGAGGAATTCCAAAAAAAAGGGAAATAATTCTGCCGTTTCTTAACCAGACATCCGAGACAAAAGTTGTGGCCATTTGAAGTTATACTTTACAAATAAATTTCCTTTGTTAAAAATACAATAAATGGCAAAAATACAAAACATATTTTCGATGACGCTGAGGCATAATTGAGGTTCTATGCCATTAATGTGCCGAATTATTTCATCCTTTAGCTCTTGAATTGTTGCTGGCTTATCGTCGTACACCTTTTCTTTAAAATAACCCCAAAGAAAGAAGTCCAACGGTGTCAAATCAAATGATCTTGGCGGCCAATTGACATCGCCACGACGTGAGAAAACACGGCCATAGAATTTATTGCGCAAAAGAGCCATTTTTTCGTTAGCTGTGTGGCAAGTGGCACCGTCCTGTCGAAACCACATAATGTTCACATCCATATCTTCCAATTCGAGCCATAAAAAGTTCGTTATCATCTCACGATAGGGAACACCATTCACAGTAACTGCCTGACTGGCCGCATTTCGAAGCAGTATGGCCCAATGACGTCGCCAGCCCATAAGCCGCACCAAACGAACTGGGCGAGCATGCACAGGTGTTTTCACATCTCCTACAGACCGTTCGTCTGTAGATGTATTGTTGTAATCAAAGTGCTGTTCGTATTTATGGTCCTATTGTGATGAAATTTAGCACAGTGCTCCTTTTTGGGCCCAAGGACGATACCTATTGAAATTGGTCAAAATCGGCAAGGATTAAGATATAGCCCCCATATATATGTTACCCCCGATTTCACATGTAAGCGCTGTAGAAACTGTATTTTATATCAGATCAGTACGAAATTTGGCAGAGAGAGTTGTCGTATAACATGAATGAACACTGTCAAATTCGGGGAAAATCGGTTCAGATTTAGATATAGCCCCCATATATATGTACAAGCCGATTTGACATGTAAACGCTGTAGAAACCGTATTTTACATCCGATCTGTACGAAATTCGGCAGAGGGAGTTTTCTTATTACGTGAATGAACACTACTAAATTCTGAGAAAATCCGTTCAGATTTAGATATAGCCCCCATATATTTGTTTCTCCCGATTTGACATATAGGCACTGTAGAAACCTTTTTTTTATCCGATCAGTACGAAATTTGGCAGAGAGAGTTGTCTTATAACATGTTCAGTTTAAGATATAGTCCCCATATATATGTTTCACCCGATTTGACATGTAAGCTCTGCAGAAACTGTATTTTATATCGGATCAGTACGAAATTCAACAGAGTGAGTTTTCTTATTACATGTATGAACACTGCCAAATTCTTTTCGCAATACCCATATTCGAATTGTAAGGTACGTGTAGGGTGTAGTCGGCCTCGCCCGACTTTCTGTCTTTCCTTACTGGTTTTCAATTGAGGAAGCGAATACTGAAATATATTTTGCGAAAGCGAATATTTTAAATTTGGGTTTTGCAAATGCAAAAGCGAATATTCCAAAGTAGCTTTTTGCGAATGCGAAAGCGAATGTCCAAAATTAAGTAATGCTGCAGGTGGGATCATAACTGGGAGGTACAATTCAAACCAAGAAAAAACAAGTAAGAAAGTTTCAGTCTGGTAAACCGACAGTCCGTCTGTCTGTCTGCTGGCTGGTGCGCACGATAACTCTCGAAAGGAGTAACCGATTGACTTCAGATTTGGTATGTTGTAATATTTGTACTTATCTCGGCTAAGTTCGAAGATGGGCCATATTGGTCCACTCCTTTCAGTACCTACCCCACAGAGGATTAAAATTTAATGAAATATTAACCTCTAATAACTTCTATACTATTTATTCGAATCTTCTAAAATTCCACACATAGTATTAATTTAATAGTCGCTACCACCTCGAGAAAAATGGGCGAATTTACCCCTCCCCTTTTGGTATCTCCCACACAAATGGACCATTTTGTACATCTTATAACTTTTATACCAGTGATTAGAAATACTTGACATTTTGTAAGGGGCCTACAGTCCAGTGAAAAAAAGTATTTATTTGCGGTCGCCTTTTGGTACCTCCCACACAAATGGCCTATTTTGCACCGAAATTTAGCGGCTTATATTTTTTCTACTAGTGCATACAAATACTTATACTATTGCACAGTGTACTATTTTTATAGTGCCTACAGTCCAGTGAAAAATGAGGGGTTGTTTACAAGCCCCTTTTGGCATCTCCCACACAAATTAACTATTCTGCACCAAAAGTTAAAAGCTTATAACTTTAATCTGTTAAATACTTGATATTTGTACAGTGTACCTACAGTCCAGTGAAATATAGGCGTTATTGCAACGCCCTTTTGGTACCTCCCACACAAAGGAAACATTTTTTACGAAAAGTTAACAGCTTATAAATTTTATTCCAGTCCATATAAATACTTGAAATTTTGTGCATTGTAATGTCTTCACAGTACGTAGTCACGTGAAATGGGTGTTATTACCAAGCCCCGTTTGGTACCTCTCATACAAATGGACCATTTTGCCCAAAAAGGTAATTTCTTATAACTTCGATTCCTGAACATACAAACACTTCAAATTTTGTACAGTGTAATTTTTTTATATTAAATATGGACGTTATTGCCACGCCCCTTGTGGTAACTTCCACTCAAAATGTCTGAAATAAAAAATGTAACACATTGTTTTTTGAATTTGTCTTAATTTTACAAAATAGGTCATAACGTATACATTTATCCATAGATTTGTTCATGTTGGGTTGTTTTGTTTGTTAGGATGCTAATTTTTTTAAAAATGGAACAAAAATTTTATTTTGATATTTTTACTGATTTTTAAAGTTGTTTTTTCGTGCAAAAATGTACTTTTTTTCTATTTTTGTTAATGGCTTTCACTAAATCTATATTCCCTATATTTACCGTGTATCGCGGCTCTATCGGGCTTATATATGTGAAAGGCAGCACAGGGGCCAAAAATGACCCGCGGGGTTTGAATTCCTTATATTTTTTTTAATATATCGCTACCTTAGAGTGTAAAGACACTAAGTCTAGTAATAAAAATTTTACAGGAGAGACAAAATATTTCCTGAGCATGTGTGCTTTTACATATGGAATATGGACCAGGGTATGAAGCCGACGCGGCGCAAATCGGCTGCGCGCCACAGCCGGCCATTTATTTCCACCCGGCGCCGCCGCCGATTTCAGCGGCTCACATCGGCTGAAACTCAGCCGCCGAACATTATTTAGTGAGTCAAATCGATTTATTTTATGCAACCATGAAAATTAAGAAGTGACTACTGAGTAATACAATAGGGTCAGAAATTTTAATGAAGTTAATTTTTGCATCAAAATTTATAAAAAGTTTCTAAATTAATCTCGCTATCATTTATTTAAAGAAATGCGTGTTTTGGTTTTTACGGAAAATACAATAGCTCTTAAGCGGTCAAATCGATTTATTTTATGCAACCATGAAAATTAAGAAAGTGACTACTGAGTAATACAATAGGGTCAGAAATTTTAATGAAGTTAATTATTGCATCAAAATTTATACAAAGTTTCTAAATTAATCTCGCTATCATTTATTTAAAGAAATGCGTGTTTTGGTTTTTACGGAAAATACAATAGCTCTTAAGCGACCGAACCAATTTTTACAAAGTCTACGTCGTTCTAGAGAGAAAACAACAGGCGGTATGTCATTCACAATAAATTCTCTTTCACAACAAAGACAAATAAGTAGACATTTATTGAACTGATTTTCGACATTAAATCAAAACTTACTTAACTTTTCTTACATTTTTGTGTTAATTTTAGGTTTTGTCATCTAATTGTAAATATCTTAAAGCGCCATTTTTCTCCATTAAAATATTCTCCAAATATTCTCCATAAAAATTGGAATTAAAAACCAGTAAGGAAAGGCTAAAGTCGGGCGGTGCCGACTATATAATACCCTACACCACTCTCGTAATATTGAATAACTCTGATATATAAATTTTGTAATTCATGTATAAATTGTTTACATAAATTTACTTTTGGGACATTTTATACTTAAATAATACCCTGTACCACAGTGTGGTGTAGGGTATAAAAACGATTGGATCTAAAGAGCCAAATCGGATGAAACATATATATGGGAGCAATAGCTAAATCTTAACCGATTTTCTTCAAATTCGGTAGTGTTGGTTCATGGATCAAGAAACTCTACCATTCTAAATTTCAACACGATTGGATGTAAAATACAGCTTTTATAGGACTAAAGGGCCAAATCGGACGAAACATATATATGGGAGCTATAGCTAAATCTTAACCGATTTTCTTCAAATTCGGCAATGTTGGTTCATGAATCAAGAAACTCTACCATTCTAAATTTCAAAACGATCGGATGTAAAATACAGCTTCTATAGGACTAAAGGGCCAAATCGGACGAAAGATATATATGGGAGCTATATCTAAATCTGAACCGATTTTCTTCAAATTCGGCAAATTTTGGTTCATGGATCAAGAAACTCTACCATTCTAAATTTCAAAACGATCGGATGTAAAATACAGCTTCTATAGGACTAAAGGCCCAAATCGGACGAAACATATATATATGGGAGCTATAGCTAAATCTTAACCGATTTTCTTCAAATTCGGCAATGTTGGTTCATGGATCAAGAAACTCAACCATTCTAAATTTCAAAACGATCGGATGTCAAATACAGCTTCTATAGCACTAAAGGATCAAATCGGACGAAAGATATATATGGGAGCTATATCTAAATCTGAACCGATTTTCTTCAAATTCGGCAATGTTGGTTCATGGATCAAGAAACTCTACCATTCTAAATTTCAAAACGATCGGATGTAAAATACAGCTTCTATGGGACTAAAGGGCCAAATCGGACGAAACATATATATGGGAGCTATAGCTAAATCTTAACCGATTTTCTTCAAATTCGGCAATGTTGGTTCATGGATCAAGAAACTCTACCATTCTAAATTTCAAAACGATTGGATGTAAAATACAGCTTCTATAGGACTAAAGGGCCAAATCGGACGAAACATATATATGAGAGCTATAGCTAAATCTTAACCGATTTTCTTCAAATTCGGCAATGTTGGTTCATGGATCAAGAAACTCTACCATTCTAAATTTCAAAACGATCGGATGTCAAATACAGCTTCTATAGCACTAAAGGATCAAATCGGACGAAAGATATATATGGGAGCTATATCTAAATCTGAACCGATTTTCTTCAAATTCGGCAATGTTGGTTCATGGATCAAGAAACTCTACCATTCTAAATTTCAAAACGATCGGATGTAAAATACAGCTTCTATAGGACTAAAGGCCCAAATCGTACGAAACATATATATGGGAGCTATAGCTAAATCTGAACCGATTTTCTTCAAATTCGGCAATGTTGGTTCATGGATCAAGAAACTCTACCATTCTAAATTTCAAAACGATCGGATGTAAAATACAGCTTCTATAGGACTAAAGGGCCAAATCGGACGAAGGATATATATGGGAGCTATATCTAAATCTGAACCGATTTCAACCAAATTCAATAGCGATCTTAACAGCCGCGAAATACTCTAAACTGCAAAATTTCAGAACGATCGGTGTGAAATTGCGACCTGTAGTCGACGAACAACTTTACATGGACAGACGGACGGACGGACGGACAGACATCTTTAAATCGACTCAGCTAGTGATTCTGAGTCGATCGGTATACTTTAAGGTGGGTCTAGCTGTGTTATTTTAAGGTGTTACAAACATCTGCCGTGAAACAAACTTATAATACCCTGTACCACAGTGTGGTGTAGGGTATAAAAAATATTACAGAATAAAAAGAAAACGTTATGAACAGCCCTTCGCCAAAATTGTTGTAAGCAAGTGTAATGAGAAAATAATTTCCATTAGGAATATTTGATTCAAATGAAATGGATAAATCTATTTATTTACTCATTTATCATTTTTGTGCTGCGAAATTTACTTAAAAATAAATGATCAAAGCTTAGTCATGTTACTTATAGTTACACAAACTCTAATATTCCCCCAACAAACTAAAATCTCCTTGAATGCATTTTAAACTGAATTTAAATAGTTGTGAATCATTCGAGTTAAGATTCGCAAAACTGTGAGGTTCACAGGTTAGAGGCCTCTCATTACTTTTGCAAATTGTTACGATGACTATTTTCCCCATAAAATTAATAAACCGTTTATGCATGTTTTTGTTCTTGATTTGATGGCTCGTCATACTTATTAATGCCCTCCAGCCTCGGACATTAATAGTCATAACATTTTGGCATTTTATTTTTTATAGATCGTTTTTTTTTTGCTTTATATTTAATATTGTTTGTAGTATTAGTAGATAATATTGTTTAAATTACTTTATACAAATTTCGAAATAAGCTTCTTTCGAAAAAAATTCAATTAAAAAATTGCAAATACTTCAATGAAAACTTCATGATGTCTGCCGTTGTTTTTTTTACATTACATAAATATAATAATAGCTGTAAATAAATGTAGTTGTTTTGTTTTTTTTCTGCTTTAATTATAATTGTTTTATTAATTATTTTATAACATGCAAATATTTTGTTTTTGTTCATTTGTTTCTCTCCTTGCCTGACATTTAGTTAAATATTAGCTTGTTTTTTGTTCAGTTTTTTTTATCATAATTTATATTCGTTTAAAATTTTTTATTTGAATTTATCGTATTTTTTTTTTTGTTTGCATAAAAGGGGAAATATCTTGATGAGTCTTGTTGCCTTAATAGTTTGTGCAAAATCTATTTTTTGGTTTTATTTAGTTAAATTATTTTTATATATAATCTGCTGTATCGTCACCACCTCGTGATTGTTGTCTGTCCAAATCGTTGAGCCATTTATCATTTGCCATCGAGAATCGCCTAAAGTTGTAGAGGGGTAAACGTCGCCATCTCTCATTTAAATACGAATCGGCTTTATTTGTTCGATGGGAGGGGATGTTGATACTCTCAGCTGCCTCTTCCTCCATACGTTGTTTTCCATTTTCATTTAATTGTTTTAGCAGCAGATTTTCCAATTTTAAAACCTTTTCGTTGGCAGCCTCGTTGCTTTCATCTTTAGTCGCATCATGATTACGTCGAGACACTGTGTCATAGGCGGTCTTCAAATGATCTTCGGAGCTGTCGTAGGGAGACTGTAAAGGGAAAACAATTAAATTGAATTTTAATATAAAACACTTTACAAAATAAATTAAATGTATTTTTTTACATAAGAAATATGATGATTTCACTAACTGACCTTTGGGGCATGTAATAAAATCAATAGAGAATTTGCGGTCGGTCGGGTCCGACTATATGATACAGTCACCCAACATATCACCACTACAGAATTTGTTGATTGATCAGGAAACAACTCCCTTTGGAATTTCAGACCGAAAATTCGGCTTCTCTAAAGCTTAAATGTAGATCTGGAAATCTCTTCATAACACTGTGCAACAGTGAAAAAATACACGGATCTGATGGTATAGGTTCGATTCTACTACCAAATGGTAGTATAACCCTATACTCAGTTTGGCGAGATTGGTGACCAATTTTTTTTATGGGCCTCGAAAGATTCAGAAAATTAGTGGACCCCTTGAAAAAAGGTGTCATCGGTTTTTGAGCAACAGCTACTTCAGACTTGGTGATAGCGCTTAACTATATTTGACAATAATGTAGCTAAGAACACGTTGAACAAAGTCTGTTAACATTTCATGCCAAAACAATTTTGTTTCCCTGCACTTTTTTTCGAAAAACATAGGATTAAAAGTATTTTTGTTCACTTTTTTCGGCATAACTTTAAGGGATCGCTGATTTTGTGCTAACAATATTTGGCAATATTGTAGCCACGATAAATCTGAACAACTCTTGTGAACATGTCATTACAATCTGAACGTGTCTAGGCACTCTAAAAAGCTCAAAAAACCATATTGTACCCCAAAAATGTAAGTATTTCACTGTTATGTAACAAAAATATATTTTTCTGGTATAGGGTATGTTCAGCAACTTTATAGAAAATATTAAGGCCAATATTTTTGTGGAACATTTTAACCCTCTAGCTCCTCCACCCACATAACTGTAATTTTTGGCCCCATTTTAACAAATCGTAAAAAACACCCCTTAAAAGTGGGAGGGCGGGGATGAAACGTTCTACAAAAATGTTCGCCATAAAATTTTACTATATGTGTCAGAAAAATAAATTGAATCCTATGTTTTTCGAAAAAAAGTGCAGGAAAACAAAATTTTTTTGGCGTGAAATGTTAACAAATGTTAAAAAACTTTGTTCTACGTGTTCTTAGCTACATTATTGCCAAATATAGTTAAGCGCTATCACCAAGTCTGAAGTAGCTGTTGCTCAAAAACCGATGACACCTTTTTTCAGGGGGTCCACTGATTTTCCGAATCTTTCGAGGCCCATAAAAAAAAATTGGTCACCAATCTCGCCAAACTGAGTATAGGGTTATACTACCATTTGGTAGTAGAATCGAAGCTATACAGTCAGGTTCGTGTATTTTTCAAAAAGTGTTCATTTGTTGCATAGTGTAATCGGATCTCTAAATTTTAGCGGCTTCGCGCTACCATAGCTACCAAATAATTAATAGCAACTAGCTTATTTTTTTAACAAGCGTCAGTCTGTTATTTTGTTTTTAATCATATTTTAATGAAGGAAATAAAACTTAATAAAGCTATTTATATTAAGACTTTTTTTTTTGGCAGCAAATTTTAGAAAAATATTTTGTTTAATGTTATTATCCCTATCAAGCAGTGACAGTATAATGATGGTACGTTCTACAGAGCACAGTGGGAGGAATTAAAAAAGGCAATTATTATGCAGCCGTTTCTTAACAAAACAACCGATTGCGATAAAACTTGGCATGCCTGTAGAAGAGGTATTAGAAAACTTAAGTTTTAAGTTCTGGACCCACGGTATGTAGGGGCGGAGCTACAGGGCCTCAACTTTCGTCCTTTGCGTCTGATTCCAAAAATCTTGACCAATATTAACAAAATGTTAGGACAGGGTCGAGAAACAAATTAAAAAACCAATTTTCAAATGCAGACATATATATAATAACGCCATAAAGTACCTAAAAAAGGAATATAAAGGGTGGGTAAATTTTAAGGGCCGATGTTGATTTTGAATAAAACACAAATTATTTAGGAAATTATTGTGATTTCTTTTTATTATGATAATATTGGTATGGTTCAATTATGTATGCAACTAAATGTCGGCCAAATGGTCGCCGTGACCTCGGCGGCACACCTCCATCCGATGGTTCAAATTTTCGATGACACTGAGGCATAATTGTGGTTCTATGCCGTTAATGTGCCGAATTATCTCATCCTTTAGATCTTGAATTGTTGCTGCCTTATCGACGTACTCCTTTTCTTTCAAATAAGCCCAAAGAATGAAGTCCAGCGGTGTCAAATCACATTATCTTGGCTGCCAATTGACATCGCCACGACATGAGATAACAGGGCCATTGAATTTGTTGCGCAAAAGAGCCATTGTTTCGTTAGCTGTGTAGCAAGTGGCACCGTCCTGTTGAAACCACATATTGTCCACATCCATATCTTCCAATTCGGGTCATAAAAAGTTCGTTATGATCTCACGATAGCGGCCTCATTTCGAAGAGGTATGGCCCGATGACGTCGCCAGCCCATAAGCCGCACCAAACGAACTGGGCGAGCATGCACAGGTGCAGTGTTGCCACTACAATCATTTTTTTTCTACCAAAATTGTCTAAAATTTCTACCAAAAACGTTTGAAATCTTCCATTTTTTTATTTTACGAAAAACAAAGTACGGTATCAAAGTACGGGTCGCAATTCTGGACAAAATACACGAACAACTTTTTCGCATCTATGACGAACGGTATTGAATTTGGAGAAAATCGGTTCATTTTTCTGATCATTATTAAATTTGACACAAAAGAGTTTAGTTAACAATAAATGAACATTGTAAATTTTGAACAAAATAGGCTCTGAATTGGATAAAGACCCCCAAAAATACGTTTCTTCCGACTTGCTATCAATGTGCTACTTACAGATACTTTATTTAACATTCGATCCTCATGAACTTTAGCAGAGGAGAGTTTCTTTATACAGAAACGATTATTGTTAAATTTTAAGAAAATCGGTTCAAATCTATATTTAGATATCTATATATATCTATATATATATATAGATATATATATAATCTATATATATATATGTATATATATCCGCATATGTGTATTCCTTCCGATTTTGCATCGAAGCGCTATAGAAACTTTAATTGACATCAAATAGTTATGAAATTTGGCAGAGAAGTTTCTTGCTACAGAAACGAACTTTAACAAGTTTGATGAAAATCGATTCAGATTTATATATAACCCCCATATTAGTTTCCGTTCGATTTGATATAAAAGTGCTTAGAAACTTTCTTCAACATCCGATCGTTATGTAATTACGTAGAGAACATTAGGTAAAACATTGCTAGTTATACCCTACACCACACTGTGGTACAGGGTATTATAAGTTTGTTTCACGGCAGATGTTTGTAACGCCTGAAAATAACACAGCTAGACCCACCTTAAAGTATACCGATCGACTCAGAATCACTAGCCGAGTCGATTTAACCATGTCTGTCCGTCCGTCCGTCTGTCCATGTATAGTTGTTCGTCGACTACAGGTCGCAATTTCACTCCGATCATTCTGAAATTTTGCAGTTTAGAGTATTTCGCAGCTGTAAACATCCCTATTGAATTTGGTTGAAATCGGTTAAGATTTAGCTATAGCTCCCATATATATGTTTCGTCCGATTTTGCTCTTTAGTCCTGCAGAAGCTGTATTTTACATCCAATCATTTTGAAATTTAGAATGGTAGAGTTTCTTGATCCATGAACCAACACTACCGAATTTGAAGAAAATCGGTTAAGATTTAGCTTTAGATCCCATATATATGTTTCGTCCGATTTGGCCCTTTAGTTGTATAGAAGCTGTATTTTACATTTAATCGTTTTGAAATTTAGAATGGTAGAGTTTCTTGATCCATGAACCAACATTGCCGAATTTGAAGAAAATTGGTTAAGATTTAGCTATAGCTCCCATATATATGTTTCGTCCGATTTTGCTCTTTAGTCCTGTAGAAGCTGTATTTTACATCCAATCATTTTTAAATTTAGAATGGTAGAGTTTCTTGATCCATGAACCAACACTACCGAATTTGAAGAAAATCGGTTAAGATTTAGCTATAGCTCCCATATATATATGTTTCGTCTGATTTTTCCCTTTAGTTCTATAGAAGTTGTATTTTACATCCAATCGTTTTGAAATTTAGAATGGTAGAGTTTCTTGATCCATGAACAAACATTGCCGAATTTGAAGAAAATCGGTTAAGATTTAGCTATAGCTCCCATATATATGTTTCTTCCGATTTGGCTCTTTAGATCCAATCCTTTTTATACCCTACACCACACTGTGGTACAGGGTATTATTTAAGTATAAAATGTCCCAAAAGTAAATTTATGTAAACAATTTATACATGAATTACAAAATTTATATATCAGAGTTATTCAATATTACGAGAGTGGTGTAGGGTATTATATAGTCGGCCCCGCCCGACTTTAGCCTTTCCTTACTGGTTTTAATTTAAGATTAAGAATCACTATATGTTTGCTTATTCTGCTCGCACAAAGTTGTGTAGGGTATCGTAGAGTCGGCTCCGTTAGACTGTATATAGTTATTTCACATTTGTATTATAATTTTACTTGTCCATTCTGTTTCATTCACATTTTTCACGTTTTAATACTCGTATTGAATTTGTTTGGCCTTCCGCAAGAGAATAGAGATAATTAGGTCTTCAATGGTCAGCGATATCGGGTAATTGTTGCGAAAGCAAAGAAATTTACTACACGACGTCAACATATATTTTTGTCAAAACTTCATATGACATATAATATAATATAAATATATATTTTGAGGAGCGTTAATTCTACCAAATTTACATTGATTCTTCCATTCTACCAAACTAAAAAAGTTCTACCGATTTTGGTAGAAAAACCCAAAAACGGCAACACTGCACAGGTGTTTTCACATTTCCTACGGAGCCGGTTTTGCGCACAATTCTCCCGATTGTGGACACATTTGGTCGATTATGCTGATCAAAAAAACATCACGAAGTGCACGAAATGTATTTTGATTTGAACGCCCATTTTCGTAAAAGGTTTAACAAATTTTAACGCGTTGCTCGATTGTGTATCTTTCCATGGTTCAAATTGAGTTAGTCTGAAATTGAGAAGTGTCAAATGAAATGCAGAAAAAACTTGACGTTTAGGTGTGGTTCACATTCAACATCGGCATTTGATATTTGACAAGTAGAAACTACGCCATTACTAAAAATGGAACGATACACGATTCAACAACTCATTGAAATTATTAAAATTCGAAAAATCGAAAATCATCGAAAAATCATCTTGACTGATGAGGCCCATTTCCACCTCGGTGGCTACGCCAACAAGCAAAATTGTTACATCTGGTACTCGGAAAATCCAAGAGTTATTGTTGAGAAGCCTCTCCTTCCTCACCGGACCTTACTTTTTCGAAAATGAGCTTGGATCAACAGTTACGGTGAATGGATTGCGCTATCGAGAGATTATTAATGATTTTTTATGGTCGGAGTTGGATGGCATTGATCCGGACAACGTTTACTTTTAACAAGATGGCGCTACGTGCCACACAAGCAACGAAACCATTGTGTGATCACAATTGTCCACCGAGATCTTGTGATTTAACACCATGCGACTTCTTCCCTTGGGGCCACGTGAAAGATAAGGTCTACGCCAAGAGCCCAGCGTCTATTCAAGACCTCAAAGATAGAATTCGTAAGGCTATCGAGGCCATAGGGCAGCCACTTTGCAATTTAGTTATGGAAAATTTCATGAAAAGGATATGGTCCTGAAAGTGTGATCGTGGAGGCCATTTTGCTGATGTTGTTTTTCATTATTAATGGCATACCTTCCTCTTTATTATGAAATAAACATCCGATCATTTATCTCAAAAAATGGAATTTTTCTTTGAATACCAAAATAACACCTCTTGTTGCAAAACCATTTACTAAATTTTCAATAGAGACGATTTAATGCTATATGAAGTACAAAAACTAAAATTTGCACATGATAGGTTAAAACAAGTAAGAAAGTTTCAGTCGGGTAAACCGACTAAGGTATACCCTCACTTTGTGAGTAATGTAATATTGAATATTACTCGTAATATTCAATATTACTAATGTAATATTGAATATTACTAATATTGAATATTACTTATTCTGTCAATTTGTGTGGGAGGTACCAGAAGGGGTTGATCAAATACACCTATTTTTGGCTGAACATTAGATACTTTAAATTCATTGCACTGTGCCGAATTATAAGCATTTATGTGCACTGGTAAAAACGTTATGAGATATTAAATTGTGGTATGATTTGGGCATTTTGTGTGGGAGGTACAAAAAGGGGCGTGGCGATAACGCCCATTTTTCACAGGGCTATAGACACTATAAAAACATTACACTGTACAAAATTTCAAGTATTTTTATACACTGGTTTTAATCTTATAAGCCGTTAACTTTTGGTGCAAAAAGGTACCTTTGTGTGGGAGGTACCAAAAAGGGCGTGGCAACAACGCCAATTTTTCCCTTGACTGTAGGCAATATAAAAACATAATACTGTACACAATTTCAAGTTTTTTTATACTCTGTTATTAATGTTATAAGCTGTTAACTTTTGGTGCAAAACGGTGCATTTGTGTGGGAGGTACCAAAAGGGACGTGGCAACTTCGCCCATTTTTCTCGAGTTGATAGCGACTAAGAAGCTAATACTATGTGTGGAATTTCAGAAGATTCGAAAAGGTAGTACAGCAGTTATTAAAGAATCAATTTTTCACAACATTTTAACCCTTTGTGGGGGAGGTACTAGAAGGAGTGGACCAATATGGCCCATCTTCGAACTTAGCCGGAGATAGAAAAAAATATTACCACATACCAAATTTGAAGTCAATCGATTACTCCTTTCGAGAGTTATCGTGCGCACCAGCCAGCAGACAGGCAGACAGACGGACGGACATTGCTCATTCGACTTAAAATGACCCAAAACGGGTTTCCTCCGAACATACTTGGGGTCTTAGGTCACTCCTTCGATGTGTTACACTGTTTTCCGTAGCAAATGATATATACCCTCGTCACACTAAAGTGATGGTTTCAAAATACATCTCCTAAAGCGCCAAGGTGTATAATCGGATAATAGGACCTTTATATTTTCTCTAGAGGTGATTAAGTGCAATATAAAGTAAAAATTCTTAAATTTTTCTGGCAGATAAATCGAAGGACGTGTTCTCTAGAGGGTCAACGACTGACATCGGTTCGGGACCTTTATATGGGGGCTAAGCCAAAATATGAACATATGTACCCCATTTTTACTTAGGATGATTAGGTCCAATATAAAGTATAAATTCACAAATTACTGCCAGATAAATTGAAAAATGGTTTCTCTAGAGGGTCAAGATGTGACATCGGCGGGGACCTTTATATGGGGGCTATATCAAAACTCGTCCCTAGTCTAAGAAATGCCTCTTACTAATTTTCGTACAGATTGCTTTATATTTACCACTTGCCCTTTGATAACAAGAATACATGGACATACAGACAGATCGGACAGACGGTCATGGCTAAATCGACCCAAAAAGTGATTCTTTGTGAAAAGTGATGATTATTTATTTGGGATTGTTATTTACGAAACAAATATTTATTTGCATTTAAGTATTCAGAAAATGCACCTTAATTTTAGGACAAGTTTTTTGTTTTTCAATAACTCAACGATCATCTTTTCTGCAATTTTAAATGTTCAAAAATTCCATTCTCAAATAGTGCTCCACTGAGGGCCTTGACGTCTTGAAGAAAATTATGTTCATTACATTTTTTGATCGAACATAATCGGCATTGCGATTTTTCTAAATTCGAATCATAGTCAGGAAACAAATTTAATTTAATATATTTAATTAAATGCCTATAATTCGGAAAATATTCATAAAAGTACCTATAAAATGTATAATGTAAAAATAAAGGGGCGTAATTTCAACAGACTGACGGACTTGGCTAAATCGTCTTAGAATATTACGGTGATCAATTATATATACAAATATTGTATGTTTTGTTTGTGTATTAGTATTTAAGCTATGAGCTATTCAATTTTGGTACGATTTGGTCCGAGTTGATGGCAATAAAGAAACTTTTACTTTCTATGAAATTACAGCAAAAAAAGAAAATAAATGAAACATGTTGTCTTTAGAAAAATGGGATTTTCAGGATAATACCTAAACATAATGATGCAGTTGTTATTATTTTTGGTATTCGACCTTTGTACTTTATTAAGTTTTTGTAAAAAAAGTTTAAGTAATTGAGCTCGAGGTCTATTTGAATAGGTTGTATATGTTTTTGGAACTCGAGCTCAATTACTTAAACCTTTTTTACAAAAACTTAATGATGAATTTATATAAATTCACACAAACATGGTTTATTACTTGTTTGTGAAAATTGCGTGAAATAGGAAATTTTAACTTTGAAAATATTCAGGATGTGTAATTTGATGCAGTGTATCTAAATGAATTTCCATTTTTCTTGTTGTTACGCCCTCTTTCGTTAATGATGACGATATATATTTAATATTGCAATTTGTTTTCATTTTGTTGCATTGCAAAATCGATTTCATTTCTAAATAAAAAATAGAAGAAAATATATACTACTAGTAAAGCATACACACCTCTTTTATGGCATTCAAATCAGCAAAATCCATTTCCGTTGCCGATTTTTTGTCCGAGTGATGTATTTTGGTGTTGCCAGAACGTTTCCCGTGAGCTGTAATTGTTATACACATTTTTTTTAAATAGCCAAAATCAAAAACTTGTTCATAAAATACTTTAATTGAAATACTCACCGCCCCAACACGAGTGACCATATTCCAAGCAAGAGCCTAAAAAATATTGGATATAAACAAAAGAAAGGGAAACGGAAGTAAATAACACAAATTCCATGTACAAAATAAACACATTTCATAACTTGTTGCACCAAATTATGTTCGTTGTATTCACAAGCTTTTGTTTTTCTGATGCTAATCGAGTTCCGGACAAAAAGCTTTCGTTTGAACAAATTTAAAATGTACTACAGAAGTTCCCAGTAGATGGCGTATAAAGCACCAAATCGATGAATACATAGGGCCTTATTCATTACATATTTAATATACAACATTACTTTATATGAAATTAAAGGCGTTATACATATACATTTGCATTTACTTGTTGGATCTTTGGAACCCTGGTGGATCATCGGAACGCTGGTAGATCTTTGCAGGTATTGTGATCTCAACTCACAGGGGAGCGATTCGAAAAACGATAAATATATTTTGTTGTTTTCTGAAATAAATGCATATGTCAGCAGTTTTTGTGATTTTGAAATAAATGTATTCAGCTAATTATCGATCCATGTATTACATACAGTCTTAGTTAGATAGGTTTAGCAAAGGCAAACATTTTAATGATGAGGCATATCAATTTTTTTTTATAATTTTAACATAATTTCAACAGGAGCTTAGTTTTAGATGGAACTCATGCCAAAGTGCACAAATACATATATAGAGAAAATTTCTAATAATATACGAATTAATGTTCATAACTTGTAATGCAACAGTTTCTTTTTTATTAATGCCTAGTCCCGGAGATAGAATAAGTGGGAGATTGGATCGTCCCGCAGTTATTTAAAAAGATATTGGACCCTTATGCAATAACGAAATCATGGCATGTAGTTTCTCGAGTAAAAGATTGGGTCCCAATGTAACAGCGCCATCTGAGGAATATTTTGTGCAAACCATCTGCCGCATCTTTAAGTATTAGTATCAAAGACAAAAATACTAAAGATGAGGCAAATCAAATTACCCGATAAGGATAATTTTAACCGCATAGATGGAGCTTGGTTTTTCTTGGAACACAAGTGTACAGTACAGTATTCATTTCTAATAAACTACGAATTAATTTTCACCAGTTTTACCGATATTTCTACTTTTACTTCAATTTCTTAATAATACCAAGTCCCGGAGAAATAATTAAGTGGGAAATTCCTTAGTCCAGCCGTTCTTTAAAAAAAGATTAGACCTTTATGCACTAACGACATCTGATTCTCGAGTAAAAGATTGGGCCCCAATGAAACAACGCCATCTTCGGTATATTGTGTGCAAACCATCTGCCTTATCTTTAGTATTTTTGTCTTTGTTAGTATTAGCATTTGGTGGATTTTTCCAACTCTCAATATCCATAGCTAACACCAAATATACTGCGAAAGAGAAGGTATTTTACTCTATAGTGTTGTCTGATTCGCTTTGTGTTGCGAATTCCATGCCAAGGAAAGTGGTTGCTTCCAATAGATGTGTTCTAAGAGACCAGGGAACTAGTTGAATAGGTTTGTCAGGGCAGTTCGAGAGTTAGAAACCACAAATACCAATCGATTGGGCTAAAATTGGCAATTTGTATTTTATTATACCCAGAACCATTTCAAGGAGCAAGTGACCCCATTGGACCACATTTCGGCATAGTCCCATACAACTGTCAAAAACGATTTGACTTCATAGCCCCAAAGAAAAAATTTCCTTTCCAATTTGGCTTACAATTTATATATATTTAGCTGGAACGATTCGTTGGAATAATGACCTAGGTTCACGTTCTGACGTAGCCCTTACTTTACCTAAAAAATTTCACTGTAATTTCCTCTGCCAATTTTACAAATTAACTAAATTAAAGAAATTATTCTTGTTATGTTATTGAGTGCGGTCCATAATATTTGAGACTTTTTCTAACATTTCGGATTTTTATACCCTATACCACACTGTGGTATAGGGTATTATGACTTTGTGCATTTGTTTGTAACACCCAAAAGGAGAAGAGATAGATCCATTGTTTATTATACCGATCGACTTGTAATCACTTTCGGAGTCGATTTAGCTATGTCCGTCTGTCTGTCCGTCCGTAGATGTATTCTTGTAATCAAAGTACAGGTCGCAATTATGGCCCGATCTTGACGAAACTTTACACATATCTTTTTTTGGCCCAAGGACGATCCTTATTTAATTTGGTTAAACTGTATTTTATATCCGTTAAACTGTATATATATTTTATATAAAAAGTGTATTTTATATCCGATCAGTATAAAATTCGGCAGAAAGAGGTTTCCTATTATTTGAATGAACACTGTTAAATCGGTTCAGATTTAGATATAGCCCCCATATAAACGTTAGCCCCGATTTGACATGTGAGCGCTGTAAAAATGTTATTTTATATCCGATCAGTGCGAACTTCTGCAAAAAGAGGTTTCCTCCTACATGAAGAAATACTGCCAAATTCGGAGAAAATCGGTTCAGATTTAGATATAGCCCCCATATATATGTTACCCCCGATTAGACATGTAAGCGCTGTAGAGACTGTGTTTTATATCTGATCAGTACGAAATTCGACAGAAAGATGTCTTTTTACATGAATGAATATTCAGGCAAAATCGGTTCAGATTTATATATAACATCCGTATATATGCTCCTCCTGATTTGGTATCAAAGCGCTATAGAAGTTGTAATTTACTTCCGATCATTAAAACTATCCAGAAATACATATGTTTCTCAATTTAGGAACGAATAGTGCTTAATTTAGCGATTATCGGTTCAGAATTAAATAATATGTTCCTACCCATTTACCAATTATTCCAAATTATTATCGCAATGACCCTTATCGTATTGTTAGGGAGGTTTAGGGTATTATATAGTCGGCCTCGCCCGACTTTCTGCCTTTCCTTACTGGTTTTATTTTAAAAATATAAATGGGAGTGTAAATTATAAAAAAATCTTTAATATAAGAACATTTTTTGAAGTTTTCCTTACTTTTTTCATATCATAAAAAATCGTAATTTCGTGGCAAAATTCATGACGTCCTATTTTTTAGCTCTGAATATCGTCAAAATGACGATAAGTCGTCATTTCTTGCAACACTGCGTCCTACTATGCTGCTTTTGGAATTCGTGCTGATGATTATTAATTGCAAAATGTTCAAGCGGGCTCGGGAGTTGTGTTTTTGCTACTGGCGAGGGAGAGAGGAAACAGGCCTACATGATTCTCCCTTACCTGCATCTTTGCCGTATTTCATTAGCGGAACTACTCCGCCCATTTTCCAGGCTTCGTGTACTATTCGAGTGTTCGAGAACAGCTTGAGGACATTAGTCAGGTACTCGTCTCCTGGTATGTCCAGTTGCTTCTTACTTCTTCGGCTCGGGGCTCATGAATACAACGCATGACATTTTCCTTTTCAACCTGCCACTCTCGACTTCGACAGATATTCGACTAGCTGGGAATTTTTCGGAATTTCTTCTCAGCTACTCGGACATCTGAGGGTATGGGTAGTTCATTGAAGCTGCGGTTGGAGAATTCTCTGAACCCGCTCCAGTCAGCTTTCATTTGATTTAGGAAAATACGCCGTTCAGATATGATGAAATCAGCTATTCTATCAAAGGAGAGAATTACAGTAAGGTGGTCTGATCTCAGTGATCCCAAGGCGAAAAAATGGACTGACATAAAACACATAGTCCTTAGGTCGAAGCGCCTGGCCGAAGAATTGCTAAATACGGATGGCGTTTAATTCGGTCTACTACTCTACTCATCTTTTATTTGGATACTAGCTAGACCCGGTCCACTTCGTTGCCCCAGATTTCCGATCCAGGCCATTTCTTGGTCAATTACGTAGACTGCCATCACATGCATACAGCACTCTCGCTAACAAATTGTTCAAGATATCTCAAAATTTGGTTTATATGGGCAGGACAACGACCATTGATCCGACTCCGCCCCTTTTTGGACCATTCACGAGATACTTTTGCACATAATTACAGATTTATCGCTAATAAATTGTGCAAGATATCTCAATTTCAAAATTTGGCATATGGGCGGGGCCACGACCATTGGTCTGATCCCGCCCATTTTTGGACCAATCACGCAGACTAGCCCCAGATACATATGAACAAAATTACAGCGCTCATTGTTTGACTTGATCGCCGCGATAACCCCAAATGCAAAATTCTGCTGAGAATGATGGATTAGTGTGTTTGTGCTCACAGCCAACTTAACGCCTATGTGATGAAAATAAAAGAATTGTGGTACAAAAATGCACAAATTATGCAATATTGTATGAGGTTATGTTTAATGATCCAAATTTCTTTCCTCTACGGTCAATAGTTTCAGAGATAATACATGCTTGACTAATGCTACGCCCACTTTTGCCACACCCACTAATCCTATTCGCCAATTTCTTCTGAAGATTTAGATAATTACTCCACTAAATTGTGTTCGAAATTTCGTTCTCCTACCATCAACACATTCTGAGTCATTCGAATTTTATATAATGCCAAGCCCATTTATTGTATACCGCCCATTTTTGGTGAAATTACTAATATTGACTCCAACAACTTACAATCCAAATCTCGTTCTTCTAGGGTCAAAAGTTTCTGAGATAATAAACGTTTAATTAATGCTACGCCCACTTTTGACACACCAACCGATCCCGTCCTGCCAATTTTTGTCAAATTTCGTTCTTCTACGAACAACATATTCAGAGATATTCGAATTTTATAGAATACCACGCCCACTTATTATATCCCGCCCACTTTGGGTGAAGTTACTAATATTGTCTCCAATAACTTACAATCCAAATTTCGTTCACCTACGGTCAATAGTTTCTGAGATAACAAATGTTTAACTTATGCTGCGCCCACTTTTGCCACACCAAAATTTCTTTCTAGGGTCACAATTTATGAGATATTCGGATTTTAAGTAGTGCCAGGCCAATTCTTTCCCGCCCACTTTTTTCAAAATTTTTTTCTCCTAAACCATCTCTGACAAAGAACTTTCCAAACAAAAGAAAAAATATTAAAATCGTTCCACTGGTTTAAGCGTCTATAAAACACATACATACATACAAACATTTTTCCATTTTTATATATATAGATTATTGATCAGAAATAAATTAATCGACATATCGAGAACCCTATTTTAAACATGTTAAGTCGTCATAGCATAATTTTAAGGAGATTCCTCTTTCTTAAATTCTAAATATTCCAATTTATGTTCAGTCAAAAATTGTTGTTAATCGATTAATATTAATAATAATAAACGAATTCCATACATATTTAAACAAAAAAGTTGGATGTTTCCCTCGAAAACTATCATTTATGATATTGCCCATTACGGAGTGGAGGAAGTATTATCTTGTTGTCTCGACGAAATTTCATCCATTTTTTAATATTTCTTGACCATTTCTAAATTATGAAAACGTTCTTAATAAAATAAACGATATCCACATTGATAACTCTTCATTTTAAGTTAATATTTGGTGTGAATAATTTTCAAATTTCAATCGTAGCATTTAGTTAACAAAATCTCACATTAAACTTTAGTAAAAGTTTACTTTTCGAAGTTTTACTTTGTATAAACATTTGCTCAGCCAAGTATTTGACTGCGTGAAAAGTTAAGTTACACTCCCACAGAGCGTTTATGTATTTAAAACTTTCCCAATGACTTTCAACACATAAATAACAATTTAGAAAAAATACTTCTAGACAACAACATGCGCGGCGGCTATGTTAAATGCCCACCTATGGAGTATTTTACTTCAGTTAGCCAGCCCCTGTTAACCCTTAATATATGCCGCATTATTTTGTTATGTTGAACTTTTCCTCAGTTCTTTTTTCTTCGTTAAATAAAAAGTTTTTTTTTATTTTCAACAATTTGTTTCAATAACAGTTGTCTTTAGTCTACCACATAAAAAGTAACTGCAGCAATATCAAATTATTAAAAAAAAAATATGAGAAAATGTAGCAAAAAAAAATAAATCTTAATAAATTCATTGCATAAATAGTTGTCACCGGCAAAAATGTTGCATACTTTGGGGAGTTGTGGTTGGCGTGGAATTGATGGCTCTATGTAAAAAGAGTTGAACGTTAAAGAAAATAAATTGGGAATATTAGAAATATTAAAGCAAACTTCGTTACAGCAGGTCACTAATTCAAGAAAGAATGTTAAGGATAAGAAATCAACTACTTTCCTATTTGATTAAGAATGGAAAGAGGGAAAAAAAAGAACTGCATAGTCGACAAAAATTTAAATTATCTGTATAGTATTTGAATAAGAAGAAGAGCTGACAATAGAAAGATAATTAAGCAGAATAAATATCAAAATAATCAACAAATAAATATCTTTGTTATTGATTTATCACTAGGATCTTCGGACTCTAGACCATCAGCGAAATATTATAGCTAAGCATCGGTCCCACTATTTGAAAACATATTTTTAAATAACTATTATTTTTGAAAATAGTTACTTTTTATTAAATAAAAATAATTTGGTTACCTATCATATATAATATTATATATAAGTATAACGACTTCGTTAACGCTAACATTACCAAATTATATATATTTTTAATCACTACAAATTTATCAATTATACTAACGAGTTCCGCCTTCTAGCTCACACCTTCCACTGAAAGGATAAACCGCAGTATAACATTCATAACTACAACGATGTTAATATTTTTAAACAACACAGAAAATGGATGTTAATGTAGTGACACGACAATAGCAACAAATCTTAATAAATGGAGTAGCAAAAATACTTTACTTTTTAACCTTTGCAGCGGCGACGACAGGAAATCTGCGCGAGGACGAAAAGACCTAAACAAATACTATCACAAAAACATATGCGACGTCCTTGGGTAATACTAGCACTACTGCTGCGTATTCTGGGATTATACATTCTTAGGTACATGGATGGGTGGGTGTGTGAGTGAGTACCCATTGTTCTTGGACTTGTTCTGAGGAGGAGGTGGAATATAAATAGTTGTTATATGGGTCATTTCGCACAAAACGGAAATACAGTGAGTTTCAAGAGAGTGTAGCAACTGATATATTAACTCAGCAAAAAATATGGAAGTCATTTTAAGAGTACCGAATTTTATGTATTTATGAAGTAGTTTTCCATTCCAAAAATATAAAAGAAATTGTGGAAATTTGTTTAAATCCAATTTTTATTGAAAGGACCTTTACTGTTTGCACCATATTTGGATTATATTTTATATAACGTGTTTTCCAATAGGAATGATATGATTTTGAAGTGACGTGACGTTTCGGCCATTTGTAATATGTCATGATCTGTCATTTGTTTTTCATTATATTCAGTAGTGTTTACAATTACATCATGGAGAGATATACGAAAGAACAACGTCTAAATTATTCAGTTTTATTATAAAATCCAAAATAACACTTTCCAGTCGACCTAAGACCTTGACACCCATGAGCAATATTTTAGCTCTCGTTAAGAGCTATCTTTTTGCCATTGACCGATTCCCGAGCCGATGTACCGTTAAGGAGCTAGAGCAAAATTAAACTTTCCATTCACATTTGAAAATGATGCTAAGACCTTTTTTTTTTACATCCAAAAAACACCACTTTCAGTCGACCTTGACACCCATGAGCAATATTTTAGCTCTCGTTAAGAGCTATCTTTTTTCCCTTGACTGATTGTGGCTACGTGCCACACAGGAAATGAAACAATTGAATTGTTTCGAGAAAAGTTTGGAGATTCGATTATTTCAACAACCTGTGATATTGAATGGCCTCCAAGAAGTTGTGATTTAACACCATTAGACTATTTCTTGTGACCCTCTTCAAGCTTTACAAGTCAATATTGAACGTGTCATTCTTGACATACGACTTGATTTAGTGGAAAAAGTGCTCGAAAATTGGTATCATCGAATTCGTTCCTGCAGAAGATGTGCGGGGATAAGCGTTAAAATTAAAGAAACTATGAGGCTACAAATGTCGGAAATAACTTTTTTTCACAAAAAATAGTGGTTTAACAGTCTTCATCAAAATAACGGCAATTTTTTACTGGACTATATAACTATAAATTCATTCCACTGTAGTATTTCATGCATTGCAATGTATGTTTTATGTCATGAACTTTTTGTGCAAAAATGGCCCCTCTGTGTGGGAGTTGCCAAAAGAGGCGTGGTGACTTCCCAAATTGTTCACAATGTGATAGCGACTAATAAATTGATACTATGTATGGAATTGCGGAAGATTCCGATAAATTGTTTAGAAGTTATTAAAGAATCAAAATTTAACTAAATAGGGGAGGTACTCGAATGAGTGGACCAAAATGAATAATCTTCGAACTTAGCCTGAGATAGAAAAAAAACCGAACAGACGGACGGACAATGCTGAAAGAACTTAAATATATTTGAGGTCTTAAATTTAGGTTAGGGTGGCAGCCAGCATAGACCAATGTAGATCCCTAGTGATACCACGGCCACAGATGTCCCTCATCGAAACCAAACTGTTTGATAAACAAAGTTATCAATACGAATATCGGTACCGAAAAGATCTTTCAGTATTCCTAGGAAGGCCGACCCTAGCATATCCAGACGCCGTTTACTTAATCAGAAACAAAGCAGTTGCTCAATGCTCTTAACTTCTTCCTCTTCATCACAGCTCCTACAGAAGTCATTCGACTCAATATACCTAACCTTCTGGCGTATTCGCCGATCAGGCAGTGTCCCGCCAGAACTGACACTAACGCGGAAAGTATTTTTCCCTCTAATGCGAGGAGATATTTTGACCTTCTCAGTTCGTATGTTGACCAGAGTTGTGTAGCTATCCAACAGGTGGCGATTGCTGTCCATCTTTTATTGAACTGCTTGATTGCCTCTTTCCTAAGCCAGTGCTTGCATCTGACCCACCAATATATGCAAATTCTGCAAGAATTTGTAATGTCGTCCCTTTCCCAGCAAGTTCATCAGATTTGCATTTTCACGGGATGTCCCGATATCCAGGTGCCCATATGAAGTGTATGTTAAACTGCTCAGCCATATCGTTAAGAGATCTGCGGTAGTCTTTGACTGTTTGTGACTTCAGGGATGTAACCCCCTCAGAATTGATGGCAGTCTGACTGTCCGAGTAAATGACAACGCCAGTGTTGGACACTACGTTGCGACTCAGCCAAGACTTCCGTTATTGCCTTTATTTCGGCTTGATAGACACCAATGGTATCTAATAGTTATGAGTTATATCAAGCTTCAAACCATCTGTGTATAAGTGCTGATGTTTTCTATTACCTGGTGTACTACCAACCTATTCCTCTCTGGCAGGTATCTTAGTGGTGAAGTTCATCCCGAAGGTGTAAACCGTTGATATATATACTCGACTCGGTGGGTTACCATAGGATTACATTGTGATATCCTCATATGGGCGTAGTTCTTATCCTCTACAGAAGAATGGGCACAACATCATTAGATGGAGTAGGGCTTGTAGACACTCAGTCGCTGTAGTCCTCAACTCGCCGCTTATGCAAAGGCAAGGAGTTCTCCGAACCTTTGATAATTTGTTTGTAATGGATAGTTTATTAGTTGCCGTCCACCAATAAACTATCCATGACGATTTTAGGAGTGAGGCCCCAATGAGACCATATAGCTTCTGTTGAGCAGGCTTTGAAATAGTCTAATCAAGCTAGAGTTCACCTTTAGATGTGACAGTGCCGCAATTACCGCCTCTGAGTGAATGTTGTTAAAAGCTCATTCTATGTCAAGAGCCACCATGGTAAATTCCTTGAAATGAAGGGACGATTCGATAGTGCTCACAAGTTCGTTCCCTTACTGTGAACATGTTTTGTATCCAGGTTTTTCCTAATGAAATAATTTAAAAGTCTTTCCAGACCTTTCAAGAGAAAGGACGAAAGGCTAATTGGTCTGAAGTATTTTGGCCTAGTGTGCGATATCTTTCCCGCTTTGGGAATGAATACCACTTTGGTATCCCTCCATCGATTCGGGATATATGAAAGTCTGATACAGCCTACATAATTCAATTCAATTTTTATTAATTTAAATAATATTTACACTTCTTTTCACTTAAGTAGTATATGTAAATTAAGAGTTTAAGATATATGTCTTCTTCTGCTTTAAAATTAGTATGTATTTACAAAATAGATTATTTAACAAGAAATATACATAGGGAAGGCAAAAATTTACAAAAACCTATATGAATAATTTTTTTTTTATGATAAAACTTAAAACTACTTAAAAAACTAACTACGAATTAACCAATTCGTTAATATGAGTAAATCTTGATGCTGAACATCTACTATTAAAATGTTGTGTTAATATTTCTATCTTTTGGATAACAAGTTCTACACCAGCCCGTTCATGAAGACGCTGTGTAGAATAATAAAAAGGAAGGTTAAAGATTAGCTTAAGAAGCTTATTTTGAACAAATTGCAGTTTTTGTAAGTGGCATGAAGCACTGGAACCCCAAATTGGAGCTCCATAATAAATCGCAGATTGAAATATTGACTTAAAAATTAACATTTTATTATCTAAACTAAGATGGGATTTTCGGTTTATAAATGGATACAACATTTTGATTAATAAATTAACTTTATTGATTACATATGGGATGTGATCTTTAAACTTCAATTTCGTATCAAGGATTATCCCTAAGTACTTGACTTTTTGTTCCCATTGAAGTTCCCTATTATCAATAATAATATTGTTTTGAGGAATAAAACATTGCTTGCGTTTGCGAGTAAAATATATTGCCTGACTTTTCTCACTATTTATCATTATTTTCCATATTTGAAAATATTTTAGTAGGACAGACATCGCTGATTGGAGGTTTCTAATTATATCCGAAGCTAAAATACCAGAACAAAGAATAGCTGTATCATCAGCAAAGATAGATATAATGCAGTTGTTAGGCTTCGGGATATCAGCAGTATACAAATTATATAATAATGGGGACAGACAAGATCCCTGAGGGCAGCCAGCAGAGATTGGAAAAGCAGTAGAACTTTTAGAGCTTATAAAAACTCTAAACGTTCTGTCTTGTAAGAAAGATTGTATTAATTTTACAAGTTCATAAGGAATATTTAAATTTATCATTTTATATAAAAGACCATCATGCCAATAAAACCTGTCAATTTTTCTTTTATAACCTTTTCTAGAATTTTACTGACTGATGATAGTAGACTGATTGGTCTATAAGAATGGGGACTATCACATGGTTTATTACTCTTTTTTATTGGAATAACTTTTGCCTTTTTGAATTCCTTGGGGAAGTAGCCAAGATTCAGGCAGGAATTAATGAATATGGTCAAATACTTTATACCTTTTTTAGGCAATCCCTTTAGGCATTTGTTGTTGATGCCATCTAATCCTGGAGCTTTTCTATTCTTCAAACTCTTAATGATTTCAGCAACCTTGGATGGGGTGATAGGGAAGTTTGATGGAGGGTTTATTGTAGCAGAATTGAACCTATCAAGACAATCACTTACTAGAGATATAGTGGATGGATCACAAAGAGTTGAGGATATTAAATGGTTGGAGGCAAAAGTTTGAGCCAATATCTCACATTTTTCAACATTCGTAGTAAAACGTCTATTATTATGTTTAAGAATTGGAATTCTGCTCGACTTTTTTCTTAATATTTTAGATAAATTCCAAAATGGGGTGGAACCTTTATCTAGTTTAGATAGCATAAAATTCCAAGACGAATTCCTAAATGTCTCAATTTCATTACTAATCCTAAGATTTAAGTATTTTATTTCGTAAAAATCGTTTCTATTTCTATATCTTTTCCAAAGTCGTCGATGAAAATTTCTTTGTCTTATTAATAACTTGATATGTGACGGAAACGATTTTCTTCCAATAGTTTGCCGCCTTATCGGTACACTATTTGCAACCGCATCATTCAAAACTCCTTCAAAGTTCGATAATAATGAATCTATATCATCTGAATTTTGGATAGAATTTTGAGCGGGGAGAAAAAGGTGTCGGTTAACATAAACTGAGAACGATCTCCAGTTGGCTTTTCCAAAATCATATTCTCGAAACTCGTTGGCAGAGAAACTATTATGGAGTGTTATTTGAACTGGCAAATGGTCCGAACTTAAGTCATTTATAACTTCTGCTGAAGAGATGTTTTCAGTAATGTTCGAAAGGAATAAATCGAGAGTCGAACTCTGTCTGTTTATACTTGAGGGAACATATGAGTGATCATTAGGAAAAATAATATCAAAATTAAAAGAGTCGTGTTTCTGAAATAATATATTACCCCAGCAGTTTGAACGTAAACAGCCCCAGGAATGATGTCTGCAATTGAAATCCCCTCCCAAAATAAATTTGGAACCCCTAGTGAGTTTGTTGATATCCGAAGCAAAAAGGTGCTTACGACTACCGTCAGATCCTACTAAGCCGCCCGGAAAATAACATGAGAAAATGTCTATAGAATCAGTGTTAGTGAAAAGTCTGATGGCAATATTTTCTATTAAACTAGTATTGACAATAGGTAGTAGTTTATGCGGAATATTTTTCCTAATTATAATAGCTACTCCACCACCTCGAAGTGTTTCACGATCATTTCTATAAACAACAAATTGAGGATGACTTATGTTTAAGTGTGGTTTTAGCCAAGTTTCAGTAACTAAACAAATATGTATATTGTGAATAATTAAAAATTGAAACAATTCAATGCTCTTATTTCTTAGACCTCTGGAATTCCAAGTAATTATTTTAACAACAACATCCATTATGATAAGAACTTGCAAGCAAGGGATGTTATCACCTCGAACTGGTCAGCTTTACTTCGGCAATTTCTTAATTTTGTGATTAGTTCCAAAGTTAAGTTTTTAATTTCTTCTGGAGAAAACATGTTGTTTGATTGACTGTTCACGTTGGGATTTGTTTGTGTATATCTTGGGGGATGCCAAGATGGTGTAGATGGTTGGTTTTGACGTAGATTATTTGGGAAAGTTCCTGCGTAGTTAGAAGTGGAAAATCCTGATGGGTGGACAGAGCGGCGAGGAGGCTGCATGCGTTCGCGCATTTGCAAATAGTTTTGTTTGCTTTGACAAACGTCTGAATTTGATTTATGTGCTCCGTTGCAATTTGCACATTTAATTGTTGTCTCTTTGCAGTCGGATGTTTTGTGAGAACCGGCGCAATTTGCACAGAAGGTTTTTACTTGACAATGACTAGAGCCATGTCCGTACATCTGGCAATTATAGCACTGTGTAATTCTCGTCTTACTGCCTCTTTGAAAATCCCATTTCACCTTCATGTACTCTATTACAGAATAATTTTGTCTTAAATCTTTCATCGTTACCGATTTTCTTTGGAAATAGACGACGTATATAATCATTTCTGTATTACCGATGCCTTTTTTCTGCACTAGCTTAACATCAAGACATTTGAGACCCAATTCTGTGAGTTGACATTTTATAATTGATGGATCTCGTTTATCCAAACCAAATAACAATGCCTTGTAAGGCTTTTCGTTTTTTGTAAGGTATGTGAAAAACTCGAATTTGTTTTTGAGCACCTTGCACATTAAATCGAAATCGTTTTTTGAATTGCAGAATAGCTTCAAACCAATTGATATTTTTCTAATGGCATAGTTAGTCAACTTGCTTAGCTTGCACAAATCATGCAATTCAACTACTTTACATTTTAACACCGTGATCGGAGGAATGTGGACTTTGACCGGCTGTGGTATGACTTCTTCCGTGTCATCTTCGATGGTTTGCAGCGGAGAGAAATAGTTGTTAGTGCGTGCGCTAGTCGACGCACTATCATTTGTTTTTGTTTTTTTATTGTTCATCGTGACGACTGCTGCGTTCACAACATTATGTGCATACGCACGTTTAATTTTGCTTTCTTTATGTTCTGAGTTTTTTTTATGAAATTTTTTGTTGTTAAATTAGCAGTAAAAATTGAAAAAACAATGTTTAGCACTTTGACTGAGAAAAAGACCGAAACACATCTGTTCACGACAAGTGATGAGCTCAGACTGACAGCCTACATAAATGTTCTCCAGCCAATGGATAATGTACTTTGACATTTTCTGCATTTCTGCTGGAGTGATGCCGTCTGGTACAGCTGACTTGAAGGGCTCAAATCTGTTAATAGCCCAGCTTATTCAGGATCTCTCAGTCAACAGTAGAGTGATCAAAAAACCGGTTTTTTTGAAAAAATAAAAAACCGGTGGATGGTTTATTTAAGTTATAAAAAACCGGTGGACGGTTTTTTTCTTCGAAGAAAACCGGTAGACCCGGTTTTTTTCTGCTAACAAAAGAGTATGAAAATTGCCGTTTGAAAAACATTTTCCTTTTTAATAACAAAAAAGGCGATTTTTTAATATTAAATTTTTAAAAGCGATGTCTTCTGATCAAGAATCTTGCACCAAATTTAGTCCTGTTGGATAGTAGTTATGAGTTGGATTGTGATGAATATTGTCATTTGAGTCAAATGGTCCTTTTATCTCATGCTTATAACTAATTAGCTATTGTATTTAGAAACATTTTCCAAAAGTGTCATCGATAGTCTTTTCTTCAATCTTTTAAAAAAATTAGCAAATATATTTTCATTACTTTTTTGCAAAATTAAACTTTTTTGAAATTTTGGTAAAAACCTATGTTTTAATTTTTGATTTTTTTGCTCAAAAGAAAGCTTAGATAATTTCCTTTAAAAGCTTTGTGACCTATTTTTGGGATGGGACCTGTTGATCCATCAAAATAAATATAAACCTCTGAAAAAAAATTAACGTTCAACCAAACATTTTAGCATTTCAGATGGGAAAAACAACCGTTTGACAAAAATGTCAATATTTGACACCCTCCAACTCGGAAAGTCCTTAACCGATCTCGTTGGAATTGTGTCTCATAACTACTATCTGATAGGGCTACTTGGTGCAATTTTCATCCCGACAGAAGAAAATATTAATATTTCGGGGTATTAAATAGAATATTTAATAGAGGTACTAAATCTTTAGACATATATATTTTATATACACACTTTAGTGCAGGTGGGTATATACGAGTATATAAATATATAAGAGTATATGTACACTAGTCGGTTTACCCAATTGAAATTTTCTTACTTGTTTTTGTTTCGGTTTGGAAGTGGGAGAATGCGTTTACTTTTCACATAACTTCTGCGCGTATGAATCATTTATTTTCTTTAAATCTTTGTAATTTGTATAGAAATTAGTGAATGGCTTCGGATTCTAGTTGCCGAGTCTTTTTAGGCCATATAAGGAGATCTTTCATATTATTATCTTAATTTGTGATATTTTGTAAATAAAGTATAGTATATATAATTTTTAATATTTTAGAGATAATAAAAAAACCGGAAAACCGGTGGAAACAAACGAAAAAAACCGGTTGCACCGGTTGTTCGAAATTCATGATTTTGAGAAAAACCGGGGACGGTGGAAGCAAAAAACCGGTGGGCCGGTTTATTTTAAACCGGTTTTGATCACTCTAGTCAACAGCCTAGCGACGCTGGCAGTCCGCTTGCTCTCATGTTGGTCGTGCTGTTTATCGAGTTATGCTGGTGATTTCCTAGGGAAATGTGCGTCGAGCAGAGCTGTAAGCGACTGATCGCTGTTTTTTGTCCATTTGTTAACTTCATCCTGCAGGTAACCAACTGTTCATGGTGTAGGCTCCTTTTATAGATCTTGAGTTGCTCTTTATAGGCATCCCAGTCATAAGTGACCACAGCAGATTTAGCCTTATTGAACAGCTTGTTGCCGGTATTTTTCCTAACAGCTAGCTCTGAAGTCCACCATTGTGGTTTAGTTCGAGGTATCTATTGAATAATGTTGTGAGGTGCTAGACCAGATTATCCAGAGCGACTTTGTCATTCGGTTCATACAAATGTTTAGAATTGAGGGGTTTTTTTAGATTGTCTCATACGTGTGTCACTTTTGTCTTCCTCACATTTCTGTGGACGGCAGGTTTAAGTGCTTTATCAACGAGTTTGATTGAACTCTATGTATTGGTGATCTGAGAATGAGTGGTCGTTCAGTACAGTCCACCCAATAATTTAGTGTGACAGCGAGTCCGTAGCGAAAGTGACGTCGAGTACTTCCTGTCTGTTTTTGGTCGCTTTATAGCCTTCGTTACAAATAGCTAGGTTGATAGTCAGAATAAAGTCAAGAAGTGATTCAACTCTGCTGTTTGTGTGTGTGCTACCCCAGATAGAATGATAAGCTTTCGTGTCTGCTCCATTTATCAGCACTCCTAAAGAGGGATGTCGGTACTACCTCATCTTCAGATGTTAAGTAACTGGATATCATCCAGTATATACGATTACCTATATCTAAACAAGCAGCTGTTTGATCTTTACCTCTGAAATTTGGTAAGAGAAAAAATGCTTAGATCTTTCCTGGCCAAAATACAGGTTCTTGGAAGGGTAGCAGTTGGCCAGATGTATCATAAAGTTGGGCGTCCTGATACCACAAACCATTCCTCCTACAGCGTGGTGTTCTTGTACCAGGACGACTATTACTGCACCTGTGTACAGGCACAGTAATAGAGCCGCTGAGAATGAAGTTAATCTGTAAATTCTTACCACAATTGGTAACCGACGGATTAACAAGGGTGTTATCGAGCTCTTTGCCCGTTTGATGCGTCAAAGATACCAGAAACTGGGTAACTCCGCATTTGCAGAGGGCTGGGCAGGGATGGTCCGTCTTAAACTGTGACGTATATGTCATAAATTTGAGACGTATTCGACATACGTATACAACGTCGTGAACCTAATGTCGGAAACTTGACATTGTCACTAACAGTAAATAATTAGCAAATCAATAGAAAGGAAAAAAATATTTATTTTGAACTTTCAAGTTTATTTATTGGTCCAAATGAATTATTATTTGTTTATAAATTAGGTTTCTTCTTCACTCGAATCTCCAACTTCAATGCCCTCAAAGTTGTCTTTTTTCGCGTATTTTAAGTGAAGAGTAAACTTCCAGCAACTTTTTAAATCGTTCCGATCCTAATAGATTTCGAAAATCAGAATGCACATGAGACCAACTGGAGAAAACGCCTTCTAATTATGCAGTGGACGCTAGGATCATCAGTAATTTTAGAGTAAATGGTGACAATGCGTTATGCCGACTTTTTGCCATATTCCAGAATAAGTAAGACCTTCTAGTTTTTGCAACAAGCACAGAAATGGGTGGGGTGTCAAAGTTTGTTGGAGAGAGGCAGACAAACTACAAACTTTGATACTTGCTTTAAAAAAATTGCCTCGTGTGAATCAGAACTTATATAATATTTTGCAAAAAAAACTGAAACTGAACGATTTATTGTTCGTCAAGAATATAAATGAAATGGTCTACAAAAGATATGAAGAAAAGTGAATTTTTATGATCTGAAAAGATGTGCGTGTCGTTGTTGAAAAAGTAGATTTATCGCCGAAATAGTTGATTTTCCCATTTTGAACTTAATTAATGTTCGGGTTGTACAATATATCACACCATTGGGTAAATATCGGTATTCGATCAAAAACATATATTTTCTCAAAAAATGTTAAATAAAGTTGTATCTCGGATTTCGATTAGTTTTTATATGGTGTCCATCAGATTTTTACGCGAAGGGCTGAAGTCTGCAGCTTCCTTAGAACTGATATTACAGTTTACGACATTTCATACATTTTAGACGGTTTATGACGTATGTGACGTTTACACCTTTCTGACAGTCGTAAACCTAAAAAATCATGTCGTGGACCATCCCTGCGGCTGGGTGTTAGCCACGGCGGATACCTCACCTTTCACAGTGGAAGCTATGTCCTGCTTGTATAACTTCAAAACAATAGTCTCGAAACCACATGGCAGGGTTTCACATGCCATTGTATGTGGGGAGGATTCAGCATTAAGGATCAGATTGACCAACCGCTTTTTACCATCCGCTTTACTAATCTTGCTAATTCTCAAATTATGGGTCGGCAGATCAGGATGGGAATATTTTATTATCTCAAGTATATCAGCCTAGTTGGATGGCTGTTCTGTAACCCAGGTTAGGGCTCTGGGGTAACTACATAGGGATGTTGTTTTTTCGACAACAACCAATTGGGCGCCCGGCCAGACCTCACCAACTCGACCCACATCAGCCTTAAAGCCAAGCCTAAAATATAAGACGTGCTTCCGAATTTATACACCTCTTACGAACAGTTTTATGGTACAGACAGGTCAACAAGTATCTGCTCTCATTGAACCCACTGTAGTCCATTCACAACATGGCGACAACAGAAAAAGAAACGAATTTCTATAAAACACCGCATACATGAACAAGTCACAGGTGAATTATCACATGCGTTAATCATGCCCTCTCAACAGCAACAACAATCATCCTTTCAACCAAGTGAAGCGAGGAGAGTGGCTGGGAAAGAGAAAAACCAAAAAAAGGATGCTTAGCACGCAAATGACATTGTGCGACATAGAGTTTAAAAATCATATTTCCTCATTTCTTAGTATGTATATTGGTTAAAATTCATTCAAAAATCACAAATCATATTTATTTAGATTTTCAAGATGATTTTGTTCAATAATATTTGCTATAAGCCTAAAGCAAATGAATCGAACCTAAAATAAAGTAATGTAAAGAACTCAACTCCATTTGCCTGTGAATGTCCTTTCGTAAAGAGTAACCTACGCAACAGGACGACAACGTCGACGGCGGCGATGACAACAAGGCAACAAGTTTATTGGCTTTGATTATACGCTTGTTAAGAGTTGAGCTATCTATGTTAAATTTAGACATTAGCCCTCTTTATCCTTATCTGCTATTATCCTTCGTCGTCGCCGTCATTGTCGAACGGGCAGGCAATGAATGATGAATGTTAGTACGTACGTATATTTACTCCTCGTATGGAATTGTTTTTTGCTCTTTGTATTACGACACAAAGTACATGTTGGGGAGTTTATGGATTAAATCATTACTTTTGGAGTGTACAAGTGTTGATGATGCAGGTTATGCTCCATGTACAACGTATCAGTATCTCTATATATGTACGGGTATGTGATGACATTCTGGAGATTGCCACACAGTGTGTGGTGTAAATGATTATTGTGTCCTTCTATCTGCGCATATAAAACTCATTAAAGTGGCTTTTTCGCCGGCCCTCATTAGTAATTAAGTAAAGGTTTCAAATCAAATGATTGCGGTGGGGATATGTTACCGCTCCCTCCCTCTCTTGTGAAAGAGTTTTGCGCAAATAACCTGCAAACACTTAACCTGTTGATCCATCCGGAGGATGATGATGTTTAGTGTTTGCAATCACATCTATTAGCGTTTAATTTTCCGGGTAATTAAAAACTGCTATAATATTGAGTACATTTTACTTCATGTAAGGTGACATAACGTCAAATCAAATTAATATTAAATTAAATTGTGATTATTAAATTGTACCTGTGTAAATGTAATCCTATCTAAACGATAAAAATGTTTATGATTAAAGTAATTAACATAACATCTAGCGCAAGCAGGTAATAACCGCGTTAAGATCCACCAGGCTGAATCTTCCCATCCACCGTAGATCACATATGGGTAATTCCACCAAAAGGTCTACCGTGATCAAAAAAATTAAAGTTCTGTTGGTGAATAACTTTTGATTGGGTTGACGGATAAACAACAAATTTTGACTGAATATAATTTGGAATATTAAGAAATTAAAAATGCAATCTTCCTAAAAACATGCTAAGTCGACTTAGCATGCTTTAGAATGGAGGTATCGATATTACCTATATCTCGGTGCGCTTCTCAGCCCCCATCTGTGAAAATTCGAACTTTTTCTCCGTCCTAAGAACGATACTATATATAAGTGAAACTAGACTTAATGTATATAAACTGAATACTAAGTTTATTTTATTTCGTAATCGTTTGTACTTTTAACAGGACTTTTAAAATTTCAGGGATTACATTTTTGAAAAATGCTTCTTTGCATTTATCGCAGTGTGAATAGATAAATATGGATATCAAATAAAAGTGGAGAATACATGCTATTCATTAAAATGTTTGAAATATTTTTTCCAAGAACGAAGGATTTAAAAAATGTCCCTTTAAACTTTTATCTTTGAATATCCTACAAAGTAGTGGGTCTAAAAATCATGACACAATAATATTAAAATTTCAGCCCTCTATCATAAACGGTAAGGAATAACAATTATTCAAATTCTACAGTCTGCATAATATACAGGGTTTTCCAACAAGAGGTGTTATTTTGAATCACCCGGTATTTCGGCAGCTGTCACCTATGGAGGTTTTTTTCGTTGACATTTGACAAGTAGAAACTACGCCATTACTAACCAGTAAGGAAAGGCTAAAGTCGGGCGGTGCCGACTATATAATACCCTACACCACTCTCGTAATATTGAATAACTCTGATATATAAATTTTGTAATTCATGTATAAAATGTTTACATAAATTTACTTTTGGGACATTTTATACTTAAATTACACCCTGTACCACAGTGTGGTGTAGGGTACAAAAACGATTGGATCTAAAGAGCCAAATCGGATGAAACATATATATGGGAGCTATAGCTAAATCTTTACCGATTTTCTTCAAATTCGGAAATGTTGGTTCATGAATCAAGAAACTCTATCATTCTAAATTTCGAAACGATTGGATGTAAACTATAGATTCTATAGAACTAAAGGGCCAAATCGGACGAAACATATATATGGGAGCTATAGCTAAATCTTAACCGATTTTCTTCAAATTCGGCAGTGTTGGTTCATAGATCAAGAAACTCTACCATTCTAAATTTCAAAATAATTGGATGTAAAATGCAGCTTCTATAGAACTAAAGGGCCAAATCGGACGAAACATGTATATGGGAGCTATAGCTAAATCTTAACCGATTTTCTTCAAATTCGGTAGTGTTGGTTCATGGATCAATAAACTCTACCATTCTAAATTTCAAAACGATTGGATGTAAAATGCTGCTTCTATAGAACTAAAGGGCCAAATCGGACGAAACATGTATATGGGAGCTATAGCTAAATCTTAACCGATTTTCTTCAAATTCGGTAGTGTTGGTTCATGGATCAACAAACTCTACCATTCTAAATTTCAAAGCGATTGGATGTAAAATACAGCTTTTATAGGACTAAATGGCCAAATCGGACGAAACATATATATGGGAGCTATATCTAAATCTTAACCGATTTTCTTCAAATTCAGTAGTGTTGGTTCATGGATCAAGAAACTCTACCATTCTAAATTTCAAAATGATTGGATGTAAAATACAGCTTCTACAGGACTAAAGAGCAAAATCGGACGAAACATATATATTGGAGCTATAGCTAAATCTTAACCGATTTTCTTCAAATTCGGCAATGTTGGTTCATGGATCAAGAAACTTTACCATTCTAAATTTCAAAACGATCGGATGTAAAATACAGCTTCTATAGGACTAAAGGTCCAAATCGGACGAAACATATATATGGGAGCTATAGCTAAATCTTAACCGATTTTCTTCAAATTCGGCAATGTTGGTTCATGGATCAAGAAACTCTACCATTCTAAATTTCAAAACGATGAAGCGCCATCAACATCAATTCACCGTCGTTCTCAACAATTGAACATTTCGGAGACATCATTGAGACGAATTTTGCATACAGACCTTGGTATGACGCCATACAAAGTCCAATTGGTTCAGGATTTGAAGCCAACTGACCATCCAATGCGTTTTCAGTAGTTTTTTTTATAGCATTTTCAAAGTTATTTGGCGGACCCTTTACGATATAAGTATTTAGCTTTTACCATAAATTCAATACTATAGATTTTATTGTTTAGACATTTTTATAATTCTTACAAAGAATTTCAGAATAGTACATGAGAAATCTGTACTATCCCCATCCATAAATTTCATACCCCATATATACAAATAATGATGGGCAATAACAATTTGACGAACAATTATCTAATCATTTATACGAAATTCAAGTAGTAAATATGTTGAGCAAATTACTGCTGTTTGATTAGGGATAGTTTACAACCAGGATCAAACTCCAACTAAAGGCAAATAATCGTAGTAGTAGTTAGTATACCTCGAAATTCAAATCAATGATAGCGAGTTAACGTAATAAACAAAGGCAATAAAAGAGTTACGACAACCAACAAACACCAGTCGAATGGCCAACAATTGCAATCTAATAACAAAAACCCTTTAATTGTAGGTTTTGTTCTATCTCCGCGAATGAATGCATCTCTCCTCCAGTCGATGGTTGGGGGTGCTGGGGAGTGAATGTTGTCTTCTTCGAAATACAAGTATCTATCTATCATTTAATTGCCATCGTAAATTAATCCTCAACGGAAAAAATCGCCTGCACAAAAAACAGGCAATGATATCGCTCCAGGTCACCCACGACCACATCGTCGTCAGGCCCACCAAACTGACGCGTTTGCATTGCGGCATACCATGAGAATGGTGCAAGATGTCCCGATCCCGAAAAAACCTCAACATGGGAATTAGCAGAGCAGATAAAGGAATGGGGTGAAGTGCTAACCGTAACATAATCGTTTTCGCTTGTTGTTCTCCCAATTTAAGGGGCCAAAGTGAAGTGACGACAAAGCGATGGCGTAATATTTTAGATTGTTTTCCATATTATCAATCTACGAGTATATACGAGTATCTATCTATCAACATGTTCGCACTTGTTTACAGGGCAATATTTATGTAGGTACTCGATATTATGGCTCGTCCAAGTCTAGCGAGTACTACACCATCAATGCATGTATCTGCGATGTAGTCCTAAAAAGCTCTGATAAGCTAGATTATCCAAACGAAATTGAGGAATTTTTCAATGATAACTTAAAATATTTACCAAAAAAAAGTGACAACAAAATTTTCATTCTAGAGCCATTTTTATCTTTGCTAAGAAATTTCAAAAGTTGCTCAAAGATTTGTAAAAACTAACACTAGTTTACAACAATTTTGTCAAAGGGCTGTGCATAACATTTTCTGGTGTAATTTAGTGTGCTAACTACGAAAAAAATATTAAGAAAAGGTTTTATGCTAAAATTTTTTTTAATTAAATTTAAATTAATTTATTTTTAATTCCAATTTTCATTGAATTACGAGTGCAGTCCCAAAATTAGCCGACCTAACAAAGAAAATACAACGAATTTGGGAAAAATTTATATTTATTTCTCAATATAATCTCCTTTTTGCTACTTTTCTTTAACACCTTTTCCAGCGATTTTCAATAGCTTCGATACCCTATTTATAGTAAGGACTGTCTAGCTCCTGAAAATACGAGTAGCCATCCCCCAAAGTAGAATCTACGTGGGTTTTAATATTCGTTGGACTGAGACCTTTTAAATGAAAGTATTGTATTGCATACCAATTTTTTCCAGGTTTGCAAATTTATTATTTTATTTTGGAGTGCTAAACAAATTAAACAAATTGGCGCACACTGCTCCGTCCCCTCACTATGTAGAATTGGACAAAATCATTTGTAAATGGATTATGATGCGCTGAATTCACAAATGTTATCGGTTTTTATGTAAAATGTGCGGTTTTTTTGTAAACTCAATCTGTCAATTCTCCGAAAAATTCGCTATGAATTTTCAAATTTTAACAATAACAATGAGCAGTTAGACGGCGTTAACAGCATGTCTAAAATGAAAAGCTCCCTCTTAAAAACTGATATCCAAGCCGAAACACTGGTGTATGACACGGGTGAAAGGATGGAAACTATAGAGGATACCGTAAGGCTCTTGATGAAAACTCATTTTCCGACTGGTAATGCTGGAACAACAGAGGAAAGGTAAGGCTCTTGATGAAAACTCATTTCCCGACTGGTAATGCTACAACAACAGAGGAAAAGATACAGAACGAAAATGTATTGCAACAAGTACCTATTACGGATATAACAGATGGTATGGTTAAAGAAGCTATAAAAAGCTTCTCTCCTTTCAAGGCTGCGGGACCGGATGAAATATTTCCAGCACATCTGCAGAATTAGGGGATCTGGTATCAACTTATCTGGCTGGAGTATTCTCTGCATGCCTAGGGTGGTCTTTAAAGCATAGCCAGCCAAGGCGAGTTTACGACCCCAAAGGCTTATCGACCCATTAGCCTAACTTCTTTCCTTTTAAAAACAATGGAGCGAATAATTGATGACATGGTCAAAAGTATTTAAAATAGCGGATGACAGGTCCAAGAAAGAAATTTACACACTTGCTGTTTGCATAGACATTGAAGTCGCATTTAAGAATGTACAGACCAATGCACTTATCCAGTCCTTAGACGAGTTTCAGCTTAACCGGTCGCTGAAAAACTGGATCAACCATATGCTAAGGAATAGGTGGATTATTTGTGGGTCATATGACGTAAAAATTAGAGACAAGGTAAATCGTGGTATACCTCAGGGGGCATTTTATCCCTTTTCTATGGGTTAAGACGGAAGAGTCTCCTAAAATCCCTCACTAATGAAGGACTAAAACCAGTCTGTTATGCAGACGACGTTGTAATACTTTTGAGGGACATATGTACATACAAACCTATTATGAAGAAGAGCTAAGTAGGCACTTAACATAGCATATAACTGGGCACAACCAAGGGGATTAAATGTTAACCCAGACAAAACAGAAATATGTCTAATTACAATGAAAACGAAGATCCATCCTTTTACCGTGCCTCGATTCCTGGATAAGAATATTGCCACATCTACTTGGGAGTGATCTTGGATCAGAAACTGATTTGGAAAGATCATATTGAAGAGGGAGTTACCAAGGCCCACAGATGTTGGTCGTTGTGCAGAAGAGCTATAGGTTCAAAATGGCGACTACGTCCAAATATGACACACTGGCTTTACATGAGAGTGATTAGACCAATAATAACCTACGTCTTTCTAGTGTGATGGACGTCAATGGCCAAAAAGTGCAACGTAATACCTTTGGAAAAAATTCAACGCATTCAATTAGAACCGCACCAACAAGAGCGTTGGAGACTATACTGCACATACATCCAATAGACATCCGTATAAAGTATGAGGCAGCCCTCACAGCAAAACGTCTACAAGTGATGGGTGAAGGTGGAATGTACTGGACGACCACACATTCTCGGATCACCATTTTATAGAGTTCAAACTCGCCGAAGAATGCCTAAACCTGCTGTCTACAGAAATGTGAGGAAGACAAAGTGGCACCTGGATGAGATGAATTTTAAACTTCTTTATGAACCGAATGACAAAGCCGGTCTGGATAATCTGGTCGAGCATATCACCACATCATTCAATAGTTCCCTTGACGAAGCCTGTCCAAAAACAAGGCACAAGGGTAAAACTGAACCCCAATGGTGGACTTCTGAGCTAACGGTAAGGAAAAAGACCTACAACAAGCTATTCAACAAGGCGAAATCTACAGGAGCCTTTTATGATTGGGATGCATATAAAGGGCAACTCAAGATCTATAAGAAGGAGCTTAGGAAGGCGCAAAGATGCTCTTGGTATTCCTTCTGTTGCGAAGTGGAAAAGGTCTCCGACGTCGCAAGGCTGAGGAAGGTACTATCCGCCTTTCCTTGTACAGTGGGGTATTTGCAGGATGAGGCAAACAACTGGACAAAAAACAGCGAGCAATCGCTAAGTGTACTGCTCGACACACATTTCCCGGGGGACTCATCAACAGAGCCCGAGGATCAACAGGCCAACAAGAGTGCGAGTGGACTGCGAGCATCGCCAGCTTGTTGACTGAGAGATCTAGAATAAGCTGGGCTATAAACAGCTTTGAGCCTTTTAAGTCACCTGGTCCAGACGGCATCACCCCAGCAGAAATGCAGAAAATGTTAAAGTACATTATCCCCTGGCTGCAGACAATTTATGTAGGCTGTATTAGGCTTTCATATATCCCGAATCGATGGAGGGATACCAATGTGGTATTCATACCCAAAGCGGGGAAGATATCGCACACTAGGCCAAAAGACTTCAGACCAATTAGCCTATTCTCTTTCATATTGAAAAGTCTGGAAAGACTTTTAGATTATTTCTACAAAATCAGCCCTGCACGAACTTGTGAGCACTATTGAATCGTCCCTACATTTCAAAGAATTCACAGTGGTGGCATTTCTTGAGATAGAAGGGGCTTTTAACAACATACACCCAGATGCAGTAATCGCGGCATTGTCACATCTAAAGGTGAACTCTAGCTTGATAAGACTAATTCAAAGACTAATCAACAGAAGACGTATAACAGCATGCCTAGGGTCCACAACTCTAACAAGGTTTGTAAACAGAGGGACCCCACAAGGAGGAGTTCTGTCTCCACTAATTTGGAACCTAGCGGTGAATGAAATCCTGCTAGATCTAGAACGTTGTGGCTGCAAGGTCGTGGCATATGCGGACGACCTGGCAATCGCAGTGAGTGGCAGTTGGAAAACATCCTCCGAGATATTTTACAGATGGCTCTGAACAAGTTGGCTAGATGGGCCAGAAGCAGCGGTTTGGGTGTTAACCCAAACAAGACAGAATTGGTTCTATTTACTAGGATGAATAATGTCCCTCATGTGGACCTTCCTCCTCGTATAAATGGAACAGATATAGTCTCTTCTGAAAGTGCACAATTTTTAGGAATAATTTTGGATAGGAAACTGTCATTCAGACTAAACGTACTGGAACGTGTAAAGAAGGCCAACATCGCCCTATATTCCTGCAGGAAGGCTGTAGGGTCGCAGTGGGGCCCTCTCTCCTAAAATTGTTCATTGGATATATATAGCAGTGGTTCGTCCAATACTGTTATACGGCAACAGACAAACTAACCATCACAAACCTGCTATCACGGGTTCAGAGAACTGCCTGCCTGTGCATAAGCGGAGCGTTAAGGACTACAGCGACTGAGTCTCTACAAGCCCTTCTCCATATACTGCCGATTAATGTTGTGGCGAGAGAAGTTGCAACCAAAGCGGCACTAAGATTAAACTGCCTATCAATGTGGAGGTACAAGAACTACGGTCACATGAGGATATCAAAGTGTAGTGCTATGTTAACCGACCGAGTGGACTATATATCAACGGTGCGCACCTTTGAGAAAAACTACATCACTGTGATACCAGCCAGGGATGAATGGGATGGCAGAATACCCGGAAATAGAAACCATCTCCACTTCTATACGGGTGGTTCGAAGCTTGATGAAAAGATTGGCTTCGGAGTAAACTGTGAAGAACTTAATTTGGATATAGCTCACAGACTACCAGATACCTGCAGTGTCTATCAAGCCGAAATAATGGCAATATGGGAAGTCGCCAAGTGGTTGAGTCGGAACATAGTAACCAACACTGGCGTTGTCATTTACTCGGACAGCCAGGCTGCCATCAATTCTCTGGAGACCACATCCCTAAATTCACAATAGAGATGGCTGAGCAGTTTAATATACAAGACAGATGGGCACGAATCGGCACCTGTAGGGTAGCTAGACAAATCTGGCCAAGGTATGACCTGAGAAGGTCAAAATATCTCCTCGCACTGGAAAGGAAAAAATTATCTACGTTAGTATCAGTTCTGACGGGACACTGCTTGATCGGCGAACACGCGTCTAACATTACATCGAAAGGTTACTTTTGCGCCACCTGTTATTAAGCGATTTATTTGAACTGAAACTATTCCTTGGAATAAATACCTCCTAAGTCCAAGTGTTGGTATAGCCTTTAATTTACTTAAAATATTCACTGCAATTTCCTCAAGCAATTGAGCAACTTAATAAAATTCCAGAGACTTTTCCTGTTCTGATATTGAAATGATCAATTCTACCAAGCCACGAAGGATGAGTTGAAGCACTGGGCATTGATGGCTCACAAAAAAGTAAATCGAATGACCTGTACTGTCTTGTGTCTATATCAAAAAATTGTGGAGGGTATACAAATAATATTTTAAAATGATTTCTGCGGATGTTATTTTAAATGGATTTTAGGTCTTTTACAAACATTGGAAGGAATGCTTGTAAAATATGAGACAACATTTTGAATATGACCTATGAAGTTAACTTTTGTGTAAAATGTTTATAAAACCATGCCTAATGGTAAAATAAGACCTCGCTATTTCATTTTTTACTCCCTAGACCTCCAAATGTTGAACTGAGACACCAAATCGTCATCAAATTCTAAAACGGCTATCGTGATGAAAGAAATATTTTAAACGCTGCCATATTCAGAGAATAAGAATTAGGTCGGAAATTTGGTAATATGAGTTTATTTTTACCCGAAATAATTCACAGGCGATCCATGGTGGAGGGTATTCTCGTATAAGACACGGCATGGCAGAATTAAACAACGCTTTCATTTGATAAAAAAATTTCAAAAATTGTATGGAGATACAATTTTAAATCTTTATATATAAAATCCTTTGTACGTTGAACGCATGATCTCCGAAACCATAAAAGCGAATGGGATGAAAATTGAACAATATATTCAGTTTGGGGTCATTTGTGTTTTAGAATTATTTTCACCGCGATAAATTGCGGAGTGGTCAAGTTATTTGCAAAATTTGCATTTCCAGAGCTATTTGACTGAAATTTTAAATGTGTGTATGGCTTGTCTTGATAATAGTTTGTATGTCTGATTCTAACCTGTAGATGGCGCTGTAGTATGGTCAATATAAATTAACAGGACGGGCAGGACAACGTCTGCTGGGGTCAGCTAGTATTTAAAAAAAATCGTTTTAGCTTTTACGGAATTTTCAATTGCTTTTGAACGGCTAAACCGATTTTTAAAAAGTTTATGTCGTTTAAAGAGAAAATAGCGTGCAATTTTTGGCGGAAAAATTTAAGAAATTTTTTTTGGTGAATTTTTACTTTAAAAAATTGGTCACAATTTAATTGCATTTTTAGAGTTTCAATATTTGTTAAAGTATAGACGAAATACCGATACTGGCCGGCTATTTTCGAAGTTGTTCTTCTGTTATTTATGTACGTGCCGAAACAGAAGAAAAACAACAAAAATTGTCAGACCACTATCAGTATTTCATATCGGCTATTTTGCTTAGTAGCCATTTAACCAGAAATATACTTCATCACTAAACTCAATTATTTGATTTGAACTTTGGTAGATTTTTCGAACGACTGATTTTCATTTATTTTTGTGATCTAAATTTTGACTTTGGCAATTTTGAATTTCTTGGGTGATAAATCATTGATTTTTCATGCCGTCGTCACAGTGTTGCCAGACGAATTTGAGCGAAAATCGCCAAAATAGGGGCACAAAAATCGTCAAAATAAGTTTTCGAAATTGTCAACACAAAAATATACCGGTTACATACAGCTTTTGTGTTTTTTCTCGGGCGAAGGGCATGTTTCAGAGACGAATATGTGTTTACGAGTATATAAGTAAGTATTCTCAAATGATTATGCGGATCCTTAAAGTTAGCTTAAAGAAATTGATGAGTGATTCGATCTCATATACTTGAACTGCAATAATAATCACTTTATAATTCGATATATTCCCATAGAAATATCGCAGCCGATTACTATTTGTTATTATTAGGACGAAATTTGACAAAATGAATAGAACCATTCACACCAAATAGGGTCCGGCGTAGATCCATGGTTCTATGTATTAGTAATGAATATTCTCAGTCGCATATGCGAACGCGAATTATTTGCATCATTTTAACATTCGCAAAAACCATCTTTGGATTATTCGCTTTCGCAAAAATATATTTCAGTATTCGCTTCCATTTGTTAAAACTCCTTATTCCCTTCACACAATTTGAAGATAATAATGCCACTTCTCATCAAAACAGTTGCAAAAATATGTTTGTCCTTGTGGTAACAGTAGGTAAAAATATAGAAAACATTCTTAATACTTGAATATCCCGGAAAAGTATCAATTCGGTTCCTTAAATTTGTAGGTACTAAAGGGTCAAACGATTATTCGCGAATTCGCTTTCGCAAAAATGCATATTTTACTATTCGCTTTCACATTCGCATTCGCAAGAAATATATTTCAATATTCGCTTTCGCTAAAGTCACTTTCGTTACATCCCTACTATGTATATCCTAACATTTTGTTTATAGCACCCGATTTTATTATTCAGCGCCGTAGAAACCCCAAATACCTATCGATTGAGTCTAACCAGGACTTTTTTATGGAGTAAGTGACCTCATTGTTCCATATTTTGACAAAGTCCCATAGAGAGGTCCCATTCAACTCGACTTTTAGGATCAAAAATAAAATAGTTCAATTTGCGTTGAAAGAATTATATTAAGCGATTTATTTGAACTGAAACTATTCCTTGGAATAAATACCTCCTAAGTCCAAGTGTTGGTATAGCCTTTACTTTACTTAAAATATTCACTGCAATTTCCTCAAGCGATTTTGCAACTTAATAAAATTCCAGAGACTTTTCCTGTTATGTCATTGATAAGATCAAATCTACCACTTTTAATGATTGATTTTGATTGTTTCAATGATCAGCCATAATATTTCAGACTTTTTGTAACATTTTCAATTTGAATTTTAACAAGTAAGAAAGTTTCAGTCGGGTAAACCGACTAAGGTATACCCTCACTTTGTGAGTAATGTAATATATAACATTACACCAATAAATCTGTCAATTTGTGTGGGAGGTACCAGAAGGGGTTTTCCAAATACACATATTTTTCGGTAAACAGTACATTCTTAAATACATTGCATTGCGCTGAACTATAAGCGTTTGTGTGCACTGGTATATTAAAGTTACGAGCTATGTAATTTTGGTACGATTTGGTCATTTTGTGTGGGAGGTACAAAAAGGGGCGGGGTGATAACGCCCACTTTTTACAGGACTATAGGCACTACAACAGCATTACACTGTACAAAATTTCAAGTATTTGTATGCACTGGTATTAAAGTTACAAGCCGTTTACTTTGGTACGAAACGGGCCATTTGTGTGGGCGGTACCAAAAGGGGCTGTACAATGATGCCCATTTTTTACCGGACTATAGGCGCTACAAAAACATTATACTGTAGAAAATTTCAAGCATTTTTATGCACTTGTATTAAAGTTATAAGCAGTTAAATTTTGATGCAAAATGGTCCATTTGTGTGGGAGATACCAAAAGGGGTATGCCAACTTCACCCATTTTTCTCGAGTTAATAGCGACTAATATACTAATATTATGTGCAGAATTTCAAAAGATTCGAATAAGTAGTATAGAAGTTATTAAAGAATCAATATTTCACTAAATTTTAACCCTTTGTGTGGGAGGTACCAGAAGGAGTAGACCAATATGGCCCATCTTCGAACTCATCCGGAGATAGATCAAAATATTACCACATACCAAATTTGAAGTCAATCGGTTACTCCTTTCGAGAGTTATCGTGCGCACCAGCCAGCAGACACACAGACAGACAGACAGACAGACAGACGGACGGACATTGCTCATTCGACTTAAAATGACCCAAAACGGATTTCCTCCGAACATACTTAGGGTCTTAGATCACTCCTTCGATGTGTTACACTTTTTTCCGTAGCAAATGATATATACCCTCGTCACACTAAAGTGAGGGTATAAAAAGAAAAATGGGAGTGTAAATTATAGCTGGAAGCAATTATGAAAAATCATTTGTATAAGAACAATCTTTTAAGTTTTCCTCACTTTATTTATATCACAAAAAATCGTCATTTCGGGGCAAAAATCACCAAATCGTCATGTCCTATTTTTTGGCTCTACAAATAGTCAAAATCGATATTTCTGGCAACACTGCGCCGTCAACTGATTGCTATCAAACTTGACACGCTTATAGAATAGGTTTTGGGAAGCTTAGAACTTAAGCCATGTCCTATGTCGAGACGGGGCTACAAGGCTTCGAAATGGGTCACCACTTGTGGTATACAATATTTTTAAGTGAAAGATTTTTTTTAAATGAAGGAGTTGCATTATTCCGTTCCAAAATTAGCAGTTAGTGAAAACTGCCAACCTTCTATAACATATGTTTTTAGTTTCAATGTCACCGATTAAATGTAATACAGTACTTTCATTTGAAAGGTCTCAGTCCAACCAATATTAAAACCGAGCTAGATTCTACTTTGTGGGAGTCTGCTCCTTCGTTTACAACTGTAAAATATTGAGTGGCATAGTTTAAACGGGGCCCTGCGAAGACGAACACCGTAGTGGTCTAACAATTGATGTGTCCACGCCGCCAATAGTTACAAAAATCCACAAAATCGTATTGGATGACTGTCGGTTGAAGGTTCGTGAGCTACCTGAAGTCATAGTCATTTCAAAAAGTGCTATAGATCGCATATTGACGGAAAATTTTATGATGATAAAGAAGGGTGCCGAGTTTGCTGACAATCAAGACAATGCACCAGTTCACACATCCACTATTGCCAATGCCAAAATCAATGAACTTAAGTTCGAATTGCTTAAGCACGCACCTTATTAGCTTTATCGAGCTAATTTTGGGAAATCCCTCGTATGTACCGAATCTTTGCGCGTTAACTTTTATGATTTAACAACATTAAAGATGAAAATAATATATCCACTAACTTAAGCTATTTAAATTAAAAAAAAATCTACATTTTGTCATTATTTTCGGTTTATACAATAAGTTATTTGAAAAAAAAAATATTATAAAATTATATTCGTCATTAAAAACTTCAAGGAGTATATTTAACAAAAAAAAAATAGGCTTAACATCTTTATCATTATTAGCGGTATTATAAGTTGCAAAAGAATTTTTGAGCCCTGCTTTAGGTACACTGAAAAAAAAAATTTGTCATATTATTAAAGAAATGCTCCAAAGACGTCCTTTGTCTTCAAAATAAGTACATTTTGTACTTAAAATACAGATAATTTCAATAATATTAAGTAATTTACTTAATTTTAAGTAAATTTTCTTAATTTTAAGTACAAAATGTACTTATTTTGAAGACTAAGGACGTCTTTGGAGCATTTCTTTCATTTTATGGCAAATTTTTTTTCAGTGTACGTAAGCATAGTGAAAGAACTGAAAAACTCCAATGTTGGCAATTTTTGTAAATATCTTTGGGAATCGCGGGAAAATATCCCATAATTTTATTTTTGTTTTTTAAGCAAGTTAAACAAGTTAATTTAAGTTAAAAAAATTAACTTGTTTAAAAACAAGATATTTAATATCTTGAAATGGAGTAACGCATTAATTTTTTGTAAAAATAAAGATATATTTTTTCTAGAAATTTTATATTAATTTCTTAAAACAATTATTTTTAAATTATTGAAATGTCCTTAAATACAACTTTCGTTTTTAGAATAAACGTCTGCTATTCTACCATTTCCTTTTTTAATTTGGTGCAACAAGGGACTCAAGATAATTACAATACATAGAAACACTTTTTCAATTACCTTTGACCGTCACAAATGATATGCAAAATAACAAAAGAACACAATAGAATGTTTTAAATGCCATTACTCTCTTTTTTAAGTAGTCGATGAAACTCTTGACTTGAAATAATGCTTTTTATTGGCACGCACTCAGAATTTTTGTCTAATTGCACTTTTATTCGTCGGCAAATAATAACACCGTTTTTACGGACACCAATAAACGAAACGAATACGACGGCTTTTTCAAATATTTGTAATATATCTTTTTTATGAAAATGTATATGGAAAATATTATTTTTATGTTTATTGCTCTTAGACTGATTTCCGGCGGAGTTTGAAGCACAATTTAAACTGTCGACTAAATTATGGTTTACACGGGCCTTTTATACGAAAACGGGAAACGGATAGCGTTGGTAAGCAGAACAGAACAGAACAAAACATGGCAGCAGCAGCCATTCAGGCTAAAAGACCAAAAATCACATGCTACCTAAGGGACACATACCATCAAACATGTGGAGTACACAGTATATCTATTCATACACAGAAAAATTTGCCATAAGAGATAACGTATGAGTGCCAATGTGCCACAGTGCTTTATTTCCAAAGAAGTAAAATTTCAAAAGCTGAATGTGGATTTAGACAATTTGGAAATCCACCAATAATATTATATGGATTTTCAAAAGTATTTTTTTGGAGAAGATTTTGGTAAAATCATATTCATTGCTTTATTTTCACAAATATTTTTAAAATATTAAAAATTGGAAAAAATAGATTTTTTGTTTTTCCTTTGTGAACGAACGATTTTTCGATTACACTATGCAACAAATTAAAATTTTTTGACAAATGCACGGACTTGACATGTTCAGTTCTACAATATGTAGTAGTATAACCCTATACTCGGTTTGGCGAACTTGGTGACCAATATTTTAATGGCCTCAAAAGCTTCTGAAAATCAGTGGGCCCCTCGAAAAAGTTGTCATCAGCTTTTGTGTAACAACTAATAATTCAGACTTGGTGATACCGCTTAACTATATTTGGCAATAATGTAGCTAAGAATATGCTGAACAAAGTTTGTTAGTAATTTACGGGAAAAAATTTTTCCGCCCTTTTTTTGAAAAGTGTAGGAAAAATAAGTATTTTTCACTTTTTTTAGTATAACATTTCATTTTTCACTAACAATATTTGGCAAAATTGTTTTCCGGTGATAAAATTGATGAGCTTATGGACAGTTGTCCACTGCCTTTAAATCGCAACACTGTGCGACCATGTGATAAGATAGACAACAACAAAAACAGCGTCAAGCATGACTTTGCCTCCGCAACGATAAACGCACAACGCAGAAGCAACCATTGGTTTCGTTTGGATACGAGTTCGAGACGACGGCAACAATTGTAACGATAACGACACCAACAGTCAACCACAACAACTCTATCGTATGCGTATCTGTGGGATGCATTTAGCATTCGTGAAGATATGAACAACATCACGAAAATAATACGAACAATAAAGCAACACAACGAAGAAGTGTGGACAAACAACAGGTTGTTTTGCGGAGGAACACACACGCACGCACGCATCCGAGACGACATACACGAGTGTAATGTTGTTAACGGAAAATACCGAATTTGAGTTATGCGCATGTGATAGTAATGCAAAGCTTTCTCAAGGGAAACAATAGAAATTTCCACAAAAACCTCTGGTCACCTTTTGTGCGATACTCATTCACGTGTGAATGTGTAGGTGAATCGTAGATGTGTGAATATGAAGAATGGCCATTGCATTAGTCTAATCACTTCTCACCTCCGCCCCCATGTTTATATATGTATATACAAATATAGAGGTATTTCATCACTTCCGCTGCATTTTTTTGCGAATTGCTCTCGCTTTCTAAGAAAAAAATGCGCTGCGTTTATAATATCACTCACTTTGAGCGTAGGCGTTTGTATTTGCACTTTATCATTCCGCTCACCATACATTTGAATATTTTTTGAAAAAACAGTTTCTACGCTCATTCCTGAAATCAGCTAAATATTGGGAATTCACGATTTCTTTGATATTTCTGAAGGCTTAATACAATACTGTTACGGGGTCTACTGAAATCGTACAATTAATCGTATCCGTACGTGAAATTGGAGCGATACAATGATGACCGCGTGATAGATCAATTAAGGATAGGGATCGGTCCGCAAATTGTCTCTTTTATATAAAAACAACCGGTAACTTTAACATGCCTTGTCATCGGAGTGGGTGAGTTCCCTCCTTGTACTGGTCGAAAATAATACCTAATCAGGTTCTGTCCCTTCAGATCACGTCAGACGCAGCATAAGAAATTGGAGCGATACAATGATGACCGCGTGACCGGGGGGGTAAATTTCCTCCTTGTACTGGTTTAAAATAATACCTAGTCAGGCATAGGTCACATTTGAAACCAATTAAATGTATGTTGTTTTACCGTTAAACTTTGCAAGCTGCTCGTAACTGCTCCTCTATTAAGGAGTAGATACCCCAACTGGTCGTCTACTTAGGAGCAGATAACCCAATTGGTTGTAAACATACTCCTTAGTTTGCGACCAGTTGGGTTAGTTAGTACTAGAGACAACCTGAGAGAGAGAGAGAGAGAAAATAACCTAACGAGTAGATACCCAATATATCGTCTACTAAGGATGGCGGACATCATTTTGAAGATTTAAACATACGGGTATTAATATATGCTGACGATATTGTCATTATGGCAGATAATCTACTCGTTTTGCAGTAAATGATACATAAGGTCAGACTAGAACCTTGTGGTAAATATGTGTAAGACGAAGATAATGGTGCTCAGAAATAGAGACGGACTCTCTTCCCAAGATAAACGGACATTTCACGATAAAGAAATAGAAACTGTGTCTCCATACAACTACCTTGGGGTAATAATCACGTCCCAAATAACGTTTACGAAACTCGTACAAAACCGGAGTATACAGGAAAAGAGTGCATGAATGAAAATAAGCTGGAAAAACATTTTAAACAAGTAAGAAAGTTCAGTCGGGTAAACCGACTAATGAATCCCCCCACCTTGAGTCTCAAAACAATATTAGAAACATTTATTTATTTTTTCGTTTTATTTAAATTATTATTTTAAATCAATTTAAATTGCATTTAATAACTTTAAACTATGTATGTACTGGTAATAAAGTTCAAAGCTGTTTACTTTTAGTACAAAATGGTCTATTTGTGTGAGAGGTACCAAAAGGGGCGTGCCAATTACGGCCACTTTTCTCTAGACTCGAGGTACTATAAAAGCATTACACTGTACAAAATTTCAAGTATTTATATGCACTGGTATTAAAGTTAAAAGCTGTTATCTTTTGATGTAAAATGGTCCATTTGTGTGGGAGGTACCAAAATGGAGCGTGCCAATTACGGCCACTTTTCTCTAGACTCGAGGTACTATAAAAGCATTACACTGCACGAAATTTCAAGAATTTGTATGAACTGCTATTAATGTTAAAAGCTGTTAACTTTTGGTACAAAAAGGTCCATTTGTGTGGGAAGTACCAAAAGGAGCGTGGCTGTAATGCATTTTTCACTCTATTATAGGTACTATTAAACCGTTTCACTGTACAAAATTTCAAATCTTTGTATGCACTGGTAATAAAGTTATAAGCTATTAGCTTTTGGTTCAAAATTGTCCATTTGTGTGGGGAGGTACCAAAAGGGGTGCGGCAACTTCGCCTATTTTTCCCGAGGTAATAGTGACTAATAAACTAATAATATATGTAGAATTTCAGAGGATTATATTCAGAGGAAATAAGTAGTATAGAATTTATTAAATAACAAGTAAGAAAGTTTAGTCGGGTAAACCGACTAATGAATCCCATCACCTTGAATGTCAAAAAAATATTAGTAAATTTATTTATTTTTTGTTTTATTTAAATTATTATCAATTTAAATTGCATTTAATAACTTTAAAGTATGTACTGGTATTAGTTAAAAGCTGTTTACTTTTGGTACAAAATGGTCCATTTGTGTGAGAGGTACCAAAAGGGGCGCCCAATAACGGTCACTTTTCAAGAAGAGATACTTTTTACAATAGTAGTAGTAGATAACCCAAATGACCCTCTATAAAAGAGTATATAACCCATCTGACCCTCTACTAAGGAGTAGATAACACAACTGGTCCTCTACCAAAGAAAAAATAGCCCAATTGGCCCGTTACTAGTGAGTAGATAACCTAACTTGTCGTATACTAAAAGTATATGGCATAACTGGTCGTCTACTAAGGAATAGATTTCTATAATTACGTCGTTTGATCAGAAACCACATCGTTGATTGATGCATTTAGCCCTAATTAACTGATACCAATCAATCCCCGTGTTATCTGAATTTAACAAGTACTGAAATCAGTAGACTGAAGAAAATTGTGCACTTCATTTCTTGTAGGATATTACCAACATTACTGGAGCTAAGGATTTCCGGCCAATTAGTCTATCGTCATTTCTTCTTAAAAGCCTGGAGAAATTAATACATAGTTGTTATATTAGCACTAAAATTGATCACAGGCTACTGTCCACCAGACAACATGCCTACAGCAAGAACATGTCCACCGAAACCGCCTTGCATGATCAGCTTTATTGAAGGATCCTTCTCTGTTAAAGAAATACTATGGTAGATTTCTTAGACATAGAGGGGGCCTTCAATGACGCAAATCCAGCTGCTATAATTACGGCTTTAGCAACCCTATGGGTTTATAGCAGTATACGAAGGTTCGTTCATTCACAACCCTTTGAATAAGAGACGCATCTCTGCTAGTTTTGGATCTACTGACCTCCATGGATTGATCAGCAGGGGAACGCAGCAAGGGGGTGTTCAGTCTCTTCTGCTATGGAATCTCTCCATGAACAATATTCTTTCACTGGAGATGATGGGTGTCACAGTTATTGCCTATGCAGATGAGGTGGCAATAGCTGTTAGAGGGAAGTTAGAGAGTACTCTTAGATACATCCTACAGCAGGTCTTTCATACAACCGCAATATGGGTTTCCGATAATGGTCTTAGTGTTAACCCGACCAATACGGAACTAGTTCTTTCACCAGAAGAAATAAGGTACCACCAGTTACACCTGTCTCCTTGTTGGGTATTGAAATTCACTTCTCTGAAAGCGCACTTAGGTGTTTTACTGTACAGGAAGTTGCACTTGAAATTGCGTATAGTTTATTGGGTGTATATAGCAGTAGTCAGACCGATAATGCTGTCTGCTGGGCAGCTCTGCAGATGCTAAACAGTGTTTAACGAATGGCTACTATATGCATCACTGGTGCATTGAGGAGACACCAACTTAGGTTCCTATACTAAAGTGGCGGTCCCAAAATTAGCCGACCTAACAAAGGAAACAAAACGCATTTGGGAAAATGTTTCTTTATTTCTCAACATAATATCCTTATAGCTCGATAAACTCGTGGCGGTCACAAAATTAGCCGACCTAACAAAGGAAACACAACACATTTGGGAAAATCTGTCATTATTTCTCAACATAATCTCCTTTTCCAGCGATTTTCAATAGCTTCGATCCTGAAAATTGTCATCAACCGGAACCTCCACCTCTTCACTGATGACAAATCTCTTTCCGCCGAGCCATTTTTTTAAACTTTGGAAACAAAACATAATCCGAGGGAGATGGCGAATAAGCCAGCCAGCAGACAGACGGACGGACATTGCTCATTCGACTTAAAATGACCCAAAACTTATATCCGCCGAACTTACTTAGGGTCTTAGGTCACTCCTTCAATGTGTTACACTTTTGGTTCGTAGCAAATGATATATACCCTCCTCTCTAAGGTGAGGGGATAAAAAGTGCTATACATCGCATATTGAAGAAACATTTGACGATGCGAAAACTGTGCGCAAGATGGGTGCTGCGTTTGCTCACAATCAAGAAAATACACCAGTTTACACATCCATTATTGCTATGGCCAAAATCAATGATGTGATACGGTTTTTTCTATCTCAGGCTACGTACAATGATGTGCCATATTGTCCACTCCTTCTAGTTTGGTATAGTTCAATGCATTTGAAGTGTTCAGTGCAAAATAGGTGTAATCGTCAAGCCACTCCTGGTACCCCCACAAAAATTGACAGATTCAATCGAACACAACATTCCCTCAACTTCTGCAGCAATCATCTAAATGTGTTCATATTTTATTTGTTCAACGTTCTGGCATCGGGTAGAAACCCGTGGTTTCATATTACATTACTCACAAATTGAGGGTATACCGTAGGTTAACCCGACAACAATTTTCTTACTTGTTTTGTTATTATAGTTGATCTACGAGTATATTTCCTGGGGCATTACTTCATAGTATCTCATAAGGAACTCTTACTAGGGCAGAGGCTACATTAGCTTCGTCCTGTACAAGCATAAGTAAGTAAAAGCTTATTTTATTCCCACACATTAACATGCCTGCATTCTTTTATTTTGTGTGCGTGCGAATCATTTCCTTTCGTAGATAACAACGACTTTTGGGTTTTCCATTATTTTTATGAATATTTTTTCTGCAGCCATTTCCACTCTGCGAGTGTTTTTGCAAACACCTGTTGGCCATCCAACCATCAGCCATTGCATTAATACCTTCGGACGGAGCGCCGCGGCGGATAATCTCGTACTTTAGTGCGTATACGTTACGTTCGAACAGGGAAGAATACGTCATAAAAAGCGAATTGTAAAACACGAAAAAGTTAATCTTTTATTGCTACTCTTGATATGGCGGAAAGTGTAAGTGGCGAAAACAATCGTCACACATTCCGCGACCGTTATACGTCACCGTCAACAATGTTCGTCATTTTGTCTGACAGTTTTATTGATCGAAACTGAAATGACGGGAAAAATTGCGAACTAAAAATATATTTCGGCAAACATCAGAGCGGTTTAATGAACTCATACTAAACGATCACTAATGTTCGTCAGCAAAGCAAATAATTTTATTTTATTATGGAAAGTAAAGGGTAAAGTTATATGTATGTATTACTTAGTACGAGTACAAGTATTGAGATAATCAGAAAACAGTGAAATTATAACGCCATTTTGTATGACATTATAAATAATGATTCAAGATGAGTTTTCACGCAACAGTGGCAAAAATTTAACAAATATTGTCATAGGTAATACATTATTTCCTTCTGTATAGCTCCCAGACTTTGTTTATTAAGCGCTTCCTATCTTTAAACCTAAGCAAATCAATGTGTGTGAGACATCATCAAACTTTATTAGTTTCGTTTGAAAGGCCTATCGATGCCGTTGCGAATGTATGGAATACTCGCATAACATTGTAGAAATGTCCGCCGCGACTTCGCTGACGCTCATCGGAAATGTTGAATTTTCCATTACTCTGGCGCATAAATCAGGCTAAATTAGACCGATGACATAGGTTATGTTGATTTTGAGGGCCGCTGTTACTTGTGGTTTATTCGCATAGACCTGCCAAAGTCTGACGTGGTCAAATCATACGATCTCGGGGGCCGGTACACATTACCTAGATTACCATTGCCTCAAATCGCTTATGCAGAATGTCCATTGTGGCTAGAGCTTATGTCCTTCCTATTTAAACCGCATGTTATTGGTGCCCATATCAGCAACATGTACCACTGGTGTTCTCAAAGCAACATGTACCACTAACGCCGCTAAACCAAAATGCATACCAAACAGTGACCTTTTGGGATGAATTGGACGCTTTCATGTGGATTAGTATCGTCCAAAATTCGAACATTTTGTTTGTTGAAGTACCTAACCATCAAGGAGTTTGCATTTTTCACCCTTATGGCCCTTATGACTTTGCCCGAACATTGTACCCATTTAAATAAAAACCAGTAAGGAAAGGCAGAAAGTCGGGCGGGGCCGACTATATAATACCCTACACCTCCCTAACAATGCGATAAGGGTCATTGCCATAATAATTTGGAATAATTGGTAAATGGGTAGAAACATATTATCTAATTCTGAAACCGTTTTCCAACTAGGACAGAAACCTTGAGTGCGGTGCACACATTAAAACAGTATTTACGATTTGGGGGTTCTGATATATCAGAGAGTTTATATAGTTCCGTTGAAATTATTGAAAGTAAATTATTAAAAGAAATTCTTGTAAATAGAAAACAAACCACAATTCTAAACTATTTCCAATCTCAATAAATATGAATATACATGATAAAAAAACTTAAAAATATTGTGTACACTTATTTGGATACAACGACGTTCGGTTATAACGACGTATAATTTCGGTCCCTTGGCGGTCGCTATAACCGAATTCTACTGTATATCATAAACTTTAATTACCAACTGACCATATGAAAAATATTGCAAAATATTTTTTGCATATGCGAATAATTTCACTTTCTGGAGCAGTAATTTGAAATATTTTATATTTGGAATGCGTCCTATATTGACGTCCACCAGAATCAGAAAAAACATTTTGGTAGATCGCGCTTTGTAAAAATTTACAGCAAATTTACGGACACTACCTTTTTGAAAATATTTTTGGTTCATTATTACAGGACCTCAAGGACCTTACCAATTTTGTCCAAATTTACACAATAGCTGAATCCATTAATTCTGAGTCCAAAAACACATTATTTTTTTTCGGCGGATCAAGTTCTCAGCATCGCGAGCTTCCAAACTGTGGATATATAATTTGCAATATCTCCGCCAATTCCTAATCAATCTATACAAAATCAAGACAAAAGAGACGTGAGAAAAGTCACTTTCATATCTTGTTTCCTAATATATATTTTCTTAACCCATTAAGAGCCATTTTTTTACTTTTTTTGTTAAATGCAATGATTTTGGAAAATGCGTTATGGACTGGACTGTTCGTGCGGTGGAGGTATAAATTGGCGATTCTATTAATACAAATAACACCCGGAGTTGCAAGGGTTATCTTTTAATACTGTGATCCAAACTTCGTAAGCTTGAAGATATTCTCAATTAAAAGCCGATTAAAAGAGATCATAAAAGCAGTAATCTTTTGTAGCTGATCCAAACTCTAGTTTGAAAATCATAGCTCTGACTAACACAAAAATTATCTTTGTAATATGTATTTCTTATTAAAAATTAGTTGTTTATTTGCTGTAGGACTAAAGGACGACATGTAAAATCATAGAAATTCTCAACTAAATGCTGAGTAGCAATTTTAAATTTTCCATTTTTTAGATAGTTTCAGCGGCCATGAAGTCTCATATTTTATTTAATCACGTTTGAACCGACTAACAGATAATTTTATCCCCTCACCTTAGAAAGCAGGGTAAAGGGTATTCATTAGGCCGGGTCGATTTGTGGGGAGGCAAAAAAAACGCCATTGCTCAATGAAAATCGTATTCTAGGGATCAAAATAAGAAACTTTGCCGAAGGAACCATACATCTAAAACGAATTCTGATGTCCCGGAATTTGGGTCGAACTTTTGGGTAGGGGCAAATTTTGAAAAATCCAACTTTGACCCATTTAGAGTGCTCCAATCGAGTCCAAATGTATGACCGACCCCCACTAACTTTGGAGACCCGACCCACCCATGCCAGTGGCACACCCCCAGGCCATTTGGACTCGATTGGAGCAATCTAAATGGGTCAAAATGGGAATTTTTCCGGGACATCAGAATTCGTTTTAGAATACGATTTTCACTGAGCACTTCACTGAGTGGGGGTCGGTCATACATTTGGACTCGATTGGAGCACTCTAAATGGGTCAAAGTGGGATTTTTTCCGGGACATCAGAATTCGTTTTAGAGGTATGGTTCCTTCGGCAAAGTTTCTTATTTTGATCCCTAGAATACGATTTTCACTGAGCAATGGGCGATTTTTAAATCGACCCGCCCTAATATTCATATATATCCAAAAACACTGTAACAAATCGAAGGAGTGACCTAAGAACCTAAGTATGTTTGGCGGAAAAGCGTTTAGGGTCATTTAAAGTAATTTTAGCAATGTCCGTCCGTCCGTCCGACCGTCTGTATGTCTGTCTGTTTGTCTGTCTGCTGGCTGGTGCGCACGATAATTCCCGAAAGAAGTAACCGATTGACTTCAAACTTGGTATGCGGTAATATTTTCTCTATCTCCGTCTAAGTTCGAAGATGGGCCATATTGGTCTACTCTTTCTAGTACCTCCCCAACAAAGGGTTAATTTTTAGTGAAATATTGATTCATTAATACCAGGGATGTAACGAATATTCGCATTCCCATATGCGAACGCGAATTATTCGCATCATTTTAACATTCGCATTCGCAAAAACCATCTTTGGATTATTAGCTTTCGCTTTCGCAAAAATATATTTCAGTATTCGCTTCCATTTGTTACAATTGTTAAATCTCCTTATTCCCTTCACACAATTATTAATACCAATGAAAACCTCTACCACTTCTCTTCAAAACAGTTGAAGAAATATGTTTGTCCTTGTGGTAATAGGAGGTCAAACTATGGAAAACATTCTTAATACTTGAATATCCTGGAAAAGTATCAACTCAGTTCCTTAAATTTGTTGGTACTAAAGGGTCAAACTATTATTCGCATTCGCTGTCGCAAAAATGCATATTTCACGATTCGCTTTCGCATTCGCAAGAAATATATTTCAATATTCGCTTTCGCTAAAGCCACTTTCGTTACATCCCTAATTAAATGTAATTTAAATTGATAATAATTTAATTAAAAAAAAAGATTTACGATTTTTTGTTGGACTCAAGGTGAGGGTATTCATAAAAAAATTTTTGCACCGTAATTGATAACTGATGTGGGACATAAACTTTCTAAAATGAAGGTAGAAAAAATAGTTCAACAAGCTAATTTGTGTGGAAAATTCCGATATTCGCGATAAAAGTCATTATCAAATAATCCGACGAGTAAGCAAAGTTCGATAATGGTAAGTACTTATTATTTAGCCACTTTTCTCATTATTTTAACATGGGGATGTCATTGGAGGAAAGTACTTCCCTAAAGCATACAATAAAGTAGCATAATAAGTACTTATTTGTAGCATTTCACGATTTTAAGTACTTGAATAATGCATTACCAATAAGTTATAAAATAAGTAGTAGATATGGTAGATAAGTAGAAATTACCATTTAAAGTGATTTTTTGCATATTGTATGTTTTTCGATTCGAATTCTGATTCGATGCCAGATTCGAATTTCTGATCCCAAACCCCCATGTGAACAATTCTTCAATAGTCGAATATCATTTTCATTAAAACCTGCACGTATTATTTGAAAACATGTTGAAAAATAAATAAATCTTCTACAATAACACACATATAGACAAAATTTCATTATATTAAAAATTGCCTAAATAATTTTGATAACAAAAAATCACTTATTTCTGTTATTATTGGTAAGTCATCATTAATAAGCCGAAAGTAATGCAGCGAATAATGAGATGTCATTATTTGGTAATGAAGGGAATAATGACAGGTACTTACCAAGATTTTGCTGGGATGTTTGCATTCGCTTTGTCGTTCTGATACCTTTTAGTAGGTATAAAATAGCTGATTTTCGTTCGACATAGAGAAACAGGCTGTAAGTATAAGAGAGTTGTAAGTACCGCAGAGTTAATTATGTTCCGTAAATTTTTTTTATTTTGTAACAAAGTGTTGTGCGACAACAATTGTTCAACAACACTTCATATTGTTCGATTGTCTTTGTATTTTTTGTCAAGTTGCTTATTTGATTTGAATCACAATTAGACACAAATTAAAAATCTTTTTTCACTCAAATATCGTTTGCGTTGTATACAATAGATGGTGTTAGGTTAGCCATGACACAAACCGAAAAAGCTTTCCAATTACTATTTCGACAAATTTCGTTTCACACTACTAGATGACGCTGCGCACATTTATTTCGAATATCTACACCTGTAAATAAACTCTACACGTTGTGTTAAAAGATTTCTCATCACTCTTGAGTGGTGGCGACAAATAGTAAGTTCTGAGAGCGATTTACACAATCGAAGACTTTTAACGACCAAGCCATCAAAGACTTTTCAAGATCAAGACATGGAAGTTATCTTTTCTGCTGTTATGAAGTGCGTCTAACATCACTTGTACGAGTACGGTGCAAAAATGCAACATTTCAGCCCTGTATTTGAACGAAGTGGTGGACCTTCAATTGTCTTTGGCTGCCCTACAAAAAGTAAACACCATTAGTATATCTTTGCAAAAACCATTGGTATCTATATCTTTGATTGGACCCTTACGAACTAACAGCAAAGACAATCGAAGATATAGACACCTTATCGCAGTTGAATTTTAAAGTAACAACATAGCATTCTGTAGATGGCTACCTAAAAATCTTCTCACTCGCATACAAACGTACGCGAAATTGACTTTCTTTTGATAAAAATGTGCGAATACACTGGGATGTCTACCCAGCAAAATTTCTCATTACCAAATAATCCGACGAGTAAGCAAAGTTCGATAATGGTAAATACTTATTATTTAGCCACTTTTCTCATTATTTTAACATGAGGATGTCATTGGAGGAAAGTACTTCCCAAAAGCATACAATAAATAAGTACTTATTTGTAGCATAGGCATACCACATAAATATGTGCTTATATATTCACGATTTTAAGTACTTGAATAATACATTACAAATCTATATATATAAAAATGGAAAAATGTTTGTATGTATATATGTATGTATGTGTTTTATAGACGCTTAAACTACTGGACCGATTTTAAAATTTTTTCTTTTGTTTGAAAGCTATTTTGTCTGAGATGGTTTTGGAAAAAAAATTTTGCAAAAAGTGGGCGTGACAAATCGTTTGTTTGTCTGTCTGAAATTGAAATTTGTTCAAAAATGGACGGGATCGGAAATCTAAATCTGGGGCAACGAAGTGGACCGGGTCCAGCTAGTAAGTTATAAAATAAGTAGTAGATATTAAGAAATGGTCATTTAAAGTGATTTTTTGCATATTGTCGCGCATTTTCTTGAAACAAACAATTTCATCATGCCAGATTCGAATATCTGAACCCAAACCCCCATGTGAAAAATTCTTCAACTGCCTAACATTATACGATATACGTAAATATTTATGGTATTTTCATTCAAATCTGCACGTATTATTTGAAAACATGTTGAAAAATAAATAAACAAAAAATCACTTATTTCTGTTGTTATTGGTAAGTCATTATTAATAAGCCGAAAGTAATGCAGCGAATAATGAGATGCCATTATTTGGTAATGCAGGGAATAATGACAGGTACTTACCAACATTTTGCTGGGTACCTTCGATTGTCTTTGCTAACAGTAAAAGATTGGGTCCCAATGTAACAACGCCATCTGCGCATCTTTAGCAAATTTGACTTTGATACAACAGTAAATGCAAAGCTCTCGCGGTTTGTGTCTTGGTTATCCTAACACAACCTATATTGCATTGTATTGTGTGAATATAAAAAAACGATAGATGTCACCACATTTGTTTGCAAAATTGGATTATTACAATGTGCGACAGCCAATATCGACGGGGGTTCTGACTACCGGGAAAAGTTATATCGGTCGACATTGCACTGGCGATGTCGATCGGGACAAGTTTGACAAATCCCGGGATTCGGGATTGAGAAAATTAGGATCCCGGGAATTTTCGGGATCCCGGGATTTTTCGGGATTTCGAGATTTTTTACACTGATTACTTTTTATACCCTACACCACACTGTGGTACAGGGTATTATGACTTTGTGCACTTGTTTGTAACACCCAAAAGGAGAAGAGATATACCCATTGTTTATTATACCGATCGACTTGTAATCACTTTCTGAGTCGATTTAGCTATGTGTGTCTGTCTGTAGACGTATTCTTGTAATCAAAGTACAGGGTTGCCCATATTCGACGGACCCATGTTTTTTTTAAAAAAAATCAAAGAAAAACAAATTCTTCAGAAAATCGATTGTTATGCGACTTGTGTGCGGTGGAGCGCCGTCTTGTTGAAACCAGAACTGCCTCATACGCTTTCGACGAATAATTGGCATCACAAAATTGGTCATCATGTCGCGATAACGCTCCTGGTTGATGGTAACAGCATGGCCATTTTCGTTTTGGAAGAAAAACGGCCCAATGACCGTTTTCGCACTAACGCCGCACCAAACTGTGACTTTTTCGTCATGAAGAGGCAATTCTTGAATCTCCTGAGGATTTTCAGTGGCGTAAATACGGCAATTTTGCTTATTTACGGTCCCATTCAATGTGAAATGGGCTTCATCGGACATGATAATTTTGTTTTCACAATTGACTTCTTCTGTTGAATGTAAATTTCAACTATTTCAGAGCGCTCGCGTGGCGTGTATTGTTCCATGGTAAAAATCTGCTTGGACTGACGCTTCAAACGCGGTATGTCATTAAGCGATCTGACATCTCTGTCAAAAGTTATGGCGTTGCCAGATGGGTCCGTCGAAAATGGGAAACCCTGTACAGGTCGCAATTATGGTCCGATCTCAACAAAACTTTGCACATATCTTTTTTTAGGCCCAAGGACGATCCCTATTGAATTTGGTCCAAATCTTTTCAGATTTACATATAGCTCCCATATATATGTACCTCCGATTTGGCATATATGCACTGTATAAGCAACATTTTGTAACCGATTTGTACAAAAATTGACAGAGAGTAGTCTCGTGATACACTTAGATGCAATACAAAATTTGGGGGAAATCGGTTCAAATTTATATATAGCCCCCATATATATGTTGCACCCGATTTGACATGTAAGCGCTGTAGAAACTGTATTTTATATCCAATCAGTACGAAATTCGGCAGAAAGAGGTTTCTTATTACATTAAGGAATACTGCCAAATTCGGAGAAAATCGGTTCAGATTTAGATATAGCCCCCATATATATGTTAGCACCGATTTGACATTCAAGCGCTGTAGAGACTGTATTTTATATCCGATCAGTACGAAATTCGACAAAAAGAGGTTTCTATTTTACATGAATGAGTATTCAGGGAAAATCGATTCAGATTTATATATAAGCTCCATATATATGTTCCTCCTGATTTGGTTACAAAGCGCTATAGAAGCTGTACTTTACTTCCGATCATTACAAAATTCTCCAGAAAGATGTTCTCAATTTAGGAACGAATATACGAATAATTTATCGATTATCGGTTCAGAATTAGATATATCCGCATATATATGTTCTTACCCATTTACCAATTATTCCAAATTATTATCGCAATAACCCTTATCGCATTGTTAGGGAGGTGTAGGGTATTATATAGTCGGCCCCGCCCGACTTTCTGCCTTTCCTTACTGGTTAGTAATGGTCAAATGTTAAAGTATAAAAGCTTCAAAAGTGACAGCTACCGAAATACCGGGTGATTCAAAATAACACCTCTTGTTGGAAAACCCGTATATGTTACCCCCGATTTGATATGTAAGCGCTGTAAAAACTGTATTTTATATCCGATCAGTACAAAATTCTGCAGAAAGAGGTTTCTTATCACATGAATTAGCACTGCCGAATTCGGTTAAAAATGTTACACCCAATTACATATGTAAGCGGTGTAGAAACTTTATTTTATATCCGATCAGTACGAAATTCCGTCGGAAGATGTTTTTTATTACATGAGTAAATACTTCCACATTTAGGAAAAATCGGTTCAGATTTAGATATAGCCCCATACATATGTTACTCTCGATTTCACATGGAAGGTAGAAACTGTATTTCATATCCGATGAGTATGAAATTCGGCAATAGGAGGTTTCCTATTGCATGAGTAAACACTGCCAACTTAGGGGGAAAATAGAAAATAATGTTCCTCGCGATTAACATCTTTACGATGAGGAGGTGAAGCTAAGTAGTTTATTAACTGAAACGAAACCAATTATTCCAATTATTATCGCAATGCCTCTTTGCGCATTATTAGGTAGGTGTAGGGTATTATATAGTCGGCCCCGCCCAACTTTCTGTCTTTCCTTACTGGTTAAATTTAAAATTTCTTCGCAAAAAACATTGAAACAAAATTTATTTCCAACAAAACATATTATTATTCACATTTACATATTAAATTTTAACGTAAAAAGTAGTCTAAATAACTAAATAGAAATACCAAAAACAACATAGAAATTAATGTATTTGAAATATTTTTCGTTTAGTACTTCGATATTTTTGTGAAAATAAATAAAACTTAAAGGAACTGTACATCCATTTATTATAAATTATTTTTGAATATCAGAAATACTAAATTATAGTAAATATTACTGCATTCAAATGGAATAGATATTTAGAATAGGAACATAGTAGCAAACAATTTTTCATTTCAAATAATTTCGCAATAAAATTAGGGCGTCCGTAGTTTCGTCAGATAACCTAGATCTGATTTTATTGCCTATGTAAGCGGCCGAAGAAAAACATATTTCGCAGTCAACGCTTGTGGCCAGATTTGTTAATAAATATCTATATGCATTTTGTAAGTGTGCACATCTTACACTCTCTGAAACAAACAGATCAAATTCTTTTGGTATTTGAGATTCCATATCTTCATTGACCGTGTTTATTGTCTTGCATGGACTTTTACACTTATCTATAGCATCGTTTAGCTTTTTTGCCATGGAGATATTTCCGGAAGTTTCCAACTCTTCAGCTGGGACACTATCGTCGATTACCAATGTTGAATCGTTAAACTCAATATTCGTTTTAAAACGGCAGATTAAAGTACATACATAGTTCGCGTTTATAAGGCGCATATCTAAATCGTTTTCCAAGTCAGATATTATATTTGAATTTTTTAAAAAATTTGGTAGACTTGAGTATATTGTTCGACGCTCAAGTATTCTTTTACGAAGAGACATATATATTTCATCACTTAACTTCGATTTTATCGCAAAACGCAATGTTTATGCGACCACCTAATCGACTCTGCTACAATTCGGGATTTCCCGGGATTGATTTTCAAAATCGGGAAATCCCGGAATTTTCGGGATCGGGATTTCCCGATCAACATCCCTACATTGCACTAAATCACGTCTAGTAATCCAAATATATCAGTTTAAAGTTAGTAAGTATCATATAGGGAAATTTGTCACATTTTGGGGGGTCCTTTGTTTGACATAACTCGAGAACGACTGACTAGTCCGATTTTGCTGCAACAAATTAAACAAACAAGTAAGAAAGTTTCAGTCGGGTAAACCGACTAAGGTATACCCTCACTTTGTGAGTAATGTAATATTGAATATTACTCGAATTATTCTGTCAATTTGTGTGGGAGGTACCAGAAGGGGTTTATCAAATTCACCTTTTTTTCGCTGAACATTAGATACTTTAAATTCATTGCACTGTGCCGACTTATAAGCATTTATGTACACTGGTATAAACGTTATGAGACATTAAATTGTGGTATGATTTGGGCATTTTGTGTGGGAGGTACCAAAAGGGGCGTGGCAACAACACCCATTTTCCCCTGGACTGTAGGCAATATAAAAGCATAATACTGTACAAAATTTCAAGTATTTTTATACACTGTTATTAATGATATAAGCTGTTAACTTTTGGTGCAAAATGGTGCATTTGTGTGGGAGGTACCAAAAGGGACGTGGCGACTTCGCCCATTTTTCTCGAGTTGATAGCGACTAATAAGCTAATACTATGTGTGGAATTTCAAAAGATTCGAATAAGTAGTATAGCAGTTATTAAAGAATCAATATTTCACAACATTTTAAACCTTTGTGGGGGAGGTACTAGAAGGAGTGGACCAATATGGCCCATCTTCGAACTTAGCCGGAGATAGAAAAAAATATTACCACATACCAAGTTTGAGGTCAATCGGTTACTCCTTTCGAGAGTTATCGTGCGCACCAGCCAGCAGACAGACAGACAGACGGACGGACATTGTTCATTCGAAACGGATTTCCTCCGAACATACTTGGGGTCTTAGGTCACTCCTTCGACGTGTTACACTTTTTTCCGTAGCAAATGATATATACCCTCGTCACACTAAAGTGAGGGTATAAAAAAAGAATTACAATTTCTACTAATTTCCTAATTCCTAATTTCAACAATGGTATTTCCATGTAAAAAATAAATTTTAGTAACTGTCGTTAAAACTATTTGATTTTTGGCACAAAAAAAAGCCATAAAAAAATAGAAAAAAAATCACAAAAAAATTTGAAAGCTGGAATCCTAACAAAGAAAACAATGCATATTTGAAGCACTTTTGGTAGAAATCGGACTAGTCGTTCTCGAGTTATGTCGAACAAAATACCCACAAAACGTGACAAATTCCCCAATATAATAATTACTCACTCCAAACCGATATATCTCGTTTCCTAGACTTAACCCAGCGAATCGCCGGTACACGTATAATTTTTTTTGACCGATATAACTTTTCCCGGCAGTCAGAACCCACGCTGATCACCAGCCCCTACCATTTATCTGTGACAAATATTACCATCGGTGGCCATCTGCCACATCTATAGGATTTTTGGCTTTGGAATATATAGTTTCCAAATAGAAACTGAACATGATGTTGTATTTGTTCATACAGAACCTACTTCCATTACGCTTTACAAAAATTTTGTTGAAGGGCAAATTACCATAACATATTTTTAAATATGATTATAAATAGATGGTGTCTCAAAATTTATATAAGTAGGAAAAACTGATTTTAACAATAATTAACATAAACTTAAATTGAATAATCGTCCAGAACAGATTGATAAATATCTATAGTTACTGTTGTAATGATAAAACGTCCAGTTTTTACTTAAAACAACTATTTAATACCATTTATTAGAACAAGTTGACAAAATCTGACGAGGTAGCTACTAAAGGGTTTTCCAACAAGAGCTGTTATTTTGGTATTCAAAGAAAAATGCAATTTTTTGAGTTAAATGATCGGATGTTTATTTCATAATTAAGAGGAAGGTATGCAGTTAATAATGAAAAACAACATCAGCCAAATGGCCGCCACGACCACGCTTACAGGACCATATCCTTCTCATGAAATTATCCATTACCAAATCGCAAAGTGGCTGCCCTATGTCCTCGATAGCCTCACGAATTCTATCTTTGAGGTCTTGAATCGACGCTGGGCTGTTGGCGTAGACCTTATCTTTCACGTGGCCCCAAGGGAATAAGTCGCCGGAAACTTTTCCCGTAACATAGCCGACCATAAAAAGTCATTAATCATCTCTCTATAGCGCAATCCATTCACCATAACTGTTGATCCAACCTCATTTTCGAAAAAGTAAGGTCCAATGACCCCACCGGACCATAAAGCGCACCAAATAGTCACACGTTGAGGATGGAGAGGCTTCTCAACAATAAATCTTGGGTTATCCGAGCCCCAGATGCGACAATTTTGCTAGTTGACGTAGCCACCGAGGTGGAAATGGGCCTCATCAGTCAAGACAATTTTTCGATGGAATTCCGGATCATTTTCATGCATTTCAAGGACCCAATCAGCAAAGACACAACGTTGTTGATGATCGGCCGGCTTGAGTTCTTGTGTTAACTGAACTTTATAAGCCTTAAGACCCAAGTCTTTATGCAAGATACGGTGTAATGACGTTTGTGGCATGCCCTATTCCAAGGAACGACGAGGAATGGACAAACCTGGGTTTTCTTCAACACTTTGGGCTACAGCAGCAATATTCTCAGTTGTTCTTGAGCGACGTGCACGGGTTTTATTCTTCACATCACTAACTTGTCCCAACAGCTCGAATTTTTCCACCAATTTCTGTATTGTGGTCCGACAAGGTGCTTCACGACGACCCAAAAATGCTTTAGTTTTGCGAACTGTGACTGCAATATTTTCACCATTTTCGTAGTGAATTTTAATAATTTCAATGCGTTGTTGAATCGTGTATCGTTTTATTTTTAGTAATGGCGTAGTTTCTACTTGTTAAGTGTCAAAGAATAAAAGCTTCAAAAGTGACAGCTACCGAAATACCGGGTGATTCAAAATAACACCTCTTGTTGGAAAACCCTGTATAAAAAAATGCTACAGCTAAGACGTCATTAGTTTTTAAAATAAGTACATTTTGTACTTAAAATATAGATAATTTCAATAATATTAAGTAATTTACTTAATTTTAAGTAAATGTTCTTAATTTTAAGTACAAAATGTACTAATTTTGAAGACTAAGGACGTCTTTGAGGCGTTTCTTTAATTTTATGATAATTTTTTTTCAGTGTATATTATATTATATTTGATTTGATTTTTTACTCTTTTTCGCCAAATTGATTCTTTTTGTGATTCCTTTAAAAAAATATCAACGGCAACATTGATTCCGATAAGAAGAAGTATACAAGTTATTAAATAATCAATATTTCCCTAAAGAAATACTAGAATGAGTAAACCAATATGATCCATCTTCAAACATAACTCGCATATTCCTTCCGGGAGATATCGTGCGCACCAACCAAACAGACAGACGGACCGGCGAACAATGCTCAAATTACTCAAAATGGATTTCCGTCAAATATACTTGAGGTCTCAGGTCACTCCTTCGATGTTTTACATATATACCCTCGTTCACAAGGTATAAAAAATGATTTTTTAAAATTTGCTTACTTCTACCAAAAGGGTTATAATTTCGAAATTTATCCCTAGATTTTATGAAGTTTTCTTGTTGATATTGTTTTCTTCATTATGAATGGCTTTTAAAAAATGGAATAAAATATTTGTTTGCATCTTTTTTTATTTTTTATGGCTTTTCTATAAGGAGTGCACAACCTTCTTAACCCAACATAAGGGAAAACGTTTTAAAAAAATCTACTTATTTCATTAAAAAAATACATTTTTCCTAATTTTATTAACGACTGTTACTAAACCACTGTTTCTATGTGAAAGCGATGATTCCAACATTTGTAGCCATCATAATTGCCTTAAACTTAAAGCGTATCAATCGGGCTTATACTTCTTCAAGAAATTTGCTGCAATAGTTTTTGAGGAATTAAATTTCACAAAATTATCTGTTCCCAAGCAGTGTTATGTTTACAGTCCTTACCCCACCCATTTTAAACTCGATTATGGCTAAGAAAACTCATTAAAAATTCCAACGCTCTCGCAGCAATGGTGCTCGAAATATTACATTTAACGGTTCCGACTAGCATCGGAGGTTCACACCCCAAATAGCTGGGTAATACCTTAATATGCCTTAATAGAGGTATTGGCGTAAATACTTCTGTCATCCAAGACGAACAACATTAAAATTAAACTTACCTTAGATGCCTCAACACTTACCACCCTATTTAAATATATCCGCCAATATTTTTTATTATAAATAACCACAACGTATTTTCCGGTTATATAAATAGTAATTTTCCACTGACTCCGCAGGAATTCACAGTAAGCGGCCATTTAACCGGATAAGAAGAACATGTGTAGAGTTCACGTGAATGGACAAAAAAGGACATTGCGTTACGGAACCACAGCGACGAGCTCATATTGACACATATAAGTATACCTTTTCTGTGGGGGCGTTTAACTAAAGGCGGTCGTCCGCAATTAGATGCACATCTAAATGCATATTCGTGCAAAATGATCATATCTTTAGCAATTTGCAAATTGTTTTTCACTGAAAGTGAAAGCAAATGAATATAAATGAACGCTCTTCACATGCGAATTGGAAGATAAAAATGCGAAAAAAAAAATAAACTCGTTTATGAATGCAACGTAACGCCACAAATGCACTAACACAAATACATTTCCATAGGTATTATACAAGGATAGGGATTCTACACGGATACCTACCTTTCAGCCCTACTTTAAATACCACCCCCCCATTCAGTATATGATATGGGTATTATTTATTGTTGCTCTTTATTACACTATGTAGCTCTTTGTTTATGCCCAGTCCGATTACAGCTCCGACCATTGCAGGAGCACATTTTACAAAGGATTATACAGAAGAACAAATGTTGCTATTAAAACCAAGTAGAAGTTCTTGACCCTAAAAAATTATGTGTTGATGTACATTAGATATATGTATGTATTACTTTTTTGATTGGAGAAACATATTAATTGAATTCGAAACATATTATTCGAAAACTCATCATTCAAAACAAATGGACAAAATCATATCGAAATACACAATAAACGTACTAAAATGTATCAGCGCACAGTGCGAAGAATTAAAACCAGTAAGGAAAGGCTAAAGTAGGGCGGTGCCGACTCTAAGATACCCTACACCACTCTAGTAAGATTGGATACGTCCCTGCCTTTGTAGTCAAATCGCACGAAACATATAAATGGTACGAAACATGGCTATATCTAAATCTGAACCGATTTTCTTAAAATTCGGCTCCATTTGGCAATGTTGGTCCTTTTATGCTAACTTTCAAAACTATTGGATGTAAACTACAGGTTCTATAGAGCAAAAGGGCAAAATCGGATGAAACATATATGTATGTATATGAGAGCTATATCTAAATCTAAACCAATTTTCTTCAAATGGACCAATGTTGATCCATAGGTAAATAAACTCATCATGCAAAATTTCAAAACCATTGGGTGTAAAATACAGTTTCTATAGGCAAAATCCGACGATATATATATTTGGGGCTATAGCTAAATCTGAACCGATTTTCTTCAAATTAAGAAACTCTACCATGCTAAAATTCAAAACGATTGGATGTAAACTACAGCGTGTATAGGTCTCGTGGGCCAAATCGGACGAAACTTATATATGGAAGCTATATCTAAATCTGAACCGACTCTACCATTCTAAATTTCAAAACGATTGGATGTCAAATAAAGCTTCTGTAGTACTAAAGGGCAAATTGGGACCAAAGATATATTTGGGAGCTATATCTAAATCTGAACCGATTTCAACCAAATTCAATAGCGTTCTTTCCAGCTACGAAAGACTCCAAACTGCAAAATTTCAGAACGATCGGAATGAATTTGCGACCTGTAGTCGACGAACAACTTAAGATGGAAAGACGGACGGACGGACAGACATGGTTAAATCGACTCAGCTAGTGATTCTGACTCGATCGGTATACTTTAAGGTGGGTCTAGCTTATAAGACCCTGTACCACAGTGTGGTGTAGGGTATAAAAAGGGAAATAATTTGGCAATTTCTTAACCAAACAGCCGATTGCTACAAAACTTGGCATTATTGTATAATAGGTATTAGAGAGCATACATTTTAAGATTTGGTGTCCAATGGTATACAGGGGAGAAGCTTTGGGCCTCAAAGATGGCCACCTCGGGACAATAAAATATTTAAGCGCGTGTAACTTTCGCCCGATTCTAAAAATCATTTTTAGGGTATATTCTACTAAACGCCTCCTACTTTAAGACTTTTTACGCCTAAGAGTTAGCTCATATAGTTACCGAGATATTTGCAATTGAAATTTTCCCCGACCCTGTCCTTGTATTTTGTGAATATCCGATCAGAATATCCACCGACTTTTTTACGTCAAGTTTTCTGATACTTTCCAAAAAATATTCAAAAACATTTTTTGCAGACTATAACTTCAAATGACCATAACTTTTGTCGCAGTGACAACTTTCTAACTATCTAATATTAACTTTTTTCCATCGTATAGCAAATTTTGTGGTCCTTCCAGAAAATATAATGAGAAAGGAATCGGTATTTACCCGACTCTAATATATACGAATTTGTAGGCAAGGACAGGGAAAACTTACAAAATTTGTTCAAAGGCAGGCGGAAAATCTATAAAATATTTAAAAATTAAGGGTTTTCCAACAAGAGGTGTTATTTTGGTATTCAAAGAAAAATTCCATTTTTTTGACACAAACGATCGGATGTTTATTTCATAATAAAGAGGATGGTATGCCGTTAATAATGAAAAGCAACATCAGCCAAATGGCCACCACGACCACGCTTACAGGGCCATATCCTTTTCATGAAATTGTCCATAACCAAATCGCAAAGTGGCTACCCTATGTTCTCGATAGCCTCACGAATTCTATCTTTGTGACCCCAAAGGAAAAAGTAGCAAGGTGTTAAATCACAAGATCTCGGTGGCCAATTGAGATCACCTCTTCGAGAGATAACACGGTCCGGAAACTTTTCCCATAACAGAGAAATGGTTTCGTTGCTTGTGTGACACATAGCGCCGTCTTGTTGAAAGTAAACGTTGTCCAGATCAATACCGTAACTGTTGATCCAACCTCATTTTCGAAAAAGTAAGGTCCAATGACCCCGCCGGTTTATGGTCCGGCGGGGTCATTGGACCTTACTCTTGGGTTTTCCTAACTCTTGAGTTTTCCGAGACCCAGATGCGACAATTTTGCTTGTTGACGTAGCCACCGAGGTGGAAATGGGCCCCATCAGTCAAGATGATTTTCGATTTTTCGAATTTTAATAATTGCAATGCGTTGTTGAATCGTGTATCGTTCCATTTTTAGTAATGGTGCAGTTTCTACTTGTCACATGTCAAAGAATAAAAACTTCAAAAGTGACAGCTACCGAAATACAGGATGGTTCAAAATAACACCTCTTGTTGGAAAACCCTGTATTAGCTTGATAAAGCCGGGATATTATTTAAATTAAAGGAAATTATGAGTTCTAGAAATTCCGTAAACACCACTTTCACATAGAAACTGTCGATAAAAAAAGTAGCAAAATTTCAATTTGTTTTAAAAAATCATTTTTTCCTTTGGCGAAAAAAACATAAAAAAATAAAAAAAAATCGCAAACAAATTTGTTTGTTCCATTTTTTGAAAGCTAGCATTCTAACGAAGAAAACAATGCGTATTTTATCTATGGATTAATGTGTAAATTACTCCACAAAACTTGGAGTTTTTGTATGGACTGGAATCAAAGTTATAAGCAGTTAATCTTTTGTGCAAAATGGTCCATTTGTAAGTGAGGTACCAAAAAGGGACGTGGCAATATTTTTATGGACTGGAACCGAAGTTATAAGCCGTTAACTTTTTGTACAAAATGGTCCATATGTATGGGAGGTACCAAAAAAAAACGTGGCAACTTCGTCAACATCAACTTCTTAAGTTGATAGCGACCAAGAAACTAATACTATTTGTGGAATTGTGAATTATTCTGAGTAGTAGTATAGAAGTTATGACATAACCGATATATCACTAAATGTTGACCCTTCGTGGGAGATACTCAAAGGAGTGGACCAACATAGTCCATATTTGAGCTTAGTCTGAGATAGAAAAATCCTGCCGAAAGTCATCGTTTGCACCAACCAGACGGACAGTCCCAAACTAAGCTCACTTATACCTCTTTTACAATCATGCCAAGTTTTGCCGCAATCGATTGTATGTTTAAAAAGGGCCGAATTATTTCCTTTTTTAGTTTCTCCCACTGTGCAGCGTTTTTCTTATTTTGGTTAATACTTAAAAGTTCCTTAAAAGAGGGCTTTATTTGAAAATTGGAGAGCAGGATAAGCTAAGCATACAACTCGGTTGAACAAAAATAGGTATTTTTTATGAATTTATTTAATTCCAATGAAATTAGAGATTTGAAAACAACCAGACTCCTTAATTTTCTCGAAAATTGTACTTATATTCATTAATATAAATGATCTCTCATTCAAAGTATTTCCCTCAGATATAAAACACTTGAGCTATCTTTTTTTTTCAGTCCTCAAAAGACCTCTGATATACGCTTTTTGGTATGATCTTTAGCTGATCCAGCTAAGCGTTCTTTATTTCCTCAGCCGTGGTAAATCTCCATCCATTAATGGGTTTTTTCAGTTTTAGAAACAGGAAAAAGTCATATGAGGCAGTCTTTGAACAAACCTGATTCAATGTTGATATTATTCAACAGATCCTATGTTATGATCATTTTGTTTCTAAATCTTCGACAACTTACAATCATTTTTTGTAAAAGACTAGCCAGAGTTAAAGTTTTCACATAAAATTTAATACAGGTTCTTTGATACCTAAAAATTGTCAAGCACACCAAAATACACATTTTCTATAATACTCGTAATGTGTAATGGTTATTGAAATATTTTCAATATTGTTGGTTATACGCCGGTCTCTACTACCAATATTTTTTGCGCAAAAAATGTTACGTGGGGAGGGCCGTGACCCAAAACATGGTGAGAAACGCTGCCTTAGTCGGCCTACTCGACTGAAATTTTGTTACTACCGTTCCTTGGGTTTATTAAGCCTTCCCTATTGAAAATTGTACCGATACAATACCAAACGCGTGATAGAGATGAGTCCGCAAATTGTCATTTTTATATGAACCGGAAACTTAAAATGATTTTTTAACTGAAGGTGGTGATTTGCCACAATGTGACATACTGATGAAAATAATACCTACAACACCTGACTCTGTCAGAAAGCATAAATCACACTTGAAACCAAATAAATGTTTACAACTTAATCGTTGACCTTCAAATACCAACTTATCCTCTACTAAAGAGTAGATAACCTAACAAATCTTCTACTGACGAGTAGATAACCCAACTAAGGGATAGATAACAATTTGACGTAAAGTAAGGCGTAGATAACCCAACTAACCCTCTTCTATTGAGTACACTGAAAAAAATGTCATAAAATTAAATAATCGCTCCAAAGACGTCATTAGTTTTTAAAATAAGAAAATTTTGTATTTAAAATATAGATAATTTCATTAATATTAAGCAATTTACTTAATTTTAAATAAATTTTCTTAATTTTAAGTACAAAATGTACTTATTTTGAAGACTAAGGACGTCTTTGGAGCAATTCTTTAATTTTATGACAATTTTTTTTCAGTGTAGATAACCTAACTGATCGTTAACTATGGAGTAGATAAGCCAACTGAATCTATACAAAGAAGTAGATAAACCAATTTGACGTAAAGTAAGGCGTAGATAACCCAACTACGACTCTATTATAGAGTAGATAACCTAAAATAACCCACTGGACCTCTTCTGACTACTAGATAACCCACTAGGGATGTCGACTGAGGACTAGGATGAGGACTGAGTTCGGCAAATCCCAGCATTCGGGATTGAGAAAATTATGATCCCGGGATTATTCGGGATCCCGGTTTTTTGGGATATTTCGAGATTTCGGGATTTTTTAACACGCTTATTAATCTTCTCTTATTGTTTTTCCTTATTTCTTCGAACACTGTTGGCAAACAGATGGTTGTGTACTACTCAGAATTGACCGTCCTACATTCCACTAAAAGCACTGTGGCCACATGACCCGTTATACCGAAAAAACGCGATCATTGTGCTTCTTCCACAGAACATCTTTTGTTGGGTTTGGCTCCCCTTGAAAGACCCATACGGTTGATTGCTGTTTTGTTTCGGGCTCATGTGCATAGATCCATGATTCGCTATCAGTGGTGATGTTGTACATGATCATTCGTCAAAATATGTGAGATCCATCGAGACCAAATCTTTTTCACGGCCTAAAGAACATGCAATATCTTACTAATGCTTGTCATACTAATGCCCAAGTATGCCCCAATATCACGGTATGTCACATGTCCAGCATCGACGGTTTCCGGCAAAACGATCTAAGTTGGACTACCTTCAATAAATTCTTCCTGGAGCGAACGTCCGAGACTGAAATCTTGGAACCAGTGATTTACAGTGGTTTTTGATGGCGCTTCATCACAAAAATTCGTAATTTGACCGAGAAGAATTTTGCATCAGACTGTAAACAAAACAAATCGCCCTCAAATGACAAAACGTTCTGAGTGAATTTAAGTTATGTAAAAAAATGTCAAACTTTCCAATGGAAGTTACAGTTTGCATCTGGCAACACCAGGGTCAGAAATATAAATAGCAACCCTCGTACATTGTTTACAAGCGTTCAGAGGCATATTGTTTACGTTTTAGTTCAAACGTTATCAAAATGTTATTGAAACCAAACAGCAGCATTACATTGTATTGGCCGGAAAATCGCCACCAGCCAAAGTTAATGAGCTACGACATTTACGAGTGACATAAGCGTTAAAAATTTCATGGAGGTCGACATCCACAAACAGCAACATCGCCATAAATGGTTCGAAATGTAAAGGCCATTATTTAACGTAATCCACGACAAAGCGCAGTTCAATTGGTGAGAAATCTCACTGTTTCTGCTCGCGCAATGTGTCTGCATTCAAAGTCAAAGCAATGTGCCTCAGACTTTTCCTTTGTCTCAGGTGTGAAGTGGTGGATCCATGTCTCATCCATTCGTATGAATCGACCCAAAAATTTGATTTTGCGACGAAATAACGCCAAACACTATATTGAAACATCGTCACGGCTCTGTTTTTGTTTTATTGTAAGTATACGTAGCACCCATATTGCACACAGCTTTATGATCTTAAAATTTTACTATCAATATGCAATGCAAATTCAGGATTTTCTTAACAGTTTCTGGTGTGGACACCTCAGTACGGCCTTGTTTAAACTCTGGCGCCCAATGAGCAGACTCTGAGAGAGAGTGTAGAACCTAGCTCGGCTTTAATATTGATTGGACTGAGACCTTTCAAATGTAAATATTGAATTATATGCGTGATCCATTTCGAGGTTCCCTACTTTTTTAAAGAAAAAAAAAAACACTGAAAATTCAAATTGAATGGGGAATGTTTATTATCATTTAAAAGAACATTCTTTGGCATTTATTTTTTGACGATTATGTCTATCAAATGTTGGCCGCTGCTACGTCTAAGATGGTCCATCCGTTGAGTATAATTTTCGATGACTCGTTCGAGCATTTCGACTGGAAACTGGCGAATGACACGAGTGATGTTTTGCTCCAAGGCCTGAATCGAAAGGGGTTCGTCCGCATAAACTTTAGACTTTACATATCCCCACAGGAAAAAGTCTAACGGTGCGATATCACACGATCTTGGTGGCCAATCGACCGGCCCAAAACGTGAAATTATCTGCTCACTGAAGTGTTCTCTCAATAAATCCATTGATTGATGCGATGTGGGGGAAGTGGCGCCGTCTTGTTGAAACCAAATGTCGCCGAGATCACGAGCTTAAATTTCAGGCATCAAATACATAGTCGGTTATCATGGCACGATAACGGTCGCCATTGACGGTTACGTTCTCATTTTTGAAGATAATATGGACCGATGATTTTGGTACGTCGGATCGGGAATCGGTCAATGGCAAAAAGATAGCTCTTAACGAGAGCTAAAATATTGCTCATGGGTGTCAAGGTCTTGGGTCGACTTGAAAGTGCTTTTTTGGGGATTTAAAAAAAAATGGACTTAGCGCAATTGGCGAACGGTTATTTTATAATAAAACTGAATAATTTGTAAACGTTGTTCAGGCGTAAGTCTTTCCATGATGAAATGCCAAACAATACTTAACAAAAATAACATGACAGCGTGACACGTCTGTCAAAAAAAGGCTATTGAAATCTCTCCTTAGATCACCCATTCACTGAGATCGTTTATTTTTTAAGGCTAAAAAACTAAACAACAAGGCGCCTTGAAAACGTACGTAAGGATTTGTCTAAGACAAATTTTCCAATTTAACAAATGGAAAAGAATTGTGGTTGAATATGATTTTGCATATGTAATACTATATACATATATCTTACTTTATACATACATATATGTAAGTAGTGTGTCGTGTCATCCAAATATACGAGTTTTTGAAAAAATGCATATCATTGGCCATGATGAATGGTCCAATGAAGGAGCCAACGAATGAATGAATGTCCTCATTCAAAAACATATATTTTTTGGCGAAACCTTACAAAATACAAAATAAGGTCATTTGTTTTATTTTTTGATCACACTGTCGGTTGAATATGGATACCATAATGAAGTGCCAAAATAATATTGGTTGTTTTTTTCCTTCAGATTTTTCTCAGCACATTTCCATTCCGCACACAGAGATGTACTCATATAAATTTAAATTAAATACTCATTTGTATGGCCAGTGGCCACTACACCAATTCATATCCATTTTCAGATTTTGGCGTAATTTTCCTCATAATGAGTACTTTGAGTTCATTAAATTTTAATCAATGAATTGCTATAGTAATTGATGCTTAATAAGGCATATCGATAGCAATGTGTGTGTGTGCGTGTAGCTTTTGCATTGTACTTAGAATTAACTTTAATCAATGACTTTTGCTGTTTTTCCCTATGAAATATTTGGACATACAATATTCCGGGAAATCAATGAGATTTAGCGGAAAATACACAGAAATAAGTTGTTTTTCGTTTGCTTCAAAAAAAATTGCTTTGGAGCATAGACGACGCAGTAGAAACAAATAGGAATTGTTTTCCTGGAACTTAAAAACACTTCGCTTATTTTACCAAGCATCACAGCTTTCGCTCGAATCAGCTTCGCTTCATTCCTTATTAGCTCATAGTTCAAAATTTTTGTAAAAATTAAAAATATTAAAAAAATTTAAACTGAGTTTTTCTTCCGGGATGACTCTGAATAAATTGGCCAGATGGGTCAATTATGCTCTGATTTATGCTTTAACCCAAACAAGACAGAATCGGTGCTCTTTACTAGGAAGTAAAGAGATCGGCTAAACAGAACTAAGGTATTCTTTTCTGAGAGTACAAATTCCAGACATAAAGTTTTGGAAAGGGTAGAGAAGGCCAACGACCAATTGATATGTTTTTGTAGGAATGGAAGCTGTTGGATAAAGTTGGGAACTCTCTACTAAAATCGTCCATCAGATATACATATGTACATATCAGTAGTTCGGCCAATACTATTGCACGGCTCATAAGCCAGAAATTAACTAATGAAGGTTCACATAATTGACTGCCCGATCGTCAGTGCCAATTGATATCGTGGCTAGATAAGTTGTAACCAGAGCGACTAAAAGGTTTAACTATCTATCAATGTGGAGGTGCAAAATACTCGGCCTCTTGAGGCTATTACATTGTACTGCAGTGGACTATACCAATCGTGGACTATGTAATACGTGCCAGGGAGGAATGGTGTGGCAGATCAGGAAATATCAACTATCCCAACTTCTACAAATGTTTCGATGGAATAATTTGGTTCGGCTTACATTCCAAAGAATTTAGGATTAATATAGCTCACAGACTACCAGATACCTGCAGTGCCTATCTAGTCAAAATATTGTCATAAAGGGGTGTGGTCAGATTCGCAATATAGTCCCAAACACTGGTGCCGTCATTTTCTCGGGCAGGTCTTGACTACCACAGATCTCTTAACGAGATGACTTAACAGTTTAACATATTCTTCATATGGGTATAGGGATATCCCTGTGAACTGCAAAGCCGATGAAGTTGCATACAAAATTTCAAAGAATTTGCATATATTGGTGAGCCATTGTCCACGTGTTAGCTTTAGCTTAGGCAAGAGACAGTCAGGGATGGACATAAATTGTTTCCAAGTTGCTAGTGTTGCTAGACAATTCAGGTCACCATACCTGAAGAGGTCAAAATATCTCTTCGAAAAAAATGTATTCGTTAGTGTCAGTTCTGACGGGACATTGCCTGATCGGTTGCCGCAAAGTGGTTGTGAATTTAATCCAATGACTTCTGCAAAAGATGTGGTGATAAGAAAGAAGTGGAGAGCTCTGAGTACCTGCTTTGTTTCTGTTACGCATTGAGTAAATGACGTCTGGATATACAGGGGTCAGACTTTGATTGGGATGTTGATTTTTTTTGAAAATGTCTAAAAATTGCTTGAGAAGGTCTTACGAAAAAGTTATTAGTTAAAAGTTTATAAAGGAAATTTAAAATTTTTAGACAACGTTTTAAACTTTTATTAAATATTATACAATCTTGTCTAATTTTTGTTTAAATTTTAAAACAAAAATTTAAGTAAATCCATTGTAGAATAGCTTCAATTTTTTTATTTTTCCATGGATTTGCCCTTCACATATACTATTTAAGTTCGACGAAAGTTCTAGAAAGTTCAACGAAATATGAGTTTATTGTATTATAGAAATTGTTAATAAAATGTTAAGAAATTGTTAAGAAATTTTATGGAAAATGGCATCTAATAATTGCACTTTTAGAATTGTGTCCTTCAAACTTGACGAAATTTTGGTTTTTTTAGAAAATCTAAATTAATATTTTATTTTATTATTTTGAAAATTTCGTCAAAAACTAAATATGAGTATATTGAACATTTCAATTTTATTGAAAATTTCTTAAAAATTGCAATATTATTAAAAATTTCATAGAAATTTCATTTTTATAGAAAGTGGCATCTATAATTGCAATTTTAGAATCATGTCCTTCAAAATTGACGAAATTGTATTATTTTAGAAAATCTTCCCTAAATTAATATTTTCTTTAAAAAATTCATCAAGATTGCATATTTACTGTAAATTAAGCATTTTTATCGAAAATGTCAGCAAAATCTACAAGGAATCAAATTTATATAAAATTTAGATTTAGCAAAATTTTTTTCAAAATGGAATTTTTCTAAAAAAAAATCGTAAAAAGTTTATTTTTTCTATAAAATTTCTTCAAAATCGTTTTTTTGCAAGTTTTTGTCGAATATACATTTTTATTTTCTTTATTCCAGAAAATGATATCGAAATTAATATTTTTAGAAAATTTCGTTGAAATTGCATACTTTTACAAAATTTCTTCGAAATTTAATTTTTTTAGAAAACTTTATTAAAACTGAATTTTTCTGTCAAATTTCTTCGAAATAGAGTTTTTCCAGAATATTTCACTCATCCGCCATTAGTAATGTTTAATTCAGGGTCCTTTAATTCCCTCAACGACATTTCAACGACTTTTCTAGAAAAAAGCAATTTCTTCAAAATTTTGCAGAAAAATAAAGTTTTGACAAAATTTTCCAAAAAAAAATGCAATTTCAACGAAATTCTATACAAAAAAATAATTCCAACATTTTTTTAACAAAATGTATGTTTTGTATGAATTCTCTTGAAAAATGCAGTTTTTAATTTTTTTTCTAAAAAAGGCATCTTCAAGTAATTTTTTAGAAAAATGCATTTTCAGCTCAAAAGAAACACAATTTCAATAAAATTTGCAAAATTCAATAATGTTAATAATAATAACAGAAATCGAATTTTTATAGAAAATGTTGTCAACTTTGGTATTTTTCTAAAAAAAATTCGTCAACATTGAATTTTTCTAAACAAATCGTTGAAAATTTAAATATGAAAATTTAATATATTCGCTGAAATTTCATAGAAATTTACTTTTTATAGAAAATGGTGTCAAAAATTGTTTTTGTTTAAATTTCACCAAAATTAAATTTTTAATGAAAAATTCTTTGAAAAGACAACTTTTTTTTTCATTTCATCAAAATTAATTTTTTCTGAAAAAGTCTTGAAAAATTCTTCAAAATTGTCAAAAGTATAGTTTTATCGAAAATTAATTTTTTTCCAATTTATTTTTTTTTTAACAAATTTAATAGAAATCAATGTTTATAGAAAATTTTGTCAAAAATAGTTTTTTTAATTTCATTAAATTATTTTTTTTTGAAAGTCGTTAAAAATTTCTTTAAAATTGTACATTTCTAAAACATTCATCATTGAACTGCATTTTTAAGGAAATTTGTGTCAGAAATACATTTTTATTGAAAATTTGGAATTTTTAAGGAAATTATGTCAAATTTTTTCTAGAAAATTTCGTTGAAATTGCTTATTTCTAGAAAATTTCTTTCCTACCTATCCTAACAAAATTTGGTAAAAAAAAATGCAATTTTAATTAAATTTTCGTCAAAATTGAATTTGTATAAATTCTGTCGAAAATATATTTTTATCGAAACTTTATTCTTTTTATGGAAATTGCTTTTTATACAAAATTTTAGCGAATTTAATTTTTTAAAAAAGTGTTAATAGGAATCTAATTTTTACAAAAAAATTTTAATTTCAACAAAATTAAAATTTTCTGTATTTTCAAACGAAAATACAAAAGTGGTTGAACATTTAAATTATACATTTAAAAAAAGAAATTGTTCACTGAATTGAATTTTTTTGAAAATTGTGTCGAAAATACATTTTTATAGAAATTTTTTTTTCTCAAGAAAATTATGTCAAATTTTATTTATAAAAATTTTTCTAAATAAAATTCGTCAAAATTGATTTTTTTAAAAATTTTGTGAAAGTATATTTTTTTATGGAAAATTTATGTTTTTCGGGAATTTGCATTTTTATAGAAAATTTCAGCAAAATTTAATTTTTACAAAAAATTTAGTAGAAAATTTCGCCAAAAGTTGTTTTTTTTTAAATTTCTTCAAAATTAAATTTTTCTAGAAAATCGGTGAAAATTTCTTAAAAATTCACTTTTCTAAAAAAAAAAATGCAATCAAAATTCCATTTATAAAAAGTGTGTCGAAAGTAAATTTTTATCGAAAATTTATTTCTTTTCATGAAATTTACTTTTTTATACAAAATTTCAGCGAAATTTATTTTTTATAAAAAAACTAGCTCGGCCCGGTTCACTTCGGTTCCCCAGATATCAGATTTCCGATCACGTCCATTTTGGGACCAATCACGTAGACTGCCACTAAATACATATACTCAAAATTACACCACTCTCACTAAGAAACTGCGCAACTTATCTCAATTTTAAAATTTGGCTTATGTGGGCGGTGCCACGCCCTCGCCGCGATAACCGCAAATAATATAACTTTCTGCTGAGAATGATAGATTAGTGTTTTTGTGCTCACAGCCAACTTAACGCCAATGCGATGAAATTTAAAATATATGTGGTACAAAAATGCACAAATTTTTTAAATAACGTCAAATAACCCACGCCCACTCTTTCCCCGCCCACTTTTTTCAAATTTTTTTTCCTAAACCATCTCTTACAAAGAATCATTCAAACAAAAGAAAAACAAATAAAATCGGTCCAGTAGTTTCAGAGTCTATATCATACACACATACAAACATTTTTCCATTTTTATATACATATATAGATTTAATTGTTATTGAAAATGTTGTCAAAATTTTTTTATGTTAATGGTTTTATTAAATTTCATCAAAGTTATAATTTTCTGGAAAACTCGTTGAACATTTCCTCAAAATTGTACATTTCTAAAAAAATTAATTATTGAATTAAATTTTTTCGGAAAATTTAGTCGAAAATACATTTTTATTGAAAATTTCGTTTTTTCGAGAAAATTATGTCAAAATTTATTTTTCCTAGAAAATTTCGTTGAAATTGCTATTTCTAGAAAATCTCTATCAAAGCTAACAAAATGTTTCAAAAAAAAAAAACGAAACGAACGAAAAACGAATCAACGAAATTCTCGTCAAAATTTAATTTTTAAAAATTTTTTCGAAAGTATATTTTTATCAAATATTTTTTTTCATGAAATTTGCTATTTTATACAAAATTTTCAAACGAAAATACAAAAGTCGTTGAATATTTCTTTTGTAAAATTTTTCTGGAAAAGTCGTTGAAAATTTATTCAAAATTTTACATTTCCAAAAAAATTCTTTATTGAATGAAATTTTTTGGGAAAATTTTGTCGAAAATAATTTTTTTTTTCATATTCGACCTTTTTTATTATTTATTATATTATTCGACCTTTTTTATTCTAATTAAAAAACAGTTTTATTAAAAATTATGTCAAAATTTATTTTTTCTCAAAATTTCGTTGAAATTGCTATTTCTAGAAAATCTCTTTCTAAGCTAACAAAATTTTGCAGAAACTACAGCAATTTCAACGAAATTTTCGTCAAAATTGCATTTTTAAATATTCTGTCGAAAGTGTATTTTTTTCATGGAATTTGCATTTTTATACAAGTTTTCAGCGAAATTTATTTTTTATAAAAAATTTAATAGAAATCAATTTTTATAGAAAATTTTGTCAATTTTTTTTTAAATTTCATCAAAATTAAATTTTTCTGAAAAGTCTTCATTAAATTGAAGTTTTTAGGAAAATTGTGTCGAAAATACATTCTTATTGAAAATTTGGTGTTTTCAAGAAAATTATGTCAAATTTTATTTTTTCTAGAAAATTTCGTTGAATTTGCTTATTTCTAGAAAACTACTTTCCTACCTATCCTAACAAAATTTTGCAAAAAAAGCAATTTGAACGAAATTTCTAGAAAAATTAAATTTTAAGAAAATTTTAATTTTGTAAAAAAAAATTATTTCAATAACATTTTTGAGAGAAATAAATGCAAATTTGAAGAAATTTTCGTAAAAAAAATGCAGTTTCAAGAATTTCTATGAAAAAATGTAGCTAAGATTTTTTTTACCAAAATTTTTTAGAGAAATGATATTTCAATAAAATTTTCTAATTTTAAAAAAAATTTCTAAAATTTTTCGACGAAATATTGCATAAAAATGTAATTGCCGATTTTTTACATGGCTGTGGGGAGCCGTATGGTTGAAAAGCTGTTCAAGCTCTGATATATATAGACTACAAATCGATAACTCCATTCTAAACATTGCTAAGTGCAAAAAGGTAGCTTTTAAGGAGAGGCAATCAATGTTTGTTAATTTTTAAAATTTGTGTGGAATTCCTTTATAATGCAAATCGAATGGTCTGTAACTGTTTTGTGAATAACTTTTGATTGGGTTGACGGATAAACACCAAATTTTGGCAGAATATAATTTGAAATATGTAGAAATTTAAAATGCCATGACAATGTGGTATCGTATTCCTTACTGGCTCTACCAATGGTTGCATTCGAGAGAGTTCAACGCAACTTTTGTGCGACTTTGATTTGAAATATTGGGACTATACACATTTTCAAGGGTTATTATATTTTTAAGTAACTCAGTTTTAATTTCTATAGTTGTATAAAACAGCGAATGTGAAAATAAACAATCTTATGATTGTCAAAAAATAAATCTTTTATTATATTTTGATATTAGAAATATTCATACATACATACATAAACATATTTTCTTACAATCTAAACATTTTTGCATAAAAAACATACAAGAAAATATCCAAAATAAATATTACAAATAGTGTAGTTATTATAAAAATAATATTACTATTCTAATAGGAATACAAAGACTCTCATACAAATGTGCACGCAAAGAAAAAAGTAATTGCACAGCAACGATATTTTAGACAGCTAACTATACTCCTCTTTAGAGAGCACTGAAAATTCGGTTATTGAATCAGAAAATTATTTTGCTCAAACAATTTTTTTGTTTTAAACAAATTTGTCTGTTTCCGTAAACAGCATTCCGGAGTATATTTGTCTAAAAATTCGTTCTCTGTGAAAATATTTTTTTCTTTTCCGTGTGAGTAAACACATTCACGTTGATTTTACATCTTCGTGGAATTTAGGCAATTTATCTCTTGATATAAATCAAAATTCATATAGGAATTCAATGGATAAATATGCATTTTTTTCTTAACAGATAAATCAAAGTTTTTCTTTCTAAATAGACAAATACTACTTAATTATGGAATTATGTCGGAATTTATTTTGCGATCATTCAAAACAGTCTGAAATCAAACAAAAAAAGAAAAGATTTGGAAATTCAAATATGTACGTCAATACAAGAAATCAAAGCGGGACTGTTCCCACATCTGAAGAAGCACGTCATTCATACCTGCATTAATGACACCTTCGATTGCAGTTCCGATTCAATGGAACCTCTCGCCGCCGCCGACGTTGAAGTCATGGTAGTTTTACGACCAATGCTGCGTTGGGAATTCTGAGATCTGCGTTGATTTGTTGCTTTCTTGCCAAATAGAATTGACTGTAAATATTACAATGAAAAAAAAAACAGGAGAAAATCCGATTACAAAATATACAAATAACGCTTAATTAATTGAATAAACAAAAGATAATTCATTGGTAAACAGATGGACAGACAGTCAGACGGACAGACACTTTTTCACTTACCTTAAATGCCTGGCGAAATTTATTGCTCATTAGATTATAGAGCAGAGGATTGATACAAGTCGACAGGTAATACAGAACGCCCGAAACATAAGTCAGTACCGTATAGATGACTTCGTGAATATTATGATTATTATTGTTGACCTGGGATGTGGTCTCTAGATCCTCGCCACCTCCACTTCCAAATACGGTGAGGTATTCAGCATCAGCATTATCTGTAGACCCACTATCGGAGTCGTCAGCTATTGCACCCGTTCCGTAAACGGCAATCAGGCGCTGAGCATGAAATGGTGCCCAACACAGAAAGAAGCAAATGACTACGGCCACTATTTCGGGGGAGAAATGCAGAAAGAAAAAAATGTTTGCTATAAATTGCATACTTAGTTATTCGTGCACCACATATGGCTTATCAAAATATTGTGCGACCAATAACATGTAACATATGTCTCGGAAAAGGGTGTTCTATTTATTGAATGATATAATTTGTAGGAAAAAGTCAGTATACATACACAAAACATCGTTTGGAACGCATATGTCAGTATGTTAGAATGGAATATATTTGCGAACTGACTTTCACAAATAAAATATGTGTTTACCCACACAGAAAGGTATTGTTTAAGAAGTTTTTCAAATACTATTTTTATATTAACAAGATTTTTAAAACTTTGCTAACATTCTTGGTTTTATCCCCTCACCTTAGAGAGGAGGGTATATAGTGTAACACATTGAAGGAGTGACCTAAGACCCCAAGTAATCCGTTTTGGGTCATTTTAAGTAATTTGAACAATGTCCGTCCGTCCGTCTGTATGTCTGTCTGCTGGCTGGCGCGCACGATAACTCTCGAAAGGAGTAACCTATTGACTTCAAACCTGTTATGCGGCAATATTTTTCTCTGTCTCCGGCTAAGTTCGAAGTTGGGTCATATTGGTCCACTACTTCTAGTACCTCCCCCACAAAAGGTTTACTTTTAGTGAAATATTGATTCTTTAATACCTTCTATAATACTTACTCGAATCTTCTGAAATTTCACACATAGCATTATTTGGTAAGTCGCTAACACGCCAAGGAAAATGGGCGAAGTGGCCACTTCCTTTTTGGTACCTCCCGCACAAATGGACCATTTTGCACCAAATAACCTTAGTGCCAGTGGATAGAAATACTTGAAATTTTGTTCAGTGTAATGCTTTAATGGTACTTACAGTCCAGTGAAAAATGGGCGTCATTGGAACGCCCCTTTTTGTACCTCCCACTCAAATATAATTTATTCACAAAAAATGACAAAAACACAAATTGTTTTGAAAATATAAATGCAGAAGGCCATAACTTTTGTCTTAGTATACGTACTTATATTGACATTTTTACCCTACACAACACAGTAGGTACAGGTTATTATAACTTTGTGCATTTGTTTGTAACACCAAAAAGGAGGAGAAATAGACCCATCGTTTATTATACCGATCGCCTTAGAATCACTTTCTGAGTTGATTTAGCTATGTCCGTCTGTCTGTCTGTGCATGTACTCGTATTCTTGTAATCAAAGTACAGGTCGCAATTATGGTCCGATCTCGACGGAACTTTACACATATCTTTTTTTGCCCAGGGACGATCCCTATTGAATTTGGTTGAAATCGGTTCAGATTTAGATATAGCCCCCATATATATGTTACCCCCGATTTGACATGTAAGCGCTGTAGAGACTGTATTTTATATCCGATCTGTACGAAATTCGACAGAAGGAGGTCTTTTTACATGAATAAGTATTCAGGGAAGATCGGTTCAGATTTATATATAACATCCGTATATATGTTCCTCCTGATTTGGTATCAAACCGCTATAGAAGTTGTATTTTACTTCCGATCATTAAAATTTTCCAGAAAGATGTTTCTCACTTTAAGAACGAATATTGCTTAATTTAGCGATTATCGTTTCAGAATTAGAATATGTTTCTACCCATTTACCAATTATTCCAAATTATTATGGCAATGACCCTTATCGCATTGTTAGGGAGGTGTAGGGTATTATATAGTCGGCCCCGCCCGACTTTCTGCCTTTCCTTACTGGTTCAACAATATTCCCTTAAACTAATTACGAACGAAACTACATATCCATTTTTTACCTACACTTTGAATTTTACTGAAGCTCAAAGGACCATTTCTATGAAAATATTTTTGCGAATTTTTTTAGTTGGACTATTATCTTTAAAATGATAACAACAAAATATAATTCGAAGCAAGTCAGTTTTCTGAATTGTGTCCATGAAACGGAGCAGTGTGCGACGGGTTAATGTCATGCATGCTGAGAGTCTTATGGTGATATATTTTCTAAAAAAATATATTGCCCTATCAGACAGCAGCATTCTAATATTGTCACCTACACCCTTTGTACTGTTGCTACTTTTGCACCGTGCGAGTGGAACACTTATTACAAAAGAAAACGAAACCCATTCGCAGTGCAAAATTTGTTTACAAACGAAAACAAAAAAACCTTTTTTGGGGCGAAAGGCAGAAAAGATGTAGAATTTGTTGGCACAAAATAAAACACCAAGTGTCCTATATTTTTTCTTTCGTTCCCGTGGTATAGCTATGGACTACATAGTCTAAAAGTGCCTGGAATATAGATTGTCGCGTTACACAAACCTAACTATTTAATAACAATTAAATTTGATGAAGCCACCAGCCAATGATTTCAAACTTTTATAAACAAGAACCTGCGCATAATATGTGGAATATTCTGGTCAAACACCATTACCAACGAAAAACTCTGGAGGCTGACCAGCGAGAAGCCAATTCACATACAAATAAAACGCAGAAAGTGGAACTGGATAGGACATAGAAAGCCAACTGAAAGCGTAACCAGGACGGCCTTGGAATGGATCCCACAAGCAAGTCGATAACGAGGAACACCTAAAAACACATGGCGCAGAACCGTGAGAATAGAGCTAGCAGCAACTGATAAATCATGAGAAGAAACAAAAGTTATTGCAACTAGTAAATTAAGTTGCAATAATAGGAAATATATTGTTCAAGCCCTATGTTCCTTCGTGGAATAAATAAAGGAAAAAATTGGTGGGAATGGATTTTGTTAAAATTAGACACAAATGTCCCAATTTCAGACAATGGCATCTGTATTCGAAATTTTTGCAAAATTTTACATACATTTAGAGAAACCCGCGGAAGAAAATTTCAAATTTGATGTATTTTGCTAGCCCGTGTAAAACTCATAAACCTTCTTAAGCGAAGTTTAAGATGCCTATTGTGAGGAGAGTTTAGTCTCAAAATATCATTTATTTTGAATTGTGTTCAACATTTTTTATTTTCAATATAAATTTAAATTCGAACATAAGCTGCTATACTTACAAATTCTACAGAGACAATTTACGAAGGAAAAAAGGACTATATTTCAGAACTCGCGTGTAATGGATTGTATTACATTTTTTTATTTGTGGAACATAGTAGCTATACATCGCTACATATATCGTAGAACAAAAATTCGCTGAAGCGCAAATAATGTAACAATAAAACAATTTTTTTTTGGTCTCCTGAAAAATTGTGTTTTTAATATAGCCACATGTGGATATACTCGTAAGCCATCGATATATATTCTTAATCGAAATAAAATTCTAAGACGATTTATCAATGTCTGTCTGTAAAAATCATGTTAAGATTCGTAGTAATATAGCCAGTTACACTACAAAAAGTGACCATATCGGTAAATGTCTTTTGTTAAGTCATTTTGTTATATTTGTAAAGGAATATATCACTTTCACCCTAAACTTAACGTAACTATTTAAGAACACTTCTCCCACTCAAATGGTCACAATCCTACCACACGGATATATATATACTATTTATCTTAGAATGAGGATATATATAATCAACTTTTCCACTATAGAAAAAAGAAGAACATATAAAACGCATACATTTTAAACTCATATTTCGTTAAAATTTTGTGATTTTTTGCCAATTTAAATCTCAAAGATTATGTCCATGCATCTATATAAATATGCATACATTCATATTTTAATATTTCAATATACAGACATACGTATATATTTAATGTACATAATTTTTTATGCGGTCTCATTTCATTCGTCTCTTGATTACTTTTGGAAATAAATGGTAATTACTATCCAAAGTGTTTTTGTGGTGTTGGGATATGTTACTCGGATTTCACACTAAAGTCCTATGCAGAGATGACCAACCTTCAACTCCATGTCTATTTCCAAAATCTTTTCACTGAAGAAATTGGGTTCATCGAAACAACATATTCCGATTCTGTTGTTAAGAGAGGAACTTTTTACTGTTTACATGAAACCCATAAAAACAACCTCTTTTAAACAATAGATTTTAATTAAAATTTAAAATTGAAAATTTAATTAGTTACCGTTATTTCCGGACTGCAACCTAGCGCGTTCATCGTTTTAATTTTTGTACAAATATTTATTAAAAGTGTTCGAGTTAAGGATATAACAACAGTGTTTGTTTGGCCCGCCTTTAAACGTAAGATGGAACAGCGTAGCACAAAATGACAATTATTATATTTTGATAAACTAATCGGAATAGGTATTATAAAAAAATCAACATGTATTCGTGCGTGTCAACGAGTAGGGAGGGCGTCAATGAATGGCCAAAAATATTCTCTTAGTAATCACATCGCACAGTGTCACATTTGTAGAAAGTGGGAGATACATTAAGATTTACCAGTGAACTCATGCTATTTTTATCCCCTCACCTTAGACAGGAGGGTATATATCATCCACCAAAAGTGTAACACATCGAAGGAGTGACCTAAGACCCTAAGTATGTTAGGCGGATATCCGTTTTGGGTCATTTTAAGTCGAATGAGCAATGTCCGCCCGTCTGTCTGTCTGTCTTCTGGCTGGTGCGCACGATAGCTCTCAAAAGGAGTAACCGATTGACTTCAAATTTGGTATGTGGTAATATTTTCTTCTATCTCCGGCTAAGTTCGAAGATAGGCCATATTGGTCCACTCCTTCTAGTACCTCCCCCACAATGGGTTAATATTTAGTGAAGTATTGATTATTTAATAACATCTATACTATTTATTTGAATCCTCTGAAATTCTACGCATAGTATTAGTTTATTAGTCACTATAACCTCGAGAAAAATGGGCCAAGTTGCCACCCCTCTTTTAGTACCTCCCACACAAATGGACAATTTTGAACCATAAGTTAATAGCTCATAACATTATTACCAGTACATACAAATACCTGCAATTTTGTGCAGTGTAATGGTTTAATAGTACCTACACTACAGTGAAAAATTGGCATTATTGCCACGCTCCTTTTGGTACCTCCCACACAAATGGACCATTTTGTACCAAAAATTACCAGCTTATAACTTTGATACCAATGCATAAAAATTTCGTACAGTGCAATGCTTTAATAGTACCTAGAGTCTAGAGAAAAGTGGCCGTAATTGGCACGTCCCTTGTGGTACCTCCCACTCAAATGGACCATTTTGTACCAAAAGTTACCAGCTTATAACTTTAACAGTGCATACAAATACTTGAAATGTTGTACAGTGTAATGCTTTTATAGTACCTAGTGTCCAGAGAAAAATGAGCGCTATTAACGCGCCCTTTTTGGTACCTCCCACACAAGTGGGCCTTTTTATACCAAAAGTTAACAGCTTATAACTTTAATACCAGTACATATTTTAAAGTTATTAAATGCAATTTAAATTGATAATAATCTAATTACAACAAAATAATAAATAAATTTACTAATATTTTTTGGGGGCTTAAGGTGAGGGGATTCATAAGTCGGTTTACCCGACTGAACTTTCTTACTTGTTAAAATATATATTAAAATTCGGCACAAAGAATATAAAATAATGTCACAATCCCACGAAATGGGCTAAAAGTCCTAATTAAATACATGAGCAACATATTATCTAAGGTAACTTTTATTGATCGGATATTAATTCTGGCCAGTATCCAGGTCTTTTAGACTAATAACGTCATTTGTGTTGTCACAGGCCCGACATCTATATCTGGAATGTAACAAAATACTCTTATGAACTGTTTTAAAAAATGTTACTGTAATGAATTCTTGTCTAAATAAATTACAAACTTCAACGATTCAGTAAAAATGCTTAGGAAATAGGTATTTGTAACAAAATATGAACCGATTTGTAAAATTTTTGCTATGATGAATTCTTGTCAAAAGAGAATACAAACCGCAAAATTTCAGCTAAATTGCTTTAAAAATGTGGTATCTATGGCTCAAAAAACGTATTTTGGAATAACCTCTATAGGGGAACTTATCAAAACATTGACCGATATGGCGCATTTGCAATCCCAAACAACCACCATCCTATGGTGGAGGGTATAAAAAAGTATTCGTGAAAATAGTATTGATCACTATTATAATCTATGAATCTGCAATATTCTATCTACGGACGTTAAAAAAGTCTCTATAGGGCATAGATGTAGAATCGGAAGGAATATATATATGGGACTATACGTATATACTATATTTTCGTCAATGATGTTCTGCCAAATTTCATGAATATGGGACGTAAAACACAGTTTCTGTATATAGATTAGGAAGGAACATACGAGGTATGTTCAAAAAATATGGCGAATTTATGATATTTTTGTAGCGTTATGTTGGTACGCATGTCCCTTACTTATGCTGATAAGGTCGGCCATTTTGAATGTTTAGTTAATTTTTGACAGCTGTTGTGCTTGGTTGTGTTTTAACTTGTCTTCGATTTGTATCTATTACAGAAAACGGATCAAAGAATCTGCATCAAATTTTGTGTGAAAAAACAAAATAAAGTGCGCTGACTCATTGCGAATGTTGACTGTGGCATATGGTGAAGCTACCTTGGACCAAAGCAACGTTTATCGGTGGTACAAAATGTTCTTAGAGGACCGAGAAGATGCGAAAGACGAACAGCGTCAAGTTCGGTCGAAAGTAAAGGTTTTGCTCACAGTTTTCTTTGATTGCTGGGGCGTGGTGCATTATGAGTTCTTGCCACAGGGTAGTACGGTCAATAAAGAATATTACCTGCAAGTTATGCGCAAATTGCGCGAAGCAATCCGCCGAAAACGGAAGAACAAAAACTGGCTTTTGCACCATGATAACGCCCCTGCACACACATCGTTGCTTGTGCGCGAATAATTGGCCAAAAACAACACAGTAATGGTGCCGCAGCCACCGTATTACCCTGACCTAGCCCCCTGTGACTATTTTTTGTTCCCAAAACTGAAAAGCCCCATGAATAAATAAATACTTTAAAAAAAAATAAAAAATTCGCGATATTTTTTAACATACTCGTACAGGGTTTTTCAATAAGATGTGTTATTTTGGAATTCAAAGAAAATGTCATTTTTTGAGATAAATGATCGTATGTTTATTTCATAATAAAGAGGAAGGTATGCCGTTAATAATGATAAACAACATCAGCCAAATGGCCACTACGACCACGCTTACATATCCTTTTCATGAAAATTTCCACAACCAAATCGCAAAGTGACTGCCCTATGTCCTCGATAGCCTCATGAATTCTATCTTTGAGGTCTTGAATCGACGCTGGGCTGTTGGCGTAAACCTTATATTTCACGTGGCCCCAAAGGAAGAAGTGTTAAATCACAAGATCTCGGTGGCCTATTGTGATCACCTCTTCGAGGGATAACACGGTCCGGAAACTTTTCCCGTAACAGAGCAATGGTTTCGTTGCTTGTGTGGCACGTAGGGCCGTCTTGTTGAAAGTAAACGTTGTCCAGATCAATACCATTCAATTCCGACCATAAAAAATCATTAATCATCTCTCGATAGCCCAATCCATTAACCGTAACTGTTCCAACCTCATTTTCGAAAAAGTAAGGTCCAACGATCCCGCCGCACCATAAACCGCACCAAACAGTCACACGTTGAGGATGGAGAGGCTTTTCAAAAATGACTCTTGGGTTTTCCGAGCCCCAGATGCGACAATTTGGCTTATTGACGTAGCCACGGAGGTGGAAATGGGCCTCATCAGTCAAGATGATTTTGTATCGTTCGTATCGTTTATTTGTTCGATAGTTTTTTGATCGTTTTGTATCGTTCGATGATCGAGTATCGTTCCATTTTTAGTAATGGCGTAGTTTCTACTTGTCAAATGTCAAAGAATAAAAGCTTCAAAAGTGACAGCTACCGAAATACCGGGTGATTCAAAATAAGACCTCTTCTTGGAAAACCCTTTATATATTATGCTAAATATAAATGCCAATGGTTTTTCTTCAAATTTGACAGTCTTCTTTATTGGACTAAGAAGCCTGTCTCTGCAGAAGGTTGTACTGATCATGCATATTGATCTAGGATGAACCAAATATTTATTTTAGCATAACTCGAAATCCATTTATCCTAATTGGTACAAGAAAGCTTTAATTATGCATCGATTTTCTTCGTTATGGTCTCATTTTTTGTCATAACCCATCAGACTTTACGATTAAAGAATAAAAAATAATCATTGATTTTTTACATTTCTAAATGGATTTAATTTTAAAAAATTTTAAAATTTTTGTACAAAAAATGTTTTTTTCGTTGTATCTTTGAAAACGCTGATGGAACGAAAAAATTATATTAGAAGTTGAAGACTACTTAATCTAGGATTCTTTAAAGCTTTCCTGAACTAATTATGATAAGTGGTTCTCGAGATATGCAAATATATGTGGTTCAACCTCTATTTTTAAATGTTTTACTTTATTTTGATAGATATACGAGTACAAGTTCCATCCCACTAATAGACCATAAAGCTCTTAAAGGAAATGGCATAGGCTTTCCTTTGAGCAAAAAATCTAAAAAATATAGTGTTAAAAAGTTTAATTCCAAAAAAAACCACAATAGTCTAGCAATTTTTGCAATATTTAACTCGGACAGTTCTTAACCGATGTCTTTGAAATTTTGAGTCGTAACCACTATCCAATAGAACTAAACTTTTTGCAAGTATCATTCCGATTAGAAGGCATCGCTTTTAAAAATTTACTCACTTGACATTAAAACCCCCATATACTTGTTGTTGTTGTTGTTGTTGTTGTAGCAGCATGTTGACGCTGAGTTGATAATCCTTAAGTCTATTTCTATTACAGACTTCATTCTGGCATATATCCGATTATCGCTAACCTTATGTTGTTTTCATCTACTCCATGCTGTCTGGTTGTAAATTAACATTCGTCTGTTAATTTCAGGGAATGGATTTTATTTGAGTGTTACCGTTTCTATTCTCCACTAGAAGCGCTGCATTTATGTTAATGGTCGTCTTGGTATTATGTCTATTTTTAGCTTCCCTGTTGACTTGGATGATCAGATGTTGTTGTAGTGGTAGTGCGAACGGTGAGTTTTTTTAGCTGCAGAAACTCCATGTTGATTTTAAATTTTTTCAGTGCCCTGGCTGGGAATCGAACCCAGCACCTTCGGGATCCAAGTCTAATGCACTAACCAAAGCTACGGAAGGCCAATATACTAAAGATGTCTGGTAGTGTGTGAGTCAGATTTAGGCTCAACTCTTTGGCGTATATTCCAAAGCCATCTCTTCTATCAAGCTTAGAAACACTCGTATAGAAGCGAATATGCCTTTTATCCGGCCATTCTTTGGCATTTATACACCTGGCAAAGTTCCTTTCAAGTTTTGCTAATGTTGATCGAAAATTAGTGATCGCAAAATGTTGTCCTTTTTCCCTCTAAGACTTATACGAGGGATGCTGTATATATTTCTGGCCTAATAATGAAAATGCGAATATTTATCATTGGTTTTATTGTTTTTCAAAGTATTATCCATGCATGCGCTCAAACCAATTGTCGAAGCACTTTTTCCACTCCGATTGAGACACCTCCAAAATGCTTCAACAGCATCTTCTGGCTACGAAAATCGTTGACCACGCATTTTTTTCTTGATGTGCGGCAATAAAAAGAAGTCATTGGGTGCCAAGTCAGGGCTGTACGGCGGACCCATCAATTCGACGTTTTGACCGGTCAAAAATGCGCTGGTTTGTGCCGATGTGTGAGAGCTCGCATTGTCATGGTGCATAATGATTCGTCTTCTCTTGTTCGCTTTTCGAAGACTTCAGGCAAACAAATTGTGGTGTACCACTCAGAATTGACCTCCTAAATTGCTCAAGCGGAACAGTCGCCACATGACCAGTTTTGCCGAAGAAACAGGCGACCATTTGCTTCGAAGTGCTTCTTCCACAAACAACTTTCGTTGGATTTGGCTCGTCTTCGAAGACCCACACGGTCGATTGCTGTTTTGTTTCGGGCTCATACGCATAGATCCCAGATTCGTCACCTGTGACGATCTTATAGACGTCTTTTGAAGCACCGCGATCGTATTTTTTCAACATTTTTTTGCACCAATCAACACGAGCCTTTTTTGAGCGATTGTCAAATTGTGTGGGATCCAACGAGAACAAACCTTTTTTACGGCCAGGTGTTCATGCAATATCGAATGTATGCTGGTGGAAGAAATGCCCAAGGATGCCTCTATCTCACGGTATGTCACATGACGATCTTGCATTATCAGTTCACGCACGGAATCAATGTTCTCTGGCACAACGGCCGTTTTTGGACGACCTTCACGACCTTCACGACCTTCGTCATGGAGCGAGCATCGGATGGTGCTTCATCGACATACAAAGATTGAAGTTCATAGATGCACTCTTGCCGTGATAATCCACGTCGAAAGTTGTGAATAATGATCACACGAAAATGTTCACGAGTTAATTCCATTTTTTTTGCCAAATTGATTTGTTCAAGTCACTGTAAACAACACAACTTTTTTAGCATAAACATTCTGAGTACTTTTATGCTAAAAAATGTCATACTTTCCATTGGAAATGTCAGATGGCGCCAAGCAACCCTTAGTGTTGGCCAGAAATATATATAGCAACCCTCGTAGTTTTACGAAGGAGTTTTTACTTTTGGCAAAAAATACTTGAGTAAGAGATTTCGTTTTAGTACTCATATATAAGAAGTTATACACGCTCAAAAAAATCGCTTCTGTAGTATATTGTTCCAAACATATTCGGCGTGAAACATATATATGTTTAGAGTGTACCCTAAACATATATATAATACCCTAAACATATATTTGGTAATATTTGGTACACACCAAAAATTGTGTATTTGGGCAGAAATTGTTCTAAACAAATATTTGTTTACATCCCAATGTGACTGTTATTTCCGAAACAAATGTAATTCAAAGTTAAATTTTGATTTTTTTTATGTTCGTAAAAATAATAAATAATAATAATTGAAATCATATAATAAAATACTTAGAGGATTTACAACTAATGATGGCTTGGAATACTCAGAAATTTTAAATGATTGATTTAAAACAGAAGTTCATGCTGCATGTGGTATCATAACTGGAAGGTACAATTCGAAACCAAGGAACAATTAAAACTGAAATTCGAAAAAGTCAGCAAAAGTTTTGGAAATCTTTCTTAAATAAAAAATATTTTGAAAATTTCCTAAATAATAATTTGAATTGTATTTACACACATATTTTATTTGAGAAATTTAGTTTGCAAATACAATTTGTTGTAATATATTAATATATGCGTTCCAAATATATTTTATTGATTTTCAAATAAAATTTATTTGCTAAGAAATACATAATATTTAAAAATTTGTGTTCCAAATATATTTTCATTCGGTACAAACATATCAAAAAATGCGATTTTGCCCCGTGTAGCAATTTAAAATTTAGCGAAGAAGATTTGCATGACTTCTAAGCGACTAATAGCTGATATATTTGCGAAAAGATGTTCAGTAAGATCGGATGTAAAATACAATTTCGTTAGGGCTCAGGGAGGCTACATTGAAATCTCAACCGTTTTTTTAAGGGGGGTAACATTTATAAACTTTTTTTGAATATTTTTTTTAATTTTTTTTCTGAATAGAGAATCTTTCAAGAATATTCTGTGAACATTTGAGGTGAATCGGAGCAAAATTGACAAAGATACAACAGTCTAAGCAACCTAGCCTCATACGTGACTCAGTACATCAGAAAAAATTTAAAGCGTTTTTCCCACAACCCATGTTTTCAAAGTCAGTGCCCCTGATAACTCAAAAACTACTGAACCAATCCTTTTGAAATTTTTAACACTATTTCTTTACATAATTTATGAGGAAACGCTGTCGAGTATTTTTTAAATATGTTAATTTTTTGTTTAACAATAACCTATTAGTTTATTTTTTCTCGCAAAAATCGCATTTTTCACTTTAAAGTGTTCCCAGAAATTTAAATTTCGAAAAAAGCTCGACCGCTTGACCTGGCTATAACGATTATCTGACAAAATAAATTTATAATTTTAATTTCTGATGATCCTGTATCGAGACGCTCCCGCATAAATGCTGTCGTTGCCATATTCTTTATGAAAATTTTACACAATAAACATTGAAAGTTATACTTTAATGTACCATTGGTTTTAATCAAAAAGTTTTAACCGTTTCGTCACAAAAAATCATAAAAATGTGCCTTTTTTGCACGAATTAATAATATCATTGTCGGAAGTAATTTCTGCAAATAGGTGTCAATGCAGCAGTTATGCGTCATACACAAACGTCAACCTCATATTTTCGTGGCGCACCCCTTTGTCACAGTCGAGGCTCTTGACGACCGACTATGGGCGGAATAAACCTAGCCGCTGTGAAGCGGAAATGCTCACCAACAACATATAAAACTTTCCTAAGATCCAGGATCTGGCAGCCCCATATCCTGGATCTTAATCTAAATGTTTACTGAAACCACAACGATAATACATTTCGTAATAATCGGTTGTAAACTACAACTTCACAGCGCTTTAATCGCAAATCTGGAGGAACATATGCATACATATATGTAAGTGAGCTTGTATTATTGTTCTATGCTGATTTTACAGTTTTTATTTCGGTCCGAATATCATTTAGATCCTAACTATGATATTGTTCTGGGTATAGAACATTTTCTTACTATTCTGTGTTAGATATAGATCATGGATATGCAATCAAACGATGTATCAGGCTACGAGTATCAAACATAACACATTCGATATTTATTTCTTAGTTCCAGATAAATAATTATCTTTAACTATTTTAATATTTTCAATCCTACCACTACTCCCTGAGCCATTTGGAAGCACTGTGCAGCTATCCATCGACCATATTAACATTTTTATTTTCATTTCCATTGTTTATAATAATAATCATCGATGTTTTTCACCATATCAAACGATTGGTATGTAATTAAACTTTCCGAATTCGATGGGTTTGAGTTGTTAATGTTTGCTAATAATGCTTGATATTGGGGGATGTATATAAGGGCGGAGTGAATATGATGTAAATAGAGAAAATTGAAATTTAACAGCTGGGAAAATATTTGTTTTCCGACTCAACGTTCTGCGGTAGCACAAAGACGATGTATCTTCTTATTAATGGACGTTCTGCGAATACGGTCTCCAAAGCTGAGTGTGAAGAAATTAAGTACGGAAAATTAAAATTGATGAATGTTATAGAAAGTTGAGAATTTGTAAGGATATTTATTTATTTTCCTTGGCAACCTATTCCAGCTATTACCTTTCGTTTTTTTGTTACGCCTCTTTCACTCCGCCCTAATGTGGTTGTCGGTTGGTGGGTGCTTGCAGCAACGTTCACATGGAAACCAAATTGATTAGAGGGCACAATAGGCGCACACTGAGGCAGGCACTGCAGGATGAGGTGGAGAAGATTGACGAGCTCTCAAAATGATAAGAGCTCTATAGACTTGTCGTTATTCGTACATCTGTGGTGTTCATGACCATAATGACATATGTTAAATATTATTTATCATTGACTTGTAATATTTATTAACAAGTATAATATTATAAATGACAAGTAAAAAAACAGCGTTCGATCTGGTCATGCCGAATGCTGTAGGCCCTCCAATAGGAGTTAGTATATATGTATACATTATGATGATATGCGTACTTTGCTTATATTATTTTATTAATTTATTAAAATATGTTAACAATTTATGCGTAATTCCTTCATGATGTCGAACGTTTACATGTCTTCTGTGTGATAAACAGCTGAGATATTTACGAAAATATTGTCCTAAAGATCGGATGTAAAACACAATTTCTATAGAGCTCAGGGAGAAACATATGTATGTATATATTGGAGTGGCTTCTTTTGTGAAGAAGAAAAAAGTTGGCGTTGATCTAAGCTTATATGAAAATTTGGTTTGTTTTAAGTATATTAGCAAAATATTTCGTTTCTGCGATCGCGACCTCTAAAAATCAGGTTTTCCCTAAATAAATTTGTCAATTTTTATTACTTTTAGGAATTGATACTGGACATTAAAATCTGGACCATTATTTACAGGGCGACGTGAATTCCATTAGAAAAATTGCAAAGTAAAGTCACTTTTTTCTCGATTATATTGCAATTTTTAGTGCATTTTTACAAAATCGGAAACAACTTCCACAATTTTGGTCCGATTTTCACTTTTCATGGCTAGTTATAAAGGGTTTTCCAACAAGAGGTGTTATTTGGTATTCAAAGAAAAATTTAATTTTTTGAGATAAATGATGGGATTAATAAAACTCCAACATATGCAAGCTATATTCCATCGCCTTTCCCAGGCTTAAGAACTGTATCGCCTACGGAAAATGATAGTTCTAGCGACCCAAACGTAAACCGAATGCCAAAGAATGCAATTCATCCAAATATGTCATACGCCCGTATGACAAGAAATGGTAATTCGTTACCCCCTCAATTTCCCCTCGAAAACTCAATTGAAAAATTAATAGAAACTATGAATTCATTCATGTTGAATATGCAAACCATGATGCAAGAAATGATGAGAAATCAAAGTATGCTTATGCAACTCGTGTTAAATCAAAAATAAATCCAATGAGAATTTGTTATTGGAATGCAAACGGCCTGAGCCAACACAGAAATGAGGTAGAAAATTTTCTCCGAACCACTGTATAGATATTTTATTAGTCTCTGAGACACATTTTTCAACCAGAAATTGTTTTAGGATAGGTGGTTATTCCACATACGAAACTAAACATCCTAGCGGGAGAGCCTGTGGTGGTACAGCTCTTATTGTCCAAAATAAAATCAAACTTTATCCTATGCCCGAATATAGGACTGAGCATATACAGGCAACTTCTATCGCTATCACAGGCACAAATCTGATGATATCATCGATATATTGTCCCCCTAGGCACAATATTAACAAAGATCAACTCCTGGAGTTCTTCTCCACTCTTGGCACTAAGTTTTTGGTAGCAGGTGACTACAATGCCAAGCACACATTTTGGGGCTCTCGCCTCACTACTCCAAAAGGTAGACAACTACTTAAAGCCATAACATCTGCTAAAGTAGATGTAGCTTCGAGCGGTCACCTAACATATTGGCCCTCAGATCTGAACAAAACGCCTGACCTTATTGATTTCGCTATAATAAAAAATATAAGGAACGTGAACAATTATCTCTATGTCCATCACTTGATCTATCATCGGATCATTCGCCTACCATTTTGACACTGCTTTACAACAATCATGAAAATGGGTGTGACAGTTTGCCCAATAAGTATACCAACTGGCTAAAATATAAAAAATACGTTAGCTCACACCTATCCGAGGGTGTATCGTTACGTTCAACGGATGAAATTGAAGCCGCGGTAAACCTATTCACAGACGTTGTAAACAGTGCTGTTAAAGTGGCTACTCGAAAAAGCGCATTCAAAAGAGATAACTCCAATAACCCAACAGGCATCCAAGCGTTAATCAATGAAAAAAGAAGCGTAAGAAGAGAGTGGCAAGAATATCGCTCCCCAGCACTGAGACAAAAAACTAAAAAATTGCCAGAAGAGATTGAAATCAGCCCTAAAATCAGCCGAGGAAAGTGATCTAAAAATATATTTGCAATCTCTGGATCCAACCCAGAAAACAGATTATAGTCTCTGGAAGGCCACAAAAAATATGCGAGGTCCTGTTGCGCATAAATCCCCAATTCGCCTTGAAAATGGGAACTGGGCAAAAAGCACAGAAGAGAAAGTAAATGCATTCGCAAACTACCTCGAGTCCGTTTTTACATCCAACAGTGATACATCTGAAATCTATCCGCCCGTGATATATATAATTCCTCGCCCACACTATCCGCCCGTGAAAAACGACACAATTCCTCGCCCAATCTATCCGCCCGTGATAGATGATACAATTTCTCACACAATCTATCCGCCCGGGATAAATGACTCAATTCCTCTCCCAATCTATCAGACCGTGATAGATGACATAACTTCTCGCCCAATCTATCCGCCCGTGATAGACGATATAACTCCACGCCCAATCTATCCGCCCGTGATAGATGATTTAATTCGTCGCCCAATCTATCAGCCCGAGATAGATGATATAATTCCTGGCCCAATCAAGCTTAGAATAAAGGATGTTGAAAAATCTGTCAAAGAACTAAAATTAAAGAAATCGCCCGGAGGAGATGGTATAACAGCTAAAATGATCAAAGAAAATGAAAATGATTAAAGAACTTCCCTTTTCAGCCTTGAAAATTGTGTTATTTTTATTCAATGCAATTCTCCGTGTAGGTTACTTCCCCCTATCTTGGAAGAGGTCTGAAATCGTGATGATACCGAAATCAGGCAAAGATCCAACTCAAGTCAAATCCTATCGCCCTATAAGCTTACTATCGATACTTTCAAAAATGTTTGAGTCCATTCTCATGAAGAAAATCACACCTCATATAATTTCTCACAATATTATACCTGACCATCAATTTGGTTTTAGAAAAAGTCATAATACTATAGAACAGGTACACCGTATCGTAACCTGCATCAAAAGAGCTTTTGAGAATAAAGAATACTGTTCGGCGTTATTCATAGATATTTCCCAAGCATTTGACAAAGTCTGGCACGAAGGACTTTTGTACAAAATATGCGACCTTCTGCCAATCAACACGCATAAACTGTTCAGGAGTTATTTGACTAACCGGTCTTTTCAAGTTAAATCAAATGGCATTTTTTCTAGCCCTAAGAAAATAAATGCCGGTGTCCCACAGGGGAGTATAGGGCCTCTTGGCCCTATACTGTACGTTATTTTTATGGCAGATATGCCCATAACCAACTTTACGCTCACGTCTACTTTTGCGGACGATACTGTTTTCGTCAATACTCACAAAAACCCTTCAGTTGCGTCCGATCAACTGCAGTCTCATGTCCGAATCCTAGAAGAATGGTTAACAAAATGGAGAATAATGGTGAATGCCTCAAAGTGTACTCATGTTACTTTTACCCTGCGAAGGGATGCAAGTCCTCCAATTTCTATTTTCAATTCACAGATTCCCCAAAAGGATCATGTAAAATACCTTGGAATCCACTTAGATCGGCGTTTGACATGGTCGCGCCACATAGACTCTAAAGTAACTCAAATAAAACTGAAAACAAATCAACTTCAGTGGCTTAGATCTGCCCTAGATCCAGAGTATAAAGTTCTTTTATACAAAACGGTATTGAAGCCAATTTGGACATATGGTATCCAGCTCTGGGGTACAGCGTGCGCTTCAAATGTATGCAAATTACAAAGAAGACAATCGAATATTCTTCGTTTAATTACAGGTGCACCATGGTATATAAGAAACGCTAACATCCATAAGGATCTCAACATGCCAACAGTAAAAGAGGAAATTGAAAAATATTGCCTGTGTTACGTGGGTAAACTATTCAATCATCCAAACATCCTGGCTCGAGAACTACTAAATTTTGAAGGTCATGACCGCCTTAGAAGGAGAGATACGCTGGACATGATATAAATTAAAACAAATCCTAATCAAAAACAAAAAAATGAAATGAAATTATGAATTCCTAAATTTGAAATGTTAACCTTTTTGTTTAAGTAAAAAATCGTGTAAAGTCTCAATGGTTTATTCGCAATGGCAATAACCCAGAGAATAGTATTTTAGGTTAAGATTTGTCCACTTATTGTTATTTTCATTGTATAATAATGAAAGATTCAATAAAAAAATGTAATGAATTGGAAAAAAATGATCGGATGTTTATTTCATAATAAAGAGGAAGGTACGCCGTTAATAATGAAAAACAACATCAGCCAAACGGCCACCACGACCACGCTTACAGGAGCATATACTTTCATGAAATTTTCCATAACCTATATCCTCGATAGCCTCACGAGTTCTATCTTTGAGGTCTTGAATCGACGCTGGGCTGTTGGCGTATATCTTATCTTTCACGTGGCCCCAAAGAAAGAAGTCGCAAGGTGTTAAATCACAAGATCTCGGTGGCCAATTGTGATCACCTCGTCGAGAGACAACACGGTCCGGAAACTTTTCCCGTAACAGAGCAATGGTTTCGAGTGGCACGTAGCGCCGTCTTGTTGAAAGTAAACGTTGTCCAGATCAATACCATCCAACTCCGACCATAACAAATCATTAATCATCTCTCGATAGCGCAATCCATTCACCGTAACTGTTGATCCAACTTCATTTTCGAAAAAGTAAGATCCAATGGCCCCGCCGGACCATAAACTGCACCAAACAGTCAAACGTTGAGGATGGAGAGGCTTCTCAACAATAACTCTTGGGTTTTCCGAGCCCCAGATGCGACAATTTAGCTTGTTGATGATTTTTCGATGGAATTCCGGATCACTTTCATGCATTTCAAGGACCCAATCAGCAAAGACACGACGTTGTTGATGATCGGCCGGCTTGAGTTCTTGTGTTAACTGAACTTTATAAGCCTTAAGACCCAAGTCGTTATGCAAGATACGGAGTAATGACGTTTGTGGAATGCCCAATTCCAAAGAACGACGAGGAATGGACAAACCTGGGGTTTCTTCTAAACTTTGGGCTACAGCAGCAATATTCTCAGTTGTTCTTGAGCGACATGCACGGGTTTTATTCTTCATATCACTAACTTGTCCCAACAGCTCGAATTTTTCCACCAATTTCTGTATTGCGGTCCGACAAGGTGCTTCACGACGACCCAAAAATGCTTTAGTTTTGCAAACTGATTTTCAACGTTTTTGTAGTGAATTTGAATAATTTCAATGCGTTGTTGAATCGTGTATCGATCAATTTTTAATAATGGCATAGTTTCCACTTGTCAAATGTCAAAGAATAAAAGCTTCAATACCGGGTGATACCGAAATACCGGGTGATTCAAAATAACACCTCTTGTTGGAAAACCCTGTAGAACTGCTGATCTACAGATTTCATTTTTATAAAATAATAACCCTTTCAAGTCCGTAAACTTTTTATTTGATTGGTGGCCCCAAATGGGTTAAAGCGAATTAATTGCCATAGAAAAGATCATACACTCCTTATTTTAACCTTATGGCTACTTGATTTAGGATTATTTAAATTTATTATTCTCCAGTTATGCTAAACTACATATATGGTTGAACATACATTTTTCATAGGTTTATCTTTATTTTGATATACCTGTACATAAATATAAGTACAAGTCCCATCTCACTAATAGAACACAAAGATCTTAAAGGCAAAATTTTCTAAATACACAAAAATAGCTAATTTATTATAAGGATGGGAAAAAAGGACCGTTTGACCAAAATGTCGAAATACAACACCATCCCACTCGGATAGTCCTTAACCGATCTCGTTGAAATTTTGTCTCATATCTACTATCCAATAGGACTAACCTTGGCATTTGCCATGAAATCCGCCATAACTATGTTACGGGGTGAAGATCCCACGTTTTACCCGGCCTCGATTCCTGAATTAGACAATTGCTATAATTGTAAGTAATTGCTATAATTGGGAGTAATATTAGATACTGGAAAGATCATCTTGAAGAAAGAGTAACAAAGGCCCACAGATGATGGTCGTTGTGCAGAAGAGCTATAGGTTTAAAATGGGGACTACGTCCAAATATGACTCAATGTCTTTACATGAGCGTGATTAGATCAATAATCACCTACGCCTGTGTAGAGCGGTGGACATCAATGGACAAGAAGTGCAACGTAATACCTTTGCAAAAAATTCAACGTATGTGCTGTCTAGGCATAAGCGGGGCATTTAGAACTGCACCAACAAAAGCGTTGGAGACTATACTGCACATCCAACCAATAGACATCCGTATAAAGTATGAGGCAGCCCTCACAGCAAGACGTCTACAAGTGATGGGTGAATGGATAAATCGAGACCACAAGTCGTACCATCAGAAGATTTTAGAATATCTAGTTGGTCACATTCAAACGCCAGAAATCTCGGACCGCATTCCTGAAGTGCGGCTTACAGCTACCTGTGATACGTTTGTGCCAGACAGACGCTCCTGGGAAAATGGAACTTTGACCCATGTGCCAGTGGGAACCAGCTGATAGCGAGGCGAGGAGGAAGGACGGGTCTGGGACTTTTTATTGATGAACCAGAAGTCGAACTTCACTTCCGCCTCCCTGACCATAACACGGTATTTGAAGCATAAGTTCGAGCAATCACGGAGTGTGTCTCAGTAACACGACAAAGCCTAAATATGCCAACATCTTCACAGATAGCCAAATGGCGATTAAAGCAATAACATCGGAAAGGGTCAAATCCAGAACTGTGTTGGACTGTAAAAGAATGATAAATGATTACTAAGCCCATGCATGGTCATTTGCGTATTTGCTGGGCTTCAAAGGGCAGAGAACTTCGAGTAATAAACTTGGAAAATTGGAAACCTTTCGAAGCCACGAAAAATGAGTTGAAGCACTGGGCAGTGATGGCTCACAAAACTGTGTGGAATAGCGCAACAGTAGGAGCAACTGCAAAGATACTGTGGGGTGACCCAAATGAAAAGAAAACAAGAAGTCTTCTGAAACTAAACAAGATCGATATTAGTAAGATGATAAGTGTTCTAACGGGACACTCAAGCTTACAAGCACATCTTCATCGCATAGGACTAGCAGGAAACGACGAATGCAGGGCATGCAGAGAAAACATCGAAACGATGGCTTTCACACATGCAAGATCCCAACATTTCGGGTCCGACATATTACCAGACTTGACTCATCTCAGAGAATATGACTGGAAGATACTGAGAAGATTCGTGTCTAGTACCGATTTTCTGTAACTCGTGAGGTATAAAAAGATCATAAATAAGGAGCGCACAAAAGGCCGAACCACTGGCTTAAGTCCATTGGACATGTGACGTTTATACATCTCCTCTCATCAACCTAACCTAACCTATGTTACGGGGTCCCTAATCAATATTACGAGGTGTTACAAACGGAGTGACATAATGAAAATACCCCTCATCCTATGATGGAGGATATCAAAAATGTATTCAACAATAAAGCAATTGCCTAAAAATGATTGATTATTTGAAATGTTCCATTCTTTTGATGTAGGGTACAGAAAAACTGGAGTTATTTTGTTACACAAACCGCTCATTATGGTTGTCTGTACGAAATTACTAAACGGGAACCTTGTCTGTGGTTTGTGGTTAAGTCAACAAAATGCAAGGCACGTGTTGCACCTATTGACGTGCGGTCGATTGGTGATCATAAACAATTTGTAATAATAATAGCAATAATGAAATATTACAGCAGAAAACAAACAGATTTGTTGTAATTATTCACGAGATAACATAACCAGAAGCCGTTTAAAATATGACTAAATACAAGGACAGCAGTTTCCATCGATTCTACGAATAGTTAAACAATTTTGCAGTCAATTCAAGCGAAAAATTTGTATCGTCACCTTCTAAGAAATATAATATGCAATGTAAAGATCACATTTTACACAACTCAAGTTATATACCACTATTCCCGGTATAAAATTTGGGGATACACTTTTATGTTAATTGAGATACAATTTCAATAACTCTGAAAATATGCTATAATAGTATTCTTCTAAAACATTTTGAGCAAAATTGCTTGACCACGCATTATTGCTACTCGCAAATTAAAATTGTAAATGAAACAAGTAAGAAAAGGCTAAAGTGGGCTGTGCAGACTATATGATCCCCTACACAACTCTAGTAAGATTGGAAAACAATAAAATGCATTTCTTCAACTACAATTTATTTTCACCATTAATATTTGGAACGTTTCTGCCTCTGTTTCAAAATCGGACGAAACATACATATGTATATATGAGAGCTTAACTAAACCTGAACCGATTTTTTCAAATTCGGCATTGTTGGTCCATTGATCAAGAAACTATGGGAGCTACATCTAAATCTGAACTGATTTTTTTCAAACTCAAAACATGGTAAATTACAAAACAATTGGATGTAAAATACAGCTTTTATAGCTCCAAGGGGCACAGAAAAAAAGACAGTTTAAAAATTTTCACAAATATACACCATGTTACAAAACATTTTACATACGATGTAAAATTTTAGCATTTTATCCAAATAAACAAATATCGCAGGCTGTTTTTATATTTTTATTTCACAAATAAAATACAAACAGCTAATAGAGAGGAAAAATGCTCGATTTGTTGAATTGTTAACATATTAAATGCAAACAAATTTAATAATCTCTTTGGATATGTAACGAAAGTCTACGTACGAATATGAAACCCTAAGTCCCCATATGAAACTGGAATATTTATTGTCATATGTTTACAAGTAATAATTAAGATGTGTTCAGAAGAACAGTTCCATAACCAGTAAGGAAAGGCTAAAGTCGGGCGGTGCCGACTATATAATAATACATATATATGGAAGCTATAGCTAAATATTAACCGATTTTCTTCAAATTCGGCAGTGTTGGTTCATGGATCAAGAAACTCTACCATTCTAAATTTCAAAATTATTGGATGTAAAATACAGCTTCTACAGGACTAAAGAGCAAAATCGGACGAAACATATATATGGGAGCTATAGCTAAATCTTAACCGATTTTCTTCAAATTCGGCAATGTTGGTTCATGGATCAAGAAACTCTACCACTCTAAATTTCCAAACGATTGGATGTAAAATATAGCTTCTATAGAACTAAAGGGCCAAATCGGACGAAACATATATATGGGAGCTATATCTAAATCTGTTTCGTCCGATTTGGCCCTTTAGTTCTATAGAAGCTGTATTTTACATCCAATCGTTTTGAAATTTAGAATGGTAGAGTTTATTGATCCATGAACCAACATTGCCGAATTTGAAGAAAATCGGTTAAGATTTAGCTATAGTTCCCATATATATGTTTCGTCCGATTTTGCTCTTTAGTCCTGAAGAAGCTGTATTTTACATCCAATCATTTTGAAATTTAGAATGGTAGAGTTTCTTGATCCATGAACCAACACTACCGAATTTGAAGAAAATCGGTTAAGATTTAGCTATAGCTCCCCGTACGACTTTGCTCTTTAGTTCTGTAGAAGCTGTATTTTACATCCAATCATTGTGAAATTTAGAATGGTAGAGTTTCTTGATCCATGAACCAACACTACCGAATTTGAAGAAAATCGGTTAAGATTTAGCTATAGCTCCCATATATATGTTTCGTCCGAGTTGGCCCTTTAGTGCTATAGAAGCTGTATTTTACATCCGATCGTTTTGAAATTTAGAATGGTAGAGTTTCTTGATCCATGAACCAACACTACCGAATTTGAAGAAAATCGGTTAAGATTTAGCTATAGCTCCCATATATATGTTTCATCCGATTTGGCTCTTTAGATCCAATCGTTTTTATACCCTACACCACACTGTGGTACAGGGTATTATTTAAGTATAAAATGCCCCAAAAGTAAATTTATGTAAACAATTTATACATGAATTACAAAATGTATATATCAGAGTTATTCAATATTACGAGAGTTGTGTAGGGTATTATATAGTCGGCACCGACCGACTTTAGCCTTTCCTTACTGGTTAGTAATGGCGTAGTTTCTACTTGTCAAAGAATAAAGCTTCAAAAGTGACAGCTACCGAAATACCGGGTGATTTAAAATAACACCTCTTGTTGCGAAAACCCTGTATATATAATAGATAGATACGGTGATAAAAATAACGTTTCTCCTTATTCTGTTATAAAATAAGATGGTGTAGGGTATCGTATAGTCGGCTGCCTTCAACTTTCATCTATGAGACATAATACTCGTTTTAATTCAGTTTTCAGTATAGGTGTTTCACAAAACTACTACTCAAATATTTGCATCGTTCAATGGGTACATGCATTTCGATTATATACATTTGCCAATGGGTGTTACATGAAAGATAACCAAAATAAACAGTGGCCTTTGACAGGTTAAAACCATTCATGCCGTTGATGGACATATCATACGATAAATTAATTTATGACTCAATAATTGCCTAAAACTAAAAGGAATATAAATTTGTAAGTACGTATTAACTATATTGCAGTTCGAATTTTACAACACCTTAGGTAATCGCGTGTGTGCAGTCGGACATTAAAGTGGATATAGATAAATAGTTTTGCGGGCATTTGTGCAAAGAATTCAAAATAAAAGGGCTAAAGTCGGGATAATAATCATTATAATATGCTTTGGTCATTACAAACAAATAATTGTAATTTTTTTTTGAACCACCCTAATACGTAAGTTTTACATACATTTACTTATTCATAATAAGCTTATAAATATGTATTATATTAATGTAGTTAAGTAATAAAATTAATTATAACGACGTAGGATTGGCCAATAATAACACAATGTAACAACAAACAAGTTAGAAAGTTCAGTCGCGTACACCAACTTATGAATCCCCTCACCTTCAGTCTCAAAAAATATTCGTAAATTTATTAATTTGTTTTTGTTTTAAATAAACTGTTATCAATTTAAATTGCAATAATATAATCCATTTGTGTGGGAGGCACTAATTTCGGCGTGCCAATGGAGTCCACTTTATACTGGACTGTAGGTACTATAAAAGCATTACACTGTAAAAAAATTGAAGTATTTGTATGTACTGGAATCAAAGTTATAAGCCGTTAACTTTTTGTGCAGAATGTCCGTTGAGTAAGAGGCAGCAAAAGGGGCATGGAAACTTTGTCCGTTTTTCTCTAATAATATGTGTGGAATTGCAGAAGATTCCGATAAGTAGTATAGAAGTTATTACATAATCCATATTTCACAATATGGATTATGTCCGTCTGTCTGTCCGCCTGTCTATCTTAAGTTGTTCCTTAAGTACGAGGGCTATCCCAAAATTAGCCATCCTACCAAAGAAAACACAAACAATTTGGGAAAATTTGGATTTATTTCTCAACATCATATCCTTTTAGTTCGATACACTTTTTCCAGTGATTTTCAATAGCTTCGATATCCTGTTTATGAACTGTCTCGCTCCTGCAAATAGCCATCAATTGCAACCTCCACCTCTTCATTGCTTGCAAATCCTTTTCCACCGAGCCATTTTTTCAAGTTTGGAAAAAAAATAATCCGAGAAAACTAAATCTGACGAATAAGGTGCGTGCTGAACTTTAATTCATAGATTTTAACCATCGCAATAGTGTATGTTTGAACTGGTGCATTGTCTTGATTGTGAGCAAACGCGGCACCTATCTTGCGCACATCTTTCTCATCATCAAATTTTCCGTGAATATGCGATGTATGTATATAACTTTTTGAAATGCTTATGGCTTTAGCTTGCTCACGAACCTTCAACCGACGGTCATCCAATACCATTTTGTGGATTCTTTTAACCATTTTTGTCGGGGGCACCTTTACGGTGTTCGTCGTGGCAACTCGTACGACCCTGTTTAAACTCTGCCACCCATAGTTTATAGTTGTAAACGAAGAAGCAGAAAGTAGAATCTAGCTCGTTTTTGATATTAATTGGACTGAGACTTTTCCAATGAAAGTATTGTATTATATATCGGTGAGAAATTTGTTTTTTCATGTTTACACATTCACTGAGATCGTTTACTTTTGAGTGCTCAAAAAACATAAATGGCGTGGCGTCTTGAAACTTAAAAAATATGTTTTAGAGGTTGCCCCCTTTCACGAAAGTAATTTTTATTTCAAACTACCACCGGCATCTATATGTCAGGTCGGCAAACTTTGTTTTCATTATATTGTCGATATTGTTTTCATGTTGAGTGTTACAAATAAATGGCAATGTAATAAATCACGGTACCATAGGGTGGCGTAAGGTATGCACATTTAAGTTTTCACTGTTTTCTTTTTACAGAAAGTGCATTGCAAATACTTCCGCATTGATTGCCATATAATCTGACAAAATGAACATGATAAATTACATTAAAATGTTACTAGATACGACAGTTTACTTACCTAACATTTTCAAAACACGTTTGGTGCCAAATTGATTCATACGTCCCCGCACAGCACTAACTTGGGCACCTCCGGAGTAGCGATACAAAATCGTATCGCTTTGAACGCTTTTCATGCCAAAACGACCGCCACCTCGAACATTTGATGGATCACTCATGTCAACCGAGAGATCTCGCCGAAAGCGATTCATCATGGATCCTTTATTGCGTAAATTACTATCACTCTCCAAGCTGCCGCCTCCTACTGCTCCGCCCAAAACATCGGAACGATACAAATGTATTCCAATCAAAAGATACAGAACAAATATGATGGACATCGGGGCAAAGAAGAAAATATAGGTGGACAATTGGAAGGAATGTTGTATGATGATCCGGATGACAGCACATTTCTCCACACCCTGTATGACGACAACACCAAATTGCAGGGCCTGTGGTACGGCTGTCAAGATGGAAAGTACCCAGATGAGCACAATGATGCGTATGGCACGACTAAGTTTCGATATGGCCTGACTGAGAAACGGATGACAAATGGCCACATAACGTTCCACTGTAAAGGCGGTAATGGTCAACACGGTGGCATTGGCCGAAGTCTCCGCCAGAATGCCACGACCTATGCAGAAGTATTCACCAAGGACATAGGGATATTTGGACCAGATTAAATAAACCTCTTGCGGGACACCCGAGATCAGCAGCAGGAAATCGGAAATGGCCAAACTGAAGAGATAATAATTGGTGGCGGTGTGCATGGAACGATTCTTTTTGATGACAATACAGGTGCTAATGTTTCCTACAACTCCAGTCACAAAGATCAGACCATATATAATCGTCAAAGGTATAACAACTTGCAGTGAATCACGTTTTGGACCCAAGTCCAGCGTTTCGTCATATTCCATTGATGTCTGCTGCTGATAGATAATATTGTCCGTCATCTCCAAAGACGAAGAATTCGCCGAGGAACTATTCTTCATTCCCATTACCTCGGAGAGCAATGTAGCAAGGGAATTGCCCATACTTATTGATAAAGTTTTGACATATTTGTCCATTTTGGTGTGTTAAAGGAATAGGTTTTAAATGTTTATTTTTTTTTTTGCTAGATGCACTTGTTGTCTTCTGTGAATTTTAAGTGAAAATTATTTTAAAATTTAAAATTAATAAAATTACGTATATAAACAACACCCAAAGTTCATAAAGACCATCTGACTTAATTTAAACAAGTGTGTCAATGATTTTTTTAAAGTTTTTTAAAGCGATTTTGGAAATTTGTATTTTGTTCGGTGCAGAATCGCAAAAAAATAAAACAATGTGAACAGTTTACAAAAAAAAAAAATTTCGCGAGATATAGCCGAGTATTTTTTTGAGTGTATTTAGAAAACTGCCCATTATTTATAAACCATTAGACCGATTCGACTGAAATTTGGCAAATGGGTTCAAAAACAAATTAAGTTATTGAGATTTATTCACATTTCAAATTTTTTTCGGACGTTTTTGAAAATATTCCAAAATATTTTCTGAAATTTCACTTATATTGTTATGAGTCATAATTAGATAAACTATTTTGGTAGATCGCGGCCACTTAGACGCTACATTGATTTTATTAAGACAATGTTTTGCAATAAACCATTACACTGTGGAATAAAATTAAACTTTTTCGAAAATAACAAGGTTCTGACAACGGATGCTGATAGAGGGTGTAAAAAAAGAATATACGTGTATCGGTGTTTTGAAAGTTTACGAATGGTGGTCATTTTAGAGGGAGGCCAATATTTCCTCCTTTTGCACATTCTTATAATGAATCGGCATTGGAAAACGTCTGATTCTTACATTTTAGGTATAGGATATGTTCAGCAACATTACTTAGAACTCTACGAGGAATATTTTAGTTAAACATTCTAACCCCCTAGATCGTCAATCTAGGGGTCTTTTTGGTCCATTTTCTGGAAAAAGGTAAAAACGCACATAAAACAGAAGTTTAACGAGTCCAAATGTCCTACAAAAGTATTTGCCATAAAAATCTTCTATAAGTCTCGGAATACTTATATACATATATGGGGGATTTAATGTCAAGTGAGTAAATTTTCAAATGCGATGTCTTCTGATCGGGATGAAATTTGCACCAAGTTTAGTCCTATTGGATAGTAGTTATGATACGAAAATTTTGAATATTGACGTTTTGGTCAAACGGTCCTTTTTCCATCCATATAACTAATTAGCTATTGTATTTAGAAAATGTTGCCAACGTCTTTTCGATAGCATTTTCTTCAATCTTTCTAATAAAGCAAAAAAACGTAATTTTTTTTTTGTGATTTTTTTTTGGCAAAATTAAATTTTTTTTGAAATTTTTTTTAAAAACCCATAATTTTATTTTTGATTATTTTGCTCAAAAGAAAGCTTCTTTAAGTGCTTTACCGTCTTTTAGTGGGATTCTTTATCTGTCAAAATAAAGGTTAACGACCAAAAAAATTCAGCTTTATCCATACTCGTATTTTAGCATAACCGGAGAACCATTTCTGGGGCCCGATTCCCGCATACGTTTCGGATCGTAATACGAGTACGTGAGATCTAATAACTCTAACATTTATGTGTAGATATTGATGTAATTTCAGCATACAGTTCCAAAGGTGATTCATAACTTATTTATATAAAAATAAGCGAAAAAATAATTTCCCAATAACTCGTTTTATGCTCTCGAAAATTCAGATTACGATACGAAACGGATGCGGTAATTAGACCCCTGGTTTAGCAGAGCTTTAAATAATCCTAAATTAAGTAGCCTCCATCTTCTCCGACTCCAGCTCCGACTCCGGCAGTTAAAGAACATAAATTTCTGAAATTATATTTCTACTTGGACGTGAGTTCACGTATTTGAAAATAAGATATAGCTTTGTTAAAAAACAGAAAAAATTGATATTCAATACCAGAATTTAAATAAAATTGTATTATTTATTTATTGATGCTTTACTTGTAAGCTGCAACTAATATGATGATAAAATTTTCATCAAAAACTGCCTCTGTTTTAATATACCGCAATTTTTTTAAAATTATTTTCGCTTCAAGCAACCAGTTCATTCGTTAGTTATTATACGCTACACCACACTATGTTACAGGGGGTTTTAAATTAGTTTTTTGGCAGATTTGAAAAAAATACTGCAGCTAGACCCACCTTATATATACCGCTCTACTCAGAATCACTAGCTGTCCGTCTGTCCGTCATAAGTTGTTCGTTAAGTACAAGTCGAAATTTCACTACGATCCTGCTAAAATTTGGAATAAGGTATCTTTCACACCAGACATTAACCTATTGGAATTGGTCAAAATCGGTTTAGATCGAATTGCCCCCATATATAAATGTTTCTATAGAAAATTCTGTTTAGATTCAGATTTACAATATCTGAGCTTATCTTGCTCTAACAAGGTGTTGTACGGTATCACATAGTTGGCTTCGCCTGACCTTTCCTTAATTGTTTTGTACTCGCTTAATAATATCGTATATTCTTGCAAAAATACTTATTTTGTTAGCTAAATATAATCAGAGCTTTCCTAAAACTGTTTTACATAAAGAACTCGATAGTTTGGTTAACTTTTTAGATATTTGTGGTATACAAAAAAGGTTAAAAAAGCATCGAATATTTTATTCGAAATTGTTTTCCCAAAAAATTTTGAGTGCAAAAGTTCTATCACATAAATGGTACATTTTGCACAATCCATCTCGATGTCGGAGTCGACCAAAATTTTTTGACTCCGACTCCGGGCAAATTTCCCAGACTCCGACTCCACAGCCCTGGCGAAAAGATCAAATTTTTTGAGAAAAATTTAATAATTTTTAAATTAAAACCTCCTAAAAACATCGAAAAACTATTATATTTTTCCCCTCACCTTAGAGAGGAGAGTATCGTATATATCATTTGCTACGGGTCAAATGTGTAACACATCGAAGGAGTGACCCAAGACCCCAAGTATGTTCGGCGGAAATCCGTTTTAGGACATATTAAGTCATTTGAGCAATGTCCGTCCGTCTGTCTGTCTGGCTGGAGATAACTCTCGAAAGGAGTTACCGATTGACTTCAAATTTGGTATGTAATAATATTGTTTTCTATCTCAGGCTAAGTTCGAAGATGGGCCATACTGGTCCACTACTTCTAGGAGCTCCCTCACAAAGGGTTAAAATTTAGTGATTTATTGATTCTCTGGTAACTTCTATTCTACTTATCCGAATCTTCTGTAATTCCACACATAGTAATGTTTCATCTGTCGCTATCAGCTTGAGAAAAATGGACGAAGTAGTCCCACCCTTTTTGGTACCTCCCACACAAAAGGTGTCATTCTGTACAAAAAGTAAACTGCTAATAATTTTAATACCAGTACATACTAATACTTGAAATTTTGTACAGTTTTATGTTTGGTACCTCCCACACAAATGGAAAATTTTGCACCAAAAGTTAACTGCTTATACAAGGTGGCGCAAAAGTAACCTTTCGATGTTTTTTGGCTGTAATTTAAAAAAAATGAAAAACTTTGATTCTTCTTGTGGATTATTTTTATTTGGCCTTTTAATTTTTTTTACATCAAGTCGAGAATATGATGTCATGTAAATGGCCGCCGCCACAGTTGATTGTCATTTGAGCCCTTTTTATGGCATTTTCCATCACTTTGGCCAAAACTTCCGGCGATAATTCCTCACATTCTTGACGGATATTGTCTTTAAGAGCTGCAAGAGTCTGAGGCTTGTTGACATAAACCCGCGACTTCAAAAAGCCCCACAAAAAGAAGTCTGGAGCGGTCAAATCAGGCGATCTTGCTGGCCAGAGCAAATCGCCAAAACGGGAGATTAGGCGCCAGGGAAATTCATCCTTCAGCATATCGGTTGTGGCACGTGCCGTGTGTGCCGTTGCACCGTCCTGTTGGAACCACATGTTTTCCAATCCCAATTCATCAAGTTGCGGCAAAAAGAACTCGTTGATCATTGCTCTGTAGCGCTCAGCATTCACAGTAACCGTTTGGCCCGCGACGTCTTCGAAGAAAAAAGGTCCGATGACTCCTCCAGCGAAAACAGCACACCATACAGTGACTTTGAGCGGGTGTATAGCATTTTCTGATAGGAGGATTACTTTTGCGCCACCTTGTAGCTTTAATATCAGTCCATACAAATACTTGAAATGAAGTGCAGTGTAATGTGCTTATAGTACCTACATTCCAGTGAAAAGTGGTACCTTCCACACAAATGTTCTATTTTGAAGCAACAGTTAACGGCTTTAATACCCGTACATACTTAAAGTCATTAAATGCATTTAAATTTTTTTTCCAATTCATTACATTTATTATTGAATCTTTCATTATTAAACAATGAAAATAACAATAAGTGGACAAATCTAAACCTAGAATACTATTCTCTGGATTATTGCCATTGCGAATAAACCATTGAGACTTTACACGATATTTTACTTTAACAAAAAGTTAACATTTCAAATTTATGAATTCATAATTTAAATTGATAATAATTTAATTAAAACAAAAAAATTAATAAGCGTATTAATATTTTTTGGGACTGAAGGTGAGGGGATTCTTAAGTCGGTTATGCCGACTGAACTTTCTTAATTGTTTTATTATTTTATCGTAAAGACTGATCGGTCTTGAATAAAACAAGTAAGAAAGTTCAGACTTAGGAATCACCCCACCTTCAGTCCCAAAAAATATTCGTATATTTTTTTTGTTTAAATTAAATTGTTATCAATTCAAATTGCATTTAATAATTTTAAAGTACGTGTTGGTATCAAAGTTATAAGCTTTTGCTGGAAAATAGCCCATTTGTGTGAGATGTACCAAGAGGGGACATGTCGTACTAGGTACTATAAAAGCATTACACTGTCCAAAATTTCATGTATTTATATGCAATTGGTGCAAAATGTCCCATTTGTGTGGGAGGTAGCAAAAGGGGCGTGGCAACTTCGACAATTTTTCTTGAGGTGTTAGCGTCTAGTAAACTAATACTATATATGTGGACTTTCAAAGATTCGAGAAAGTCGTACAGATTAAAGAATCAATATTTCACTAAATGTTAACCTATGGTGGGGGAGGTACCAGAAGGAGTGGACCAATATGACCCATCTTCAAACTTAGCCGGGAATAGAAAAAATATTACCGCGTACCAAATTTGAAGTCAATCGGTTACTCCTTTCGAGAGTTTTCGTGCGCACCAGCCAGCAGACATATAGACGGACGGACATTGCACATTCGACTTAAAATGACCGAAAACGGATATCCGCCGAACATACTTAGGGTCTTAGGTCATTCCTTCGATGTGTTACACTTTTGGCTCGTAGCAAATGATATATACCCTCCTCTGTAAGGTGAGGGGATAAAAAAAAATTTCCATAAAAAATATAGTTTTGGCTTCAAAAATAGTATGCCTCATTCTTCTTAAAAAAAGCTCTTAGGTCTCGGACACAAAAACATTTTTTTGTTGCATAGTGATGTTAAAGGTATGATCCAAATATTAAAGGCTGCTTCTTTGAAAAATGTAATAGAAAACCAGTAAGGAAAGGCTAAAGTCGGGCGGGGCCGACTATATAATACCCTACACCACTCTCGTAATATTGAAAAACTCTAAAATATAAATTTTGTAATTCATGTATAAATTGTTTACATAAATTTACTTTTGGGACATTTTATACTTAAATAATACCCTGTTCCAACAGTGTGGTGTAGGGTATAAAAACGATTGGATGTAAAATACAGCTTCTACAGGACTAAAGAGCCAAATCGGATGAACATATATATGGGAGTTATAGCTTAATCGTAACCGATTTTCTTCAAATTCAGCAATGTTGGTTCATGAATCAAGAAACTCTGCCATTCTAAATTTCAAAACGATTGGATGTAAAATATAGCTTCTATAGAACTAAAGGGCCAAATCGGACGAAACATATATATGGGAGCTATAGCTAAATCTTAACCGATTTTCTTCAAATTCGGTAGTGTTGGTTCATGGATCAAGAAACTCTACCATTCTAAATTTCGAAATGATTGGATGTGAAATACAGCTTCTACCGGACTAAAGAGCAAAATCGGACGAAACATATATATGGGAGCTATAGTTAAATCTTAACCGATTTTCTTCAAATTCGGCAATGTTGGTTCATGGATCAAGAAACTCTACCATTCTAAATTTCAAAACGATTGGATGTAAAATACAGCTTCTATAGGACTAAAGGGCCATATCGGACGAAATATATATATGGGAGCTATATCTAAATCTGAACCGATTTCAACCAAATTCAATAGGGATTTTTACAGCTGCGAAATACTCTAAACTGCAAAATTTCGGAGCGATCGGAGTGAAATTGCGACCTGTAGTCGACGAACAACTTTACATGGACAGACGGACTGACAGACAGAAATGGTTAAATCGACTCAGCTAGTGATTCTGAGTCGATCGGTATACTTTAAGGTGGGTCTAGCTGCGTTATTTTCAGGTGGTACAAACATCTGCCGTGAAACATACTTACATATAATACCCTGTACCACAGTGTGGTGTAGGGTATAAAAATAAAAACAATTAATAAATTTACCTAAAACACTTTTTAGATATTTTTTTGTGTTTAGCATATCAATTACAAATGTTCTGCACAGCCATTCACCAAAATTTAAAGTGAATTTGTGTTAGTTAAGCTTTAAACGTAATTCCTTTAGCGATTACAATAAATGGAATCTATTAATCAGTCGTCTAGTTAATCTAGTACAGAATCGATTATGTATTGGAAAATGTAAAATTTTTTTGCACCTCATTTTAATATTTTACATAGTTATAAAAAAACATTGAACATTAAATAGCACTGAGTTCATTCTAATCTCGTGTACGAGTACATATGTGTTACATATATGCCCAAATATCGTTCAATCAATTTACTTAAGAGTTTGGGCAAAAAACGTAAAACCACCACAGATGTATACACGCGCAAGCATACGAAAAAGATTGCAGGATATTCCTGGAATATTACAATAGTTAGCCAAAATGCCGAACAGATGTCTTTACACAGGCTTTCGCTTATCATAATTCTGAATAATGTTGGGCAACATATTCCAATGACATTTTGTGGGAACAGCCCTCATAGAATTCATATACAAGATAAGAGAGCCGCAATGTATTACATAGATTTTGGAAATCTCTGCATAAACAATAGGAGACTTTTATTTGCATAGTCGTCATGGTATGTAATTATATTCCATTTATAGTCCCCCAAAAATATGTAAGTGGAATCTATTTATAATAACCTTGAAATTGTTTATGGCTTTACTAAAGTATTCAACGATTCGTTCAATTTGAATATGAACTGTTGAATGTTTCTCCATGAGAATTTAAAAAAAATCATTAATTTTAAGAACCGCATCCTTTCAGTGTACGCATTACTTTATGATGATTACTTTGTGGTGTTTAAATTAACTGATGTTTAAGAATGCTATTTTTCTACATTTCAGGTTACATAAATAAAATCTATTGTTGTAAATATTGGATCAATATGAAATAAAAGTACTGAAACTTTTTTTTAAGACACTAGAATAAAAGAAATATTATTACTATAAGCTAAAAAATGCATGTTTAATTAATGATACGCGTCTTTACAAAACTAAAAAGTTGGTCACAATTAAAAATAATATATAATTTATTTCTTCAAGTCAGAGCTCTGCGCATTTTTCTTCCCACTCAACTGATTGATTGATTTCTGTAATCTCATGCAATTCGCAAATCTAATTATTCTTCCTCTCTTTTCTTTGAGTTTTTTGTGCCACAACTCCAGAGGAGACATACATACATTTCAAACTCATTTACAAAACCAAATTCTAATGCGGGTAAATAAACCTGAATTGTTGTAGAACAAAATGGTATACTGGGAAAACATTGTTTTTGATTTGACGCCAAAGGCAATAAACCTTAAAATAATGAAATTTTTAACAGAAATTTAAGATAATATAATTGGTATAAAGTCAGCGGTTCCTTAGCGTTCTGTACCGTTCCTTCGTCGCGAACAGAACCGTAACGGAACCCTTACAAGAGAACAGAGTCATCAGCTTTTGTCCAACAGCTAATTCAGACTTGGTGATATCGCTCAACTATATTTGGCAATAATGTAGCTAAGAATATGCTGATAAAAGTTAGTTAACATTTTAAGCGAAAAAAAATTGTCCGCACTTTTTTTTGAAAAAGTTAAGGAAAAAATATTTTGTTCACTTTTTCCAGCATAATTAACTGGGACTCGTAATTGTACTCAATACCACATTGTGGTACAGGGTATTATAAGTTTGTTTCATGGCAGATGTTTGTAACACCTGGAAATACTATAGCTGGGACCCACCTTAAAGTATACCGATCGACTCAGAATCACTAGCTTAGTCGATTTAACCATGTCTGTCCGTCCGTCCGTCTGGCTGTCCGTCTGGCTGTCCGTCTGGCTGTCCGTCTGGCTGTCCGTCTGGCTGTCCGTCTGTCCATCTTAAGTTGTTCGTCGACTACAGGTCGCAATTTCACTCCGATAATTTAGCTGTTTAGAGTCTTTCGCAGCTGGAAAGAACGCTATTGAATTTGCTTGAAATCGGTTCAGATTTAGATATAGCTCCCATATTTATATTTCGTCCGATTTGGTGCTTTAGTCCTACAGATGCTGTATTTTACATCCAATCGTTTTGAAATTTAGAATGGTAGAGTTTCTTGACCCATGGACCAACATTGCCGGATTTGAAGAAAACCGGTTCAGATTTTGTTATAGCTCCCATATATATGTTTCGTCCGATTTGAGCAATATAGTAACCATCTAGCTCCTCCAAATAACTGTAATTTTTGGCCCATCTCTAAAATGGGAAGGGCAGCGATGAAATGTTCTACAGAAATGATGGCCATACAATTTTACTATGCTCTTTACTGGTATCATTACATCATTGCTTCGACCACTAGGTCGTATGACTAACATTGCTGCACGAACACGCCAAGGAGGGTTTTCTAATGGAATTTGACCGTTTTTTGTTTTTGTATAAGTATTAGGTTTTGGGCTTTGGTGTGTTCTGAAACATATAGTAAAATTTTATAGCCAACATTTTTGTTGTGGTAGTAGAATCGAACCTATAGGTCAAGTCCGTTAATTACCAAGTATTGACTTTCCCACAAAGGTTTACATTTAGCCAAATATTGGTTCTTTAATAACTGCTATACTACATACTCGAACCCTATGAACTTCCATACATAGTACTAATTTATTAGTCGCTAATACCGCCAGAAAAATGGGCGAAGTTGCCACGTCCCTTTTGGTATATACCACAGAAATAGACTATTTTAAACCACAAGTTAACTGTTTTTAGCTTTAAAGTCTATACAAATATTTGAAATTTTCTACAGCGTAATGCTTTTATTTACATATATATAAAATTGTTGCGTCACTGGCTGACTGACTGATCATCGCCCAGGCCAAACGGCTGAAGCTAGAATCATGAAATTTGGTGGGAGGGTAGTCCTTGGGACGTAGACGAGCAATAAGGCGGGATTTTTCGAAATTCGTACTATTAGCCGCACAATGGGGCAAAATGGGATAAATATGGTACCACCGCCAAATCTAAACGAAATGAGCTAGAATCTTGAAATTTGGTGTGATGGTAGCCCTTATGAGGTAGACTCTGAAATTGACAGGATTTTTTTTTAATTCGAACATTTACACACACAGTGCGAACATTTAAACAAGAACAAGGAGTGATTTTTTTAAAAATTTAGAGGCACAGTGGGACAGAAAAGTATAAATATGGTACCACCGCCAAATTTAAAGCCTAATATTAGAATGGTGAAAATTGAAGCGAGGGGTGCCTTTATGACAACTGATCGGGGTATTAAGTTTTTTTTTGTATTCGTAGTTTTCGGGACACAGTGGGGCAAAAAGTGTAAAATATAGTACAGTGGCTTAAAAATGTCAAACATGGATCAATGGTTCCAGGGTAACTTTTGGAACATAAACTAGAGATTGGAAGTGATTTTTAGTAATTCTAACTTTAAGAGGCACAGTGGGACACGACGGGTCAATTATGGAGCATGGGGAAAAAGGGAACAATCTGCCAAAATTGGAACTTAGACATGAGATATGAAGAGTTTATATGGTTTTAGGAGCACTGTGGTCAAAAACGGTTAAATAGTGGAGTGGAGAAAATATGATTAAATATGTTACAGTCGGGGAAAAAGGTTTAAGTACGCTAGCGTGGAGACACATTTTAAATACGAGTACGGTACAGTGAGACACAAATTTGTTAAATATGGTACAGTGGGTAAACATTTTGTAGAGTGAGATAAAGAGTTGAATGGGGCACAGTTGTGCAAAAAGGGTTAACTATGGTACAGTGGGGTAAAAATAGTTATATGTATATGGTAAAGTGGGACAAATGTACCATTAAAAATGGTACAGTGGGGCAAAAAGCGTTAACTATTGAACAGTGGGGCAAAAATTTATTTACTATGATACATTGGGGCAAAAAGGGTTAAATAACGTACAGTGTGACAAAAATGGTTAACTATACAGTACAGTGGGGCATAACTGTGTTAAATATTGTACAGTGGAGCACAGAGGGTTAAATATGGTACTGTGGGGCAAAAACTGTTAAACATGGTACAGTGAAACAAAGGGTTTAATATGACACAGTGGGGTAAAAAGGGTTAACTATAGTACAGTGGGGCACAATTAGTTGAATATGGTAACGTGGGTCAAAATGGGTTAAATATGGTACAGTGGGGCAAAAAGCTTTAACTATGGAACAGTGGGGGAAAATGTGTTAGAATGGTACAGTGGGACACAAATGGTTAATTATGGTACAGTATGATAAAAATGGCTACAGTGGGCACAAATAGTAAAATATGGTAACGTGGAACAAAATGGGTTAAGTATGGTACAGTCGGGCAAAAAGCGTTTACTATGAACAGTGAAATGTGTTAACTATGGTACAGTGGGGCAAAAATGGTTAAATATAGTGGACAAAATATAGTAGGACAAAAAGGTGTTAAATTTGATTCAGTGGACCCAAAAGGTTAAATATAGCACAGTGGGTCAAAAAGCGTACATTTAGTACAGTGGGTAAAAATATGGATGCAGGGAGAGAGGGTAAGTTAAATATGAAATAAGAATTTTTTTTCTAAAAGTATGCTTTTAGTAGCACTGTGGTGCAAAAAGGTTAAAATTATGATGCACTGCAATTATGTAGCACTGTGGTGCAAAAAGGTTAAAATTATGATGCAGTTGGGGCAAGCAAAAATTGTTCAACATGTTACAGAGGGGAAAAAATGTTTTTAATATGGTTTAGTGGAGCAAAAAGGGTTAAATATGGTACGGTGAAGCAAAAAAGTTAAATACGGTAAAATGGTTAAATGTGGTAAGTGGGGAAAAAAGGGAACAAAATAGTCCCAGATATGTATAAAAATTCTTACTTTAGAAGCACAGTGTAATAAAAAGTGTTTAATATGGAACAGTGGTGCAAAAGGTGTTGAATGTGGTCCCTGAGTGCAAAGGTAGCTCTTACAGCATAAACCAAAGCTAAGAAATTGTTTTTTCCAAATGGGTTCTTCTACTTAAACCGTGGGGAAAAAGTTAAATAAATGGCACAGATAGGGGACAAAAATGTTGAAATACTGCCTAAGCTTGCTAATTTGGATCTTGAAATATCAATTATCATTTTAAAATATTGTACAATCGTGCAAAGTGGTTAATTATGACACACTAAAGGTTAAATGTGGTACAATGGAGCGATTTACTTTAGTTTTTAAATTCGTACCTTTATAGACACAGTGGGACAAACATGGTTTTATATTGTACCAGGATGTGAATGTAGGTATTGGAACATAAACAAGGGGAAAGTTGCTAACGTATGAACCAAAAAATAGTTTTTCAACGTCCAGAGGTACTGTGGGAAAAGGGATAAATATTGTACCATGATGTCAAGGTAACTCTTTCAACATAAACTAGAAATGAAACGAGGGTTCGTATTTTATATATAAAAGTAATCAAATCTTCTTCATTTTGCACCATATGTAATAATCATGTCATTTTGAAAGAAAGAGGTATAGCTATTTTACAGTATCCCAAACAGAAAATAGATAAAAGATGGGGGCTGCGAAGCGCACCGGGTAAGCTAGTATCTTCTATAGCACTTACTCGAATCTTCTGAAATTCCACACATAGTATTAGTTTATTAATCGCTAACACGTCAAGAAAAATGCTAGAATTTGTCACGCCCCTTTCGGTACCTCCCACACAAATGGACCATTTTGCCCCGAGGTTAACAGCTTATAGCTTTAATACCAGTGCATGTAAATATTTGAAATTTTGTAGAGTGTAATGCCTTTATTGTACCTAGAGTCCAGAGAAAAGTGGGCATTATTGGCACGTCCGTTTTGGTACCTCCCACACAAATGGACCATTTTGTACCAAAAGTTAACAGCTTATAACTTTAATACCAGTGAATACAAATACTTTAAATTTTGTAGAGAGTAATGCTATTATAGTACCTAGAATCCATAGAAAAGTGGGCGAAGTTGTCACGCCTCTTTTGGTACCTTCCACACTAATGGAACATTTTGCACCAAAAGTTAGCAGGTTATAGCTTTAATACCAGTGCATATAAATACTTGATAATTTGTACATAATAATTTAATTAAAAGATAACCAGTAAGGAAAGGCTAAAGTCGGGCGGGGCCGACTATATAATACCCTACACCACTCTCGTAATATTGAAAAACTCTGATATATAAATTTTGTAATTAATGTAATATACTTAAATAATACCCTGTACCACAGTGTGGTGTACGGTATAAAAACGATTGGATCTAAAGAGCCAAATCGGATGAAACATATATATGGGAGCTATAGCTAAATCTTTACCGATTTTCTTCAAATTCGGCAATGTTGGTTCATAGATCAAGAAACTCCACCATTCTAAATTTCAAAATGATTGGATGTAAAATATAGCTTCTATAGAACTAAAGGGCCAAATCGGACGAAACATATATATGGGAGCTATAGCTAAATCTTAACCGATTTTCTTCAAATTCGGTAGTGTTGGTTCATGGATCAAGAAACTCTACCATTCTAAATTTCAAAATGATTGGATGTAAAATACAGCTTCTACAGGACTAAAGAGCAAAATCGGACGAAACATATATATGGGAGCTATAGCTAAATCTTAACCGATTTTCTTCAAATTCGGCAATGTTGGTTCGTGGATCAAGAAACTCTACCATTCTAAATTTCAAAACGATTGGATGTAAAATACAGCTTCTATAGAACTAAAGGGCCAAATCGGACGAAACATATATATGGGAGCTATAGCTAAATCTTAACCGATTTTCTTCAAATTCGGTAGTGTTGGTTCATGGATCAAGAAACTCTACCATTCTAAATTTCAAAATGATTGGATGTAAAATACAGCTTCTACAGGACTAAAGAGCAAAATCGGACGAAACATATATATGGGAGCTATAGCTAAATCTTAACCGATTTTCTTCAAATTCGGCAATGTTGGTTCGTTTATCAAGAAACTCTACCATTCTAAATTTCAAAACGATTGGAAGTAAAATACAGCTTCTATAGGACTAAAGGGCCAAATCGGACGAAAGATATATATGGGAGCTATACCTAAATCTGAACCGATTTCAACCAAATTCAATAGCGATCTTAACAGCTGCGAAATACTCTAAGCTGCAAAATTTCAGAACGATCGGAGTGAAATTGCGACCTCACGCTGAAAAAAATCGCCTCTGTAGTATATTGTGCCAAACATATTCTGCTTGAAACATATATATTTTTAGGGTGCACCCCAAATATATAACATTTAACACATACAAATAATATATTTTTGGGAGGATGTTGTTCTAGGCAAAACTATGTTTACATCCTAATATTTTTTATTTGCATATGTTATTTCCCAAACAAAGATCTATTTGCGTGAATATATATCTATTCTTTAATTGTTTTAAGTTTTCAGCAATTGAAAGGTAATTTTTAGAAATTTTTAATGTTAGTAAAATTTTTTTATAATTGAAAATAATGACTGGGAATAGTTAGAAAATAAAAATAAGTGGTTTCAAATAGAAGTTAATGCTAAGTATGCCATTTTTAATAGGAAAGCATAATTCGAAAACATGGAAAAAATTAAAACTAAAGTTCGAAAAATTCAGCAAAGTTTTGAAAATCTTTTTTTTAAATAAAATATATTTGGAAATATTCATAAACAATAATTTTATTTGCATTTAAACACATATTTTATTTGAGAAAATTAGTTCGCAAATATATTTTATTCTAATATATTAACATATGCGTTCTAAATACATTTTATTGATTTTCAAATAAAATTTATTTGCTCGAAAATATATAATAATTAAAAATTTGTGTTCCAAGTATATTTTCTTTCGATTCAAACAAATCAAAAAATGCGATTTTGCCCCGTGCTGTAGTCGACGAACATCTTTACATGGACAGACGGACGGACAGACATTAATTAAATCGACTCAGCTAGTGATTCTGAGTCGATCGGTATACTTTAAGGTGGGTCTAGCTGTGTTATTTTCAGGTGTTACAAACATCTGCCGTGAAACAAACTTATAATACCCTGTACCACAGTGTGGTGTAGGGTATAAAAATAAATAAAGTTACGATTGTTTTTTTGGCACTCAGGGTGAGGGGATTCATAAGTCGGTTTACCCGACTGAACTTTCTTACTTGTTTATGGTTTTTTCGCGCCAATAAAAAACGATTTTATTGTTTTCATTGTTTTAACGGCAGTTACTAATCAATTTTTTCTACGTGACAGTGATCTTCCCAACGTTTGTTGCCCTCATATTTTTCTTTCATTTAAATACACCACGGACCTATGGGGCTTATAGTAAGGTCCAAATACCTTCCATGAAAATTTGAATTTAGAAAAACTACCATACATTTTTGTTTGGTTTCATAGTTCAATCACAAGAAAAGTTCTAAGGTCTCGGAAACCAAAGAAATTTTTCTTGTTGCATAGTGTTACCTATTGTATATAGAAAAAAATTGTCATAAAGATTTTTTGGTAGTTTTTTTCTTTAACCTATTTAAAAAAAGTGTCAATTAAAAATTGCCAAATACAATTTTTTATTCCACCATTTTCGTCAAAAATAACACTTATTTGGGATTTTTCTCATAAGACTTTTCCTCTAAGAGCTTAATTGTGGAATGCGACTTTTTATACCATACACCACTGCGGTACGGGGTATTATGACTTTGCGCATTTGTTTGTAACACAAGTAAGGAGAAGAAATATAGAAACATAGTTTATTATACCGATCGACATAGAATCACCTTTTGAGTCGATTTAGCCATGTCCGTCTGTCTGTCTGTCCATGTATTCTTATAATCAAAGTGTAGGTCGTATTTATGGTCCGATAGTGATGAAATTTAGCACAGTGCTCTTCTTTGGCCCAAGGACCATCCCTATGGAAACTGGTCAAAATTGGTTTCGATTTAGATATAGCCCCCATATATATAGTACACCCGATTTGACATGTAAGCGCTGTAGAAACCGTATTTTATATCCGATCAGTACACGGGGGAAAATCGTCATTTTTGATATGTTTGAATTGAAAGAAAATATACTTGGAAACGATTTTTTTAAATATTTTATATTTGTTAACAAATAAATTTTATTTGAAAATCAAGAAGTTTTGTTTGGAACGAATATATTAATATATTATAACATAATTTATTTGCAAACTGACTTTCACAAATAAAATATGTGTTTACACACAAACAAAGTAATTGGTTAAGAAGTTTTCCAAATATATATTTTTTAAAACTTTTCTGACTTATTCCCATTTTAGTTAGTTTTTTTCCAATTCATCATTTTCTGTCAACACATTAATGCAATTCATATTTACAAAGATTATATCATTTACGTTTTAATTAAGTTTTAAAAACATATAAAATGTATAAAAAAATCTGTAAACCAGAAAACTTGTCTTTAAATTGGGCATTAATACATTGCCAAAATATATAAATACAAATTAAATTTTGTTTCGGAAATACTAGTTCTCAATACAAAAATATTAGAATGCGAACATATTTTTGTTTAGAACAATATCGTCCCAAACATATAATATTTGTATTACTCCAAATATTATATATTTGGAGTGTACAATAAACATATGTATATTTCAAGCCGAATATGTTTGGGACAATATACTACAGAAGCGATTTTTTTTCAGCGTGTACGAAATTCAACAGAGAGAGTTTTCTTATTAAATATATGAACACTGCGTTTATAAACACTTTGTTGCATTTTTTTTTAATTTTTTTTCTGAAAGAGAACCTTTCAAGAATATTCTGTGAAAATTTTAGGTGAATCGGAGCAAAAGTGACAAAGATACAGCAGTATAAGCAACCGCGCCTCATACGTGACTCAGTACATCAGATAACTTTAACTTTAAAGCGTTTTCCCACAATACATATTTTCAAAGACGGTGCCCCTCATAACTCAAAAACTACTAACCCGATCCTACTAACCCGATCCTTTTGAAATTTTTAACACTATTTCTTTACATAATTTACAAGGTAAAGTTTTATTTAATTTGTTAATTTTTTTACTTAACAATAACCATGATTGTTGAACTCCGTTTCAACAATTAGTTTTAAGATCAATGAATTTAGTGAATTACGTATTATTAATCCTCATTAGTTTGTAACGAATTTTGAATTAACTGAATTGAATTGTTACACACACTGCCCCCTGCATTACTCATTTACTTCCAGATGGCAACCGTTTATCCATTCCCTGCCATGGAGGCAAAAGCTTTGACTCAAATGGATAAAGGGCTGCCATCTTCTCTGTATCTTCCAATGGAATTCTGCTGAATTCCCAAAATCTCTGTCTCTTTTTTCTTGGCTCTAAACTGCAACTTCACTTTTGAATTGTCTCTAAGAGCGGTAAGAAGCAACATCTACAAATAAAACCTGTTACATTTCACTATACCAACGAAATCTTTTCTTGTCGCATCTTTCACTTCAAAGTGTTCCCACAAATTTTAAATTTCGAAAAACTCGACAGCGTTACCTGGCTATAACAATTATCTAACTTAATAAATTTATTTTTTTAATTCTGATGATCCTGTATCGTGTTATGAGGGGCACCGCAATTCAACTTTTTTTCGAGGCGCTTTCGCATAAATGCTTTTTTATATTTCTGCAAATTGTACACAATAATCTCTGAAAGTTATACTTTAACGTAACATTAGTTTCAATCAAAAAATGTTTACCGTTTCGTCACAAAAAAATCATAAACATGTGTTTTTTTGCACGAATTAACTGATACATTTTCAGGATATTTAAGGATTAAGGATATTTTCTATATTTTAACCTGCCTCCACCAAAAGGAGATAAATATTTTATTCCGCAACATTTGCTTTTGTAGTAAAGAGCTCCAAAGTTACCTATCCCAAGGATTTTTCTTAAAATTACTATTTGTTAAATTAGCCATATCTTCTTCATAAAATGAAATATTTATGTCCTTTTTTTGGAAGGATGTGAAAATATTGAATATATCCTTAATACTTGAATATCCTGAAAAAGTATAAATGCATATGTCCCAGTGGTCGTCATAGGGTTAATGTTTTTGTACCAATTGGTCCCTTTGTTGTAAAGGGGGGTTGGCATTTTCGCACATTTTTGTTCTGCTTATAGAAACGGTATAATTATTACTATGTATGTATGAAATTGTACAGGATACCCATGAGTAGTATAAAAGTTATAAGAGCTTTAGCATGTCACAAAATTTTAGCCATTAGTGGGGTGGGTACCACAAAGAGTAGGCCAATATGGTTGTCCATCAAACATAAACTGGGTTTGTATAAAATATTATAACGTACGAAATTTTAAGTCATTCGGTCACTACTTTTCAGAGTTATCGTTAGCACCAATCTGTCAACACTGTCAGACGGACGGACACTAATTAATTCATAATTCATATATAGTTTACATTTTGTGGTAAAATATGTGGGATAATCAAAGAAATTCGTAGAGAGGATGTTAAATTATTTCAAATGGTACTTATATCATTCAAATCTGAAATTCCCTTCAAATGTTATGTCGACTTCAAAAATGGTAAATTTGTAAAAAAAATTGTAGGTGACCATCTTGGGCACCCTATAAAATCTAAAACGTTATGAATTTTTGACAATCTGTATAAGTCAGCATGATCTTTTTGTATACGCGTGTAACATTAAAGTATGTACTGGTATTAAGCTATTAACTTTTGATGCAAAATGGTAAATTTGTGTAGGAGGTACCACAAGGGGCGTGTCAATAACGCCCACTTCCACTGGATTCTAGGTACTATAAAACCATTGCACTGTATAAAATTTCAAGTATTTGTATGAACTGATATTAAAGCTGTTAGCAGTTAACTTTTGGTGCAAAATGGTCCTTTTGTGTGGGAGGTACCAAAGTGGTGCGGCCACTTCGCCCATTTTTCTTTAGGTCTTAGTGAGTAAAATAACTATTACTATGTGTGGAATTTCAGAAGATTCGAATAAGAAGTATAGAAGTTATTGAAGAATCAATATTTCACTAATTCTTTACCCTTTGTGGTGGAGGTACTAGAAGGAGTAGACCAATATGACCCATCTTCGAACTTAGCCGGAGATAGAGACAAATATTACCGCATTCCGCAAATGTGAAGTCAATCGGTTAATTCTTTCGAGAGTTATCGAGCGCACGCCAAAAGACGGAAGGACGGATATAGCACAAATGATTTAAAATTGCCTAAATCGAATTTCCGCCAAACATACTTTGGGTCTTAGGTCACTCCTTCGCTGTGATACACTTTTGGCCTGTAGCAAATGATATATACCCTCCTCTCTAATGTGAGGGGATAAATACAAAAAACCAGTAAGGAAAGGCAGAAAGTCGGGCGGGGCCGACTATATAATACCCTACACCTCCCTAACAATGCGATAAGGGTCATTGCGATAATAATTTGGAATGATTGGTAAATGGGTAGGAACATATTATCTAATTCTGAACCTATAATCGCTAAATAAAGCAATATTCGTTCCTAAATTGAGAAACATCTTTCTGGAAAATTTTAATGATCGGAAGTAAAGTACAACTTCTATAGCGCTTTGATACCAAATCAGGAGGAACATATATACGGATGTTATATATAAATCTGAACCGATTTTCCCTGAATACTCATTCATGTAAAAAGACCTCTTTCAGTCGAATTTCGTACTGATCGGATATAAAATACAGTCTCTACAGCGCTTACATGTCAAATCGTGGGTAACATATATATGTGGGCTATATCTAAATCTCAACCGATTTCCCTCAAATTTGGCAGTATTAATTCATGTAATAAGAAACCTCTTTCTGCCGAATTTCGTACTTATCGGATTAAAAATACACTTTTTACAGCGCTTACATGTAAAATCGGGGATAATATATCTAAATCTGAACCGATTTCTTCCAAATTTAACAGTGCTCATTCATATAATAAGATACCTCTTTCTGCTGAATTTCATACTGATCGGATATAAAATAAAGTTTTTACAGCGTTTACATGTCAAATCGGGGGTAACATATATATGGGGGCTATATCTAAATCTGAACCGATTTCTTCAAAATTTAACAGTGTTCATTCATATAATAAGAAACCTCTTTCTGCCGAATTTCATACTGATCGGATATAAAATAAAGTTTTTACAGCGCTTACATGTCAAATCGGGGCTAACATACATATATATGGGGGCTATATCTAAATCTGAACCGATTTTAACCAAATTAAATAGGGATCGTCTTTGGGCCAAAAAAAAGATATGTGTAAAGTTTCGTCAAGATCGGGCCATAATTGCGACCTGTACTTTGATTACAAGAATACATCTACAGACAGACGGACAGACAGACAGACGGACAGACAGACAGACGGACATAGCTAAATCGACTCAGAAAGTGATTACAAGTCGATACGTATAATAAACAATGGATCTATCTCTTCTCCTTTTGGGTGTTACAAACAAATGCACAAAGTCATAATACCCTGTACCACAGTGTGGTGTAGGGTATATACATTACACTGTACAAAATGTCAAGTATTTTGAAACACCGGTATTAATGTTATAAGCTATTAACTTTTGCTGCAAAATTGTGAATTTGTGTGGGAGGTACCAAAAGGGGAGTGGCAACTTCGCCCATTTTTCTCGAGTTGATAGCGACTAATAAACTAATACTATGTGTGGAATTTTAGAAGATTCAAAGAAGTAGTATATCAGTTATTAAAGAATCAATATTTCACAACATTTTAACCCTTTGTGGGGGAGGTACTAGAAGGAGTGGATCAATATGGCCCATCTTCGAACTTAGCCGGAGATAGAAAAAATATTACCACGTACCAAATTTGAAGTCAATTGGTTACTCCTTTCGAGAGTTGTCGTGCGCACCAGCCAGCAGACAGACGGACGGACATTTCTCAATCGACTTAAAATGACCCAAAACAGATTTCCGCTGAACATACTTGGGGTCTTAGGTCACTCCTTCGATGTGTTACACTTTTTTCCGTAGCAAATGATATATACCCTCGTCACACTAATGTAAGGGTATAAAAATGCAAAAAAATTGCCGCACACTTTTTTGCTTAATTTTGTGAAAATTGAAAGGGGTAATTTTTGAGTTAGTCGAACTTCTTTGGAATTACCCGAAACCTGATTGTTGTTTGAATTTCCTTTACTTTTACAAAATGGGTGTTGAAGCGTCAACAGCTGATCTTCAACAGCAGCACCCCCAGCTTTTACATTTGTAACTAACGACATCGCCACCTATCGACATCGATTAAACCTGAAATCGAAGTGATGGTAACGCCGTCACTGTGACTTTTTTCTTGAGTTAGTTGTCAACTCACCCGCTTTTGGCACACTGCCGAACCGCCAGGCTCACGGCCAAAAATAATATATTAAAATAAATTAAATTAAATAAAAATACAAGTTTTTTGTTCCTTTTTTTACTCCCGCCACTCTGGCATCCAAAATTGTTTCCTTATTTTGGATGCTAGCTTTTAAAAAATGTTATATATATTTTTTTTTAAGTTATTTAGGAATTTTTTAAACGAATTTTCTACGTGATAGGATTATTTCCCTCATTATATAAGTTGAGAAGGTGGACATTGCTTATTATACTGATCGGATTAGAATCACTTTCTGAGTTGGTTTAGCTATGTCCGTCTGTCTGTCTGTAGATGTATTTTGGTAATCAAAGTATATGTCGCAATTATGTCCCGCTAACTACGAAATTTGTCAGGAACTTATTATTTTGTTCAAGGACAAACCCCTTTATAAATTGCAAATCGGTTGAATTTTAGATATAGCCGCCATATATATGTATCTGCGATTTGACATGTTAGTGCTATAGAAGCCACAATTTTCAAATTATAGAAGCTATAGAAGCCACAATCAAAAATTGGACACAAAGAAGTTTATTGAACTAAGCATGAAACTGACAAGTTTCAAAAAAAAATCTGTTCCGATTTAGATATAGCCCCTAAATATAATTTCATTCAGATTTGGCATATAAGCGGTATTATAAATGTATTTTACATTCGGTCGTTATGAAATTTTACAGATGCAAGTATCTTAATAAAAGAAAGAATAATATTAAATGTGGAGAAAATCGGATCAGATTTGGATGTAACCTCCATATACATACATATATTATCCTCTCGATTTGGCATATAAACGATATAAAAATAAAGATTGTATTTGGCATTTAATCATTTTGAAGTTTGGAGTAGAGAAGTTTCTTTGTCAAAGGACGAACTGTCGAATTTGAAAAAATGGTTCAGATTTAAATATATCCCATATATACAGGGTGGCTGATATGTATTGCAACCAACTGCTATCATTTCTAAACCGCTAGTCTGATAGCTGACAGATTTATTTTAGTGACAGTTCGTTTTATTGTTTACAAGCTTACAAAAGCATTTTGATCTATTGCATTCAGAAAAAAAGTTATTCGTGATGGAATTCAAGCGTGATAGGTGTGATTGCTTTATATTTGGGTGGAAAAACACAAGTGGCTATCGTTAGAGCCCTCCAGCATTTACGGTAACAACACCAGAAATGATCCGAAAAGTGAAGGCCAGATTTGATCGAAATCCACGCAGCAGTGGTAGAAAAATTGCTCGTGCGCTGAACATATTGCGAGAACGGATACAACACATATTAAAAAATTGAGCTTGGACTGAAGCCATTGAAGTTCCAAAAAGTGCAATAGCTTACCGATGCACAAAAAAAGTTAGACTGGAAAGAGCCAAGAAGTTGCTTCGCTTGCACGAAAGTAGCCAGTTACCGAATTTGGTTTTCTCCGATGAGAAGCCATTCCAAATTGAGCAGTTTGTGAACAAGCAAAATGATCGGGTTTACTTGCCAAAGAGGTCAGCTGAAAATTTACATCTTCGATTGGCCACCAGAACTCAAGCGCCGCCGATGGTAATGGTGTGGGCCGCCGTAACGGCCGATGGTCGCTCCCCGCTCGTATTCATCGACCATGGGGTCAAAATAAATGCCGAATATTATCGGGAAAATGTCCTAAAGACAGTATTGAAGCCCTGGGCAGACAAACATTTCGGCCGCAGACCATGGACATTCCAACAGGACTCAGCACCATCGCACTCAGCACGCGTCAACCAAGAATGGCTTAAAAAGGAGGTTCCTCGCTTCATTTCTACCGCACAATGGCCACCAAGATCTCCGGATCTCAATCCGTTGGACTTTTGCGCCAGGGGCATTTTAGAGAGTAAGGTTCGCACTAAAAAATACCAAATTATCGATCATCTCAAGACGGCGCTTCGCCGGGAATGGGCCAAAATACCGCAGAGCCACATTCGTGCAGCGTGTGATGGCTTTTTCGGTCGTTTGAAGGCCATAATTCGTGCCAAAGGTGGCCAATTCGAAGAAATCTAAACTGTTTCTAAAATTTTATGTTATTTCCGACATTTTTTGCTTATGAACAATAAAATTAAAAAAAATAAATAAAAAAAATATATAGCGCTTTACTTTGTTGCAGTACATATCAGCCACCCTGTACACATCACGATTTAGTACGAATCGGGAAAAACAGTAGTTTTCAACGCTTCGTTTTTAAATGTAATCATTTAAGGTATTGAACAACTACATTAGCCTTTCCTTACTGGTTTAATATTATTTCGTGTTTAGGACACCAAAGTACTCAAGAAAAAGTTATGTTCATACCATCGAAAAAATTTTTGAACATTAGCTCTTGAATTTAATAAAAAATAACAATATTTCAATTCTGTTTTAGAAATTAAATTCAGACATTAATTTGTCAAAAATTTGTTTCTTGTAGGCACATGATATTTCTTTAAGTTATTTAAAAAAAATCTTACTAAATTAGTCTATTAAAAAGTTTCCATAAATAGTGGAAACTTTTGACTTGCACTTTGGGTATTGTTTATCTTGGAAATTTTATTTGGTGACTGATCACACTCTAATACACACTCACAACCAGTGTATAGATGAAATCTGGCTGTCCCCTAGGGCGGGCAATAATAGTTTTGGGGTAGGTTTCAAACGCTATTTAAATTGTAATTAATCGTTTAAACTTGGCTAACTGCACACGCAACACTTTAAAAGCGAACAAACGCGTTGTGATTCTCGACTGTCAACAATAAAAAGGGCAACAAGTACAAAAAACGCGAAAAATACATTCACTCTCCGAAACCGAATATTGACAAGTTCAAGTTCGCGCTCTTGAAATCTTAAAAAAAAACGTCACTGAACGGGAGAAAAATTAAAATTATGTTTTTTTTTTATTTTTTTTTAAATCGTCTTTGACACTTGGGAGTAAATGGCGCTTCGCTTTCTTCTTTCTCTCTCTAAAGGATTTCGGTAGAGTTTTTTTTTGTAATATTTCACCGTTGTTCGACGTTTATCCGTTACAATTGCAGAGACACGCGCGAAAAAGGTCCTCCTTCGACCGGAGTTGAAATTTATCTGTGCATTCGTTCGAATTTTCCGCTTAATACACTTTTATGCTATTTTCACTTAATATTTTTGTTTTTCTCGTTTTTTTTTCTGTTCTCCAAAATGTAATTGTTTTGCTAATTTCGTTGTGTTTTCTTTTCGTTGTTGTTGTCACTGTGTGTGTTGTGTGTATGTGTATGTGTCTGTGTTTTTTGTTTTCATTTCATTGCGCCTTTCAGCCTTGTTTCTCACCCTACTTCCCACCACCCACAGCGCTCACAAGTTTTTCGTATTTTTGGACTTTTTTCGGGATCCCAATTGAATGAATGAAAATGCATTTTTGTTGTACTTGCTGTTGTTGTCGTCGTCGTCGTCGAAATGACAACAACTGGGTGAGAATGGTTTTCTTTTGGATATAATCGTTTATCTCTGGTGGGAAAATGTTGGAAAGCTCTTTTTTCAAAAAAAGTTTGGGCGTAAGCTTACATTTACAGAAATTTACACGGAAAGCTTAAAGTTCGTTAAAATTGGTCGAAAGTCTAGCAACTTGTCTTGTCGAATGTATTGATACTTTATACATTTTGAACTTAACGGACGGCGCAAAGAAAGGAAATTTCGAAAATGAAATTAAATAGGTATTCGTTTCTTAACCAGTCAACCGATTGCTAAGAATCGTGGTTCCCTTATTGAAAAGGTATTGGGGAAACAAACAAATCCCAACTTATATTTTTCTGTTAATGCAATTAATGGGAATCAAAATTATGAATATGAGAATAGCCCAGGAAAATCTAAGACAAAGTGTTAATTGCTAATTTTTGAACAATTTTAATAGCATATCTGAAGGGAAATCCATGAGAAAATAAAGAAGAAAATTTTTAAAATTAAACTGTGCTAGTCCAAAAATTTAACAGAAAGTAGACCAACGCTGAATCCAGTGGCATTAGCCGTTTTACTAAGACAGCTCTTGTTTTCCCGATATTCGACCACAAAGTTTGTTAGGAAATCTGAGAGGTTAGTTAACATTGTGGCGGTTTAGAAGTTTAAGACTTCGTAATACGCTCTTCAGTCCAAAGAACGAAATAAAGAGCACCTTTGGTAAATAATTTTTCTCAAAACAGCAGTTGCCACTTTCCTTCCCCCTGCCCTTAAAAAATTGCATTCAAATATTATCATATGTCAAAAGTCATAAATATCGTCCATATTTTATGTTGGTGTCTTCGAGAAAAATATTACTCGCAAAAAATACTATGAGTCCCTCCTCCCTCAACGTTTTTTTGAGAAATAAGCAGTTTTCGATTTATAACATAATTTGTGTACAGGGTTGCCCATATTCGACGGACCCATGTTTTTTTGGGCCCATTCCAATCGACGAGGCTTGTCCGCAGGCAACAATCTTTGCGTCAATTGAATTTTGTACGGGAACAAATGCAAATCAACGCGAATAATCCGTTGTAAAGTGGACCGAGCCATGCCCAACTGCTGAGAACGGCGTTTTTGGGATGTTCTTGGGGACCTCTCAACACTGGCTCGTACGGCAGCGATATTCTCGGCCGATCGCCTTGGTCGACTTTTATTTGGCCTCTTCGGATTAGAAAGAGCCTCACCAGTCGAAAATTTTTCGTATAAACGCTTAATGGTGTTCTTAGAAGGCGCACTTCTCACATTTTTTAATATTTTAAAAGCACGTTGAGTTTTCACAATTGACTTCTTCTGTTGAATGTAAATTTCAACTATTTCGCGTGGCGTGTATTGTTCCATGGTAAAAATCTGCTTGGACTGACGCTTCAAACGCGGTATGTCATTAAGCGATCTGACATCTCTGTCAAAAGTTATGGCGTTGCCAGATGGGTCCGTCGAATATGGGAGACCCTGTATTTTTCTACTCATTACATAAAATATTTATTGATATTAGTTTTTGAATTTAATTTTTGTAAATTATTTTTCTGTTAGAATCTATGGAAATTACAAAGCTAACCTATAAAATTATGAAACTTGGTAATTTTTCATAAATATGTATATTGAAAGGGGACTCATAATAAATTTTCGCGAGGAATATTTTTCTCGAAGACACCATCTAAAAATGCTGGCGAATTTGTATGACGTTTGATATATGGTAAGATTTGATTGAAATTTTTCTTGGGTAAGGGGGTGGGAAGCGTGGATGACTGTTTTAAGAGAAAGAATTCTTCAAAGGTTCCCTTTATTTCGTTCTTTGGACTAAAGCATGTATTCCGAAGTATTCCATTTTAAAATCACCACTAAAGCAACTAACCTCTCTGATTTCTCAGTAAACTTTGTGGTCGGATATCGCGAAAACAAGAGCTAACCTAGAAAAACGGCTAATATCGGGTCCGTCAACAAGAGCGCTACAAAAGTTTTTTTAAATAAAACAAAAACGGTTTTGGATGTCAATGAAATTCTTTATTCCTGTGAAAGTACGTTCGATGCCATTATGTATGGAACTCGATTTCTTTTTCATGGCCACCACGGGCACGCTTGCAGAAGTCCAGACGCTGAACCCAATTTTCGAAGGTTTTTAAGCATAAATCGGCCGATACTGCTGCAATTTCACGTTCGATATTCGTACGAAGTTCATCAATCGTCGCTGACATAGACCATAGACTTGACGTAGCCCCACAGGAAATAGTCTAACGGCGTCAAATCGCACGACCGAGGCGGCCAATCGACTGGACCATTTCGTGAGATAACACGTTCTCCAAACTTGGTTTCCAATAAATTGATTGTGGCAATCGCTGTGTGGCTTGTGGCGCCGTCCTGTTGGAACCACATGTCCTCCAAGTCCATATCACCTAATTGGGGCCAAAAATATTCGGTTATCATTGAACGGTAGCGATTCCCATTCACAGTAACGTGCCGGTCTTGATCATCACGGAAGAAGTACGGCCCATAAACCGCACCAAACCGTAATTTTTCGGGATGCAATGATGACGCATGGAGTACGTGTGGATTGCTGTCTGACCAATAACGCATATTTTGTTTATTGACGAAGCCATTCAGCCAGAAATGAGCCTCATCGCTAAAGATGATTTTTCGATTTTTAGCGCTCTTAACGTTGAGGCCACTGACTCCGAATTTCGGTAGTAAATTTTAATAATTTCGACTCTTTGTTGGCTAGTATATCTTTCCATCATGAAATGGCAAACCTTACTGAAGAGAAATGTCAAAAGAGCGGCAAAAAATATGGCGTCGCACGATGGGAAAATATGATGAAATATGCGCGCATAGACTTTGAAAACGTCTTTCAAAAATCAATTTTTTGGGTGTGTTATTTTATTGTGGATAACATTTAATGAAAATACCTACACATTTTATGAAAATATCTCACGGCGATTTTGAGTTATGACCATTTAAAGTTTGTCTTTTTTACTAATAAATGCAAATAACATTGCGATGATAAAATGCATATACTAAAATGCTTGTAGAATTCGCGTTTATTGGTGAAATGCGATAGGACTTCCAACATATAATAAGGTACTATTCATATTAATTTTTGTGTAAAAAACGTATTTTTAACGCCTTCCAATGAAGAGATATTTTAAAGTAAAAACAACAGTTTTTTTTGGTTTTTCAAAAAAATTATCCACAGTAAATGGAATACAACTTTTTTGGATCACGTGGGATCACTACCATATGACATAGAGAAGAGAGGTGACTTAGGAATGAATCCAACGGTACCTAGTTTATCTGCGACCTTTTGCGACCTTTTGCGATTATGGCAGATTTTTTTACTTTAAATATGTGCTTTTGTTTCTTTAAATATAGAAAATATGTGTGGGAGCTGTATCAATCTATGAACCGATTTTCCCGAAACATATGGACCGATCTTCTTGGTTAAAAAAAATAACGTTTGTGAAATTTCGGCAAAATCGGATAATAATTACGAAGGGTACTGAACGGACGAGAATAAATGGATTAACACGCGGCTGCAAGTTTTATCAAGTACGATTAAAAATAGAGATCTTGTTAATATTATAAGGATTATAGTAATTTTTATACTTCACTTTTTCTACAAAACCTATAAAAATATAGTTACAATAAAATATATACGCTTCCGCAGTTTGTGTGTATTAGGGTGGACCGATTATTTTTTGTTTTTAATTTAACTTTCAATTATTATCAGTCTACGAACCATTGTGTAAAGTATATTATAGTAAAATTTCAGCTTTCAAAAATATTGCAGCCCACAATTTTATCCTATTTATGTTGTCTTAGTTTCAATTTTAAAAGCATGGCAGGTTTTGTAGACTTTTTTTCGCAATGTTGACAAACATATTTTTGAACTTCAATGGTCTGCATATTTAAAACGCAGCAACACACAATCAAGCACCTGAAACATATTTTAAACTAAATTTTGTCAGCTTTAATTTAAAATCAAGATCACTGAATTTGGCACGATATTCGGAGATTCACACTATATTCCACAAAGTCGATTTTGAAGCCCCACTGTGCGATAAATGGTAACAGTAAGAAAAATCTGGCTACACCAAATTATTCTCCAAAGAATTCTCTTGAAGATGGTCCAAACCGTTGGACTCTATCTATAACGGTATAGTCGTGAGATTAAAAATACTGCTATGCGCGCGTATTTACCCATTTTTTCCCATTGTGCGTCGTTTGCTGTCCCTGTCGGTCTACTTTTGTAGCGTCCCTGTTGAAAAACTCTTTACCACTGGTCAAAATAGATACGAGTATATCTATGTATAGGGACTACTTTCTATTACATTTTCAAAGTGTCCATTTCGAGCACAGTGTTATTAATGAGTATTTAAAAACTAATTAAATTTAAAACCTATATCTGAAAATAAAACATTATTTTATATAAATGTTTTTTTTGCATTTTCAAAAGTCAAAATTCCCATAAAATTTAACAATTCAAATATTTTAAATAGGGATTTTGTTGTTGTTGAAAATGTAGTTTTCTACAAAATTTCTTTGAAGTATATTTTTCCCGAAAAAATCATCAAAAGTGAATTTTTCTAGAATAGTTCGTCGAATTTACTAGAAAAATCTTAGTATTTCTCGAAAAAAAATTCTTAAAAATTCAGTCAGAATTTATTTTGGTTTGAGACCATATGTTTCAGTTACTTTCTGTCTATTGCAAGAAAGTAATACAGACAAATACAAAAATTGGTAAAGAGTTTTATTTGCTTGGTAGAATTGACTGCAGTTTCGATAGACATCACTCTATCATCTTCAGCATTCAGTAGCAACAGTGTATGTCTTTAACTTAAATCAGCTGAAATACTTATGGAAGCAGCTCAAACCAATTCTAACGATTTTTTTTTTCAAATATAATCCTACAGAAAAAATCTATTTTTAATTTTGATGAAATTATTCACAAAATTGCAATTTTACATAAATTTTCTAGAGAAATGCAATTTAAACGATTTTTCTTGAAAAATTAAATTTTAGCAATATTTTGTATAAAAATTATATTTCTTCGAAATGTTCTAGAATTCCAAAGAATTTTGTGGAAAAATTAATTTCAAACAAAATTTTAAAGAAAATTACAATTTCGAAGAACTTTTATATTTAAATAATGAAAATTATGTTGTTGTATTTAGTTAGGCTGTAGGTCATACAAATAAAAGAAAATCACTTCAATTCGTTTATTTTTATTTTTATTCTTCTCCAATAGTTCGACCAACTTCGCTGGTCATCTTCAGGGATCTATTACATTCAAACACCAAATTAACATTAATAACTAAACAAAAAAAAACATTCGGACATATATGACAAGCAGAAATATGAACTGGCCCACAAATCCCACAACACATTAACACATCTGTTTCGCCAGACAAAATGCAAAATTAAAAAAGAAGAAAAGGCTAATGTGGTATATAAAATAACATGTAACGGCGACGAGTCCAACGTATGCCAAAAGGTACCCAGCAAAATCTTGGTAAGTACCTGTCATTATTCCCTGAATTACCAAATAATGACATCTCATTATTCACTACATTACTTTCGGCTAATTAATAATGACTTACCAATAATAACAGAAATAAGTGATTTTTATACCCTACACCACACTGTGGTACAGGGTATTATGACTTTGTGCATTTGTTTGTAACACCCAAAAGGAGAAGAGATAGACCCATTGTTTATTATACCGATCGACTTGTAATCACTTTCTGAGTCGATTTAGCTATGTCCGTCTGTCTGTCCGTCTGTCTGTCTGTCTGTCTGTCCGTCTGTAGACGTATTCTTGTAATCAAAGTACAGGTCGCAATTATGGTCCGATCTCAACGAAACTTTGCACATATCTTTTTTTAGGCCCAAGGACGATCCCTATTGAATTTGGTTAAAATCGGTTCAGATTTACATATAGCTCCCATATATATGTACCTCCGATTTGGCATATATGCACTGTATAAGCAACATTTTGTAACCGATTTGTACAAAAATTGACAGAGAGTAGTCTCGTGATACACTTAGATACAATACAAAATTTGGGGGAAATCGGTTCAGATTTATATATAGCCCCCATATATATGTTGCACCCGATTTGACATGTAAGCGCTGTAGAAACTGTATTTTATATCCAATCAGTACGAAATTCGGCAGAAAGAGGTTTATTATTACATGAAGGAATACAGCCAAATTCGGAGAAAATCAGTTCAGATTTAGATATAGCCCCCATATATATGTTTCCCCCGATTTGAAATTCAATAGCTGTAGAAACTGTATTTTATATCCGATCACAGCGAAATTCGGCAGAAAGAGGTTTCTTATTACACGAAGAAATACTGCCAAATTTGGAGATAATCGGTTCAGATTTAGATATAGCCCCCATATATATGTTAGCACCGATTTGACATTCAAGCGCTGTAGAGACTGTATTTTATATCCGATCAGTACGAAATTCGACAGAAAGAGGTTTCTATTTTACATGAATGAGTATTCAGGGAAAATCGATTCAGATTTATATATAAGCACCATATATATGTTCCTCCTGATTTGGTTACAAAGCGCTATAGAAGTTGTACTTTACTTCCGATCATTACAAAATTCTCCAGAAAGATGTTTCTCAATTTAGGATCGAATATTGCTTAATTTAGCGATTATCGGTTCAGAATTAGATATATCAGCATATATATGTTCTTACCCATGTACCAATTATTCCAAATTATTATCGCAATAACCCTTATCGCATTGTTAGGGAGGTGTAGGGTATTATATAGTCGGCCCCGTCCGACTTTCTGCCTTTCCTTACTGGTTTGTTATCAAAATCATTTTGGCAAATTTTAATATAAATGGAATGTTTTCAAATAGTACGTGTAGATTTTAATCAAAAATACCATAAATATTTCCGTATGTCGTAAGATGTTAAATCATTGAAGAATTTTTCAACTGGAGGTTTGGGTTCAGAAATTCAAATCTGGCATGAGGAAATTGTTTGTTTCGAGAAATATGCGCGACAATATGCAAAAAAGCACTTTTAACGACTATTTCTACATATCTACTACTTATTTTGAACATATTGGTAATGCATGATTCAAGTACTTAAAATCATGAAAATATAAGCGCATATTTAAGTGGCATGCCTATGCTACAAATAAGTACTTATTATGCTACTTTATTGTATGCTTTTGGGAAGTACTTTCCTCCAATGACATCCCCATGTTAAAATAATGAGAAAAGTGGCTAAATAATAAGTACTTACCATTGTCGAACTTTGGTTACTCGTCGGATTATTTGGTAATGAGAAATTTTGCTGGGTATACGTTGGTACGACAAAAACGAAACTGAAGACAAGAATATCATCGCATAAGAGGGAACACAAAACACTTGGCAAACCAATCGAGCAGAAAACCGCACTCGCAGCCCACTGTACCTTGACAGGGCATAAGCCGAATTTTGACGAAGTTGAGATATTGGTGAAAGAGAGAAATTATGCGAGACGATTAACATTAGAGATGCTGCACATCACTGACGTCAGCGCGGAAAAAGGACTCAACTATAAAAGAGACACTGACGGATGCGCTAAAATTTATAGACATACAATTGACAAGCATAGACAAACACTCAAACAGTAACCGAAAAGCTTCAGCAGGTGAACAGTGTTTTTTGCGATATAAATGTAACTTTTTGTTTATTTAATGTATGTAAAAATAATATTGTTTACAATTTGTTTAGTTATTAATGTTAATTTGGTGTTTCAATGTAATAGATCCCTGAAGATGACCAGCGAAGTTGATCGAAATATTGGAGAAGAATAAATATAACCAGTAAGGAAAGGCTAAAGTCGGGCAGTGCCGACTATATAATACCCTACATCACTCTCGTAATATTGAATAACTCTGATATATAAATTTTGTAATTCATGTATAAATTGTTTACATAAATTTACTTTTGGGACATTTTATACTTAAATAATACCCTGTACCACAGTGTGGTGTAGGGTATAAAAACGATTGGATCTAAAGAGCCAAATCGGATGAAACATATATATGGGAGCTATAGCTAAATCTTTACCGATTTTCTTCAAATTCGGCAATGTTGGTTCATGAATCAAGAATCTCTACCATTCTAAATTTCAAAACGATTGGATGTAAAATATAGCTTCTATAGAACTAAAGGGCCAAATCGGACGAAACATATATATGGGAGCTATAGCTAAATCTTAACCGATTTTCTTCAAATTCGACAATGTTGGTTCATGGATCAAGAAACTCTACCATTCTAAATTTCAAAACGATTGGATGTAAAATACAGCTTCTTCAGGACTAAAGAGCAAAATCGGACGAATCATATATGGGAGCTATAGCTAAATCTTAACCGATTTTCTTCAAATTCGGCAATGTTGGTTCATGGATCAAGAAACTCTACTATTCTAAATTTCAAAACGATCGGATGTAAAATACAGCTTCTATAGGACTAAAGGGCCAAATCGGACGAAACATATATATGGGAGCTATAGCTAAATCTTAACCGATTTTCTTCAAATTCGACAATGTTGGTTCATGGATCAAGAAACTCTACCATTCTAAATTTCAAAACGATTGGATGTAAAATATAGCTTCTATAGAACTAAAGGGCCAAATCGGACGAAACATATATATGGGAGCTATAGCTAAATCTTAACCGATTTTCTTCAAATTCGGCAATGTTGGTTCATGGATCAAGAAACTCTACTATTCTAAATTTCAAAACGATCGGATGTAAAATACAGCTTCTATAGGACTAAAGGGCCAAATCGGACGAAACATATATATGGGAGCTATAGCTAAATCTTAACCGATTTTCTTTAAATTCGGCAATGTTGGTTCATGGATCAAGAAACTTTACCATTCTAAATTTCAAAACGATTGGATGTAAAATACAGCTTCTATAGGACTAAAGGGCCAAATCGGACGAAAGATATATATGGGAGCTTTATCTAAATCTGAACCGATTTCAACCAAATTCAATAGCTAATACTCTAAACTGCAAAATTTCAGAACGATCGGAGTGAAATTGCGACCTGTAGTCGACGAACAACTTTACATGGACAGACGGACGGACGGACATCGTTAAATCGACTCAGCTAGTGATTCTGAGTCGATCGGTATACTTTAAGGTGGGTCTAGCTGTGTTATTTTCAGGTGTTACAAACATCTGCCGTGAAACAAACTTATAATACCCTGTATCACAGTGTGTGTGTAGGGTATAAAAATAAACGAATAGAAGTGTTTTTCTTTTATTTGTATGACCTGCAGCCTAACTAAATACAACAACATAAATAACATAAAGGTCTACGATACACAAATCAACAATAAAGAAAATTTTGTAAAAAAAATAAAATTTTGTAGAAAAATAAAGAGAAATAAAAGTCCCAAGAAAATTTTATAGAAAAATACAATTCCGAAGTATGTTGACTTATTTCGGCAAAATACGGGTTTGGTTAGAAGTTCTTGTTAAATTCTATTTACTGCTTCCATAAGTATTTCAGCTGATTTATGTTAAAGACATACACTATTGCTACTGAATTCTGAAGATGATAGAGTGGTGTCTATCGAAACTGCAGTCAATTCTACCAAGCAATTAAAACTCTCTACCAATTTTTGTATTTGTTTCTATTACTTTTTTGCAATAGACAGAAAGTAAATGAACATATGGTCTCAAACCAAAAATAAATTCTGACTGAATAACAAAAGCACAGACCAACAATAAATAACAACAAAATTTCGAAAAACTTTTATAGAATAATGCATAGTAATTAAAATGTATTTTTACTGAAATTTAATTTTAATAGAAAAATCGATAAAAATTGAATTTTTACCAAAAAAAACTGTAAATTGTCCTTTTTTAGAAAATGACATCAAAATTTCGTTTAAATTAATTTTTTTGTTAAAAAATCTGTTCGAAATTGAATTTTTATAAAATATCTGTAAATTGCCTTTTTTAGAAAATTACATCAAATTTTCGTTTAAATTAAAATCTTTTGTTGAAATTGCATTTTACTATCACTTTTTCAAAATTAAATTTTTTTTAAAATTCACTTTTCTAGAAGATTTTGTTAAATATAGTTTTCCTACAAAATTTTGTTAAAATTGCAATGTTTTTTGAAATAACATAAAAATTTCGTTTAAGTTCCATTTCTCTATAAAAAAGTTTTTCGAAATTTTACTTTTCTATAAAAGTTCTTCAAAATTGTATTTTTTTCTATAAAATTTCTTAGTTATTAAATTTCTCTAGAAAATTTTATTTTTCTAGAATCTCATCGAAATATAATTTTCCTACAAAAAATATTGCTAAAATTTTATTTTTTCAAAAAAATCGTTTAACCCCCCGTCAAGTGCCTGGCCAGACCCCTATACGCGTTGATGCATTTCCCAGCAAAATTTCTCATTACCAAATAATCCGACGAGTAAGCAAAGTTCGATAATGGTAAGTACTTATTATTTAGCCACTTTTCTCATTATTTTAACATGGGGATGTCATTGGAGGAAAGTACTTCCCAAAAGCATACAATAAAGTAGCATAATAAGTACTTATTTGTAGCATAGGCATACCACATAAATATGTGCTTATATTTTCACGATTTTAAGTACTTGAAAAATGCATTACCAATAAGTTATAAAATAAGTATGTTGAAATGGACATTTAAAGTGATTTTTTGCATATTGTCGCGCATTTTTCTCGAAACAAACAATTTCATCATGCCAGATTCGAATTTTTGAACCCATTATTCAACGGTCTAACATTATACGATATACGTAAATATTTATAGTATTTTCATTCAAATCTGCACGTATTATTTGAAAACATGTTGAAAAATAAATAAATCTTGTACAATAACCTACATATAGCCAAAATTGCATTATATCAAAAATTGGCGAAATGATTTTGATAGCAAAAAACCACTTATTTCTGTTGTTATTGGTAAGTCATTACTAATAAGCCGAAAGTAATGCAGCGAATAACGAGATGTCATTATTTGGTAATGCAGGGAATAATGACAGGTACATACCAAGATTTTGCTGGGTTGTATGGCAAAAAGGGTACCGTAACTTTGAATTTCTAAGTATGTTCGTATATTATTTTGATCTTTAGACTAAATGTAAAAAAAAAATATTTTTTATTATTATCTTTTATTCATTTTGTGGAATGCATGAAAAACAAGTATAATCAACTTTAGAATGTTGTTGGCACACAGGATTAGTGCATTTGGTGCAGTAAAAACGTGTCTTCCTACGCAGCTTTTCGTCTTGCGTGAAACAAATTCTGCAATCTTTTCTGGAATTCAGTGTACTAGGCCCGCTTTGTTGGTTAGGCAGCATGTTGCTGGGAATATTCAACGGCCTTCCAAGGAAAGATTCAATGGCCAAACGGGTTGAATGTTGTCCCAAAATATGGTTGTTGTTCATGCGATTTTCAGTATTAGCAAGCACCAATTGTTTACTCAGCGTATTCAGGAACAATCGTGGCTTCTCTTTTCTGGTTCCTTCTATATTTTCATTGCATATGATGTAAGCGGCTAATCCCATGACGTCTATCATGTTGAAAAAAAATGCTAATGGCCAACATGTCTGGTTGACCGTTTTGTGGAGTAATACATTACCATTTGGTCCAATGTATCAACGCCGGCCTTTGTTAAATTGTAAAATAATATAGCTTCCGGTTTTTTTGCTACGCCTTCAACTTTCTTGGTGTAGTGCACAGTGGATAGTAGATTTACTGATTTGTTCTTCTTTGGAACACAGATGAAAGCACTGGCCGTTTGCTGTCTTTTTTCACTTCTTTGGGAAGACACCTTTTGTTGGATCTATTAGCTGCGTCTAATGTTGTAAAGAAGTTATCAGCAAAATTAGTTCTGCCGCTGTTGGTGTATCGATTAGCCAAACTCATGAGCACATTTTCGCCTTGGTTTGTCTCTCGTTGTTCTCCCTCCCTACCAGTGTACATTTTCCTTTTGCATCGCATGCCCACCATACTTTTATGCCATGCTTTGCGGGATTTGATGGGATGTATTTCGCGCATCAAAGTAACAAATCGTCTATATGACATGTCTTCACGGAATATTGGAAGTGCATCAGTTTGCCACATCAATCTTGAGAGCTGCATAGTATTATGACTGACACCAAAAGCCAATAGTATCCCAATAAAAGCATCAAGCTCAACACTTGTCATATCAACCCATACTCGTGGTGTGCAGTTTGCATGTTCTGCGTTCCATTTGCGTGTAACTTTTTCTCCATATAGATTTGTTTGTGTTACGATTATGAACGTAATATTCGGTGAAAAGAAAAGCTTGAACACCTCAAGCGGAGTGGTCAGGATTGTTTTTGGTCCACCTCCGAAACGCATGATGTTGTGCTGGCGGAATCTCACTGTAGCGGGGGGTTCAGCTGTACACCACTTGGTACCATATTTTCCAAGCAAAAACCGTCTGCAGCTTGAGTTGGTGCATTCTCACTTTCTTCTTCGGGTTCTTCATCGCTGTCGAATATTTCATTTGCTTCAATTTTCAATTCATATTCAATGTCCGAGGCGTCATCTTCGGGCACAAAATCTGTGTTTCACCGCTTTGGTCTTCAAATAAATCTAGTTCTTCGTCTGCTTCTGTGTGAAGTGCGAAATCATGCTGTAACGCTGATTCTAAATCCTCTGCCATAATAATAGTAATAATTTCACTTTAGTTTCCGCACAAAAAAATTATATTTCGGACTGTCGATGTTGTATGTTCAGCACTCAATAATAAACTAACTGAATTCAAAACCAAAATCGCAAACGAAAGAAAGAAATTAGAGAAAAATTAACACAGAAACTACCTGGAAGTAAACATCTGCATTGAATTCACAGAAAAACAACCCAAAATGTATATTATAATAATTTATTTCATACAAATTGTACAGGGTTCTGAATTTTTTTTACAGATAGAAAGCGAACAATATTATAGGCGGCTACCGGGAAATACAGGTATCTACCTAAACTAAAAGTATGTTTAATTAACGCTCAAAAATTAAATATGCCTGGCCAGAACCATGTGTTTGTCCAAGGGTTAAATAGCATTTCCCTACAAATTTTATTTCTTTAAAAATTCTAGTTTTTTCGTATAAATACAATTATCCTACAAAATTTTCTAATTCATTTCATTTTATTTTTCTAAAAAATCGTTTAAATTGCATTTCTCTAAAAAAAACTGTGAAATTGCATTTTGTACAAAATTCCATCAAAATAAAAAAATTTTACTTTTCTGGAGAATTTCGTTGAAAATAAAACTTTTTGTAGTAAATTTCAGTGAAATTGCATTTTAAAAGAACAATCGTTAAAAAATTTATTTTTATAAAAAAATTGGAAATTGTGTTTTTAGAAAATTACATCAAAATTTTGTTGAAATATTTTTTTTTTAATTTTTTGTTGATTGCGATGTTTGTTGCTTTTATAGAAAAATCGTTCGAAATTGAATTTTTACAAAATATCATGAAATTGCCTTTTTTTAGAAAATTACATTAAAATTTCGTTTAAATTCAAATTTTATTAAACTGTTTGTTGAAATTGCATTATTCTATTTACAAAGTTTTGTTTAAATTTCACTTTTCTAGACTACATAATTTTGTTAAAATTGCATTTTCTGGAAAAACTGTTCTTTGAAATTGCATGTTGAAAAAAATTTCATCAAAATTGAATTTTACTAGAAAATTATGTTGAAACTCCATTTTTAAAAAATGGAGTTTGTTGAAATTTAATTTTTCTAGAAAATGTCTTTGAATTGCAGCTTTTTACATAAATTTCGCTGAAGATGTATTTTTTCTAATTAATTAATTTTTCTTGATATTTTATTTTTTCTACAAAATACATTTGAAATTTCCTTTTTCCAAAAAAAAAATTACATCAAATTTGATTTTTTCTGTAAAATTTTGTTGAAATTTAACTTTTCAATAAAATTATTTAAAATTTAATTCTAGAAACTTTAATGAAAATTTTATTTTTCTAGAAACTTTCGTCGAAATATAATTTTCTTATAAAATATTGCTAAAATTACATTTTTCTAGAAAAATCGTTTAAATGGCATTTCTCTAGAAAATTTTTTTAAAATTTGTAGAGTAGCAGCTATAAAGTAGCAACCTGCAATTGTTATTATTACTTAATTTAATAGTTATTAAGTTATACATATATTTAGAACTATTTACGTTTTTCCGCTGTAGTAGGAACTCAAATTAAATACCTAAACCAATTTTTCGTTGAAGAATATTGTAATTTACCTATACTTGGCCTACAGGCTTTAAATTACATTAACAAATAATGAAATGAAATGAAAATTGCATTTTTGTAAAAAAATTAGAAAATTAAAATTGATTTTTTCTAGTAATATGCAGTGATTTTTTTTTTTAGAAAATTTCAGCAAAATGTAATTTTATATGTATTAAAAATCAGCAAACTGTATTAAAGATCTTGAATAAAATGTTCTGAACATTTTGTGGATAAATGTTGTTTTGACATTTTCCAGAAAAAAAAATAAATTTCCTATAAAAATATATTTTCTATACAATTTTCAAAAAATTAAATTTAAATTTTATGTTTTTTTCGTGCCGACAAAAAAGGATTTTTTTTAAATCAAATTTTTTAACGACTGTTATTTAACCACTGTTTCTACGTCAAAGGGATATTTCCAAAATTTGTAGCCCTAGTAATTAATTTAAATTTAACTCATATCCCGGCGTATACTTCAAAAATTATAGTCAAAATACTAAAGATAATTAAATGGTAAAATGATTTTAACATATTTTTTCCTTTTGAGGACACCGAATTACAATAGTACAACTATGTATGTACTCGTACTGTGAAGCAGTGAACGTAACATTTATCATCTGTTTTTTAAGATAATTAAATCATTTTTTCATTAACCACAAAAATAGTGAAACATATATTACCCTCTTATCAATTTGAAATAATTTGAAGTCATACACAAGTGGAAGTTTATTTTAACAATAATATTTTTTTATTGTAGATATAAGTTTATTTTTTCCAAAAATTATCTTTAAGATTACATAGATTTCTATAAAATATATTCATTAAGTAATAATAATTTAGTATTTAACATATCATTTTTTGTTGAGGTTTCGGTGGTAAGAATATATTGTCTTTATAAGTAGTAAATATCTCTTCTGTGAAACTAGGAAATATGTAACTTAAAAACTAAAAAAAAAAATATTGCACAAACTTAAAGAAAAATAACAATACAAGAGCACAAAATATAAATTTCATATTTTAATCATAAGAGGAAAAAAAAATTACATTTCCAATCCATTAACGATTTTTAGGCGTTTATATATTATTCATCCCACCCTCATATCACAATGGATGAATTTAATTAAAAGTACAAATAAAAATATATTCATAATATTCAAAATTGTTTTGTTAAAAAAAAAAATAAAAATAAGTCGCACCAAAATCATTAATTCAGTAGAGATATTTGTTTTGTAAAAAATTACACAATTTGTAAACATTATAGTTTTTATAATTAATTAATTAAGTAGTTATTTTAAAAATATATATACATATACAATAATTTATAGAAGTAAATATAAAAGTAAATATTTTTTATATATTTCATAATATATATGTTATTTTTTTAATAGTATTGTAAAAATATTTTTTAAATAAAAACACAGTTCCTTGTTTTGACAAAAAATTTAAAGAAAATAAAAAAATATACATTGTGAACTTGTTCTATAGTCAAAGAAAAAATACCGAACGATTCATAACTCAATTTTTATTGAATGATTGACTGAATCAAAATATTAATTGAATCAATTAAGATATTAATTGAATCAATTAACATATTAATTGAATCACTTAAGATATTGATTGAATCAATTAGTATATTAATTGAATCAATTTAAAGTTGAATTGAATCAATTAAAATATTAATTGAAACAAATAAGATATTAATTGAATCAATTAATATATTAATTGAATCAATTAATGTATTAATTGAATCAATTAATATATTATTTGACTCAATTAATATATTAATTGCATCAATTAATATCTTAATTGATGCAATTAATATTTTAATTGACTCAATTAAACTTTTAATTCAATTAATGCCTTAATTGATTCAGTTAATATCATAATTGATTCAACTAAAATTCAGATACAATTTTAACTACAAATATTATAGATTTTTTAATCATTCTGTTAAGTGAGACACTTTGTTTGTAATTTTTTCTCTGTGTATTTACCCATAACTCCTTCATTTAACGAAGTTTGCCTTGATTTATAAATTCACTTCCAAAATTTGTGGTTTCATTTGTAGAAATTTATCCTGTACCTCTTGTATCTCCAGCGAATCTATGCCACACATTGAGAGTTCTTTCAGAGATTTGCATAGCTCAACCACATAATCGATGGATTTCCCTGTCAAATTAATACAATTACTGACATTCAGACGACGCAGGCGTGGCAAACCTTGGGCTATATGCAACATGGCATCATCGTCTATCATTAGACAACTTGAAATGGTTAAATCTTCAAGGGAGGAGCAATTCTCCACCAATTCCTCAATACCCATGGATGATATTTTATGGCAATAGCCTAACACCAATTTGCGCAATTCGCAGAATTTAAGGCCTTTAGCCAGGGCACGATTGGAGAGATTGCGGCAGCCGCGTAAGGACAGCGATTGCAGCCCCCTTAGGTTAGCTATAGGAGCAGGATTTTCTCCAAAACCCAAAAGGCCCTCATCACTGATGCGCATACAATCGTCGAGTATTAAATGCTGCAATTTTGTTTGATTTCTAAAGATATTCTCCAGAGTAGCATCTGTTACCGAATCGCGACAACTCTCCAAACTTAGGTAGGTTAGATTAGGTAAACGTTGAACCACTAGACACATAGAATCCGGCTCCACATCTGTGATATCATTGAGAACCAATGAGGTCAAAACATTATTCTGTTCTGCCACTAGACCTTGTAATAAACCCTTTGAGGATATTTTGGAACAATGTGAAATATTTAAAGTCTTCAGAGTTCTCTTAAGAACCCCCAAACTCGTAACTCCATCATCCGTAAGACAGCTGCAGAACATTAATTCCATGGTTTCCAGAGTGGAGGGCCATTTGGAAACAATTTGCTTTAACAGAGGATCATCCACCTGCAGACCACCACTTAAATCCAAATGTCTTAAGGGCACGTGCTGCGGCAGACATTCAAAGACATGCTTCAACCACATATAGCAGGAAATACCGGTAATTTTCAAAGTCTCCAAACTCTCCATTAAGACAAAGACCTGCTTCCATTTGGCAATCATTATGGGCGAGGAACGCAAAATAATTTCCAAATGTTTCAGCGAAGCAGCATGACACTGCAGCGTGTAGATGAGTAGATCCTCATGATCGCGATTTATTTCAATGCACAGCTTTTCCATTTTTAACGTCACCTCACGGGTTAAATTCAAAATCATATGCGTTTTTATATAGGTCGTCACATTACTGCAAGCAATATCGAGGGCTTTAAATTTTCGAAATTTGCTTAAATTTACCGAAAATGTATTATCACTTTGCACAGTGGGTATGTGCGTGACAATCAACTCCTCCAACTCGGGCAGGTGATCATTTAGCAAAGCGAAGACCGGAGATTTGTAGAGACGCAGTTTGTGTACTTTCGAGCCCAAATGTTTTAAAATCGCATTGACATCATCGCCCAACTCCAGGCCATGTAATTCCAAGGTGTCATAGGTGAGACGCCGTACCAGTTCTGGGTCGTGATGCAGAGACTCCAGTAACATAGACATATTCTCCGAATTCACCACAATTTTTGTTTTCTCCATAAACTCAGGCAACTGCATGAGATCATGCCAGCGGCGGCAAACCAGGCGGATCTGTTGTAAATCTCCATGAGGTAAATGCTGGAATATATGGATCAACAATTCATTGGGCAAATCATTACAGCGAAGACATAGATCATCTGGAGTATTTGATTCCCGAGGATAATCCAAGCAGTGAGCCAACTCCAGCATAGTGTCCATATTTTTGAGCTAAAAGCAAAAAAAATAGAAATCATTATTAAAATGTTTCATTTAAATGATGAATTCATTATCACAATTATCAATTATAATTGGTTAGAAACGTGAAATCAAATTCGTTTCTACTGTTTAACGACTTTGTACCTTTGATTTGTTTGTCCGCCTCTAATGGATGTTACTTCAATTACTTCTGTAACCCGGAAGTGACTTACAATTATTGTTTGTCTATTTTTTCGTGGTGTTTTTTTTCCTTCTTCTTTCTTAGAGACATTGGTTGCCAGGGTTATTGGTTGATACGATATAAACTCTGCCGTTTAATGTGTTTATTGCTACCAAACAAATTCAGCCCTACTAAAAGGGCTGAATGGCGGCTTTTTCTCTTTTATTCTGTTTTCCCCCATTTGATTGATTATGGTATCCGTCTTCCGAAGCACTCACTTAATGTAAGTGACCCCCATAACAGTAGTAATAATACAAATTGATAAGAAAATACTAATGTTTACTCTTAGATCAATGAAATCGTTTTTGATAGCATTTTCGAAAAAAAAAACATTTCTCGTAGTCATGATTATTTGTGGGTTTTTAGGCAATCTAAGCAATTGCTCAAGAAGTTAATTGAAGTTCTTATAAGATATTCGTTGTTAAGAACATTTCCAAAATAGTCTCGGCGTACCAACTCACAGGTAATTTGTTTTTCGAACTATTAAAAAACATAGGTGATTGAGACGTGCGTTAAAATGGCACATTCCTTCAAAAAGCAGCTAAGATTCAGCAGGTTGAAAGGCAATCAATATTGCATATCTCACTTGTTAACCTGCTGAAAAAGGTGCAGTGTTTTTGCTAGGTATTCAGGGATCTGCCTTTGGCGTTTCGGTTAGGTTAGGTGGCAGTCGTTTTTTTCAGATCACATAGATCAGTTTAGGTCCCTAGTGTTACCACGGGCTGCAATTTCCCTCATCGAAACCCACCTGTTTGAGATACAAAGTTCTTGATAGTACGAATATCGGTACCGGAAAAATCTGTTAGCCTAGAAAGCCCGAAACCAGTATGTTCAGTCGTCGTTTACTCAAAGCCCGACTGTCGCATAGCAAGTCCTCAATACTCTGCACTTCTTCCCCATCTCCACAGCTTCTGCAGAAGTCATTGCAGTCAATACCCTATCTTCTGGCGAGTCCCGTCAGAACTCATACTAATGTAGACAACCATTTCCTTCCATAATTTGGCCTTCTCAAGTCATATCTTGGCCAGATTTGTCTGGCTACCCTACAGGCGTCGACTTCAGTCCGTCTTTCGTTGGACTATCTGATTTCCTCTTGATTTAGCCAAAGCTTGCATGTGGATAGTGGAGCACCAATATATGCAAATACTTCGAGAATTTGTAATGTCGTCCCTTTCCTAGCAAGTTCATCGGCTTTGCAGTTCCCCGGGATATCCCTATGCCTAGGCACCCATATGAGGTGTATATTAAACTGCTCATCTACAGTTTAATATACATCTCATACAGTCGCATAGCAAGTCCTCAATACTCTCCACTTCTCCCTCACCTCCACCGCTTCTGCAGAAGTCATTGGAGTCTATCTCTATCTTCTGGCGTGTCCCATCAGAACTGACACTAACGTATACAACCATTTCCTCTCCAGTGCGCGGAGATATTTTGACCTTCTCACGTCATATCTTGGCCAGATTTGCCTAGCTTTCACGTGGATAGTGGCGCACCATTATATGCAAATTCTTCGAGAATTTGTAATATCGTCCCTTTCCTAGCAAGTTCATCGGCTCTGCAGTTCCCCAGGATATCCCTATGCCCAGGCACCCATATGAGGTGTATGTTAAACAGCTCAGCCATCTCGTTAAGAGGTCTGCGGCAGTCGAGGGCTGTGTGTGAATTTAGGGATGTGGCTTCCAGTAAATTGATGGCAGCCTGGCTGTCCGAGACAAACCCATTGTTGGTGGTGACTTCCCATATTGTCATTATTTCGGCTTGACAGACACGACATGTGTCTGGTAGTCTGTGAGCTATATCAAGACTTAATTCCTTACTATGTACTTCGAAGCCAACCTTATCATCAAGCTTCTAACCAACCGTATTGAAGTGGTACTCTGTCAACCCAGAGTCGCTGTAGTCCTCAAGGCTCCGCTTATGCACAGGCATGCAGTTCTCTGAACCTTTGATTGGTGGTGATGATTAGTTTGTCAGTTGCCGTCCACCATACCACAATGCCGTATAACATTATTGGACGAACTACTGTCATATATACCCATTGGACGATTTTAGGGGAGAGGCCCAACCCTACATGTTTTATGTCAAGGTGCCGCGTTGTTTAGCTTTTTTAGCACTCAAAAGTACAGGGTGGCTGATGAAAGCTACTACCAAAAAAAAATTTAATAACTTTTTTTTTCTATTTAATGAATCTGGTTAATTTTTTTTTATTTTGCAGATTGATTTTTAGATTTAACAAAAATGGATAACTGGGACACTGAAACAAGAATTTGGATTGTCCGCCGCTATTATTATGGGCACGTTTGGCGGCAATCCTCCGAGCAGATGGACCATAAAGAGACTTGTTAACAATTTTTCCGAGCATGGGACAGTCAACAGAAGACCTTACCATCGAAACCCTTCAGTTCGGACGGAGGAAACAATCGCTGCTGTAGCTGATGCCATACAAAAAAATCCAAGAATTTCGACAAGGACCTTATCTGCTCATATGGGTATAACCAGACAGTCATTGCAGTCAATTATGCACAAATATTTGGAGTTATTCCCATATAAAATTCAAATGGCCAACAAAGTGAACTCAGCAGACTTCCCGATTCGCTTGGAATTTTGCCAGAAGATGCTTCAAATGGTGGAAGAGGACGGTAACATGTTGAACTGTCTTTTCATGTCTGACGAGGCCCATTTCGATTTAAACAGCAACACAAACAAACAAAATTGTCGAATATGGAGTGCTTCCAACCCACAGATACTCCATGAGACGGAATTGCATCCACTTCGTGTCACAGTGTGGTGTGCAGTTTCATCACGCTGCATAGTCGGGCACTACTTCTTCGAAGAAATCGGTCACACCGTTACAGTTACTGGAGGCCGTTACTTGAGCATGTTGAGAGAGTTTTTCTATCCAGAATTACGCCGAATGAGAATTTCTTTCAACTCTGTGTGGTTTCAGCAAGATCGCGGCGAAAATTTCCCAATAAGCTGATATCCAGAAACTCCACATTCCGTTGGCCCCCAGGTCGCCTGACCTTACTGCACCTGACTTTTTCTTGTGGGGTTATTGCAAACAAGAAGTCTACAAAGCAAAACCAAAAAACGTCGCACATCTTACAATGTACTGACTATGACTTCTGCCAAAGTGGCAAGACAAAAATTAAATGTTATACTACATTTAATGCCGCTAGACACTATAGCAATGCAATATGCCGCATGTACTGCGAATTAACATAGGGAACTGTTACTATGGTCAGGAAATGGCTACGGAAATAGTGTCATTCTGGACACAATGCCTGGCCTACAAGACATAGTTGGTTACACTTTGACTGAAGATCTTTTTGGTCGGCTTGAACTTGAGCTATCAACTGCAAGAAGGCTGCCTGATCCCTGTAGTGTTTACCAGGCAGAAATCTTAGGTATTAAAGAAGTAGCGGAGTGGCTGAACATTAATGTTCTGACCAAAGTCGGTATAAATATTTTCTCTGAGAGTCAGGTTGCTGTCAAGTCCCTGGAAACAATATTTCTGAATTCAAAAACTGTCTTCGAGTGTCACAGATTTCTTAACGAGATGGCAGAACAGTTCAATATTCACCTGATATGCAGATGAATACGAGTACTTTATTGAAACATCTTCACGTTGCTGTTTTTATTCCTGTTGAGCAAATGCGGCACCCATCTTGCACACAACATTCTCATCATTAAATTTTCGGTAAATATGCACCTTGTGTCTGGCTACTCATTTGGTCGACCACCACGGTGTTCGTCTTGGTAGCTCGTACGGCTCGTTCAAAGTATGTCACCCAATATTTTATAGTAGTAAACGAAGGAGCAGACTCCCCCAGAGTATAATCTAGCTCGGCTTTAATATTGGTTGTACTGAGACCTTTCAAATTAGTGTATTGAATTACATAACAGTGACAAATTTTATCCATGATTACAAATTCGCTGAGATCGCTAATTTTTGATGGCTCAAAAAGAATCCTAAAAAAACGCACAGTGGGATGGCTTCCTACATTTTTGTACAAAAACTATTAGAAGTGGTCCTAGATAACTGATAGTTTGCACTGAGCATTATTGACTAAATTAAAAAAAAAAACCAGTAAGGAAAGGCAGAATGTCGGGCGGGGCCGACTATATAATACCCTACACCTCCCTTACAATGCGATAAGGGTCATTGCCATAATAATTTGGAATAATTGGTAAATGGGTAGACACATATTATCTAATTCTGAAACGATAATCGCTAAATTAGGCAATATTCGTTCCTAAATTGAAAAACATCTTTCTGGAAAATTTTAATGATCGGAAGTAAAATACAACTTCTATAGCGGTTTGTTACCAAATCAGGAGGAACATATATATGGAGCTTTAATATAAATCTGAACCGATCTTCCCCGAATACTCATTCATGTAAAAAGACCTTCTTCTGTCGAATTTCGTACTGATCGGATATAAAATACAGTCTCTACAGCGCTTACATGTCAAAGCGGGGGTTACATATATATGGGAGCTATATCTAAATATGAACCGATTTTCTCCGAATTTGGCAGTATTCCTTCATGTAATAAGAAACCTCTTTCTGCCGAATTTCGCACTGATCGGATATAAATACAGTTTTTACAGCGCTTACAGGTCAAATCGGGGTAACATATATATGGGTGTTATATCTAAATCTAAACCGATTTTCTCCGAATTTGGCAGTATTCCTTTATGTAGAAAGAAACCTCTTTTTGCCGACTTTCGCACTGATCGGATATAAAATAACATTTTTACAGCGCTTACATGTCAAATCGGGAGTAACGTATATATGGGGGCTATATCTAAATCTGAACTGATTTCTTCCAAATTTAACAGTGTTCATTCATATAATAAGAAACCTCTTTCTGCCGAATTTCATACTGATCGGATATAAAATAAAGTTTTTACAGCGCTTACATGTCAAATCGGGGCTAACATATATATGGGGCTATATCTAAATCTGAACCGATTTCAATAGGGATCGTCCTTGGGCCAAAAAAAAGATATGTGTAAAGTTTCGTCGAGATCGGACCATAATTGCGACCTGTACTTTGATTACATGAATACATGCACAGACAGACGGACATAGCTAAATCAACTCAGAAAGTGATTCTAAGTCGATCGGTATAATAAACGATGGGTCTATTTCTTCTCCTTTTGGGTGTTACAAACAAATGCACAAAGTTATAATACCCAGTGTGGTGTAGGGTATAAAATGGAATTTCATCAAAATCTACCGCGCCCACCGCCCATACTATCCAAAAAGATTCTTAAGCATAAAATGTTTCCTATCCAAGCAACAGTCTAGAATAAACAAAACATGTGTGCCGCCCATCACCCATACAATCAAAATCGTATAATTTCTTTTCGCATAATTTTTTCCTATCTAAGCAAAAGTCCGCAAATTTTGTAAATACACTTTCTAAAATAAGCAGAAAATGCATGCCAAGTTTCATAAAATTCGGAAACTCACAAAGCTAGGCTCACAAACTAAAGCCCATACAAAATATATATAGATAATCATTTTTTATACCCTACACCACACTGTGGTACAGGGTATTATAACTTTGTGCATTTGTTTGTAACACCCAAAAGGAGAAGAATTAGACCCATCGTTTATTATACCGATCGACTTGTAATCACTTTCTGAGTCGATTTAGCTATGTCCGTCTGTCTGTCTGTCTGTCCGTCTGTGCATGTATTCTTGTAATCAAAGTACAGGTCGCAATTATGGTCCGATCTCGACGAAACTTTACACATATCTTTTTTTTGGCCCAAGGACGATCCCTATTGAATTTGGTTAAAATCGGTTCAGATTTAGATATAGCCCCCATATATATGTTAGCCCCGATTTGACATGTAAGCGCTATAAAAAATTTATTTTATATCCGATCAGTATGAAATTCGGCAGGAAAAGGTTTCTTATTACATGAATGAACTCTGTTAAATTTGGAAGAAAACGGTTCAGATTTATATATAGCCCCCATATATACATTACCCCCGATTTGACATATAAGCGCTGTAAAAATGTTATTTTATATCCGATCAGTGCGAAATTCGACACAGAGAGGTTTCTTATTACATGAAGGAATACTGCTAAATTCGGAGAAAATCGGTTCAGATTCAGATAAAGCCCCCATATATATGTTACCCCCGATTTGACATGTAGGCGCTGTAGAGACTGTATTTTATATGCGATCAGTACGAAATTCGACAGAAGGAGGTCTTTTTACATGAATGAGTATTCAGGGAAGATCGGTTCAGATTTATATTGATTGTTCCTCCTGATTTGGTATCAAACCGCTATAGAAGTTGTATTTTACTTCCGATCATTAAAATTTTCCAGAAAGATGTTTCTGAATTTAGGAACGAATATTGCTTAATTTAGCGTTTATCGTTTCAGAATTAGATAATATGTTTCTACCCATTTACCAATTATTCCAAATTATTATGGCAATGACCCTTATAGCATTGTTAGGGAGGTGTAGGGTATTATATAGTCGGCCCCGCCCGACTTTCTGCCTTTCCTTACTGGTTTTAATATTCAAAAATACCTGTCCTAAAAGTTAGGCTTTTGGCACTAGTTTTTTGCAAGACATTTATGACAAGTTTTGTGATTTTTACCGGAAATGCATAATTTTTTTCCTGTTCCGAAAACTTCCGAGAATTTGTTTTTGGTTCCAATCGAAAGAAGATATTCCTGCCTTTCATATTATTCAAATGGAATTTCAAAGTGGTGTGCACAGAAAACAATAGGATAAAATTTGAGTTTGACAGACGCCAGATGCTTTCACTGGTATGTATTTAAGAGATACCGTAAAACATGTTTTTAAGGTTGCCACTCTTCACCAAAGTATTTTTATACCCTACACCACACTGTGGTACAGGGTATTATAACTTTGTGCATTTGTTTGTAACACCCAAAAGGAGAAGAAATAGACCCATCGTTTATTATACCGATCGACTTAGAATCACTTTCTGAGTTGATTTAGCTATGTCCGTCTGTCCGTCTGTCTGTCCGTCTGTGCATGTATTCTTGTAATCAAAGTAAAGGTCGCAATTATGGTCCGATCTTGACGAAATTTTACACATATCTTTTTTTTGGGCCAGGGACGATCCCTATTGAATTTGGTTAAAATCGGTTCAGATTTAGATATAGCCCTCATATATATGTTAGCCCCGATTTGACATGTAAGCGCTGTAAAAACTTTATTTTATATGCGATCAGTATGAAATTCGGCAGAAAGAGGTTTCTTATTATATGAATGAACATTGTTAAATTTGGAAGATATCGGTTCAGATTTAGATATAGCCCCCATATATACGTTACCCCCGATTTGACATGTAAGCGCTGTAAAAATGTTATTTTATATCCGATCAGTGCGAAATTCGGCAAAAAAAAGGTTTTTTATTACATGAAGGAATACTGCTAAATTCGAAGAAAATCGGTTCAGATTTAGATATAGCCCCCATATATATGTTACCCCCGATTTGACATGTAAGCGCTGTAAAAACTGTATTTTATATCCGATCAGTATGAAATTCGTCAGAAAGAGGTTTCCTATTATATGAATGAACACTTCTAAATTTGGAAGAAATCGGTTCAGATCTAGATACAGCCCCCATATATACGTTACCCCCGATTTGACATGTAAGCGCTGTAAAAATGTTATTTTATATCCGATCAGTGCGAAATTCGGCAAAAAAAGGTTTCTTATTACATGAAGGAATACTGCTAAATTCGAAGAAAATCGGTTCAGATTTAGATATAGCTCCCATATATATGTTACCCCCGATTTGACATGTAAGCGCTGTAGAGACTGTATTTTATATCCGATCAGTACGAATTTCGACAGAAGGGGGTCTTTTTACATGAATTGGTATTCAGGGAAGATCGGTTCAGATTTATATTAAAGCTCCATATATATGTTCCTCCTGATTGGTATCAAACCGCTATAGAAGTTGTATTTTACTTCCGATCATTAAAATTTTCCAGAAAGATGTTTCGCAATTTAGGAACGAATAGTGCTTAATTTAGCGATTATCGTTTCAGAATTAGATAATATGTTTCTACTCGTTTACCAATTATTCCAAATTATTATGGCAATGACCCTTATCGCATTGTTAGGAGGTGTAGGGTATTATATAGTCGGCCCCGCCCGACTTTCTGCCTTTCCTTACTGGTTTCAAACTACTTTCAACAACTTTCAAGTTAGGTGGTCGGAAATTTTCAGACGATGATATAGATGCTACGTTTTTCAACAGATGTGCCTGGAATTTAGAAATTTGTACACTATTTGACTTGCAACAAATCCGAGGTATATTTGCTATATATGATATAGCAAATACTGTGGAGGGTGTTACGCAGTCGGCTCAGCCCGACTTTTCCTTACTGGTTTTAAATGAAATGAATTGATTTGAAATTGAAATTCATTAATAATGTAGAGTTTATTGAAAATGAGTTTCTCTCATTTTTATTGTGAAATTAACTAAAAATGGAGGTAAACAGTTTGGATGCCACCTCATAAGTAGGGCGGTCGTTAAATATGTAATAAAAAATGTCTACTTAAATAAACTAATTCAGACGTGACCGTTTTTCCGAATTTTACTTTTATTTCACATTTTTTCTGAGGGGAGTACCAACATTAAAACTATAGTAAGCACAACATGATGAAGGCTATAAAAACCTGGTAGGTTAATGGTAAGGTCTCCCTTGCTACAATTTCAAATAGAGATTTCCATTTTTTTTAATTTTTTTTTGTAGAAATTCATAACTAACTGATAAATACATACATATGTATATTTGTATTGATATCTATCTGCCGTAGTCGCTATGTGAATCACTCTTTTCTTTTTAGTTGAAATATTCCTTTCGATACGGAAAATATTTTTATATGTTTTATATACATACTTACAAATCTACATACCTATTTTATTTTATTACATTTTTGCCGCATGTCGAATTAATAGACAGCTGTCCCGCCCGCCTTGATGTGATTGCTCGATGTCCATATATTTGTCATCGACAACAAATATTCCATTTTCTTCATTTACATACATATTTCTGAACGAAAAATAATTAAGACGCCCACAGAAAATAGTTTTATGATTATTTTAATAACGGCCAAGTTACATATCTCGTTGTTCGACTAATTAGAAATGTTCACATTGCACCTGTTCTACAAAAAATGCATAAAAGACAAATTTCAAAATGTTCTATAAAGACGAACGACATTAATGGAATTGTATTGCATTGCATTGCGAGTGTAACTAAAAACATATTCATCTGATGACATCAGATGCTCAATTTTATTCTTAGCAATAAATAATGAATAAAAATTAAGGAACGTGTTTCTTATGGTATCATAAGACGAATAATGTCACACAGCTGTATTAAACACAAATGGCTATTTGATTCTTATATTATTATCTTTAAAAAAATTTTAAACTAATATGTTTGCTAAAACATAGAAAATGGAAAAAATCTCAGTCTAATAAATCGACGGCAGTATACCTACCCACAGTCGGTTGGCAATTTGCGATAATTTTGGAAGTAATATTGGAGTCGTAAATGTTAAAAAAAATACTGTTTGAAATATCTTCAATATACAAGGTGGCGCAAAAGTAACCTTTCGATGTTTTTTGGCTGTAATTTAAAAAAAAAATGAAAAACTTTGATTCTTCTTGTGGATTATTTTTATTTGGTCTTTTAATTTTTTTACATCAAGTCGAGAATATGATGTCATGTAAATGGCCGCCGCCACTGTTGATTGTCATTTGAGCCCTTTTTATGGCATTTTCCATCACTTTGGCCAAAGCTTCCGGCGATAGGTCCTCACATTCTTGACGGATATTTTCTTTAAGAGCTGCAAGAGTCTGAGGCTTGTTGACATAAACCCGCGACTACAAAAAGCCCCACAAAAAGAAGTCTGGAGTGGTCAAATCAGGCGATCTTGCTGGCCAGTGCAAATCGCCAAAACGGGAGATTAGGCGCCCGGGAAATGCATCCTTCAGCATATCGGTTGTGGCACCTGCAGTGTGTGCCGTTGCACCGTCCTGTTGGAACCACATGTTTTCCAATCCCAATTCATCAAGTTGCGGCAAAAATAACTCGTTGATCATTGCTCTGTAGCGCTCACCATTCACAGTAACCGTTTGGCCCGCGACGTCTTCGAAGAAAAAAGGCCCGATGACTCCTCCAGCGAAAACAGCACACCATACAGTGACTTTGAGCGGGTGTAATGGTTCTTCGTGGGTTACACGCGGATTTTCAGTGCCTCAGAAGCGTACATTTTGCTTATTTACGTACCCGGTAAGATGGAAATGGGCCTCATCACTCATGATTATTTCTGATGAAAAGTCATCTTCCTCTTGGTGGTGATTAAGGATGGCTTGAGCGTATGTTAGACGCGATTGGCGGCAGCTAACAGCTGATGCACCGTCTGGACTTTGTACGGAAACATCTTCAAATCTTGTACCAAAATTCGCTGTAGAGACCGTCGACTGATACCCATTTGCGTGGCACGTCGTCTGGTCGATGTCGACGGCGCTTCCATGACATCCTCGGCTACAGCAGCAATATTCTCTGCAGAACGGCTACTCCGGGGTCTGCCACGCCTGGCAGCATCTCGTGTTGTGCCAGTCTCTTCGAGGCGAGCGGCTAAACGTCGCAGTGTTTCACCAGTAGGCGTTGGACGGCCAGGAAATCTGCGACGAATGTCACCGACCGATTATTGGTCAAATAAATAGTCAGCAATATTCCGCGTTCTGGAGCAGTGTAGCGTAACATTTTTTATTAACGTGTATTTCGCATGTGTTTACTACACAAATGTCAAAACAGAACTGACATTAGGGGCCAATCGCAAAATTTATAGCATTTTCTGATAGGAGGATTACTTTTGCGCCACCTTGTACTTTTAACCACCCTTCATTATAACAATAACTATTAAAGAATTTACGTCGGGCGTAGAAACGTAAATAGAGAAAAAAACGTAAAAAATATTTTATTTATAAAAAGCCAACATACTTCTTTGCTTCATTATGCCATTCAGTCCATGACAACTTCAAAAAAATTTATGGATAAATGTCGAAATTATAACCCTTTTGGTTGCGGGGTCTCTTCAAGGCTGCGGGACCGGATGGAATATTTCCAGCACTTCTGCAGAATGAGGTGGATCTGGTATCAACTCATCTGGCTGAAATTTTCACTGCATGCCTAACCCATGCTTATACCCAAAAAAACTGGCAGGAATCAAGGGTGGTCTTCATATCAAGGCTTATCGACCCATTAGCCTAACTTTTTTCCTGTCAAAAACAATTGAGCGTATAATTGATGATATGGTCAAAAGTCAAATGGCGGATGACAGGCTAAAATTCAAACAACACGCCTATTTCAAAGGAAGATCAGTGGAAACAGCACTGCATGAGGTAGTGAACCACATAGAAGAGAAATGTATACACTTGCTGTTTGCATAGACATTGTTGACGCATTTGACAATGTGAAGACCGATACACTTAACCACTCCTTAGGCGAATTTCAGGTTGACTGGGCGTTGAAAAACTGGATCAACAATAGGTAGATTATATGTGGTCATATGACGTAAATATTAGAAAAAATGTTAATCGCGGTATTCCTCAGGGGGGCATTTTATCGCATCTTCTATGGGTTTCGACGATACACAGTTTTCTAAAAGCCCTCACCAATGAAGGACTTAAACCAGTCTGTTATGTCGACGACGTTGTAATACTTCTAAGGGGCATACATCCAAACCTATTATGCAGAAGAGCAGATGGGGCACTTAAAATAGTATATAACTGAACACATCCAAGGGGATTAAATGTTAACCCAGACAAAACAGATTTACAAGGAAAATGAAGATCCCACGTTTTACCCGGCCTCGATTCCTGAATAAGACAATTGATATATCTAAAAAGGTAAAATACATGGGAGTAATCTCGGATCAGAAACTGTACTGGAAAGATCATCTTGAAGCAAGAGCTACAAAGGCCCACAGATGTTGGTCGTTGTGCAGAAGAGCTATAGCTTCAAAATGGGCACTACGTCCACATTTGACGCACTGGCTTTACATGAGCGTGGATTAGACCAACATCAATGGACAAGAAGTACAACGTAATACCTTTGCAAAAATTCAATGTATGTGCTGTCTAGGCCGAAGCGGGGCAATTAGAACTGCAACAAGGCTGGAGGCTACACTGCACATCCAACCAACCAAGACATCCCTATAAAGCATAAAATGGATAAATCGAGACCACAAGTCGTACCATCAGAAGATTTTAGAATCTCTAGTTGGGCACATTCAAACTCCAAAAATCTCCGACCGCATTCCTGAAGTGCGGCTTGCAGTTACCTGTGATTCGTTTGTGCCAGACAGACGCTCTCGGGAAAACGGAACACTGACTCATGTGCCAGTGGGAACCAGCTGCTACACGGATGGGCCATGCTAGGAGGAAGGACGGGTCTGGGACTTTCTATTGATTAACCAGAAGTCGAACTTTATTTTCGCCTCCCTGACCATAACACGTTATTTCAAGCAAAAGTTCCAGCAATCACAGATTGTGTGAACTGGCTCAGTAATACCACAAAGCCTAAATATGCCAACATCTTCACTGTTAGCCAAATGGTGATGAAAGCAATAACACCGGAAGGGAACAACTCCAGAACTGAGTTAGAATGTAAAAGAAGGTAAATGATTACTCAGCCCATGTTTGCTGCGTATTTGCTGGGTACCATGACAACGTAGTGATTGAAAATGAACGGGTTGGAATTCAATTGTAGCAATAAAAAAATAGTACTAGCAACAAAAAGTATATTGCCTACACCGTCTGTCGGTTGTATTTATATATAATTAGTTAAAGCAACAATAATAACATGGATACGATCAAATGAAAAAGCTTGCAACTCAATCGATGATTGTATCAATCGAATTAAGATTGTTTTTTTCATTGACACTCGGTTAGTTGTGGTAATCAATTGTAAATGTTCAGTACCATATGATCGAATTTTGGTTGTGACAACCAATGTTTTATTCTTGACAACAGAAATTGTATCAATAGACCAAAGATTATTATTGTAACGAATAATTGGTTACTACAACAGAAAAAATATTAATAAATAATCGTTTATTGGTTATCCCAATCATTTCCCAAATTTAGAATAATTAAATGTATTTTGGGAAATACAACCGAAAAAAGATTGGTTGCTGTTCTTTTGCTGATACATGACAAACAAAAAATTAAATTACTCGACATAAAAAATCTTCAAAATTTTGTCCAAGAGCGGTATAGGTAATCAAAAATAATCTCGTGTGGATAATAATGTGTGGAATGCAGAATATGTTGTGCAAAATGTTTTACATAAATAAAAAATAAAAGCAACAATCATGAAATTGAAAGCACAAGGTTAAGCGATATTTGCATAAAAGTGTTGTGTTTTTTCGTGTACTAAAATGTGTGTCAAATATTTCCACATCTTATAATAGTGATGAATTTTTAATATGGGATTTTTAATTTTGTTAAATAATAACAAAATAAATAAAATAAAAATGAATGAAAACTGTTTTTAATTAATTGTCGGTAGTACATGACTGACAAATTGTCAGAACAACCAATTTTTTAAAACAGTTGGTTGTGGCAACTACAACAGATAATTTATGCCACCATTTTCGTAGTTGGCGCAACCAAATATGATTGTTGTCAACATGGAACAGAAGTATACCACCACCAAAATATTGGTTGTACTGATGGAATCGCATGATAATAGACAGAACTACCAAAATTCGTTGGCAAATAATTCGGTTCAGGCAACCAAACTGTATTCTGTGTGTAGCTTGGGTTCAACGGGCAGAGAACTTCGAGTAATAAACTTGGAAAATTGGAAAACTTTCGAAGCCAGGAAGGATTAGTTGAAGCACTGGACAGTGATGGCTCACAAAACTGTGTGGAATAGCGCAACAGTAGGAGCAACTGCAAATATACTGTGGGGTGACCCAAATGAAAAGAAAACAAGAAGTTTTCTGAAACTAAACAAGATCGAGATTAGTAAGATGATGAGTGTTCTAACGGTACTTCATCGCATAGGACTAGCAGAAAACGACGATTGCACGACATGCTGGGAAAACATCGAAACGATGTAACATTTTCTGTGTCACTGTAACAATTTAATTTAAATAACTGCTGTGGTTGGCATAATCTACTTGACAATACTCAGGAAAGTAGTACATATTTTTCAGTACACCCTAATGTAGATAGCCATAACGTGTTTAAGAAATAAGAGCCTCAAAATACGAATTTATCTGAATAGAATAAAAACGATCAGCTGTCGCAAAATGCCAAAGCCGAAAATTGTGAGAACGGTTACGGCTTAAATTCACCATACAAAATTTGTTATGGTATTTAAAACAAAAATGTCCCTAACAAAAAGGTTGGCATGGTGGCGACTATAACCCACAAGCAGCAGTTGTCTGCACTAGTGCAGAGGGACACTATTTGCAACCCCTTATATTAGGGTGGAGAGGTGATCGCATTATGTAAGCAATCACAAGACACCCTGTTGCGTTATGACAGGTCTGCCTAGTAGTAGCAGAATATTGTTTAAAAGCCACCCTGCTCAACGAACCGTTAAACAGCTGTTAAGCAAAAAAAACAAACACTTTAGTGTTTTTAATGCTTAGTTTTCACCCTCTCTCGCTGTGTCATTTTGGTTTTCTTTTTTGCCGGCCCCTGCCACAAAAGAATTCTAACAATTCGTACACCTGACACTGATCATCAAGGCAATGACCCTAGCAATTAATTTCATGTGAAAAGTTTCGGTAGTTTTTGTTATCTTTTCATTTTCAAAAATTATTTATGTGCCAAGGTTGCTTTGTTCGTTTAATAAAAAATATGTAAAATAAAATAGTTTTTCATTGGCAATCATCAGAAATTTTCCAAAGGCAAATTGACTATAAATATTTTTTATAAATGTAAAAAATACAAATACGAGTATAAACAAAATATTTAAAAAAAAGTATATTGAACTGAATTGAGTGAACGAACGCTGGAGTATCCGCTAGTTGTAACAACGCACAAATCACATGACATCATCTAATCAAACCTACATACATACAAATAAATGTATGTTTGTACGTACATACATACATATGTGCAAATGTGCGTACAAAAAAATACGCACCACAAGACCACATTTCGTTTGATATCCCAAAACCAGAACAAACTTTGAAAATCCAACGCACAAAATACGCGTATAGTAATGCCAACTTTGTGATTTTTCACGCCAGATCCAGTGCCCTAGGCGATTTTAAAATAGTTTAAAAAGTCTTCGTATACGTTATGTTTCAAAGTTTTCTAAGGGATTGACAAATACGTATATTTTACGCTGAACAGTACATACTTCAAAGACATTGCACAGTATCGACATTTTAAGCGTTTAATAACAGTGCATATAAATGCACTGTTATTAAAGTTATGAGCTACTAAATTCCAGGAGGAGTTCGATAACACCCTTGTTGGGGTGGAGGTTAATCTGTCGGCTGCGAATGATGGTAATAATTTTACAGATTGCCCTTCATCACGCAAAAGCAGCCTCAGCGGCTTTATTGCTTCGCCTCACAAAGGTATTTTGGATGCAAAAAAACAAATTTCGACATTTACTTTTCAAAGAACGAATGATGCAGTTCTATGTAGAAGTGAAGAAGAATTCATACTTTTTTCGTATAAAATGGTATGTCATAGAAAAACTCTAGTGATGTCACCTAAATATTGTAAAGCGAAAACTAATGAAAATTTGCATGTAACTCAGTAATATTTTCACTTCAAAAATCTAAATGTCGTTGTTATTGAAATACAGAACCTTCTTTTTAATTTAAAAAGAATTAAAATAGCCTTTTTAAAGTTGGCTCGGTCGAGCTCCGCCTTCTGACTGCAACAAAATGAAGGACGGGACGCTATTTTTTTAAATTTACGTAAAAAATTCACTGCCTTTCTCCGTTCGCTGAAAAAACTTATACATTTTCTGAAAGAGGATTATGAATTTTATGAGTAAAAATCGATTTCAAATTTGTCTGCAACACCCAAAAGGAGATGAAATAGACGTTTATCGAAATAATGCATGTACGAACATTTTTATTGCAATCAATTCGCTTTAAGCCATTTGGGACCAACAGTCAAAAATAAAAAGTTTACGGCCTCGAAAGGGTTAATTCTTTATAAAAATAAATCTAGAGATCAGCTGTTTTACAACAAGCCATGAAAAGTGAAAACGGACCAAAATTGTGGAAATTGTTTCCCATATTTTTAAAAAAATGCACTAACAATTGCAATAAAATAGAGAACAACGTGAATCTACATTGCAATTTGTTTAATGGAAGTTACGTCACCCTACAAATAATGGTGCAGTTTTTAATGTTCAGTAGTCAATTCCTAAAAGTAATTAATATTGACAATTTTATTAAGAGAAAATCTGATTTTTAGAGCTTATTTCAACAGCAAATAGTCCCGCAGAAACGAAATATTTTGCTAATATACTTAAAACAAAACAAATTTGCATATAAGCTTTGATCAACGCGAACTTTTTTGACGCCACTCTACTATACATGTGTTCCTCCCGATTTGGTATCACAGCGCTATAGAAGTTGTACTATACTTCCGATCATTCCAAATGTTGGCAGAAAACGTTTCTTAATTTAGGAGCGAATGCTGGTTAATTTTGGGGAAATCGGTTAAGATTTGGATATAGCCACATATATGTACATATCGACAGTTTATATTCAATATCCTCTATCTTAAAAAACACAATTGTTCAGTAGAGCCAAAAAACCGTTTATATCTCTAATTTTAAAGAAAATTAAAATTGTTTGTTCTACAATGTTTATTACACCTAACTACGTGAACTACTAAATAACATTTTTTTTTAATATTTGCACCACGAGCCATTTTATGGAACATAGAGGGTATTGCTATTCAAAAATTCTTCATGTATAAAAAAAGATAGAGGGTTTTGCGTAGTAAAAAAAATATTATTTATGAATTCCACAAATTTTTTTAATATATAATTATACATATTATAATAAAAATAATAAATAATAATAACAATGAATTAATGATTAATTTTTTATTTAAGTATTATCTATTTCTTGGGGTTCATTTTTTAATCCATTTTAAAATTGTCATAGAAAAAATGGTATTCTTGTGAAATCACAGGTTAGATATTAAAAAAGTCATAATTTGAAAACTAAAGCTTCGACTAAAAAAACTTAACCAAATTCGGGTTTAGCATACTCTTTTCACCAAAGAACCATCTTTTAGATGAAAAAAAAAACAAACAAAAAATAGCCCCAAATTATATGAAGAGATAGAGGGTATTGCATTCAGAAGAAATATGTGTGTAAGATAGAGAAATTACAAAAATGACCATAAAATCTCAATTTTTGTTTTTTTTTATTTCCAAATTAGTACCATAGATGCGCCTTATTTAACCGAATATTTTAACATAAAAATCTCATTTTTGCAAAAATTTAAGATAGAGGGTTTTGAATATAAGCTCTCGATATATATTCCTGCATATTTAGTATTTAAACTCTATTGAAACTGTATTTTATGATATTAACTTTTCCTTCTTTATATATAAAATTCGGCAGAAATTATGTTTTTTATCAAAGTTGATGAAAATCTGTTTATGTTATGTACGAGTATTCCTTCCGATTCTTGATATATGAAAGGATACTGTGCGTTTAAAGGTTATATAGGGTGAACCATTTCGAGGTTCCCTACTTTTTTAAAGAAAAAAACACAAAATTAAAATTTAATGGGGAATGTTTATTATCATTCGAAAGAACATTCTTTGGCATTTATTTTTTGAAGATTATGTCTATCAAATGTTGGCCGCGACTACGTCGAATTTCCTTTGAGTCCAATTTTCGATGACTCGATTATGTTGACCATAAGTTGAGCGAATTGAGCGAACGAAACACATTCCTCACAGAACGTGAAGTTTCGTAATAAAGTTGAACGATTTGTAATCGTTGTTCAGGCGTAAGTCTTTCCATGATGAAATGCCAAACAATACTTAACAAAAATAACATGACAGCATGACACGACTCACGCGTGATCTGTCAAAAAATGGCTATTGAAAAAAGTAACTACTTGGATCACCCGTTAGTTTTGTATCACATTTTTAGGACTTCCTTACAGGTTTTAGTTAGCATGATAGCTTGGATATGGAATCAAATATTTTTTTTGAATTTTTTTCCATTTTTTATGCAATTCCTATTCCAGCAAAAAACGCTTTCTTCAAAAACAATTTTTGCTCAAGGGTATATATCATTTGCTACGAGCCAAAAGTATAACACATCGAAGGAGTGACCTAAGACCTCAAGTACGTTTGACGGAAATTCGATTTGGGTCATTTTTCGTCATTTATGCAATGTCCGTCCGTCTGTCTGTCTGTGTGCCCGTATGTCTGTCTGCTGGCTGGTGCGCACGATAACTCTCGAAAGAATTAACCGATTGACTTCAAATTTGGTATGCGTAATATTTTGCTCTATCTCCGGCTAAGTTCGAAGATGGGCCATATTGGTCCACTCCTTCTAGTACCTCCCCCACAAAGGGTTAATATTTAGTGAAATACTGATTCTTTAATAACTTCTATATTACTCACTCGAATCTTCTGAAAATCCACACCTAGTATTAGTTTATTAGTCGCTTTCACCTCGAGACAAATTATAGCTTTATTATCAGATCATAAAAATACTTGAAATTTTGTACAGTGTAATGTTTTTATAGTACCGATAGCCCAGAGAAAAGTGAGCGTTATTGACATGCCCCTTTTGGTACCTCCCACACAAATGGACCATTTTGCACCAAAAGTTAAAAGCTTAGAACTTGAAAACCAGTACACATACTTGAAATTTTGTACATTGTCATGTTTTTATAGTACCTATAGTCCAGCGAAAAATTTGCGTCATTGACATGACCCTTTTGGTACCTCCCGCACAAATGGACTATTTTGCAACAACAGTTAATAGCTTAAACTTTAATACCTGTACATACACTAGAGTTATTAAATGCTATTTAATTATTTATTTATTTGTACATATGTATTAAAATACAAAGTAAATTTATATATTAATTTTACGGACCAGGGAAAAGCGCTGTTACAATGACCATGTTGTGGGAATCGAACCCACGACCCCCAAACTCATAGAAAAGCACACTACCTACTCACCTAGTGCATTTTAAATTGATAATTACATATTTAATAAAAAAAGTAAACAAATTTACGAACATTTATCCGACTGAAATTTCCTACTTGTTTTGATTTCTGTTACTAAACCAAATGTTCTGCTAAAAATGAAACATGGAATATTTGTAGCCCTCGTAGTTACCTTGAATTTAATAAATTACTGTGAATGGTGTTCGCTATCGTGAGATGATAACGAACTTTTTATGGCCCGAATTGGAAAATATGGAAGTGGACAATATGTGGTTTCAACAGGACGGTGCCACTTGCCACTCAGCTAACGACACAATGGCTCTTTTGTGCAACAAATTCAATGGCCGCGTTATCTCACGTCGAGGCGATGACAATTGGCCACCAAGATTATGTGATTTGACACCGTTGGACTTCTTCTTTGGGGTTATTTGAAAGAAAGGTGTACGTCGATAAGCCAGCAGTAATTCAAGAGCTAAAGGATGAGATAATTCGGCACATTAACGGCATAGAACCTCAATTATGCCTCAGCGTCATCGAAAATTTGGACCATCAGATGGAGGTGTGCCGCCGAGGTCGCGGCGGCCATTTGGCCGATATTTTGTTCCATACATAATTGAGCCATACAAAAAGAAATGACAATATTTTCCTAAATAATTTTTGTTTTATTCAAAATCAACATCGGCCCTTAAAATTTAACCACCCTTTATTACTCACAAAGTGAGTGTATACATTAGTCGGTACATTCGACTCAAATATTCTTACTTTTTCACTTAATGCTTTGAAAAAATATGCACGTTTTTAACTAGCACCCAGTTGGCATCACTGACAAAAATGTGCTAATGACTTTACAAAGTTTATGTACATTTTGGCCTTGTGTTAAGTGCTGAGAGACGAACAATGTGCGTAGAATTCATTGCCAATGTAAATACGAGTGAGTATCCATGAAAAATGAGAATGAGATGATATATGTGTGTGAGTCTAAAACAATTCCTAAACATTAGATTTAAAATCCCAGGGATAATAGGGAGGGAGCTGGGCTGGTGATGCTTGGTTTGTTTTGTTTTGGAAAAATGTACACACATTTTACATGATAATGGTAAGGGAGTTTCAAAAGCTTTAACAAGTTTAACAAACATTTGCTGGTAAATATTAACTTTCTTGAAGAGATATTTCCGAGAACACTGAATACATGCATAGCTACTTAGTATGAAGTAGATATCTTGTATCTACATATGTACATATCTTTACACTTTGTACTACAGATTCTTAGAAGATTTTGTGTGTTTTTCATTCCATTTCACGTTTCAACCTGAATTGACAATTGACTCGTTTTTCCACATACCTGCTTTTTAGTTCTTGTTGCTGTTGGCCCTTTGAAGAGACGATTGGCTGTTTTTGTTGTTCTTATATCCATGGTTATCCAGTTATAGGCCCTAGTGTTGTTGTTGTTGCTGCTGCTGTCTTCACTCAGGTTTATTAGATGTTAAAACTATCACTGGTTCTGGTTTTATTTGTTTAACGAGAATAGTTATAGTGGAAAACAATTCTTTTGTTTCTGATTTCTCACTGCCCTTTAAACCCGTATTCCCTCCCCACACACACGACCACTTACAAAAAGTTGATATTTTAATCTGGGCCTTTTGATAATAATTTTGTTTCACCTTTATTTGTTTTGAATTTTTAATTATGCAGGTTGGTTTGTTTTCTATTGAAATTTATTCATAAAATTAATTTGTCAATTCATTTTCTTTTCACTATTACTTATTCTTCGGCACTGCACGACTTTTTGTTGATTGTATGGACGACGAGGATTTACTTTTGAAGAATTTTTTCACGTTTTTCCTCGTTTCTTTTCTCATGGAAATCGTGTGTATTGTGTTTTTTCTGTTGTTGTTAACGTTGTTATGGGATATTCCGTCTTCTCGGTCGCTATGGCAAAACAACAACCTGCGCAATAATATTCATTGTAAAGAAGAACCGTAAGAACATCGTACGAAGTTGTAAGTCATACGAAGTAGTGCTTTACTCCACTCGGTTACAACTCAGCGCGTACTGCGAACGACGTCAACGCTTTTGTTTACACTCGGTGGTTACTACTGTTCACTGTTCTTCTACGATGATTCTATTGGATACACACAAACACATACGCACGCAGCACCACCACCAAACACGTACTAAACAGAACGTTCAACGGACGATACGATATGAACGAGCGTACGCACATCTATGTTTATTCGCTTATGTTTTGTAAATGTTCCCAGAAACCCATTAAAGCATAGAATCAACCATGAACGCCAGTCCAAGAGACACCCTTCCACTCTTCACGTTGTTTTTCCCAATTCATATGTTTTGTTGTTTTGTTTACATACTCTCCCTCTTTCTCTCTCGTATTTTCAATTCTTTCTCTCTAATAATTCTTATTACAATACTCTCGTACACGAGGTTTTGCTGCCATGTAAATACGAGTAGTAATTTGTACTCTAGCATCTCATTATATTACAAAATTTCAGGGTTGCCATGCCAATAAACACTGTCTTTCCGAAAAGGCACATTAAAATCGATATAAATTTTCTATCAAATAAAAACCCTTATAAAATTTGCGGACAATTAAAAATGTCAATTTGTTCTCCATAGCTCTACAAAATGTATAATTCAATAAAATACCAGTAAGGAAGAGCTAAAATCTGGCGGAGCCGACTATATGATACTCTACACCACCCTATCGGAGCAGAATAAGAAGAAATATTGTCAAAATAAATCTGTTCTTTTTCTAGCGAAAAAAATATTTTATACGCTTAGATTCACAATCGGGAATATATAAATCTAAAGTGAAATGGGTGTCCTTGAATGAAAAAAACTCTACCCTGCAAAATTACAAAATGATTGCATGTGAAACACGGCTTCTGTAGCGCTAAAAGCCCAAATAGGAAGGAACATATATACAGGGTTGCCCATATTCGACGGACCCACGGACTCGTTGGGCCCATTCCAATCGACGAGGCTTGTCCGCAGGCAACAATCTTTTCGTCAATTGAATTTTGTACGGGAACAAATGCAAATCAACGCGAATAATCCGTTGTAAAGTGGACCGAGCCATGCCCAACTGCTGAGAACGGCGTTTTTGGGATGTTCTTGGGGACCTCTCAACACTGGCTCGTACGGCAGCGATATTCTCGGCCGATCGCCTTGGTCGACTTTTATTTGGCCTCTTCGGATTAGAAAGAGCCTCACCAGTCGAAAATTTTTCGTATAAACGCTTAATGGTGTTCTTAGAAGGCGCACTTCTCACATTTTTTAATATTTTAAAAGCACGTTGACTTGACTTCTTCTGTTGAATGTAAATTTCAACTATTTCAGAGCGCTCGCGTGGCGTGTATTGTTCCATGGTAAAAATCTGCTTGGACTGACGCTTCAAATGCGGTATGTCATTAAGCGATCTGACATCTCTGTCAAAAGTTATGGCGTTGCCAGATGGGTCCGTCGAATATGGGAGACCCTGTATGTATATTGAGGATATATCTAAATCTGAACCAATTTCGACCAATTTCAATAGGCTTCTTCCCAGGTAGAGTCCTTATTGCAAAATCTCAGCAAGATCCGAGTGAAATTGAGATCGGCCGTCAAGACAGACATGGTTAAATCGACTCAGGTAGTGATTCGGAGTGGATCGGTATACTTTAAGGTGTAGCTTAGGGTGTACAAAACCGGATTCTTAAAAAATTTCATTTTCGGTTAACCGAGAAAGCCGGTTTTTCCATGTCGGTTAACCGATTTTTTATTTATTGTTTAAAACAAAAATTAAAGTATTGATATATTTTTTCTACTTGTTGTAGATACCGTTTATACAAGATGCAACAAATAACAACGATGAGGTGGATAATTCTGACAGTTGTTCTGAATATTCTGAAAGTGAATATGAATTCACTGATCTTGAAAATGATTTTGGCTTTATTCCTGATATCATGATGTAATAAATAAAGTCAGGAAGTACAGCAAAGCATTTAATAAGTCGTACATGAAGCACAGAACACTTCAAGCATACGTTCAAGAACGGAAAGTCAAATAGCTTCGACTTTTTTGCGATGTCAAATCCCGACAGAACAGCCAGATATCTCTGATTCGGTTTGATATATAAGTTGTTATATTGATGAGTCAAATAATTTAAATTTGGATTTATGTCACACACAGAATCGGAAAACGAAATGCAAGCAACATTGTATGATGACTTTGCTTTTTTGAAAAGTTTAAGAAGAAAACGGAGAAGCTGTGTTACTTATACAATGCTTTAATGACTATCGGACTAATTTTGACTACATCGACGTTTGTGAGCTTTTTCAATGTCAGGTTACATAAAAAATTAAAGGAAAAATCATTTAAAAATAATCATTTAAATTGTATCCTATTTTTAAGATATTTGTTACGGGAATTGCCCGAGCGCAAAGTTTCCACGGAAATTTGAACACCAAATACAAACTACTGCCTCAAAACAAACTTAGAATACCCGGCACCACAGAGAGGTGTGGGGTAAAACAAGTAAGACAATTTCAGTGGAGTAAACCGACAAAGGTCCCCTCACTTATGAAATGTAATATGAAATATGGCACTTTGTGTGGAAAACAGAAAGATGGAAATATTTTATTCAAACTATAGTCATTGCGTAAAATTTTTTGAAAAAAGCCATAAAAAAACGTTTGTCAAATTTTTTGATCAAAATTGGTAAGCCTGGTATTTCGGTCTAATATATATTGTAAGATAACTTTTAGCCAACGGTCATTTATAGTCCATTCTTGAGAAATTTCAAATGGCGTTTTTTAAAGGTGGTCCCTATAATTTGCGTGCATTTTTCATCAAATCTAACAAATACATTCAATCATAATAGCCGTTTACTACGTATAATGCTGCCGATAAAGTAAAATGTGGTATGAAGTGAGATTAGAAAACCACGGAAATCTAAATGTCCTTATCAAGAGTACAAACTTTTTATTGTTGAACAACAAAATATGCAATATTTAAGATACAAAATATTTCAAAATGCAGATAGAGAAAGTTGCAAACAATTCAAATCTCTGTGCAAATTTCAAATTGTTGCAGCATCCGAAATCGTTTTGCAAAATATAAATGACTAGTTATATGTAGCTTCTACGTTTTATGTACATGCAAATATTCAACGTAATCCGTTAAGCAGATCTCCAAAAAATTAAAAAAAAATGTGGCATAAGCGGACTTATTAGGTCATATCTTCCGCGAAAATGAAAATTTAGCAAAACTACTCAAATTGATTTTTTTTTGCCCTCAAGACCACGCATGCAAATTTTCATCACAAATTTCATAAAACTTTGATAGCCTCTCCTGAAAAACTAATGGTGTTTTCTTTTGTGCCAAAAAATGCTACATTTTTTATGCCTTTCGCCCCAAAAATGTCTTTTTGTCTTCGATTGTAAAATAAATGCTGCACTGTGAAAGGGTTTCGTTTTCTTTTGTGAAAAATGTCGCACTTGCAAAATGCAACATTTCAGCTCTGTATTTAATGGAAGGGGTGGACGCTGCCCTACAAAACAGATGTTTTTTTCGGCGTCGAGCGAATAGCCTAAAACCCGCGTGTGTCCGTGCGAGCTTTTTTATAATGAAGTTTGGTCAGATGCTTTATTTAGCGGCGCCGTGGAGTATACTTTGTTTTTAGTTTACTTTTTGCGAGTTAGAAGGCTGGTTTTTCGCATTTTTGTTATCGATTCTGACTATAAAAAATGCAGCAGTACAGGAGGGCATAGGCGACATTATTACTATGCTGCTCTCTGACAGGGCAACATATTTTTTTAGAAAAGAAAACACCATAACTGTTTTGACTTAACATGCTTTGGATATGTAATGTTATATAACTGAAGAGTCACAAAGATCACCAATGCAAATAGAAGTAAGCTGGCAACACTATTACCAATAATCATATCTACTAACTGCGCACTCAGGTTAACTCGCGTTACAAAAATCTCCCTGTTCAACCAAACGAACGGCCTTGTCGTAATCATTACGAATCTCTTATATAAATACGAGTATATGAGAAGAGCAGTGATATTGTCTTCAACAAAACAACGTGGAAATCTAATAGAGTAAATAGCGATAAAAAACACACTGAGAGGGAGAGAGCAACAGAGAGAATAAAATCTAGCGGAAAAAATAACAACAAATAAAAACGACCTGAGATATCCACACAAACCCACGTTCACATTAGTTACATTTGATATCTGGTTATCTTACCTGCCTACTCAATAATATTCTGAGACCTTTTTTGTATTTGTGTTTGTTTCGAACAAAAACATAGACTCACACAGATATGTAGATGTTCAGAGAAATATTAGTGTGGGTCTGGCGAAAGAGATGTTGCCGATTGCACTCATCAAAATAAATATTGAATATTGGTGGAAGGTTACTTACGAACTGATAAGCAAGCCACATTAGATTATCATTGCGCTTTTAACCCTTGGACTACATCCATAGGTATGTTACCCACTTTAAGGTTCATATCAGTTTTAAGGGATCACTGATGATTGTGTCACATTACAAAGTGTCTTTCTTTCCGTATCGTCGTGAACCACTTTTCACGTCATCGTTTAAAGAGCTCTGGTGGCGCGACGGTTGTGGTGGGTGAACTGCGTCCCACACTCAATGTACATATACATATGTACGATTATATTATTGATGTCCATTTGGACAGGTTATTTAGCGGCAGTTTATCGGGTATATGGTTACAATCCGATGACTTTCTTTTAATATTGTAATAATTACAATGTTATTACAAGTTCAAGGAATAAAAAACCACTTAAAACTAAGTTTTTAATAATGAGTTCTGAGATATGAATGAATTCTTTTTTGAAGAGATTTTTCTTTGTACGATGGTTGTTTAAACATTTTTTTAAAAATGAGAATATTTGTGTTATTTTCGGCTAGGCCGTATTTTATATAAAGTATATTTCACATAGCCGAATTTCACTTTTGTCCTTAGTAGCACATAAGGGTAAATTTTTGATTCACTTTTATTAGAAAATATTATGTTTACGTGCATTTCGTTTATGTGCACAATTCAGTTATTACATTTAGCTGCATTTAAGAATTTAAGAAAATATTCCGTAATACATATATACCTAAATATACCGTAAATAGCAGCAGGTTCAAAATAGGCACCAGCGACTTGGCTAATGTAACGTCCTTTTGTTACCTCGGTAGCATCGTTACGAATACTGGTAGATCTAGCAATGACGTAGCATGTCATCGATATCAAAGGTCAAACAATTTTTCGGTCCAATATGGAAGTCAGTGGTTATTTCCAAAAATACCAAATCAGCACTCTTGTATGCCTGCGATACATGGAACGCTTCGTCACGAGATATACACGCAGGGCCTACAATTATCTCAAATGAACAACTGTGGAGCAGAAACAAGCAAAGGCCTATTGAGATAGCAATACTGAACCGTAAATGGTGGTGGATCGATCACACGCTGCGTATACACGCGGACCACGTAGCTAAAATCGCCATAGACTGGATCCCTCAAGGGAAGGACTCGAAGAAGAGGACCTCCTTCGCATACATGGAGGCGTCAACTTTACCATGAAATAACGCGGAGCGGACTAGGTTTAGGTTAGGGTGGCAGTCGTTTTCTTTTTTATTTCTTCAGCTCACATAGACCAGTTAGGTCCCTAGTGGTACCACGGGCTAAAATGCCCTTCATCGAAACCAACCAGTTTGATATACAAATGTATCGATAGCACGAATATTGGTACTGGAAAGATCTGTTAGGCTGCCTAGAAAGGCCGACCCCAGTAGGTCCAGTCGTCGTTTACTCAAAGCGGGACAGTCGCATAGCAAGTGCTCAATGCTCTCCACGTCTTCCTCATCTCTACAGCTTCTGCGGAAGTCATTGGAGTTAATACCCAATCTTCAGTCGTGTTCGCCGATCAGGCAGTGTCCCGTCAGAACTGATACTAACGTAGATAATCTTTTCCTTTCCAATGCGAGGAGATATGACCTTCTCAGGTCATACCCAGATTTGTCTAGCTACCCTACAGGTGCCGATTTGTGTCCATCTGTCGTTGGACTGCCTGATTGCCTCTTGCCTTATCCAAGAGGCAATACCTTTCCTAGCAAGTTCATCGGCTTTGCAGTTCCCCGGGATATCCCTATGCCCAGGCACCCATATGAGGTGTATATTAAACTGCTCAGCCATCTCGTTAAGAGATCTGCGGCAGTCGAGGGCTATTTGTGAATTTAGGGATGTGGCCTCCTTAGAGTTGATGGCAGCCTGGCTGTCCGAGTAAATGACAACGCCAGTGTTGGTTACTATGTTCCGAATCAGCCACATATTGCCATTATTTCGGCTTGATAAACACTGCAGGTATCTGGTAGTCTGTGAGATATATCCAAATTAAGTTCTTCACAGTGTACTCCGAAGCCAACCTTTTCATCAAGCTTCGAACCATCCGTATAGAAGTGGAGATGGTTTATATTTCCGGGTATTCTGCCATCCCATTCATCCCTGGCTGGTATCATAGTGATGTAGTTCGTCTCAAATGTGCGAACCGTTTATATATAGTCCACTCGGTCGGTTACCATAGCACTACACTTTGATATCCTCATGTGACCGTAGTTCTTGTACCTCCACACTGATAGGCAGTTAAACTTAGTGCCGCTTTGGTTGCAACTTCTCTCGCCACAACATTAATCGGCAGTATATGGAGAAGGGCTTGTAGAGACTCAGTCGCTGTAGTCCTTAACGCTCCGCTTATGCACAGGCAGGCAGTTCCCTGAACCCGTGAAAGCAGGTTTGTGATGGTTAGTTTGTCAGTTGCCGTCCACCATACCACAATGCCGTATAATAGTATTGGACGAACCACTGCTATATATATCCAATGGACAATTTTAGGAGAGAGGCCCCACCGCGACCCTACAGCCTTCCTGCAGGAATATAGGGCGATGTTGGCCTTCTTTACACGTTTCAGTACGTTTAGTCTGAACGACAGTTTCCTATCCAAAATTATTCCTAAAAATTTTGCACTTTCAGAAAAGACTAGATCTGTTCCATTTATACGAGGAGGAGGGTCCACATGAGGGACATTATTCATCCTAGTAAAGAGAACCAATTCTGTCTTGTTTGGGTTAACACCCAAACCGCTGCTTCTGGCCCGTCTAACCAACTTGTTCAGAGCCACCTGTAGAATATCTCGGAGGATGTTTTCGAATTTGCCACTCACTGCGATTGCCAGGTCGTCCGCATATGCCACGACCTTGCAGCCACAACGTTCTAGATCTAGCAGGATTTCATTCACCGCTAGGTTCCAAATTAGTGGAGACAGTACTCCTCCTTGTGGGGTCCCTCTGTTTACAAACCTTGTTAGAGTTGTGGACCCTAGACATGCTGTTATACGTCTTCTGTTGATTAGTCTTTGAATTAGTCTAATCAAGCTAGAGTTCACCTTTAGATGTGACAATGCCGCGATTACTGCATCTGGGTGTATGTTGTTAAAAGACCCTTCTATGTCAAGAAATGCAACCATGGTGAATTCTTTGAAATAAGCGGACTAAGCTGGAGAGATATAAAAAACTTGTCATCGAACACAACCGAATGGAATCATTTCGTAGGGCCCTTGTTCTTAATAGGAACCACAGGACATTATATATATGGGCATTTCATGCGTTGCGGACGGTAGGATATTGATCTTAGGAAAATTATTAAAGTCTATGGATTTGTATGATTTAGAATTCACTGAATTTATATGATTTAGAATTTTTTTTAGTTTGCATAAAAATCGACAAATTGACGGCGTGACGGACGGCTCAAAAAACCAGATTCTTGAGGATATTGCGTGATTTAAAAATTTCAACGAAACTTCTTATAAAAATAATACCTAACTTTGTACATGCATACACTAGAGGCAATGCTTCTTAAGTATGTATTTACCATTTACTCTAAAAATGCAAAATTTTTGAGATATTTAGATTTTTGTTGAATTCCGGACGGCACTAACTTTCGCAAATAAAATATGTGTTTACACACAAACAAATTTGTTGGTTATGGATTTTTTCAAAAAATATATGTATTTCATTTGAAAAAGATCCAAATTGTTTTAAGTAATAGTCAAGCTCGATGTCAATCTTAGAATATGTCTTTAAAAGTTGCTTAAATTGTATTGTATTTTAAAAACTTAGTATTTTAAAAACTTGGAAATTTTTAATTAATTTTTTATAATTATTCACAATAAAATGCGATGATTACCAACATTTTATTTTTCGGCAATGGTTGACCATTCGGCGGAAATGACCATTATGCTTCAAAGTAGAGGGTCTAAAAATCCGAAAAAATCATGTTACAGAACTCTAAATGACACAACACATAATTTCAGCCTTCTATCATTAACGGTTAGGTTATGGTGGCGGCCGTATTTTTTATACAAGCTCACATAGACCAGTTTAGGTCCCTAGTGTTACCACGGGCTGAAATGCCCCTCATCGAAACCAACCTGTTTGATATACAAATTTATCGATAGTACGAATATCGGTACTGGAAAGATCTGTTAGGCTGCCTAGAAAAGCCGACCCCAGTATATCCAGTCGTCGTTTACTCAGAGCGGGGCAGTTGCATAGCAAGTGCTCAATGCTCTCTACTTCTTCCTCATCTCCACAGCTTCTGCAGAAGTCATTAGAGTCAATACCCAATCTTTTGGCGTGTTCGCCGATCAAGCAGTGTCCCGTCAGAACCTGTACTAACGTAGACAATGGTTTCCTCTCTAGTGCGAGGAGATATTTTGATCTTCTCAGGTCATACCTTGGCCAGATTTGTCTAGCTACTCTGCAGGTGCCGATTTCTGTCCATCTTTCGTTGGACTGCCTGATGGCATCTTGCCTAAGCCAAAGCTTGCACGTGGATAGTGGCGCACCAATATATGCAAATTCTTCGAGAATTTGTAATGTCGTCCCTTTCCTAGCAAGTTCATCGGCTTTGCAGTTCCCCGGAATATCCCTATGCCCAGGCACCCATATGAGGTGTATATTAAACTGCTCAGCCATCTCGTTAAGAGATCTGCGGCAGTCGAGGGCTGTTTGTGAATTTAGGGATGTGGGGCCGTTCAAGTATTACGTAAGCACTATAGGGGGGTGGGGTGGTCTTTGCTTTGCTTATTTTTGATGACATTGTGTGGGGGGGGGGTGTTGGAGATGGTGATTACGTCAGCAGTAGTTCTTTACTTTTTTCCACATATGACAACCCACACAGATTGTGATTACTTCAGCAGTAGTTATTTACTTTTTTACACATATGGCAACCCACACAATGTCTATGCTCGAAAACAAAACCCATATTCGGGGATTCCCATAAATAATGAGTACATTTAGGTACTCGCTTAGAATTTCTTCAATCAGTTTCGTTTCGGTACGATTGACGATTTGACGTGGTGTAAGCAAAGCAAGTAAATATTTGTGTTACCGTTGATCCACTTTCGCCAAAGTGGAATTGTTTAAGATGTCGTTTCAAATAGACAAATCCAAGTTATACCAACAATTGTTTGAAAGTTTTAAAAAATCTCATACAAATACAAAACTACAAAAAGTACAGAAGTTAGTTAACGAAGTGTGGCGTAATTATAAGTTACAAGCAAAATCGGACAAGGAACTTGATATTATTGTCTCTAAGAGAATTGAAGAAGAATTGCAAGCAGCGACTAAGAATAAATCCAATCTACTAGGATTTTTTTCCAAGGTGAGTGATGAAGTTAATGTAAATTAAACAATCACCCTATCGCAGAAAAAATTTCACGTGAAATGTTTTGATCCCTAGAAAATACAAAGTAGAAATTAAAGTCTATAGGTATATTATTCTGCGTTAAAGAGATTTGCAATGAAGAAAATGATAACTACTCGTCTTAAAAGTCTATTCAAGTGGAATTATTTTCACTTTCCATTTTGATAATATCCCTTCAATTTTTCTGGGGAGCAAAACTTTTCACATGGAATTTTATTCACGATAGGGGTGAATATTAAATGTACTCACTATAGTGTGTATGTATTAATAAGACAAACATTAGCAGTACCTATAAAATGTTTTAATTTTTAGGCAACGAATACCTGTAAGCCTGCAGAAAAACCACAAATTATACAGCCAGCTTCAAATTCTAAAGAACAAAAAGACGACATAAACCCCGGAGTGGAATCACAACAGCAATGCGAAAACACAGAAAATACAGATAAACAGCCGAGAGCAAAACCTTCGCAGGAAGCTATGAAAAATAAGATTGCTCTACTCGAAAAAAATCTGAATGCTTTGTATTCTGCCAGAGATAGTATGCCAAGCCGTGTTGAAGTTGATAAACAAATCAATAAGTTGCGCGAAGAATTAAAAACAGCGAAAATGTCTTTAAACAGGAAGATTCAAAACGAAGTTGCCCAGAAGAAACACAGAGATGGTATGAAAAGAAAGTTAGAAGATATTTCTCATGCAAATCCAGAAATAAAAAAAAAACTATCCATGAGGGATTAAGTGGGACGGCCTAGCCTAGAAAATGATCAACCATTATTATTGAAAACAATTGCGGATATTGCTTTATTTGGCAGTGCAGCAGATGATAGAAGACGAACAGAATCTATTCGCAGTGTAAAAACTCTTGACGAATTAACACAAGAATTACGAAAAATAGGATTTGACATTAGTCGAAGTGGGACATATCTTCGTTTGATTCCCAGAAAATCTAATTCTGCAGAGGGACGAATACATGTATCGACAGTCCCTGTAAAGCTCACTCGGGCTCAGACTGATCAGCACAAAAGCCACTTAGATAGCAATTTCGCTGAAACATCAATCCATTATTTGGAGAACATAGCATCCATACTTGGACCAGATCAAGTATTTTTCATATCTCAAGATGATAAAGCTCGGGTCCCTATTGGTGTAACTGCGGCAAATAAGCAAGCACCTCTTCTAATGCACATGGAATATAGAATCAAATTGCCTGATCACGACTGGGTAATCTCTGAGCGGCATAAATTAATACCATCAGTTTATGCTGGTATCAAAATCACTTCCAGTATGCTAGGACAACCGCAAGCCGTTGGATATTCTGGACCAACATACATCGCTATTCGAAGTGGAAAGCATAGTTCATCTACTGCAAATACTCATGCTCATGATTTCGAGACGCTTCTCGAACTTGAAGAGTTTCAAGCATTAGCTAAAACTGACCATGGGTTGGTAAAACCAGTAGCAATCATGACGGTTGGTGGAGGGCCAGATGAAAATCCGCGTTATACAAAAGTTATAGGGTTTGCTATTAAACACTTTAAGCGACATGATATCGATGCATTGTTTTTAGCTACCAATGCTCCTGGCAGAAGTGCGTATAACAGAGTAGAGCGCAGAATGGCTCCTCTTAGTCGGGAACTGGCTGGTTTGATATTGCCTCATGACCATTTTGGGTCACATTTGGATGCACGTGGTGTTACAATTAATGAACATTTAGAAAGATCCAATTTCGAGTTTGCAGGAAATGTGTTAGCTGAGATATGGAGTTCAATGGAAATTGATGGCTATCATGTTACTGCACAATATGTTGGACCGGGCGAACAAGATCTGCCTGATTTGCCAGATATTGAATGGTATTCAGAACATGTGCGTGAAAGCCAATACTTACTTCAAATTGTAAAATGTAGAAACATAGAATGCTGTCGTCCAAGAAGTGGCCTATTTAGATTACTAGACAACAGGTTTCTTCCACCACCAGTAAAAGTAAAACAAACAGTTGATGACTTGGTTTTGGATGATGGAGGGCAATTTCTCAATCTTCCAGTCAATTTAGCTCTACGCTTAAATTCTTCACTCAAAGATTTCCTACAAATGCCATACGATTATTTTTGTCCGACGGTAAAATTGAAGCTATTAAGTCGAACATGCAAAACGTGTGGTCTTTATCATACTTCCGTCAAGTCACTAAATCGTCACATCGAGAAGATCCATAAAAAAGTAAACACGCACACTGATATGAAAGTTAGGCCTTTAAGAGTGGCTGCTCGTCGTGCTAATGAACTGATGTGCATTATTCAAAATTTAGAGCACCAAGATGTTGAATGGCTCGATGAAAACGACGTAGACATTCCAAAATCGAATGAAAGTGAGCAGACACACAACATTGAGCAGCAAACATCCAATGTCATCGAAAACTTAGAATCATGGATTCGGGTGTCATGGACTGAAGACTGTTAATTGGAATTAATATGTACACCAAAAATTTAAAAGAATTTTGTTTAGTTCGTAATATTACTTAATAAGATTATAATATTTGTACTTTACTCTATGTTGAATACCGTATCAATAAAGTTTGTTTAAATGAATATTATGTGCGTTAAAGTCCTCTATCCTAAGCCTATTTTCTTATTTCTAGAATTTTAACTGCTGCTCATGAATGAATAACAAAAATAGAATACATTAAATGAAAAATGCATATAACAATGTTTACGTAAGCATGGGGGGGGGGTAAGAGCTTTGCTTACTTTTGATGACAAGGGGGAGGGGGGGGGGTAAATAATTGCAATAAATCTGCTTACGTAATACTTGAACGGCCCCTGTTGCATCCAGAGAATTGATGGCTGCCTGGCTGTCCGAGTAAATTACAACGCCAGTGTTGGTTACCATGTTGCGACTCAGCCACTTGGCTACTTCCCATATTGCCATTATTTCGGCTTGATAGACACTGCAGGTATCTGGTAGTCTGTGAGCTATATCCAATCTAAGCTCTGCACAGTGTACTCCGAAGTCAACCTTTTCATCAAGCTTCGAACCATCCGTGTAAAAGTGGAGATGGTTTCTATTACCTGGTATTCTTCCAACCCATTCATCTCTGACAATATTAATCGGCAGTATATGGAGTAGGGCTTGTAGAGACTCGGTCGCTGTAGTCCTTAAGGCTCCGCTTATGCTCAGGCAGGCTGTTCTCTGAACCTTTGTTAGTAGGTTGGTGATGGTTAGTTTGTCAGTTGTCGTCCACCATACCACAATGCCGTATAGCAGTATAGGACGAGCTAATGCTATATATATCCAGTGGACGATTTTAGGAGAGAGGCCCCACCGCGACCCTACAGCCTTTTTGCAGGAATATAAGGCGACGTTGGCCTTCCTTACACGTTCCAATATCATCATTAATGGTTAAGGAATAACAATTATTTAAATTCCACAGTCTGCAAAATATATTAAGGACACTGACCCAAAAAAAATAAATATTTTATTCCCTCCCACGAAAGATACTGTATACCATTTAAAATATAACAATGTACTAATTTCATTATTTCGTATGTAATTTCATATTACACCTATTGTGATATGAATAACATCAATATGCATATCGCTCACTTACTTCAAGGCTGTCATACCTCAAAATTGAAAATTGTCGAGATGTGTAACATTAAGTACCTATAAAAAGATAAATAAGATGAAAAAGGAAGTTTAAAAAAGGGTGGAATAACCCGAAATAAGATTGTTCACTTAGAAACAAAATTTCGTTAAGATTAATTTATTGATATTTACAAAATTCGCATTTGTGTAAGGCAACCACGAAAATTTTCAATATCGACTTATGACAGTCTTGAAATAAGTGAGCGATATGTATATATATTCAGTCGTGTCGCATGGTGTTATGCTCGAAGTTGGCTCTAAATTTGACAGCATAACGCCACAAATATCAATATAATTATTTCGTTGAAATCCATTTAAAATTTCATTCTGTTTGTTCACGTTTTTATATATGGGCAAAGCCTGCGTGACGAACGCTACGCTAACGTAAACATTTTTTGGTCTTTCAAGAAACCAAAAAATGTATACATAGCGTTTAGTGGGATTTAAGTGCATATTCGAATGGCATAAAACATAATTTTTTAGGTGGCATTTGTTACAAAATAATTGATCACAAAGTTTTGTGACGCACGCTACAAAAAGTGGAAGTACATTTGAAATGTGAAGTGCGTTTTTGTAATTTATACTCAAATTGTGCATAATAAACCACACAAAATATAATACCTTAAAGAAACATGGATATAAGATAATTCTAACAAAAATGTCACTAACACGAAAAAAATATTAAAAGCCAGTAAGGAAAGGCTAAAGTCGGGCGGGGCCGACTATATAATACCCTACACCACTCTCGTAATATTGAATAACTCTGATATATAAATTTTGTAATTCATGTATAAATTGTTTACATAAATTTACTTTTGGGACATTTTATACTTAAATAATACCCTGTACCACAGTGTGGTGTAGGGTATAAAAACGATTGGATCTAAAGAGCCAAACCGGATGAAACATATATATGGGAGCTATAGCTAAATCTTTACCGATTTTCTTCAAATATGGCAATGTTGGTTCATGAATCAAGAAACTCTACCATTCTAAATTTCAAAACGATTGGATGTAAAATATAGCTTCTATAGAACTAAAGGGCCAAATCGGAAGAAACATATATATGGGAGCTATAGCTAAATCTTAACCGATTTTCTTCAAATTCGGTAGTGTTGGTTCATGGATCAAGAAACTCTACCACTCTAAATTTCAAAACGATTGGATGTAAAATACAGCTTTTATAGGACTAAAGGGCCAAATCGGACGAAACATATATATGGGAGCTATAGCTAAATCTTAACCGATTTTCTTCAAATTCGGCAGTGTTGGTTCATGGATCAAGAAACTCTACCATTCTACATTTCAAAATGATTGGATGTCAAATACAGCTTCTACAGGACTAAAGGGCCAAATCGGACGAAACATATATATGGGAGCTATAGCTAAATCTTTACCGATTTTCTTCAAATTCGGCAATGTTGGTTCATGGATCAAGAAACTCTATCATTCTAAATTTCAAAACGATCGGATCTAAAATACAGCTTCTATAGGACTAAAGGGCCAAATCGGACGAAACATATATATGGGAGCTATAGCTAAATCTTAACCGATTTTCTTCAAATTCGGCAATGTTGGTTCATGGATGAAGAAACTCTACCATTCTAAATTTCAAAACGATTGGATGTAAAATACAGCTTCTATAGGACTAAAGGGCCAAATCGGACGAACGATATATATGGGAGCTATATCTAAATCTGAACCGATTTCAACCAAATTCAATAGCGATCTTAACAGCCGCGAAATACTCTAAACTGCAAAATTTCAGAACGATCGGAGTGAAATTGCGACCTGTAGTCGACGAACAACTTTACATGGACAGACGGACGGACATCGTTAAATCGACTCAGCTAGTGATTCTGAGTCGATCGGTATACTTTAAGGTGGGTCTAGCTGTTTTACAAACATCTGCCATGAAACAAACTTATAATACCCTGCACCACAGTGTGGTGTAGGGTATAAAAATCGACGTGCGTTTAGTAAAATAATAGAAGAATATGAACGAACCGTGGACACCTAGTATTTTGTGTAATTCGTGCCATGTAAATCTTACTCGATGGACTAGTGGAAGAATGCGGTAAGTACTTTAAAATTAATGTATTACAATGTTTTGTGGAATAAAACGTTTTAATTTTAGACTTCACGTGCAATTTGGAATGCCAATGATTTGGAGACAACCATTCATTCACGATATGGGCTGCTATTTTTGTCTAAGTTAATAGATTGGAGTAGGAAGTGTCCAAGTATAGGTAACAGCCTAATAACGGAAACATCATCAACATCAACTGAGTACTCAACTCTGAGCGATTCAAGTTTGAGTCAGAAGTCATCGCTTTTAACTCAGTTTCAACTCATTGATCTAGTGAGAGATTTGGAACTGACCAAAGATAAGGCAGAACTACTTGCATCTGGAATGAAACAGTACAATATTTTGGCCCCAGATGTTAACATATCATATTAATGAGTCCGTGATATACCCTACAAACAATTGTATACAACTGTGGATAACAGATGCTTTTGCAAGGACATTCCCGGATTGTTCGAGGGACTTAATCAAACATACATTTCAAAGGAATGGCGGTTACTTGTTGACAGCAGTAAAGAAGGTTTGAAAGCAGTACTATTACACAACGGAAATCAGAAACCGTCGATTGCCATTGCTCATGCATCAACACTAAGGAATCATACGAAACAATGGCTAAATAGATAAAATACAGAAAATATGAACATGACTGAAAAATTTGTTGCAATTTAAAAGTAGTTGGTATGTTATGCCTCTGGCATAGCCGTGCTCGCGAACATCATTCCGGAAGAAAGAAATGACCAACAAGAAAACACATTACATTGCGTGAAAACGACATAAAATACACACCTCTCGTCCAAAAAGAAAACATTATTTTGCCACCACTGCATATTAACTGAGGCTCTTCAAAAATTTTGTAAAAGCCTTAAGGAAAGATGGCATTTCACTCTCATATTTAGAAAGCTTATTTAAAAGTCTTTCTTTTCAAAAAATCGAAGAAGGCGTTGTTGATGAACCTAAAATAAGGAAACTGATGAAAGATGTACATTTCGAATCATATTTGACGTCGGATGAAATTGCAGCATGTAGGTCGTTTTAGCTTGTGGTTTCAAATTTCTTTGGATCCAATTAAAGCCCGCAATATGAAACAATGATTAATGATTTGTTAAAATATTATGAAAAAATTGGTAAGAAATATATTTTTCTATATTTATGTATATAACACACTTACGAACTTATTTTTCGCTTTATGTATTCCAACAAGTGTAAATATGTCCCTAAAAATTCATTTCTTGCATTCTCATTTAAACTTTTTCCCCGAGAATCTTAGCGACGAGCATGGCAAAAGGTTTCACGAAGAAATGAAGTCCATCGAGCGGCGTTGCCATGGGCACTGGGATGAAAGAATGATGGGAGATTATATTTGGTTCCTCATTAGAGAAACCGATTCCGAAATCTACAAACGTCAACAAAGAACTCACAATTACTTCTAATGAAAGTTGTTCATGTAACTAAACTCAAATGTACATAATATAAATAAAAGTAATAAATAAAATGGCTATTTAAACAGAAATTAAAAAAAAAAGATTTTTTGAAATTCTCTTACCTCTACAAAAATGGCGTTAATTTCTACATTTACCCTTACATTTTTTTCAATTAGGTTGCAAACTTTTATAGAATAAAATAGAATATTTTTTTCGATTCTTTTTTCTATTTTTTAGGTTTTTTTGTCCCAGGATTTTTTTTCTGAAAAAAAATCTACTTTTTCCAATTTGTTTTAAAGAATAAAATAGAATATTTTTTTTCGATTCTTTTTTCTATTTTTTAGGTTTTTTTTTTGTCCCACGATTTTTTGTTTTTTGAAAAAATCTACTTTTTCCAATTTGTTTAATGACTGTTACTAAACCACTGTTTCTAAGTGAAAGAGATATTTCCAACATTGGTAGCCCACTTTAATAGCTTAAATTTAACGTATAAGTCGACCTGATCGGGCATATACTCCAAAAATTATAGTGGAAATACGACGATAATAGCATTTTTAATAAAAAAAAAATTTAAAAAAATTTATCCATTAAAAAATTTTTGGTTTTGATTTTATATAACAGTATGCCACAATCTATACAAAAAAAGTCTAGGAAAAAAAAAATTTTTTTTGTTGCATAGTGTGATTTGTATTTGTTGTGTGATTTTTTGTCAGATTTTTAGACCCACCACTTTGAAGCATATGGGCATTTCCGTTGCCGAAAAATAAAATGTTGGCAATCATCGTATTTTATTGTGAATAACTATAAAAAAATAATAAAAAATATCACAATTTTTAAAATACAATGGTTTCATAGCATATCTCAGTTGATCTCACGAGAAAATTGGCCTAAAAAAGGAAATTTTATCCATTTTAAGCAACTTTTAAAGACATTTTTTTATACAGGGTTTTCCAACAAGAGGTGTTATTTTGGATCTCACGGTATTTCGGTAGCAGTCACTTTTGAAGCTTTTATTCTTTGACATTTGACAAGTACTAAAAATGGAACGATTAACGATCATCGAACGATAAAAAACGATCAAACAAAAAAACGATACGAACGATACAAAATCATCTTGACTGATGAGGCCCATTTTCACCTCGGTGGCTACGTCAACAAGCAAATTTGTCGCATCTGGGGCTCGGAAAACCCAAGAGTTGTTGTTGAGAGCCTCTCCATCCTCAACGTGTGACTGTTTGGTGCAGTTTATGGTCCGGCGGGGTCATTGGACCTTACTTTTTCGAAAATGAGGTTGGATCAACAGTTACGGTGAATGGATTGCGCTATCGAGAGATGATTAATGATTTTTTATGGTCGGAGTTGGATGGTATTGATCTGGACAACGTTTACTTTCCACAAGACGGCGCTACGTGCCACATAAGCAACGAAACCATTGCTCTGTTACGGGAAAAGTTTCCGGACCGTGTTATCTCTCGAAGAGGTGATAACAATTGACCACCGAGATCTTGTGATTTAACACCTTGCGACTTCTTCTTTTGGGGCCACGTGAAAGATAAGGTCTACGCCAACAGCCCAGCGTCGATTCAAGACCTCAAAGATAGAATTCGTGAGGCTATCGAGGACATAGGGCAGCCACTTTGCGACTTGGTTCTGGAAAATTTCATGAAAAGGATATGGTCCTGTAAGCGTGGTCGTGCTGGCCATTTGGCTGATGTTGTTTTTCATTATTAACGGCATTATGAAATAAACATACGATCATTTATCTCAAAAAATGGCATTTTTCTTTGAATACCAAAATAACACCTCTTGTTGGAAACCCTTTATTTAATTATTTTACATGCAAAACCAGGGATGATAAATTTGATACTTTAGTACTTTTTTTGGTACTTTTCAGACCGTCAAAGTACCTTGATACTCCCGCGACACATTTAATACTTTTTTTATTAAATATGTCATTGCACATTGCTACGCAACGCCAAGAAATATGTTTGGCTCTTGTATTACAACAAAATTCAGTTTCTTTTTATTGTGTATGAAATCGCGCCTTTCCAGTTTCAAAAGTGTAAAAATTTGCGATTTGACAAATTTTGCATTTTTAACGAAACTAAAAACCTATAAGAAAAGTTTAAAGGCACGTATGTTGTAAAACGTGGCAACTACACCAAAAACTCAAATTTGTCTGGAATCATCATATATAATCGTATATCAAAACGTGAAGCAATTCTAACAAGGAGCGATACTGGATAAAGTACAATGTAAAGTCAATTAATTTTATATTAAAATTGTACCGACATGAATTACCTTTTTTACAGATGATTTTATGCAATATGAAACATCTTCCATCATAATCGGCAAAAATTTCGTTCTCTAGAGAGTCAAGAATTCTAATCGGAAGATACCTCTATATATGTAGAGTCTAAATCAAAACATGGACGGATTGTATCAATTTCCGTAAATATCGGTTTATATTTGCGTGTATAAGATTTTAGGAGCTTGTTATCAAGAAATTGATTACTGGATCTTACTAATTTGTATCTCAATGTTTCAAGAAGAATTTAAACAAATTTTAAAATTGGTACTTTTTGGGTCGAAAAAGTACCTTTTTAGAACGATTTTTGTACCATTTGGTTACTCTTAATTATCATCCCTGTGCAAAACATATCCCAGCGGTAAAAATACCCATTATTTAATCGCTGATGTAAGCAACATTTAGTAGCAATCAGTGATGATTCTATCGCTTATAGTGCTGCTTACATTTACACACGAGTGTCATAGGCTGCTTAATCGGTGCGCTCTGGCTTAAAATGTAAGGAGAGATATCAGTAAGTGTCATTTCAATTGCACTTACGTTTTAAGTGCAGTTCTAAGCGAGCCTGATGACACGTCAATAAATGCAGGCAAATTAGAATGTTGATTTTGTAATTTAAAGTCTAACAAACATGCATTTAAATGTGTCATTTGTTTATTTTTTAAAAACATACGATTTATATTAATACATACACGAACATTGAAGAAACTACTTAAAAATAAATAAATAAATTCAAATCCTAGTTAGAATCACAATAAATTCGATTTACTTCAAAAAAGGCACAGGCAGCATCTACAAAGAAACAAAAATAAATGTATCGGTATCAATACAAATATAAAATATGTAAACTTATCTAACCAAAATTAAACTTATTAACTTATAATGATTATTTTGTTTACCAACTTTTCACAAATTTCAACAACCTTTTTGTTGCACGATCAACTTTGAACTAACATCAATCAAAGCGATACGTATTTTTTCTTTTTTTCCAAAGCCACTATAACGGTATTTTTTATTTCTTTTAATTTTTTGGGCATATACACACTATCTAACTCTTCGTTTACATTGTAATCGGAGTTATAATTAGTGGACGATATTTATTGCATTACACTCGTATAACATTCTAAGTACTTTAATCGCACGCTTAGAATGTCATACTGATGTCATTGATTATAATCTAGGTACTTCGTTTCATTTACCGCTGGGATGTTATGTTTGCTCTCTTTCTACAAATTCTCTCTATTACAATCAATAAGGAAGAGAAATATGCAAGGAGACCAAAAAAAGTTCGATTAACGGATTGAGACAAAGTTGAATTCTATTTCGCGTACGTTCGCGATCACATGTTTATTGCTATCATTATGAGAACGAAAACTCGATGCTCTAAACATAGAGCTGCCAATACGCTATCAAATCACAAAAAAATGCGGGGAAAAGTTTTGTTTTCTATATTTTTTGTACATCAAAAGCGTACGAACACGTTCGCTACCCGCAGAAATTCCCATATTCAAGAATATAAGTTTAAAAGGACTTTTTCAATTTCTTAGGTGGAGGGAGAAAAAGTTCGCATTTGTCGCACGATGTAATCGCTTGAAACATTTATTTCTATAGCGTGAAAGGATCACTTCGGAAGGGTCCTTCGTGACTATAACCAATGAAAAACCTACCAAAACACAATTTATGTACACAATTACATTTATTAGAAATGACATAACCTTGAGAATTCAATATTCGGCAAGAGGACCTTGACGATATCTGCCTGTTAACTTTAATTAAAGAATATTTTTTTAATAAAACCAGTAATGAAAGAATAAAGCGGATAGGGAGGACTATACAGCGTATATATTTAGTACTGGTGGTTTATTTATAGGTTCACAACTTTGAGTTGGTAACACTGCTTTATGAGACAACCGATTTAATAGGTGAAAATTTCTTTTTGTTTAGTTTGGTTCGGCATTTCAAATCTGAAAATAATGGTGCTGTTCGACATACTTCAAACGTCAGCGATTAAGCTCATTTTAGTTGAATGGGTACATCAATAAGCAAAATTGTCCCTTTGAAGTTAACATAATCCACAATCTTGTGTCCACAGAAAACTACTGTTTTGTGCGCTTTATTGCCGGCAGAGTTATCGGACCATATGTCTTCAAAAACGATGATGGGTTACTGCCAACATAGCACGTTACAATTAAATTACTCAAGGAAACTCCTTGATGAAAGAATAATTAACGTAATGGTCCTGTTTATTGGCCATCAAGATCGTGTGATTTAACCCGAATTTGGAGTTATATAAAGCCACTTGTTTACGCCGTTAAACCAAAAATAATTAAACATCTGGAATTCAACATTAGATTACTTATTGGCGAAATACAGCCGCGAATGCTGCGAAAAGTGTGTGCGAATTGGAGTTCCAGATTTCGCCCTGGCTAGTGGCGAGTTCTTTAGCTCTGAAAAACAGCCGTTATATAGCGCCCTAGACTACTACTTATTTACAAAGCTTCACGGGCATCATGCCTCTTCTCTGTACAAAATTTATGTCGGGAGGGAATATATCAAAACATGTGTCGTTAGGGTTCATCATTTTTAGGAACTGTTCCAGGCAAAATAAAGTACATTGTATGTAAAAATATAATAGAACCGTTTAAAAATTTGTCTTCTAAGATGAACCCTGAATTGATAGTGACTTAATTCGTCAGGGACTATCCCTGTTGAAAATTAGCCATATCGGCTCAATATAGTATATAATGTGTTTTAACGATTTAGAAGCTCTTTAGAAAGTCTTTCATTAAAGCTCACTAAAATTTGATACATTGTCTTTTCTATCATCTGAAACCAAACTCAGTGAAAAAAAGGTATTTCCGGTCATTTATTATTTATTTATTTATTTGCTCTATCATTATGTACTATTATAATAATAAATTTTGAATCTTAGTCTATGAGATACTATTAGAAAAAATATTGCAACATGTATATCATAAAAATAATTAAATATTAACATTTACAAATAGCAATAACTAAAGGAAAAAATATAGTAAAAACCTCTGTCTATTATCTAGATATATTTATAGTGAGAGCTAAGCATCCTATAATAACACTACAAATAATTTTTTAATAAATCAACGAGTGTATTCCGATATACTTCGTATAAGATCGTAGTCAGAGTGTCTGCAAAACTCAAAAATGCTTCATTCTGCGCATCGATAACCTCCCTTATTGTCAGTTGACAGTAGTTGGTGTGAAGATACCGTGTAGGATATAAACGATTAAGCTTGAAGATGGTTTTGAGAGCTCGATTTTGAAGTACTTGTAGTTTCCTTATATGAGCTGTTGAGGCACTACCCCAAACGGGGCAACCGTATAGCATTATTGGTCTTATTATGGTCTTAAAAATTATTATCTTATTGTCGGATCTCAGTTTTGACTTTTTGTTCAATAGTGGGTGAAGACAGCGGAAACATTTTATAGCTTTGTCTGTTGCATATGCAATATGTTTCTGTAAAGTTAACTTATTATCAATAACGACACCAAGATATTTGATAGAAGAACTAAATGGTATGACATTATTCTCATGATGTACTTGTATCGAGGGCATCCTTTTATATGATTTGTTAAACGGAAACAATATCGTTTGCGTTTTGTTCGCATTTATTTTAATCTTCCATTTCCTATAGAACTGCATACATGTTTTAAGGCTTTTTTCAAGTCTTTTGACTATAGAATTCGACAATTTACCCTTCACGATTAATGCTTTATCGTCAGCATATAAAGCGATTGTAGATCCTTTTCTGGGCACAAAATCTGCGACGTAGAGAGTGTATAATGTTGGGGATAAAACAGCGCCCTGTGGAACACCAGCTGGTATTTTACGTATGGATGAACTGGAATTATTTACAACTACTTGGAACATCCGAATGAACGAATAATTTTGATAATATAAAGAGGAAATCCATATTTTTCCAATTTGAAAATTAAGCCGTCATGCCATATGCTGTCGAAGGCTTTCTCTACGTCTAGCAGGATAATCCCCGTCGAGAGTCTTTGACGTTTATTTTGTTTGATAATATTAGTTAGTCTTTTGACCTGATGTATTGTAGAGTGCTGTTGCCTAAATCCGAACTGTTCTTTGTTAATTATTTGATTATCCTCAACGAACACATTTATTCTGGAGAGAATAATTCTTTCAAATATTTTGTCCAAACAACTTAGTAAGCTTATGGGTCTGTAGCTACTATCATCTCTTGGATCTCAGCTCTGTGTGCAAAATCTGGTAGCCCCTTTGCCACACAATTAAAACATTTGAAAATTTTCCCTCCAGGGTATTATTCATAGGACAGTAAGTGGTATCATGAGTTATACTAGAACACAAAAAGCAAATTCGCTGACGATGACAGTTTTCTGTGCCGTGGCCATGAAGTTGGGTTGGACCTTTGTCACGGCTTGATTTTTGATTTTTCCAAACAACTTTAACTCGTCGAATATATCTTATTGAATGTAGAATCTTCTTATTAACGTGCATTCTGTTGAAAGTCAGCAAATATAATGTATCATTTGGAGAAGATTTTGCGGTTATAATTTCTCGGATGTCAACACATTTTACACCGTGGTTTCAAGTTCCTCCGCAATCAGTTCAGTTGGGACTTTGTGAAGCCCTTTAAGTACCATCTTATACAATGAATTATCCGAGATTTTATGTGTAAAATATCTGAATGAAGTGGATTTCAATTCCTTTAAGAGATTTTGATATTTCTCCATATCATTAGAAAAGACTTTTGTTCCCAAGTTCTTTGGAATACATAAACATTTGTACCAATGTGGTCGATAACCTTTGTAAAATCTGCTGATGCTGCATCAATAACAACTGGAGGCGGCTTTTGGGGCTTAGATATATCAGGAAGCTCCCTGTTGCTTGTTGAAGGTGTTGGATCAAATTGCATATTCCCGGATAATAACTCAAAAGAGTTGCCCCGTCTTAACGAGCTCTTCTGATTTTTCAGATTAATATCCATTTGATTAGTCGATATTAACGACCTGGAGACTTTAGTCTTCTTTCTCCCCATGGTGTGACCAAAGGTCCACGTGGGAGTTTTTTCTCTATCACTTGACTTTAACAACAAATGTAGTTATCAAAACAAAAGCGAAAAAAATAATGGGACTGCACTGTATGTAAACAAAGCAGTGTGGTAACGGTATATAAACAAATCAGTAACTCGGAGCACAATACGTCTGTATTAAGCGAAGTCACAAACAGAACTGATTTCCGGTCGTTTGCTACATCCCCTCACAGTAAGTAGACCCCTTCTAATTTGAATCTTTGGCGCCCTAGATCGCCTTTTTGAAGCGATCTGACTGAAATTTTGTTTTTTATTTTGCTTTGAACCAATTTTGGTACAAGTGGACAATATTTGTTTTGATTTAATTCTCCACTTAATCCACTTCAATTTATTTTATTGGTAATTTGAAGAATATGTAGGACAAAGTTCTGAAGTAGTCCCCATATACAATTTTAATTATTGATGCTCTATAAGAAATATATTGTAGGCCAGGTAAAAAAAAAAAACAAATGCGATACAGAATATCAAAGCTCGAGCAGGCAATGAAGCCGACCAAAATTATCGGCGGCGGCGGCGCATTGAAAAATACCGATCGGCGGCGGCGGCTGATCAGCTTAGCCGATCAAATTTCAACAATCGGCTGTGCCGACAAAGTTCCAACAAACGATGGCGCACGAATGTCAATCTCAGACAAAAATGGCGCTTTAAGATATTTACAATTAGATGACAAAACCTAAAAGTAAAACAAAAATTTAAGAAAAGTTAAGGAAGTTTTGATTTAATGTCGAAAATCAGTTCAATAAATGTCTACTTATTAGTCTTTGTTGTGAAAGAGAATTTATTGTGAATGACATACCGCCTGTTGTTTTCTCTCTAGAACGACGTAGACCAAAAATAATTAATAATAAGATATGTCATCCCGGAGCGAGTAAGTTATCAGATACGAACGAATAAAAATTTCAACGAGTAGGACTTCAAAGAGTGAGGTTTTCCGCGGATTTCGGACCGATTTTCCCGAATTTTTTGTAATTGTCACAATTAAAAAATTAATATCAATCGATTAGTGCAAAAAAAGTTGAAATTACCTTCGCGGAAAAGTGTTTTTTCGCGTGTGACATTTCATTCCTATTCGTCCGTAACTGATAGATTTTGACAGTTCTCGGGATGACTTATCTTCATAATTTATAATTTTTGACGTAGACTTTGTAAAAATTGGTTCGGCCGCTCAAGAGCTATTGTATTTTCCGTAAAAACCAAAACACGCATTTCTTTAAATAAATGATAGCGAGATTAATTTAGAAACTTTTTATAAATTTTTATGCAAAAATGAACTTTATTAAAATTTCTGACCCTATTGTATTACTTAGTAGTCACTTTCTTAATTTTCATGGTTGCATAAAATAAATCGATTTAACTCACTAAATAATGTTCGGCGGCTGAGTTTCAGCCGATGTGAGCCGCTGAAATCGGCGGCGGCGCCGGCTGGAAATAAATGGCCGGCTGTGGCGCGCCGCCGATTTGCGCCGCGTCGGCTTCATACCCTGAGCTCGAGACAATTGCAAACAATTTTTTTTATATTTTCAAGCCGACGAAAGCGGCATAAAATCGTTTTTTAACGTTCTAGAATTATATTGATCTATTGATAGAGCAATTAACCTTTCTAAAATCTTTTTTTTTTGTAAAAACGTAGTCTACATAAAAATATCTCCACTTAGTGGCATAGTAATTCGCTTAAAAACTTCAGCAATGGAGAAGAATAACTTAATAACTTCAGCGATGAATTTTAAACGTAAATCTTTGAAACACACTCCTCATTTCTAGGAAAGAAATTTAGAGAATCCTTCGTCAAATATTTTTCTTAGAGAAATCGATACTCTAACTTGCCATTTGCATCAAAAAGAAGCCGTCAAAAATATAGTATGTATAGCAGAATCCCTTGATATCATGAAAGTTTTCAAGTGGAATCTGCAATAATACAAAATATTCCTCGTAAAACTATTGTATCAACGTTTTTGTGAACATTGAGAACTTTAATCATACAGGGATTTTTCCACAAGATTCGTATGTTTTCATAAATGCTAAGACCACAACCATTCCCAAGTAGCTAAGTAAAATAGCAATGAGAATAAATTCTGTGGGAATTCGCACAAGTTACATAATGAAATAAAAACTGTATTTTTTTCATAAAAAGTGTGAAAGAGTATTTACAATAATTTCATACGAGCATAATTATTGTCAAACATATAACTTAACAAAATGCCACGAATTCTAGGGCTTTAGATATATCTATGATAATTTTTGATGGAGATTTTTAACTGGAAACAGTACGAATTAGAGCATCTAATCAACATTTTCCCATGCGCAATATCCAATGTTTTCTCATATATGAAAAGTGCATTTCAAAAATGTTCACCTCAAGTGCATTGCTGAAGTGACCACCCCTTTAGTCATTCAATTCAGAGCATCGAAATTGTGGGGGTAGGTTAGTTGCATTGAGTGCAATTAATATAACAATTTATATACCTGACAACAGATTACACTATGCAACAAAATTTTTGTCCAAGGGATGTCGATAACAGTTTCTGGTGCAATTAGGTGTCACAAACACGAAAAAATATTAAAAAAAGATTTTATGGTAATTTTTTGTTTGTTTTTTAATTCCAGCTTTCATGGAAATTACATTCAGTATTTGGACCATAATTTTTCAAGTATAAGCCTGATTGAGCCGTGTTATACCTCAAATTAAAAGGAATATGAGGGCTACGAGGGCGGTTCGGAAACTTCTTATCCTATCAATGAAAGAGAATAGTTAGATTTCAGAAATATTTTTATTTTTCAATATAATCTCCTGAAACTTCAATACACTTAGTCCAACGCTTATCTAGCAATTCTATCCCTTGATTAAAATCGTTTTCCTCAAGGTCTTCAAAATAGTGGTTTACAACTGTAATTGCATCTTCATTTGAGGTAAAACGCTTGCCAGCAAGGAATTTTTTTAGATTTGGGAACAGGTAAAAGTCGCTGGGAGCTAAACCAGGAGAATAAGGTGGGTGGTCAAACAACTCGTACTTTAATTCGTTGTTTTTAGCCATTGTTAAAACACTCTTGTGCGCTGGTGCGTTGTCTTGATGAAAAATTATTTGTTTGTGTTGTAAGCCAGGACGTTTTTCTCGAATTTGTGCATTTAATTGATCCAAAAGGTTGCAATAGTATTCTGAATTTATTGTTTTACCCTTTTGCAGATAGTTAATCAATAAAATACCTTTGAAGTCCCAAAAAACCGTTGCCATAACCTTACCAGCCGATTGAATTGTTTTTGCCTTCTTTGGGGCACGACGCTTAAAATCCATTGGGAAACGACGCTTAAAATCCATTTTATTTCGCTTAAAACGATCCAAACAAGCTTGAGAAATGTTCATTCTTATGCGTTTTTGGTCGACAGAAAGCTTTTTCATCTGTAGTTCTTCATGCAAAATTAAATGGGCTCGATCATTTGAGATGGCCATGATAGTAGCTATTTCACGCACTTTTATTCGTCGATCATTTAATACCATATCATGCACTTTGGCTACAATTTCTGTTGTTGTTGCTGTTTTTGGACGTCCACTTCGTGGTTCATCTTCAATGCTTGTACAACCACGTTTAAATTCAGCAACCCAATTTTTTACTGTTGCATATGAAGGAGCACTTTCACCTAACACATTCACCATATCATTTAGAATTTCTTGTCCCGATAAACCTTTTTTATGTAAATATTTAATGACACCACGCATTTCTAATTTTTCCATTGTAAAAAAATCGCGGATGCGTCTTTTGTGAACACCTGTTTCTATATGAAGGAGTTGCCAGATCGAAACAAAATTTAACATGTGTTCATAGCAGAGATTCCAAAACACTTAACTTTTTCTGTTTATACCGCGCTTTTTGTGCTAGGCTAAGAACCGCCCTCGTACATATGCTGCAAATATCGCTTTCACGTAGAATCTTTGGTTTAGTAACAGTCGTCAAAAATATGAGAAAGAAATTATTTTATTTTATCACATTTTTAAAAAGCCAGCATGCTAACGAAGAAAACACTGTCTATTTGAAAAAAATCTATGGACAGATGTTATGAGCCATTTTGTAAATGTTAGGGAAATTCAAAAAAATCTTGTTTCATGATTTTTCGTTTTTAAATGATGTTTTTGCGTATATTGAATTCGCCATATGTGAGAGAGACATATAAGAGACATTGCACTTGCATTTTATTTTATGAGGATTGGTACCAAACATTATAAAATTATAGAGAGGACGACGTTCTATGGCCGTTCGTAACCCTCCATAAAAAATGATATGCAATGTGAGAGCTATATTGGATGAGATCCGCTCAGATGGAGGGTCATTCAACAATATTTGTGGTTTTTTATTTATGAGCTTTCCATTCACTTACGCCTTTTAGGGGCATGGACATCCCAGTCGTATATTCAGGTAGTAAAATTATATGTACGGAATACAAAGTAGTACGCGGCAGTCTTGTAAATATTGGGTGTCTACTTTCGACGCAAACTATATGTCAGCTACAGGTACTGCAACTTATGAACCTTAAACCAGGAATTTATGAATGAAATTTCTTATTAATAAATTTTCTGAAAATTACATTACAAAGTTATATTTTGAAGTATGAGTAATAGGCAAAGAACTTTTCAATGTGTAGCAGAAATTACATCTGCGGAAAATATGTAATTAAAAAAATCGACGTGCGTTTAGTAAAATAATAGAAGAAATATATGTGTAATATTTTGGTATAACAATTAAAAATATGAACGAACCGTGGACACCTAGTATTTTGTGTAATTCGTGCCATGTAAATCTTACTCGATGGACTAGTGGAAGAATGCGGTAAGTACTTTAAAATTAATGTATTACAATGTTTTGTGGAATAAAACGTTTTAATTTTAGACATCACGTGCAATTTGGAATGTCAATGATTTGGAGACAACCATTCATTCACGATACGGACTGCTATTTTTGTCTAAGTTGTAGGAGTAGGAAGTGTCCAAGTTTAGCTAACAGCCTAATAACGGAAACATCATCAAGTTCAACTGAGTACTCAACTCTTTGGAACTGACCAAAGATAAGACAGAACTACTTGCATCTGGGATGAAACAGTACAATATTTTGGCCCCAGATGTTGACATATCATATTATAGAGTCCGTGATATACCTTACAAACAATTTTATACAACTGTGGATAACAGATGCTTTTGCAAGGACATTCCCGGATTGTTCGAGAAACTTAATCAAACATACAATTCAAAGGAATGGCGATTAATTGTTGACAGCAGTAAAGAAAGTTTGAAAGTAGTACTTTTACACAACGGAAATTAGAAACCGTCTATTTACATTGCTCATTGATAAAATACATAAAATATGAACATGACTGGAAAATTTGTTGCGATTTAAAGTAGTTGGTATGTTATGCCTCTGGGATAGCCCCCACTGCATATTAAGCTGGGACTCTTTAAAATTTTGTAAAAGCCTGGCAGTTCACTCTCATATTTAAAAAGTTTATTTAAAAGTCTTTCTTTTCAAAAAATCGAAGAAGGAGTTTTTGATTGGCCTAGAATAAAGAAAGTGATTAAAGATGTGAATTTCGAATCCTATTTGACGAGCATGGAGGTCGTTTAAGTTTCAAATGTTTGTAGTTTCAAATTTCCTTGGATCCAATAAAAGCTCGCAATATGAAACAATGTTTAATGATTTGTTAAAAAATAATGAAAAAATTGGTTAGAAATATATTTTTTTTATATTTATGTATATAACACGTATGTATTATGTATTCTTCCAACTTATTTTTCGCTTTATGTATTCCAACAGGTGTAAATATGTCCCTCAAAATTCATTTCTTGCATTCTCATTTAAACTTTTTCCCAGAGAATCTTGGCGACGTAAGTTACGAAAGGTTTCACCAAGAATTGAAGTCCATCGACCGGCGTTACCAAGGGCACTGGGATGAAAGAATGATGGGATATTATACGGTTGAACTTCGATTAACCGTGACTCTATTAACCGTGATTATCTATTAACCTTGATGCTGAGTGGTTGATTTTTTACCTCTATTAACCGTGATTTACATCTAATATCCGTGATGCACATGTCCATATGACTGCTTGTTTGTTTTTTTTTTTCGTATAATACTCACACATCACTCATATTAAAATTCGGTGATTCCCCTTTTTCATGAAAGTGTAATTTTCATATCAAATTTCATATGTATTCATTCATCAGTGTGAAATTTGATCTGTCAAGACGTGTTTTCCTTACATCATGCCACCGTCAAAAACTAAATCCGCGAAAAGAGCAAGAAAGGTTCTTTCAATTAAAGAAAAAATGGAGCTGATTAATGATAACTCAAAACGTAAAGTACCTTTTAAAATGTTGTCTGAAAAATATGGAGTTGGCATTCAAACTGTATCCGATTTAATAAAAAACAAAGATCGGATTTTAAAATTTTGCTCCGATACTGATTCAATGCTTGGCCTTAAACACAGATATACACTAAAAACATCCGAAAATCCAAAAGTTGATTTCGCAACATATGAATGGTTTCGGCAAGAAAGATTTAAGGGAACTCCAATTTCAGGTAAGTTAACTGAAATCGATATATTGTACGAACATAAACTGAAATTTGCTTCTGAACTTCAGGCGAAATGATTGTCGAAAAGGCAAAAATGTTCCATTTGAAGTTAAACATGAATTCAGAGTGCACTTATTCATTTGTTTGGTTGGATAAATTCAAAAAACGTCATGGAATCCGTCGACTGAAATCTACGGGAGAAAAGGAGTGTGCTGATTATGAGTCTGCTACGATGTTTGTGGACGACTTGGATGAAATCATTAAAAACGAACAACTTACAACTGAACAGATCTACAATGCAGACGAAACCAGTCTATTTTGGAGGTGTTTGCCTCAGAGTTCTTTGGCTAGTGGTAATGAATATTCTATTGAAGGAATTCAAGGAGAGAATCATAGTGCTAGTTTGTTCAAATGCTGCAGGAACTCACAAGTGTAAATTGATGATAATAGGAAAAAGTGCCCATCCAAGAGCTTTAAAAAACGTTGAACACCTTCCTGTGATTTATAAATCTAATAAGAAAGCTTGGGTAACACAACAGCTATTTCTGGAGTGGCTTAATCAAAATTTTGTACCAGAAGCAAAGGAACATCAACGGCGCATCGGTCTCAAAAATAACTGTAAAATACTTTTACTATTAGACAACTGTCCAGCACACCCAGATGTAAATGCTATGATATCTGAAAACGTTACAGTAAAATATCTCCCACCGAATTGCACGTCCTTGATTCAGCCTATGGATCAAGGAGTAATTCGGAGCTTCAAATGTCACTACCGTAAACTGATCGTTCAAAAACTTGTTATTGCTAATGACAGACGTGAGTTCGTTAAATCTTTGAATTCATATTAAGACAGCTTTGTGGGCAGCCGCAGCTTTGTGGGACTCTGTAACTCCACAAGTTTTAAAAAGAGTTTGGAATAACTTACTATCTCATAATGAAGATGCTCCAAACAGCCTTGTTGAGATACAAACAGATATAACCATACCGTCTGGATGTACGATTGATGCTGTCGAAAAGTGGATGGTGTGCGACTCTGATGTCGCTCCGTTTGCTATTATATCTGAAGACGAAATCGTAGACATGGTTACCCAAAGCCAAGAAGATGAGCTTGATTCAAATTCCGAGGAATCAGATGGAGGATACGGACGAAACGCCTACATTGGCTCAGGCAATAGAGGCTAGTTTGTTAGGTTTTTTAGAAAACTTTAATTGTCCAAGTAGTATTTCAGAACCAGATAAAATGCAAATATATTGCATACAAACTCAATTGTTGGAAGAACAATCAAAAGCTAAAAACATAAGACAGACTTCCATAAAAGATTTTTTTAAATAAATTTATGTATTCCTAGAGATATGATAAGTTGTTTATAGACGCAGATTTACATGTTTTTGTCAAAAATTAATAAAAACAATAAAATTTATACATGTAAAATTTTACCTCTTTTAACCGTGATTTTCGGTTATCCGTGATTAGTCCGGTCCCGAGCATCACGGTTAATCGAAGTTCAACTGTATTAGGTTCCTCATTAGAGAAACCGATTCCGAAATCTACAAACGTCAACAAAGAACTCACAATTACTTCTAATGAAACTTGTTCATGTAAATAAACTCAAATGTACATAATATAAATAAAAGTAATAAATAAAATCTCTATTTAAACAGAATTTTAAAAAATTGAATTTTTGAAATTCTCTTGCCTCTACCAAAAGGGCTATAATTTCTACATTTATCCATAGATTTTTCAAATAGGCGTTATTTTCTTCGCTAGGATGCATACTTTAAAAAAATAAAATATAATATATTTTTTCGATTTTTTTTTCTATTTTTTATGTTTTTTCGTCCCAGGAAATTTTTATATTTTTTGAAAAAAATCTGCTTTTTCCAATTTGTTTAATGACTGTTACTAAACAACTGTTTCTAAGTGAAAGAGATATTTCCAACATTGGTAGCACACATTAAAAGCTTCAATTTAACGAATAAATTATAGTGCAAATACGATAATAGTATTTTTAATAAAAAAAAAAATGTATCCATAAAAAAATTTTTGCTTTTGATTTTATATAACAGTATGCCACAATCAATACAAAAAAAATAACATTCAGGTCTAGGACACAAAAAAAATTTGTTTGTTGCGTAGTGTTATCCGTTCAAAAACACAATTTAATATTCCAAATAGAATCTTACCTTTAATGACAATATTTGGTCATATCGAAAAAAAATATATAGAACACAAATCCAAAATTATGTGTTTTGGTAGCAACCCTCGGATTTGGTTTTTGTTTATTATTTCTATTCAATAAATATGTACATTTTGGAAAGTGTGCTCAAAATGTTTTTGATTTACTGCATCAAACAATGCCACAACAATACTCTTATGTAGTAATAGCAACCAATTAATGATTGAATGAATGAAATTTCCACCCTGCTTCCGACCAATTTCATGCACAACACACGCACATCGCCTACAGCCATATGGGCAATTCCATTATTTATTATAACCATTATAAATGAAAAGGGGCAGTAGGAAAGAAAATTAGTTAGTAGGAATTTGTTTCAAGTAAAAACATCTCTATGTTCGCACAAGTCAAATCTTATATACGCAACACTTCGCCCATTTTTCTCAAGTAAATAGCGACGGATAAACTAATACTGTGGAGAACATTATTGATTTTTTTTACAATGAATCTTACTTCGAATACATCACCCAAAAAATAAGAGCCGCTTTGGTACATTCCAGATACCGATATGTACACGGCTTGTATTTTTCCTTATTATGTCCACGGAGTCACCCATATGTGTGTACCTCGACATACAACAATTATCCAAGCTGGTTCTTTCGGGGTTCTCTTATTAAATCGTTTCAAACTCACAGAAATGAAATTGACCGAGGACGCAGCGATACCAAACGAAACCAATCAATTCCCATTCACACTGTTTGTGGCACATCGTCGTCATCCCGTCTATGGTCTCCATCCTCTGCTCTCCGTGGATACATTTTGATCCCACATCTGCATGGCTTTACATGTACGCCAGCGATATTTAAGGCAGAGAAACTTACATATGCTCGAATATATATCGTAACAATGCGGATTAAAACGATTTTTTTTGGTTTGATGTGATTATGACACAAAACCGACAAGAACTCACAGAATATTTATTCTTCTATATTTTTATTGTTTGCCACACAAATTTCAAATTTGTAACACAAAAATTCACACACGCACACACTTTTGTATAATTCTTAAAGAATTTACTTTGTATGATAAATTAATTACTTATTAAACAAAATTCCTTTCCACAGGCTTGTCCGCTTTGTAGATCAAATCGTGTTTTTCTTTTTTTTTTAAGAAATGGCACACTTGACCTATTTCAATTTAACAATGAACTAAAATGAAAGTTGAAGTGATTGAAAGCTGCCTCGAATTGTTGAAAGACTGACCTGACCAAGGTATAGAGAAGTTCTACTTTTTTTCTTTCTGCTTAGTTTAATATGCGTGTCAGTCAGTCAACATCATTTGATTTGAAGCAATTTTGTACACAAAATCACTCCAAGAGGTGGTAAAGGATATAAAAAAGTTTTTTACTTCGGTACAGTGGGTTACATTGAGTTTAAATCCGGAAATGTGTTGGCTATTGTTGTGATTAAATTAGGGTGGGAAATTTGTAATTAAAAATCAATACGGAAGAGCAAATGTATTGCGAAACCAACTTAACGATACCCTACACTATCGTCTTGTGATAAAAAATTACACACACTTGTAAAGGCGGTGCCAATGAATATATAAACTTCTTTATTTACCTATCCATATTCGGATTTTACCGATCATACAGTTTCATTTTTATACCCTACACCACACTGTGGTACAGGGTATTATAAGTTTGTTTCACGGCAGATGTTTGTAACACCTGAAAATAACACAGCTAGACCCACCTTAAAGTATACCGACCGACTCAGAATCACTAGCTGAGTATTTCGCGGCTGTTAAGATCGCTATTGAATTTGGTTGAAATCGGTTCAGATTTAGATATAGCTCCCATATATATCTTTCGTCCGATTTGGCCCTTTAGTTCTATAGAAGCTATATTTTACATCCAATCGTTTTTAAATTTAGAATGGTAGAGTTTCTTGATCCATGAACCAACACTACCGAATTTGAAGAAAATCGGTTAAGATTTAGCTATAGCTCCCATATATATGTTTCGTCCGATTTGGCCCTTTAGTTCTATAGAAGCTGTAGTTTACATCCAATCGTTTTGAAATTTAGAATGGTAGAGTTTCTTGATCCATGAACCAACACTACCGAAGTTGAAGAAAATCGGTTAAGATTTAGATATAGCTCCCATATATATGTTTCGTCCGATTTGGCCCTTTAGTTCTATAGAAGCTATATTTTACATCCAATCGTTTTTAAATTTAGAATGGTAGAGTTTATTGATCCATGAACCAACACTACCGAATTTGAAGAAAATCGGTAAAGATTTAGCTATAGCTCCCATATATATGTTTCGTCCGATTTGGCCCTTTAGTTCTATAGAAGCTATATTTTACATCCAATCGTTTTTAAATTTAGAATGGTAGAGTTTCTTGATCCATGAACCAACACTACCGAATTTGAAGAAAATCGGTTAAGATTTAGCTATAGCTCCCATATATATGTTTCGTCCGATTTGGCCCTTTAGTTCTATAGAAGCTGTAGTTTACATCCAATCGTTTTGAAATTTAGAATGGTAGAGTTTCTTGATCCATGAACCAACACTACCGAAGTTGAAGAAAATCGGTTAAGATTTAGATATAGCTCCCATATATATGTTTCGTCCGATTTGGCCCTTTAGTTCTATAGAAGCTATATTTTACATCCAATCGTTTTTAAATTTAGAATGGTAGAGTTTATTGATCCATGAACCAACACTACCGAATTTGAAGAAAATCGGTAAAGATTTAGCTATAGCTCCCATATATATGTTTCGTCCGATTTGGCCCTTTAGTTCTATAGAAGCTATATTTTACATCCAATCGTTTTGAAATTTAGAATGGTAGAGTTTCTTGATCCATGAACCAACACTACCGAAGTTGAAGAAAATCGGTTAAGATTTAGCTATAGCTCCCATATATATGTTTCGTCCGATTTGGCCCTTTAGTTCTATAGAAGCTATATTTTACATCCAATCGTTTTTAAATTTAGAATGGTAGAGTTTATTGATCCATGAACCAACACTACCGAATTTGAAGAAAATCGGTAAAGATTTAGCTATAGCTCCCATATATATGTTTCGTCCGATTTGGCCCTTTAGTTCTATAGAAGCTATATTTTACATCCAATCGTTTTGAAATTTAGAATTGTAGAGTTTCTTGATCCATGACCCAACATTGCCGAATTTGAAGAAAATCGGCAAAGATTTAGCTATAGCTCCCATATATATGTTTCATCATTTGGCTCTTTAGATCCAATCGTTTTTATACCCTACACCACACTGTGGTACAGTGTGTAAACAATAAACCTCTGCATCAAGACATTCATTTCTTCGTCTACAGCAGTGTACACTACTTCACTGCACACTGAAACATTGTATTTTTTACTCGATTGACACTACCATAGAATGATCGGAAAAAAAACAACAAACACTTCACACTGTTTGATGTTTGCAATCTAGTCGTGTACTCTGCTCGTTCGGTTGTTGTATTCTTTATACTCGTTTCAATTCGTCAAACGATGAGTATAAGGAAGCGAGTACAGTGCTGTTTTCTATTTCTTCAGCATGTACACTAGTGTATTTACCCCTCAAAATCAATAAATTTGTAAGGTGGTCCGTCGCTCTTTGTTGTTGCGTCTCTCTTTGCAATGACAATGAGTACACTGAAATCGCAGTGTACACTGAAATCGAGTATATTTGTTTTTGTGTACAGTACTTGAATGAGTGTACTTCTCCATTGTCTTGTTACTTATTTGTTTTGAAACCTGTTTGGCGGTTACTGTTCTCTTCACTCATCATTTGTTTTGTCAAAATAGAGTGTGTGGCAGTAAGTATTTGATAAACAACTGAATGTCTTGAAAGGCCATTCAAGACATTCATTGCAGAGGTTTAGTAAACAAGTATAAACAATTTATACATGAATTACAAAATTTATATATCAGAGTTATTCAATATTAAAGTTTGTAACCTTTTTATACCCTATACCACACTGTGGTGTAGGAAAATAAAAATAGTTCTGCTTATTAGAGTTCTAAAGTTTTCATGAACTCTAACAAGCATGTTGACTGGTATTCTGCCAATTTCAGCCTCAATATTGTTAATTAGGTCTTCCGCACGATTGACTTCAAATTTGGTATGTGGTAATATTTTCTTCTATCTCCAGCTAAGTTCGAAGATGGGCCATATTGGTCCACTCCTTCTAGTACCTCCCCCACAAAGAGTTAAATTCCAGTGAAATATTGATTCTTTAATAACTTCTATAGTGCTTACTCGAATCTTCTAAAATTCCTCACATAGTATTAGACTAATAAGTCGCTAACACCTCGAGAAAAATGGGCGAATTTGCCACTCCCCTCTTGATACCTCCCACACAAATGGAAAATTTTGAATCAAGAGTTAAAAGCTTATAACTTTACAGGTACAGGGGAATGACAGGGGAATGACGCACATGAGTGTGAAAGCTCATTTCGGAAGACAAAGCTCGACTTACCTCATTATACCCTCACTTTAGTGATACGAGGGTATATATCATTTGCTACGGGCCAAAAGTTGAACACATCGAAGGCGTGATCTAAGACCCTAAGTATGTTCGGCGGATATTACATTTAGGTCATTTCAAGTCGAGTAGCAATGTCCGTCCGTCTGCCTGCCTGCCTACTGGCTGGTGCGCACGATAACTCTCGAAAGGAGTAACCAATTGACTTCAAATTTGGTATGCGGTAATATTTTTTCTATCTCCGGCTAAGTTCGAACATGGACCATATTTATCCACTCCTTCTGGTACCTCCCACACAAGGGATTAACATTTTGTGATATATTGATTCTTTATTAACTTATATACTACTTATTCGAAGCATCTGAAACTCCACACGTAGTATTGGTTTATTAGTCGCTGTCACCTCGAGAAAAATGGGTGAAAATGCACAAATAGACAATTTTGAACCAAAGACTATACAGTTTGTACAGTGTAATGGTTTAATAGTACCTACAATACAGTGAAAAATGGGCATTATTGCCACGCTCCTTTTGGCACCTCCCACACAAATGGACCATTTTGTTCCAAAAGTTTTCGGCTTATAACTTTAATACCAGTGCATACAAATACTTGAAATTTTGTACAGTGTAATGCTTGTATAGTACCTAGAGTCCAGAGAAAAATTGGCGTTATTGGCCCGCCCCTTTTGGAGCGGGCCACCTATATAACATAGGACACACAAATTGACCTTTTTGTACCAAAAGTTTATAACATTTAATTTTAATACCAGTGCCTACAAATACTTAAAATTTCGTACAGTGCAATGCTTTTATAATACCTAGAGTCTAGAGAAAAGTGGCCGTAATTGGCACGCCCCTTTTGGTGCCTCAAATGAACGATTTTACAACAATGTTAACAGCTTATAACTTCAATACTAGTGAATATAAATACTTGAAATTTTGTGCAGTGTAATGCTTTTATAGTACCTAGAGTCCAGAGAAAAGTGACCGTTATTAGGACGCCTCTTTTGGTACCTCTCACACAAATGGACCATTTTGTACCACAAGTAAACAGCTTTAAACATTAATATCAGTGCATTCTTTAAAGTTATTAAAAGCAATTTAAATTGATAATAATTTAATTAAAATAAATAAATTTACTAATATTTTTTTGGGACTCAAGGTGAGGGGATTCATGAGTCGGATTACCCGACTGAACTTTCATACTTGTTTTAATACCATTGATACAAATACTTGAAAATCTGCACAGTGTAATGGTTTATAGTACCTACAGTCAACTGACACATGGGCATTATTGCCATGTCCCTATTGGTACCTCCCACACAAAAGTACCATTTTAAAAAAAATGTAAACAGCTTATAACTTAAAACTAGTGCATACAAAAACGTACTATTTTGTACAGTGTATTGTTTTTATAGTACCTACAGTCTGTCGAAAAATGGGCGTTATTATCACGCCTCTTTTGGTACCATCCACACAAACGTACCATTTTGTACAAAAACATAACATTGCTCACAAAGTGAGGATATACCTTATGGCGATTTATTTTCTGCAAAAAGGTGCAACATTTTCGTTGTCCTTTTCCTGAAAACGGGACATTTATAACAAATTTTTGGAATCTTGAAATACGAACTATGTTTAATTCGAGGACTACATCAGTTCCACCTAAAAAGAGCAAATATTCTTCACAATTTCGCGCCGACGGGACAACATTTTTTTCAGAATCGAAATTTCTTACTGGTTTTATTAATATTGTTGTAGCTAAACCAACCACAAGTAGCGGGTGATCCAAGTAGAGATACTTTTATCAATAGCCTTTTTTTGACAGATCACGTGTGAGTCGTGTCATGATGTCATGTTATCATGTTGTTAAGTATTGTTTGGCATTTCATCATGGGAAGACTTACGCCTGAACAACGTTTACAAATCGTTCAACTTTATTACGAACATTCACGTTCTGTGAGGAATGTGTTTCGTGCACTTCGCTCAACTTATAGTCAACATAATCGGCCTACTGAGCGTACTATTCGCAACACCATCACCCATCTTGAGACCCAGCATTCATTATTGGGTAATATTCGACCGAATAGACCACGTCCAGCACGCAGTGAAGAAAATGTAGCGGCCGTAGCTGAGAGTGTACACGAATACCGTGGAGAGTCGACTCGGACTGATGTATAGAACGACTTGGCGCATTTTACGTTGAGATCTTAAATTGACAGCATACAAAATACAGCTTGTGCAAGAACTGAAGCCGCCCGACCTCTCGAACCAAATTCCAATATTAAATCTCCAGCCGTTTATCTGTTACGACCTATCAGAAAGAAGGTAAACATGTACAGATTTTGAGCGACAAACACTGACATACTAAAATTTACAAAAAGATTTTTAAAATCTTTTTTAGAAAAATATAATAATATAATAATTTGCGGCGAACTTTAAACATACATGTGTTTGCATATTTTTGGCATATGCACGATATATGCCAATATGCATTTTGTATAAAATATGCAAAAATAAATAAGTGTATATTTAATTATTTTTTGACGAAAAGTGTGTGCTGCCGGTTTTGCCGTACAACCATCCAATAAAAATATTTAATTGCATATACTCGTATTCCGCTGTCTAATTATGATCAACATCTTTAACTAAGTACAGGGGTTTCCAACAAGAGGTGTTATTTTGAATCACCCGGTATTTCGGTAGCTGTCACTTTTGAATCTTTTATTCTTTGACATTTGACAAGTAGAAACTACGCCATTACTAAAAATGGAACGATACACGATTCCACAATGCATTGAAATTATTAAAATTCGAAAAATCGAAAAATCATCTTGACTGATGAGGCCCATTTCCACCTCGGTGGCTACGTCAACAAGCAAAATTGTCGCATCTGGGGCTCGGAAAACCCAAGAGTTATTGTTGAGAAGTCTCTCCATCCTCAACGTATGACTGTTTTGTGCGGTTTATGGTCCGGCAGGGTCATTGGACCTTACTTTTTCGAAAATGAGGTTGGATCAACTGTTACGGTGAATGGATTGCGCTATCGAGAGATGATTAATGATTTTTTATGGTCGGAGTTGGATGGTATTGATCTGAACAACGTTTACCTTCAACAAGACGGTTACGGGAAAAGTTTCCGGACCGTGTTATCTCTCGAAGAGGTGAAGACAATTGGTCACCGAGATCTTGCGATTTAACACCTTGCGACTTCTTCCTTTGGGGCCACGTGACAGATAAGGTCTACGCCAACAGCCCAACGTCGATTCAAGACCTCAAAGATAGAATTCGTGAGGATATGGTCCTTTAAGCGTGGTCGTGGTGGCTATTTGGCTGATGTTGTTTTTCATTATAACCGGCGTACCTTCCTCTTTATTATGAAATAAACATCCGATCATTTATCTCAAAAAATGGCATTTTTCTTTGAATGCCAAAATAACACCTGTTGTTGGAAAACCCTTTAATTTGTTAATTGAAACGAAACCAATTATTCCAAATCTGTTTCGCTTAGTTAGGGAGGTGTAGGATATTATACCTTATAGTCGTCACCGCCCGACTTTCTGTCTTTCCTTACTGGTTCTTTGCGCCACTGTGCACAGTGTGGCGCAGTAAAAACAAAACGACTAATTGTCTATGAAATAACACAAGAAAATACATACCAATATCCTAGTCAATGTCCAAATATACCCCCGTTCATAAGAATTCTCTCCACTGTGGCACATTTAAATTACTTCCTCCTTCACCGGTTACACAATTACCTACTTACGTACGTAGATGCCTCTACGTCCTACAATCGATGATTGTGGGCAGGTCTAGCCAGTCCAAGCCCAACACCCCAATGCACTGGTCACACATTATGAACACAAAATCACTTTCTTCCCCCCTCGGACAGGCATATTGCTGAGGTAAGTCACAAATCTGGTGCGCTGGTTCGATGGTGTTCTGGTGCCGAGGTGCTTCGTTATTACTCATTAAAATTTCATAAAAGTGAAAACAATTTATTTCAATTTCTCAATCAATCACAATCATGTTAAAGTGAAAAGTTGATTGTTAATTTTCATGTATAGGTTACTTTTTCTTTTTTTGCTTTGGAAAAAAGAAAGTAAAACAAAAAAATAATAATTTTAGACCTAACCTAACAGGAACTGGGCTGGCACTGGACGACCGGAAGAGCAGCAAATGTCCTTTAGCGATTGAGGGTTGGCGTGATGATTACGACATAAAAACTGCATTTTTTATTGCATCGTTTAAGTCAGGATATTAAGGTATGCAACTAAGTATGGATGTATACGCTTGCAGTTGACATGTGTTGATTGGGGGAAATCGTGAGGAAAACGTTTTGTTTCCCTAAATACCAAGTCCAGTTACTACAACAGGACTCACTTGATGGTTTAGTAATTGGTCATAAGAAAAATCACCAAAATGATACCAAGAAAATCCAACAGAATGACATTAAGTAAATGGTGAGGTAAAAGTATTTTATGATAAATGACTTATAGGAAATACGCTACAGTAAGTAAATTTGGTAATTGGGGTTGAACTGTCTGCTACTAATGGTCGTTTGGTGGGGGATTTGATTTAGTACACTCGGTTGGCCCTTAAAACAAATATATAGATCAATATTGGCAGTCTGTGGCGGCCATGTTGTTTTGGCGGTATCTGTTAAACTTGTTTATTAATCAGCCACAAATGCTAAATCGACATGTCGAATTACATGATAAAACATTGTATTTAGAGGTAAATTGCATTTTTTTAATGCATGGCTGGGTTAATAGGCAAGATTGTGGTGCTTCAGAATCGTTTTTTATCGGCCAAAACTCTGGAACTTTTGTTCTAGTTAAGATTTTCCACTTTTGCCTACACCATTTTTAAACGCAATTACAATAACAAATAAATTTCAACTAAGATCAGTTGAAATTCGAAAATACGAGTATATATCGCTCACTTACTTCAAGAGTGACATAACTCAAAATTAAAAATGTTTGAGATTGCCTTAGAGAAATGCGAATTTTGCAAATATCCATTAATTAATCTCAGCGAAATTTAGTTTATACGTAAACAAACATATTTCAGGTTATTCCAGCGTTTTTAAACATCTTATTTCACATTACTTATCTTTTTAAACGGACTCAAAGCTACACATCTTGACAATTTTCAACTGTAAGTTATGTCACTCCTAAAGTAAGTGAGTAGAGATGTCAAAAGGGATTGCTTTTCACAAATCCCGGGATTTTTAAATCCCGGAATTTGTCGATATCCCTGGATTTTTGGGGTTTTCGGGATAAATCGGGATATTCGGTATAAATCGGGATATTTCATTCCTTATAACGCGATATTTCGAAATGGAATACAAACATTTTAGTTCCGTTTTAATTTAATTTGAATAAGGATAAAAACAGCTAAAGCATAAATTATCTATCGTTGAAAAATACTAACTTTTATTAAAACATTTCACAACATCTTAGCCATGGAATAATTTTGGTCCAACTTCAGTTCGTCGTCTGAATTATTATTGACGTTGTAATTTTCTATCATTAAACCACGAAAAATATTTTTTTCAACTTGAGAAATCAGTTTATATTAGAACCAAATCGATGTGTCGATACAAATCAGATTTTAAAGGGTGGTTAAATTTTAAGGGCCGATGTTGTTTTTGAATAAAGCACAAATTATTTAGGAAATTATTGTCATTCCTTTTTATTATGATAATATTGGTATGGTTCAATTATGTATGGAACAAAATATCGGCCAAATGGCCGCCGCGACCTCGGCGGCACACCTCCATCCGATGGTCAAAATTTTCGATGACGCAGAGGCATAATTGAGGTTCTATGCCGTTAATGTGCCGAATTATCTCATCCTTTAGCTCTTGAATTGTTGCTGGCTTATAGACGTACACCTTTTCTTTCAAATAACCCCAAAGAAAGAAGTCCAACGGTGTCAAATCACATGATTTTGGCGGCCAATTGACATCCCCACGACGTGAGATAACACGGCCATTGAATTTGTTGCCCAAAAGAGCCATTGTTTCGTTAGCTGTGTGGCAAGTGGCACAGTCCTGCTGAAACCACATATTGTCCACATCCATATCTTCCAATTCGGGATATAAAAAGTTCGTTATCATCTCACGATAGCGAACACCATTCACAGTAACTGCCTGACCGGCCGCATTTCGAAGAAGTATGGCCCAATGACGTCGCCAGCCCATAAGCCGCACCAAACGAACTGGGCGAGCATGCACAGGTGTTTTCACATCTCCTACAGACCCGGTTTGCTGAAATTTGCGCACAATTCTCCCGATTGTAGACACATTTGGTCGATTATGCTGATCAAAAAAACATCACGAAGTGCACGAAATGCATTTTGATTTGAACGCCCATTTTTGTAAAAAACGCTTTGCTCGATTGTGTATCTTTCCATGGTTCAAATTGAGTTAGTCTGAAATTGAGAAATGTCAAATGAAATGCAGAAGAAAACTTGACGTTTAGGTGTGGTTTACATTCAACATCTCCAGTTTTTGTTCTTCCACAAATCCGGGCGTTTTTGCAAATTTGGGTAGTCACGGGCCGAGTTCAGCATCTCCTGAGCAATGTTAACGCGATGCTGCTTTTGGTCCAAATTGAGCAATTTGGCACGAATTTAGCGGCGACTCGACTCATGCCGAAATCATTGGTTAAAATCGAATGGCATGAGCCAATCGATATGTTTAGATCCTCAGCAACTTCTCTAGTGGTAATTCGTCCATTGTCCAATATTATTTTATTCACTTTATCAATGTTTTCGTCTGTTGTTGACGTGCTCGGGCGTCCGGCACGCTGTTCGTCCTTCGCATCTTCTCGGCCCTCTAAGAAAATTTTGTACCACCGATAAACGTTGCTTTGGTCCAAGGTAGCTTCACCATATGCCACAGTCAACAATCGGAATGCGTTAGCGCACTTTATTTTGTTTTTCACACAAAATTTGATGCAGATTCTTTGATCCATTTTCTGAAATAGATAAAAATCGAAGACAAGTTAAAACACATCCAAACACAACAGCTGTCAAAAATTAACTAAACTTTCAAAATTGCCCACCTTGTCAGCATAAGTAAGGGACATGAGTACCAACATAACGCTACAAGAATATCAATAATCAAATACACGTGGCCCGCGGAAATTAAAAATTCGCGATATTTGAACATACCTCGTATTTTGTAATTCTTCTCCAAATTTCTAATTTTTTCACCGGATTTTGTCAATGTTTTTTGATGTTAACAATTTGCTTCATTAGTTTCCATTTTCGACAGAGTGTATCTATCATTCACTTAATATTTTATACGAGACAACTTCATATATTATTATTAAAATATCCCGGGATTCATTTTAAAAAATCCCGGGATTTTCGGAATTTCCCGTTTGACATCACGATAAGTGAGCGATATTTAAAATCAAAACACATCACTTGGAATTCAACCATTATACTCGTATTAGAAGAAGATGAATGCTACTTAATTAAGGATTCTTTAAAGCTTTGCTGAACCAATTAATGTGAATGGTTGTCGAGTTATGATTTTTATGAATTTTTTGTGCCTGCAAAAAATGATTTTTTGAGAAAAAAATCAATTTTTTTCTAATTTTTTAACGACTGTTGATAAACTTCCATTTCTACGTGAATCTGATGTTTTCAGCATTTCTAACTTATATAATTTCCTTTAATTTAAATAATATCCCGAACTTATACTTCAAAAAATATTGTCCAAATACTAAAGGTAACTTCCTTGAAAATTGGAATTTTAGAAAAAAATGTTTAAAAAAAACTTTACCATAGTATGCCTCAATCTATTAAAAAAAAGATTTTAGGTTCGGACACAAATTTTTTTTTGTGTAGTGTTATCAGTGCCTTTTCTTAGAGCCGTCACACAGTATCGTGAGCGTGGCCAAAAATACTTACAGTCGATGTTGGAATTTTTAAATTTGTTTGCACGAATCGATGAAAGTAAGTTAGATTAGAAAGCACATACAATATTTCTTAGATGCATTTATCCGTTTTAGAGATATGGGGCTTCAAAGTTGAAGTTATGCACCTACGTATATATATCGCATCAAATAATTTAAAAGTTTTATGATCTTTTAAGGGTTAAAATTAATATTTATTCATAATTAATTGCAAGACCTGTAACTAGTTGCTGCACAACAATGTTTCTGCAATACGACAAATTATTTTTTGGACTAAATATAACTCATATACAGGAAAACACGGTTGTTTTTTAAATGGACCCTTTTTAAGTGGACCCAAAAAGCAATTTATAACAACAGTTCACCAACGATATTTTTTGATTTTTAGCTATAATGTAGTAGTTTTAAAGTAAATTAATTTTAGCTGCGAATATTTGCGAATTTGGCTACAATAAATATTTTAATTTGTTATTTTTTTCGAGAAACTTTGGTCATATCTGAACAAAATACTTTAAAAATCTAAACAGTATTGCAAAAATTGATTTTGAATTGAAGGAAAATCGGAAGAATATATTTATCTGACAACAAAAGTATGCCGCATATTACATTTGAAGTCATTTTTGCATATTTTACTAGCAACTACTCAAAAGGGATATTTTAAGGATAATTTAAACCTTGTTGCAATTTCAGCGTTTACATGCATTAATTTAAAACGCCTTAGAAGTATGTTGAAATTTGGTTGAATTCGGTGGGCAGATTTAGAAAATATTGTATTCTTGCATTTCAGGGTATGTGCGAGGTGAGCGTGTCCTTTGTCGGATTTGGTCCAAAATTTGTCTCTACCTTATTTAGCTTATAAAAACTATTAATGCGAAATTTCGATGACCTACATCTACTCCTTCCATTTTTGGCCAACCAGACAGAGAAATCACGACACTGTGCGTCATCGCGATCAGATAATAATTTCAAACTGTACTATGATTACAAAAATACATGAACAGACGGGAAGACGGAAATATCTAAAACGACTCTGAAAGTGATTTTCAGTCGATCGGCAGAATAACCATACCCTGTACCACAATGTGAAATAGGGAATAAATGCAGTGCTCAATACAAAAAAAATTTAGGAGTTGTGACCTCCCCCCTTAACGATCCTAAAGCACAACATTTTATTGGACAAAATGATCTCCCTACACGGGGCAAAATCGCTTTTTGATATGTTTGAATCGAAAGAAAATATGTTTGGAACACAATTTTTTAAATATTATATACATACATATTTCTGAACAAATATAATTTATTTGAAAATCAATAAAAATTATTTGGAGCTAATACAGGGTTTTCCAACAAGAGGTATTATTTTGAATCACCCGGTATTTCGGTAGCTGTCACTTTTGAAGCTTTTATTCTTTGACATTTGAAAAGTAGAAACTACGCCATTACTAACCAGTAAGGAAAGGCAGAAAGTCGGGCGGGGCCGACTATATAATACCCCACACCTCCCTAACAATGCGATAAGGGTCATTGCCATAATAATTTGGAATAATTGGTAAACGGGTAGAAACGTATTATCTAATTCTGAAACGATAATCGCAAAATTAAGCAATATTCGTTCCTAAAGTGAGAAACATCTTTCTGGAAAATTTTAATGATCGGAAGTAAAATACAACTTCTATAGCGGTTTGATACCAAATCAGGAGGAACATATATATGGAGCTTTAAAATAAATCTGAACCGATCTTCCCTGAATACTTATTCATGTAAAAAGACCTCCTTCTGTCGAATTTCGTACTGATCGGATATAAAATACAGTCTCTACAGCGCTTACATGTCAAATCGGGGGTAACATATATATGGGAGCTATATCTAAATCTGAACCGATTTTCTCCAAATTTGGCAGTATTCCTTCATATAATAAGAAACCTCTTTCTGCCGAATTTCATACTGATCGGATATAAAATAAAGTTTTTACAGCGCTTACAGGTCAAATCGGGGGTAACATATATATGGGTGTTATATCTAAATCTTAACCGAGTTTCTCCGAATTTGGCAGTATTCCTTCATGTAGAAAGAAACCTCTTTTTGCCGACTTTCGCACTGATCGGATATAAAATAACATTTTTACAGCGCTTACATGTCAAATCGGGGCTAACATATATATGGGGGCTATATCTAAATCTGAACCGATTTTAACCAAATTCAATAGGGATCGTCCTTGGGCCAAAAAAAAATATATGTGTAAAGTTTCGTCGAGATCGGACCATAATTGCGACCTGTACTTTGATTATAAGAATACATGCACAGACGGACAGACAGACGGACATAGCTAAATCAACTCAGGAAGTGATTCTGAGTCGATCGGTATAATAAACGATGGGTCTATTTCTTCTCCTTTTGGGTGTTACAAACAAATGCACAAAGTTATAATACCCTGTACCACAGTGTGGTGTAGGGTATAAAAATTGAACGATCAAAAAACGATACGAACGATACAAAATTATCTTGACTATGAGGCCCATTTCCACCTGGAGCTCGGTAAACCCAAGAATTATTGTTGAGAAGCCTCTCTATCCTCAACGTGTGACTGTTTGGTGCGGTTTATGGTCCGGCGGGGTCATTGGACCTTACTTTTTCGAAAATGCGGTTGGTTCAAAAGTTACGGTGAATGGATTGCGCTATCGAGAGATGATTAATGATATGGAGTTGGATGGTATTGATCTGGACAACGTTTACTTTCAACAAGACGGCGCTACGTGCCACACAAGCAACGAAACCATTGCTCTGTTACGGGAAAAGTTTCCGGACCGTGTTATCTCTCGAAGAGGTGATCACAATTGGCCACCGAGATCTTGTGATTTAACACCTTGCGACTTCTTCCTTTGGGGCCACGTGAAAGATAAGGTATACGCCAACAGCCCAGCGTCGATTCAAAACTTTAAAGATAGAATTCGTGAGGCTATCGAGGACATAGGACAACCACTTTGCGCTTTGGTTATGGAAAATTTCATGAAAAGGATATATCATTATTACCGGCATACCTCCGCGGCGCACCTCCATCCGATGGTCCACATTTTCGATGACGCTGAGGCATAATTGAGGTTCTATGCCGTTAATGTGCCGAATTATCTCATCCTTTAGCTCTTGAATTTTTGCTGGCTTATCGACGTACACCTTTTCTTTCAAATAACCCCAAAGAAAGAAGTCCAACGGTGTCAAATCACATGATCTTGGCGGCCAATTGACATCCCCACGACGTGAGATAACACGGCCATTGAATTTGTTGCGCAAAAGAGCCATTGTTTCGTTAGCTGTGTGGCAAGTGGCACCGTCCTGTTGAAACCACATATTGTCCACATCCATATCTTTCAATTCGGGCTATAAAAAGTTCGTTATCATCGCACGATAGCGAACACCATTCACAGTAACTGCCTGACCGGCCTCATTTCGAAGCAGTATGGCCCGATGACGTCGCCAGCCCATAAGCCGCACCAAACGAACTGGGCGAGCATGCACAGGTGTTTTCACATGTCCTACAGACCCGGTTTGCTGAAATTTGCGCACAATTCTCCCGATTGTGGACACATTTGGTCGATCACGAAGTGCACGAAATGAATTTTGATTTGAACGCCCATTTTCTTAAAAGGCTTAAAAAACTTTAACGCGTTGCTCGATTGTGTATCTTTCCATGGTTCAAATTGAGTTAGTCTGAAATTGAGAAATGTCAAATGAAATGCAGAAATAAACATGATGTTTAGGTGTGGTTCACATTCAATATCGGCCCTTACAATCTAACCACCCTTTATTAGAACTAAATATATTTGTGAACAAATTTCCTCAAATGTAATATGCATTTAAATACAAATAAAATTATTGTTGAAGAATTTCTCCAAATATATTTTATTTAAACAAATTTTCAAAACTATGCTGATTTTTTCGAATTTCTGTTTTAATTTTTCTTTGGTTTTGAATTATACCTCCTAGTTAAAAAGAACTTGTTTTAAATCACTCATTTGAAATTTCTGAGTATTCCAAGTCACCATTTGATGTCAATTCTTCAAGTAATTTATTGTTATCCAAGATTATACGATTTTAATTATAAAGTATTTTTAAAAATATTAAAAAATAAATCTTTGTTTCGAAAATAAACACAATATTAGGAGCGAAATTTTTTTAAAACATCATCTTCCCAAATATATAATTTTTGTGTGTACCAAATATAATACATTTAGAGCGTACCGTTAACATATATATGTGTTTTAAGCGAATATGTTTGGGAGAATATACTAAAGAAGCGATTTTTTTTCAGCGTGTATAAATGGACTTAAGCTCAATTAACCAATCGGCATTAAAGCCCACATCTTTGTATTTAAAAATTTTCTTCCTAGTAAAATGTCAAGACAGAAAAGGTTTACTACACGGGGCAAAATCGCATTTTTTGATTTGTTTGAATCGAAAGAAAATATACTTGGAACACACATTTTTAATTATTATATATTTTCGAGCAAATAAATTTCATTTGAAAATCAATAAAATGTATTTAGAACGCATATGTTAATATATTAGAATAAAATGTATTTGCGAACAAATTTTCTCAAATAAAATATGTGTTTAAATACAAATAAAATTATTGTTTATGAATATGTCCAAATATATTTTATTAAAAAAAAAGATTTTCAAAACTTTGCTGAAATTTTCGAACTTTCGTTTTAATTTTTTCCATGTTTTCGAATTATGCTTTCCTATTAAAAATGGCATACTTAGCATTAACTTCTATTTGAAACCACTTATTTTTATTTTCTAACTATTCCCAGTCATTATTTTCAATTATAAAAAAATTTTACTAACATTAAAAATTTCTAAAAATTACCTTTCAATTGCTGAAAACTTAAAACAATTAAAGAATAGATATATATTCAAGCAAATAGATCTTTGTTTGGGAAATAACATATACAAATAAAAAATATTAGAATGTAAACATAGTTTTGTCTAGAACAACATCCTCCCAAACATATAATATTTGTATGTGTCAAATGTTATATATTTGGAGTGCACCCTAAAAATATATATGTTTCAAGCAGAATATGTTTGGGACAATATACTACAGAGGACATTTTTTTTCAGCGTGTATGCATACCCACGCACTGCAATATGTTAATACTATAATATACCTCAGAAAATGTTGGAAGGAAAATGGCACAGCCAATAATTACTAATGGCCATTTCGTTTCAGGAAATAGTGCAGCATTTTCTTTGGAGCAATTCTTTAATTTTATGACACATTTTTTTTCAGTGTACATTACGCAAAAACTGCTCTTTTATTGCATTTTAAAGACTTAAAAATGTGGTTCGGTGTCTTTATTAGATGACCGAATTTAACTCTATTAGGTTAGAACATTGCTGCCGGGGACAAAAACTGTCCAATAAATACATGAATTAATTTAGACTTTGCATGTGCCAATATATGTATAATTAAATGTAGAAAATGGTTCATGTAGCCACGAACTCAGCTACCAGTCACACAATTGACAACTCCAAGGGATATATGAAAAAACTCGTACAATTTATGTGTCGAGATAATTGTTTTAAAACAGAATAATAATTTTATGGTCAGCACCCGAGGGAGGAATACATTAGCATAACCCCTTCCTACATCAATAGAAAAACAACGGACCAAACCTCATCAAATAAACCACATATGGGGGTGAAAGTCCATCAGACACGTTTGTTCTCAAATCGACAACTATGTCTGAATTTGACTACTCCAGACATATGTGTTGCCATTTGAACTATGAATGGTGCATTTCTGTCCTATTGACTACAAAATAAGACATTTTTGGCAAAGTTCTGACCAAGCCTCGGTCCCAATTTGACATCATTTGTTTTTGTTTCGATGGCAGATAATCAAATGCAAATATACAAATTATATCTGAGCCTATAGCTACTGATAGTACATTTCTGAAGTGATATAAAGTCTGTGTTAGTTGAATGGGATAGAAGCAACAGTTTTAAACCCACTGTTAAAAAGTGTTTAAAGTTTTACAACATTTATTCAGCATGGAAAACAAAAATCCTTTCTATTACTCTATTTACTCCTTAATATTCCAAAAAAAATTCTTTACATTTAAAAATTTTAGAAATGTATATTGCAAAGGAAATGTATGAATAATAATTAGAGCATTTAATTATATTATTTGTTTCTTATTCAAGAGTCATGATATTCATTCACAACACTATAGTCCATAAATTCTTTCAGTTAAACTTATAATTCGTGTTGTGGTGACAAAAACAAAAAAAAACAACTTCAAATACAACAATACTCCGCACCACTCTTAAATTCCAACACGAAAACATTTTCTTTGTATTTTCGCTTGTTTGGGAGAAACTCCCCCCAATAATTGGGTGGTTCAAAAGGATGGAGGGAGTTGACCACCTCTTTTCTATTGACATGTTGTTACAAATATTTACCTGGTAGTCTGTAATACTCCGTGAACTCCGCCGATATGGAAGAGGTATGATAATTTGGGTGATATTATCAAAAAGCAATTGAGTGTATACCAAGAAGGTACGTTAATATTTTCAAATAATCCGGGGGTAAGCCAAATTCAAATGTAATAACTACTTACTTATACGTCTACAATGAAAGGTAGAAGAGGTTCGGAATAAGTAAAGTAAATAACTACTTAACTACAGGACAGTGCGACAGTCCAAAAACCGCGATACTATTTTCCTTGTAAGTCTTGGCGAGTAAAACGACGTTTGTTCTACGAAATTTGCCGGACACCACCAAAATCTGCATTTTGGTGGTGTCCTTGAACGCCTATAACATTGTTAATTATTAACCGATTTTCAATCTCTATAGAGATTGAAAATCGGTTAATAATTAACAATGTTAAATTAACCTATTTTCCTACAGCTTTAAATATATTTAAAGCTGTAGGAAAATAGGTTAATTTGTCCAAAAACACATTTTTTTCGTAATTTTCTAGTTTAGGCAATGTTTTTACCAATTATTTTGTGAGATAACCGTACGATTCATTGATTTACATATAAAGTATACTTTTTAAGGAAAAAAAATGCATCTAATCTCTTAAAAATCTGTTTGCAATTGACTGAGTTATTAAAGCTTCATTAAAACTAAATTTGTACATAAATACTAGTTTGACGATGACGAAGAATAAAACAAGTAAGAAAGTTCAGTCGGATAAACCGACTTAAGAATCCCCTCAACTTGAGTTTCAATTAAATTAATATCAATTTAAATTGCACGAATATCATATATTTGTGTGGGAAGTATCAGAAGGGGCGTGTCAATGATGCCCATTTTTCAATGGACTATAGGTACTAACATAGTTAGGGTCTTAGGTTATTCCTTCGATGGTCCGTAGCAAATGGTAAAAAAGCTAATCGAATTCACTAAGCCCGAGAAATGTCAAAATTCACCTTTTCTATTGAACGGACATCGTATATGTCTCCCCGATTTGATACCAAAGCGCTAAAGAAGTTATTCTTTACTGCTTCAATTGGGAATAATCGGTTCAGATTTATATATAGCCACATAGGGGTGGTTAAATTGTAAGGGCCGATGTTGAATGTGAACCACACCTAAGTTTTTTTCTGCATTTCATTTGACATTTCTCAATTTCAGACCAACTCAATTTGAACCATGGAAAGATACACAATCGAGCAACGCGAAAATGGGCGTTCAAATCAAAATGCATTTCGTGCACTTCGTGATGTTTTTTTGATCAGCATAATCGACCAAATGTGTCCACAATCGGGAGAATTGTGCGCAAACTTCAACAAACCGGGTCTGTAGGAGATGTGAAAACACCTGTGCATGCTCGCCCAATTCGTTTGGTGCGGATGTCAATTGGCCGCCAAGATCATGTGATTTGACACCGTTGGACTTCTTTCTTTGGGGTTATTTGAAAGAAAAGGTGTACGTCGATAAGCCAGCAACAATTCAAGAGCTAAAGGATGAGATAATTCGGCACATTAATGGCATACAACCTCAATTATGCCTCAGCGTCATCGAAAATATGGACCATCGGATGGAGGTGTGTCGCCGAGGTCGCGGCGATATTTTGTTCCATACATAATTGAACCATACAAATATCATCATAACAAAAAGAAATGACAATCATTTCCTAAATAATTTGTGTTTTATTCAAAATCAACATCGGCCCTTTAACCACCCTTTATATGTAATTGATAGTACAAGTCACGACGTTACAAACGAGCCTTCATTTGTAAAATTCCGTCCACTCGTTTGCATAATACATAACTTCTGAAATACGGCTTTTCAGATATTTTCCCAAATTTCCAGATTTCAGATGCTTATAACATCTGAAAAAAATCTTGTTTTTTCTCGCCAACTACAAGATGATTCATTTCCATAGAAAAACGCATATGCAAATTTTCAACACAATCGTGAATGTCGACCAAATTTGTTTTCGAAAAATCGTTCGGTTTGACATGGAATGAACGATATCTTAATTTCTATTAAAAAAAAAATAGAAATTATGATTTTTAACTAACGATTTCGAAATTTTAAATGGAAAATCTGAAATTCATTCGACATACATATGTATTTAGAATTTCAAGTACAGGGTGGCTGATATGTAATGCAACAAAGTAAAGCGCTATATTTTTTTAATTTTTTTTTTTAAATTTTATTGTTCAAAAGCAAAAAATGTCGGAAATAAAATTAAATTGTAGAAACAGTTTAGATTTATTCGAATTGGCCACCTTTGGCACGAATTATGGCCTTCAAACGGCCGACAAAGCCATCAACGCTGCACGAAAGTGCCTCTGCGGTATTTTGGCCCATTCCCGGCGAAGCGCCGTCTTGAGATGATCGATACTATGGTACTTTTTAGTGCGAACCTTACTCTCTAAAATGCCCCAGGCGCAAAAGTCCAACGGATTGAGATCCGGAGATCTTGGTGGTCATTGTGCGGAAGAAATGAAGCGAGGAACCTCCTTTTTAAGCCATTCTTTGTTGACGCGTGCTGAGTGCGATGGTGCTGAGTCCTGTTGGAATGTCCATGGTCTGCGGCCGAAATGTTTGTCTGCCCAGGGCTTCAATACTGTCTTTAGGACATTTTCCCGATAATATTCGGCATTTATTTTGAACCCATGGTCGATGAATACAAGCGGGGAGCGACCATCGGCGACACTGCGGCGTGGATTTCGATCAAATCTGGCCTTCACTTTTCGGATCATTTCTGTTGTTGTTACCGTTTTTTTTCGTCCACTCTTTGGACGCGATGCAACACTGCCAGTATCACGGTAACGAGCAATGGTACGAAAAACAAAAGATTTATTCACATTTAAATGCTGGAGGGCTCTAACGACACTATCACGCTTGAATTCCATCACGAATAACTTTTTTCTGAATGCAATAGACCAAAATGCTTCTGTAAGCTTGTAAACAATAAAATGAACTGTCACTGAAATAAATCTGTCAGCTATCAGACTAGCGGTTTGGAAATGATAGCAACCTGAAGTTGGTGGCAATACATATCAGCCACCCTGTATAATTTCTGAATTTCAGTTAGAATTTCAGTGACCGTTAGACTTTTTTGTGGGGCACCGTGAAGTATGTACAGATGTTATGCGAACTATCGAGCAAGACATTCGTGATATGGAGCTAGAAACAACGATGCTAGCCGAGGCAACCATATAAATTAAATATTTGTTCATAAAAAAATGGGAATGTATGTTCCTTTGAAAAAACTTGTATATGGGTGATTACGCCATTATGGCCAATTTCGACATAATTTTTGGCATTGAAGTTTTTTGCAGAATTCAATATTTCAGATAGGTAGATATAATCCATTGATTATATCTCCCTATCTACTCTATTATCAAAGGCACACATAATTTTATTTTAATTTTTAACCGAATTATAGGATTTTTTTAAAAATATGGCCCTCAAGGTAATGACGGGAGAGTATAACATCAAAGATCCCTCGATCTGATCGAGGGATCTTGGATCGAGCACCTCAAAATAAAAAGAAAAATTAACTGACATTTTATCGATATCTCGCCTAGTTATCGAGTTGTCGGAAGTTAAAGTTTTAAAAAATAAAATTTTTCCAAACTTTATCGTTACTTGTTTAAATAATTTGGCTAAAACTTTCGTTTTATTTTTAATAGAATTTGTAACATAACAAGTAAAAGCGTAAAGTTCGGCCATGCCGAATCTTATATACCCTCCACCATGAATTACATTCAATTCTATTACTGAAAAATCTTTGGATATGGAGGAAGTTATGGTACGATCCTTTTTATACCCTCACTTTAGTGTGACGAGGGTATATATCATTTGCTATGGAAAAAAGTGTAACACATCGAAGGAGTGACCTAAGATCCCAAGTAAGTTCGGAGGAAAACCTTTTTGGGTCATTTTAAGTCGAATGAGCAATGTCCGTCCGTCCGTCCGTCTGTCTGTCTGTCTGCTGGATGGTGCGCACGATAACTCTCGAAAGGAGTAACCGATTGACTTCAAATTTGGTATGTGGTAATATTTTTTTCTATCTCCGGCTATGTTCGAAGATGGGCCATATTGATCCACTCCTTCTAGTACCTCCCCCACAAAGGGTTAAAATGTTGTGAAAAATTGATTATTTAATATTCGAATCTTCTGAAATTCCACACATAGTATTAGCTTATTAGTCGCTATCAACTCGAGAAAAATGGGCGAAGTTGCCACGTCCCTCTTGGTACCTCCCACACAAATGCACCGTTTTGCACCAAAGGTTAACAGCTTATAACATTAATAACAGTGTATAAAAAAAACTTGAAATTTTGTACAGTGTAATGTTTTTATAGTGTTTATAGCGCTGTGAAAAATGGGCTATCGCCACGCCCCTTTTTGTACCTCCCACACAAAATGCAATGAATTTAAAGTATCTAATGTTCAGCGAAAAATAGGTATATTTGATAAACCCCTTCTGGTACCTCCCACACAAATTGACAGAATAATTCGAGTAATATTCAATATTACATTACTCACAAAGTGAGGGTATACGTTAGTCGGTTTACCCGACTGAAACTTTCTTACTTTTTGTTTAAGCAAATTATTAAAAAAATACGAAAGCTTCAGTTTTTAGCCAATTTTTAGTCCTCTTTAGCCAAACTATTAATCTAAAAAATTTGGCATTTATGGCTTAAATTAGCATATTTGAGCTAAATATAAACATTGACATGAATTCTTGCCAGAATAGAGTGCAAACTGCAAAGTTTCAGTTAAATCGCTTTAAAAATGTTGTATCTATAGCTCAAAATCCATATTTGGGAGCGACCTCTATAGGGGAACTATATCAAACATTGACCGATATGGCCCATTTGCAATCCCAAACGATTTGCAACTATAAGAAGTATTTCTACCAAATTTGATCAACCTGGCTCTATTATTACGGACTGTAGCGTGATTTTAGCAGAGAGACAGACGGACAGGCAGACGGACATAGCTAAATCATCTTAGAATTTCACGATGATCAAGAATATATATTATTTATAGGGTCGCAGATCACTATTTCAAGGTGTTATGACAAATTTAAAAACATATCGCTCCATGATTTGCTTCTTTCCCAATTCAAAGACATTTCGGATTATAGAATTGAATGTAGTCCATGTTGTAGGGTGTAGGTTTTTAATTTAATTTCGAGATTTAATAATCCAGATTTTTATATTTTTTTTAGCAATACTTCTTAGAAGTGTTTAAAGATAAATGGAAAATTGGTAAATGAAATTAGTTCTACTTCAGAAATACATCAAATTTCTTCAATCACGAATAACTTCCATATTTTGTTTGCTGGGGTATTATGCAGAGGTCACATTTCAAATATGTTGTGCCGTTTTGACACATTGCAAAATATAAAAAACAATCTTCGGATTTGTAATAGTTTTGTGTAATATTATTAACCAACCATTCATACCGGACTCGTTTATGAAATGTATGAGAGAGAAATTTTAATATAAATATACTCACTTAAATATGCAGTCACCTCTTCGGTCGGTCATATCCATAGTGTGAGAGGCTTACAGACAGAATTCTGCTTTGCAGGCCTAACAACTCGATCAAGACTACCACCAACTAGATGTGGGGTAGCTAACTATGCAGGACCTCTTCGCTTGGGGTTAGTATGTTAGTACGAATATGTAATTGTGGCACATTTGAATATTGACCACAGTCATGGGGATTTCACGTTGTGCTGAAGTTTAGTTGAGTTTTTGAATTGAACGTGAAACGTTGGCAAAAGGACTATCGCTGTCGTCCACCTGCACAAAGGATAATTATACTCTAAGTGAAAAAAGTGTTAACTGTTGCCATTAAATCTGTGAGATTTAAATTGAAATTAAAAAATAAATAAATAAAATTCAAAAGTGAGTGGTTCCATTAAATTTTAAAAAGGATACATAAAAAAACTAAAAAAAACAAGGAGAAATAAACCCATAAATCAAAGTGTGAAAAATTGTTGATACATAATATATAAAATAAATATTTGCCGAACGAATTGTAATAATTATGGGCCACGAACGCCAAAGGAAATTTGCATAAGGGTAGGTTGTAAAGGTGGGTTGCCTGACAAAGCTGTTGTGGCTGGATTATTGGCTCCTTGTTCGTTGGCGTTGGCTGTTGGAGCGTTGGTATTTTCTATTTATTTCTATTTGACCAAAATCCGCATTTGATTGACCCACTTGCAATACTCGTACAACTCCCCAACTGGTTGCTGTTTGTACGGTTGGTCGAACACCTAAAGTTTTATAGATTTTTTTTAGTTTCCTGCTTTCCACTGCCCTTAGGTATTTCCACATGTATAGGTATGTAGATATGTACAACAATGGTACATATTTACCATACCTAGAGTAACGTGATAATAGTTTTCAGTTGTTTTTGTCGGGACATTTTGCGGTTTTGCTGTGCACTGCTGGTAAAATGGCAGACTATGTATTTATGCCAAATTGTTAGCATACTTTAAAGTTGCCAGAGGAGTTTTGTTGTTTGGCTGGCTGTACTTTAAGAGCAAAACATTTAACAGGATACGGAAGTGTACCGTGTGGTAGGACATGCAGTAGAACCGCACGATACCCATGGTATGTGAGTTATATCCTTACGTGAATACAATATGCAATAAATATACAATATTCAGTCATGGTATACATATGTGTCAAATGGGGTATTTTTCTCCAGAATGAATTAACCTAATTGGAGCCCAATAATATGCAATAAATAACTATACAAAGGTGCCGTGTACCCTTCACATATCGATACCTCCATTCTAAACTATGCTAAGTGCAAAAAGGTAGTTTTTCAGGAGAGGCGATCAAAGTTTGATGCATTTTTTAAATTTGTGTGGAATCCCTTTATGATGGAAATCGAATGACCTGTACTCTTTCGTGAATAACTTTTGGTTGGACTGACGCATAAACGCCAAATTTTGACTGAATATAATTTAGAATATTTAGAAATTAAAAATGCAATCTCCCTAAGAACATGCTAAGTCGACTTAGCATGTTTTAGAATGGAGGTATCGATATGTAAACATAATAGAAATTTGAATGAGCTTAACCCTCTGAGTGGAATGGCTGTATCGGGGCAGGTACAACAAGTCTATACTTATAGTCATAAAATAATCTAAAATACATTTACATATAAGATTAATACAGAAGTTATAGTGAAAAGATTTTTATCTAAATTTGCCAATTTGTATGGGAGATACGTAAATGGGTGTGCAATTTCGTTGTTTTTTCCGAGCCGACATCATTTTACTGCATGTGAAATTATGGAATATTCGGGTAAGTAATATAGAAGTTATAAGGGATTCAATAATTCGCTGGGAGGTGGATTCAAATATTACCACATTCGAAAGTGGTAATATTTGAATCCACCAGTTTTCGGAAAAAGGGCAATGAAAATGTTGTAATTTTAGCAGAAACGAAATAATTTAATTGAAATATGGTTGCGTATTAAATTTGCACTACGCTTATTTTACGTCATCTAACAATATTTTGAGCATTATTTATGCATTTTTATTAAAAAAAGAAAAAACCGAAAACAACCGGTTCACCGGTTTTTTATTGTCGGTTAAACCGAAAACCGGTTTTAGAGTTAACTTAATTTTCGAAGAAACCGAAAACCGTATTTCCTAGTCATTTCCTTTAAGAGCTTTTTGTGGCCTATTAGAGGGATGCGCCCTGTTTATCTATCAAAATAAAGATAAACCTCTAAAAAATTTAGGTTCAACCATATATTTTAGAATAACTAGACACACATTTATCGTAATTGGATCACGAAAGCTTTAAATAATCCTAAATTAATTAGGCTTCATATTCATCTTTCAAGATATTGCGTAAAAACCCCGTTTATGAGAAAATTTTAATATTTTTAATTAAAACCTCCTAAAAGCCTCGAAAAATGCACAACTCTTATGTTTATACCGGTCACCACCAGTGTTGCCAGACGAATTTTGAATTTTGAATAAATTTTCGAAATCGTCAAAAAAATCGTTAACAAAAAAAATTACCAGTTACTTACAGCTTTTGAGGGGCGGAATGAAATTGGGCGCCAGGAAAATACACCCCACTATTTTTATGAATATGGGCCCCAAAAAAAAACATATCAAACAACAACAATTTTATTTGGGGCTTAATTTCATTTTTTGACTGCTTTTTGGGGTTTACTTTAATTTCTTGTCTGCTTTTTGGGGCTTATTTTCATCTATTAATTTAGAAACGTTGCCAACTTTGGATCTGTCCATAGGAGAAAGTCTTAAACAGAGGCCGAAGGCCGACCTCACAGGAATAGATTTATAATTAGAAAATATGTTTGTATACGTGTATTAATGCGTACTCCCCAGATTTAGGAAGAGAAAATTTCTTAGTTTTTTGGGGGTTTATTGTCATTTCATGCTGTTTTCTTGATTAGGGTGTAATTTCCTAAATCAGTTTTTGTAACGAAAATAGGCCCCAAATTAGCAATGTCCGTCCGTCTGTTTGTCTGTCTGTCTGTCTGTCTGTCTGTCTGCTGGCTGGTGCGCACGATAACTCTCGAAAGGAGTAACCAATTGACTTCTAAATCTATCTCCGGCTATGTTCGAAGATGGGCCATATTGGTCCACTCCTTCTAGTACCTCCCCCACAAAGGGTTAACATTTAGTGAAATATTGATTATTTAATAACTTTTATACTACTTATATGAATCCTCTGAAATTCTACACATAGTATTAGTTTATTAGTCACTATTACCTCGAGAAAAATAGACGAAGTTGCCACGCCCTTTTTAGTACCTCCCACACAAATGGATAATTTTGAACCAAAAGTTAATAGCTTTTAACTTTATTACCAGTGCATACAAAGACTTGACATTTTGTACAGTGCAATGGCTTAATAGTACCTACAATACAGTGAAAAATGAGCATTATTGCTACGCTCCTTTTGGTACCTCCCACACAAATGGACCATTTTGTACCAAAAGTTACCAGCTTATAACTTTAATACCAGTGCATACAAATACTTGAAATTTTGTACAGTGTAATGCTTTTATAGTACCTAGAGTCCAGAGAAAAATGGGCCGCCCCTTTTGGTCCCTCCACACAAATGGACCTTTTTGTACCAAAAGTTAACAGCTTTTAACCTTAATACCTTTGCATACAAATACTTAAAATTTCGTACAGTGCATCGATTTTATAGTACCTAGAGTCTAGAGAAAAGTGGCCGTAATTGGCACTCCCCCTGTGGTACCTCTCACACAAATGGACCATTTTGTACCAAAAGTAAACAGCTTTTAACTTTAATACCAGTAAATACTTTGAAGTTATAAAATGCAATTTAAATTTATAATAATTTAAATAAAACAAAAAAATAAATATATTTACTCATATTTTTGAAGACTCAAGGTGTGGGGATTCATTAGTCGGTTTACCCGACTGATCTTTCTTACTTGTTTTTACATATTTAGATTATATTGCCATTAATAACTCCAAAAAGTTTCATAATGGTTCCTCTTCAACTCCTTGAGAAAAAAAGAAGATGAAGATGATTAATTCCTTAGCGATTCTCTCCGATTTTGATGAAATTTTCCGGATATATACTTTGAAGTGTGCAGTACAGTAATCAGAATTTAAATATTTTTTTATATTTTTAAGTAGCTCGTGTAATTTTTTAGAACCCAATCTGTTAGTTAGCCATTAAAAAACAAAACAAGTAAAAGCGTTAAGTTCGGCCATGCCGAATCTTATATACCCACCACCATGAATGACTTGTGACCTCACAAAATAACTCAAACCTAAAGAAAATAACACCGAAAACACAAAAAATATAGTAGATGAGAACAGTAGGAATCACAACAAGTTAGATGCTATATATGGGAGCTATATCTAAATATTGACCGATATGGCCCATTTGCAATCCCAAACAACCTGCAACTATTAGAATTATTTGTACCAAATTTGATCAACCTAGCTCTATTATTGCGGACTGTAGCGTGATTACCACAGACGGACGGACGGACAGACAGACGGGCATGGCTAAATCGTCTTAGAATTTTACGACGATTAAGAATATATATACTTTATGGGGTCTCCGATTAATATTTAGAGGTGTAACAAACGGAGTGACAAAATGAATATACCCCCCATCCTATGGTGGAGGGTATAAAAATAAGGCGGAATGAAATTGGGCCCCAGGAAAATACACCCCAATATTTTTATGAATATGGGCCCCAAAAAATAGCATTCAAACAACAACAATTTTTTTTGGGCTTAATTTCATTTTTTGTCTGCCTTTTGGGGTTTCATTTAATTTTTTGTTTTCTTTTTGGGGCTTATTTTCATCTATAAATTTAGAAACAGGAGAGGCTACGCAAAAAAGATTTTCTCCACGTTTCCAACTTTGGATCCTGTCCATAGGAGAAAGTCTTAAACAGAGGCCGAAGGCCGCAGGCCATAGGCCGACCACGCCCGAAAAGATTTATTATTAAAAAAATATGTGTGTATTCGTGTATTATTTCGTACTCCTAATATTTACGAAGTGAAAATTAGTTTTTTGGGGTTTATTTTCATTTCATGCTGTTTTCTTGATTGGGGTGTAATTTCCTAAATCAATTTTTGTAACGAAAATAGGCCCCAAATTTGGGGCGCACTTTAATTTTCAATTTGGGGTGCATTTTCCGACCGCCAAAAAATAAAACAACTCATTCCTATGCAAATGCCTCATCCGATTTAAAAAAAAAAAATTGGCTGAAATAGTGATAATATGCGTTTTATTGTATTATATGCAAGTTTTACATAGACCTTCCTTTGCTTAAAAATGTTTACTACAACTTCCTCAACCAATTTTTATTCTAGATATTTTGCATGTTAGTTATGAATGCGATCGGATCTATGACCAACTTTGTTTGTTTTATTGATCATCCATAATATTTTAGAATTTTTCTACCATTCATAATTTTAAAAACATAAATAACATCTCGAAGGAATTATAAAAAAAACCATAACATAAGAAAAATATAGTAAGTTTTCCTTAATTTTTTCATATCATATGAAATCGTCATTTCAGGTCAAAAATAGTCATGTCGCATTTAGGGCCAAACACCACACTGTGTTACAGGGTATTATGACTTTATGAATTTGTTTGTAACGTCTTAAAAACAAAGAGATAGACCCATCGTTTATTATACCGATCGGCATAGAATCCGTTTTTGAGTCGATTTAGCCATGTCCGCCTGTCTGTCCATCAGTCTGTCTGTCCATGTATTCCTGTGATGCAGGTCGCAAATATGAAGCTATCTTTACGAAAATTGGTATAGAGGCATTCCTTAGACTAGGGACGATCCCTATTGAAAATGGGGCATATCGATCTATGTTTTGATGTAGCCCCACCGATGTCACTTCTTGACACTCTAGAGAACATATTTTTCAATGGATCTGGCTGAAATTTAAGAATTTACACTTTATATTGGACCTAATCGTCCCTGGTAAAAATGGGCCCGATCGGTACATGTTTTGGTACATCCCCCATGTAAAGGTCCCCTCCTGTCACTTCTTGACGCTCTTCACAACGGGCTCTTCAACTGATCTATCTAAAATTTAAGAATTAACACTTAATATTGGACCCTAGTAAAAATAGGGAACATCGGTCAATATTTTTATATAGCCCCCCCATATAAAGGACCACACCGATATTACTTCTTGACGCTCTAGAAAACACATTTGGAAATCTGGCTGAAATGTAGGAATTTCTAGTGGAAATGGGAAACAATAGTCAATATTTTGATATTGCTCCCATATAAAGGTCCCTTCTGATAAGACTTCTTAGCGTTCTAGGAACGCGTTTATTAACCAATCATGCGGACGTTTAAGCTTTTGTACTTCATATTGAAATAAATCGTCTATAGTGAAAATGGAGTATATCGGTCCGTGTTTTGATAGGTATAATCCCCTCATGAAGGTCAAGTTTTTTAACATGTGTGTCTGTAATTTAGAAATGTACTCTATTTAACCTGCAACTATTAATACTAATAATGATTATCCGTGCATTTGTTGGCAAACAACACTGACAGAAAAACCGTTCGTCACCATGACGAATCAGTTTCGTCAATATATCTTCGTACTGGTGACAAAAAGTTTCGTACATGCGATGTTTTTGTACGTCAATAGAACGAACACGATCATCAAGTCATGTTTTTGGTGATTTCGAAATTCGTCGAGAGAACGATATTTGGCCATTTTGCTGAAAATATGATCAAACGAAGCAATCAAATTATAGTTTCTGCTTAAATGTACTGTTCTATATGCGTTCTGATTACCTTAGTTAAACAATTTGTTGTAAAAGATCAATTTAAAAAATTTAATAATTAATGACGAACACCGTTCGTTAATAAGATTATCCATTCATCATGAGAACGATCGACTTATTCGCCCTTTACGGCAACGTCAACTCCTACAGTAAAACAAAGTAAAGGCCCAGTTAGGCAAACTTAACCGTAACGCCCACGTAGCGTAACGAATCAGCTGATTCAATCTGTCATATGGAAATCAGTGTAAACGATTAGCCAACGGAAACGAAACGTAAACGGACGGCTGAATCTGTTGAAATCAGAATTGGACGATCCGTTTACGTACAATTTGACAACAGCTGATACTACATGTTGTTTACAATACAATTGTATGTTCACCGAGAAAAGTAAAGAAAATAATTTATTTGTTATTTGTTGTTTAAAAGTGCAAATAAACATGAAAGACGAATATTTGATTTCATTGGTGCAGTCGCACGAGTATTTATACAATAAATATAATTGGCAAGAAGCTGGGCGTTACAGGTAAGTTTTATGAAGATCGCGGCTGACTCCATTAAAAATTAAATTTATAATCTGCTTCAGGATCCTTTTGACGACAGTACGAGACAATCATTGCGCCAATCTTCTTCATTGTGGGTTAATTTGACAAATATAAGCGTCTCTACAAACGTGGACTTATTTATAGATAGAGATTGGATTTGGCTGAGTCCCTCTTCAATGGAAAGGGTTTTCCATTAAGGACATACGAATTTTATATATTAATGAAACAGAATATTTAAGATATAGAGTTCAAATTTATTCCAGGTTAAGTGCAAATGTTACATTTTAAGAATGAAATTCAATTTCGGTCATATGACCACCACGAGCCCGTCAACAGCGATCTATTCTTTGGACCCAATTTTCTACCACTCTTGGACACATTTCGACCGGAACGTTGGCAATTTCGCGTTGGATGTTGTCTCTGAGCTCGTCTAAAGTTGTTGACTTAGACCAAGGATATTCCTCAGGGGAAACGCCGCATCGCCAATAAAAAAATGAGGAAAGGCTTCAGAGGATGCTGACGATAATGGTTTACTAGGAGGTACAGGTACCTTTCCTAAAATAACTGATTGGCCAAATGGAGAGTACTGGAATATAGCTGTATTTAATTTAAATTAAGAAATGGAAATTGTTTGTAATAAAATAGATTATAAATAAATTGAAGTTTAATGGACATACGCCCAAATATCTACAATTTTAAAGAATAGAATGTTAATATTTCCCAACTTGGAATCATAGGATAAAGCAATATTTGACATACTGTGGTGTTATTGCTAGTCTCTCACCGGTCAAATCCGTTGCTTTGGCGTAGTTAACTCATATTTTTATTAATGTTAATAACAAATTAAAAACTGCCATAGGCATTCTAGTATCCGGCTTTCGCCAGTCATTGTTTATAGGACGTCCACCCCATCTTCTTATCCGACGATATTTTTTTGATTACTTTTATTGTAAATTCTGCATAGATTTAAAAAAACACAAATTTATAAACATTATTTTTAACTTCATTTTTAATAAACCTAAACAAAAAGAAATCGCGGCTTTTTTGTTTACTTATGTGTTGTTGTTGTCAGAACATATGACTCGTTTTCTCAACGTTGGCTAATCGCTCAAACGGGCAACGTTACGACAACGGTAAAGATAAATTACGGTTACGTATGCCGACATAACTGATGTTTGTTTAACAAAACATCAAACACATGCATACTCGTACATGTAGCTCGACAAGCTGTATAAATGTGAAACATCTGTGCTAGTGTTCTGTTGGCAAATACATTACTTGATGTGATTATTTTTGATTTAAAATAGCAGAAGTAATGAATACTTCTTGTTTGTTTGATTTCAGCCATACCTGATAAGAACTGCGTCTCGAAACGAATATTCACAACTGAACCTAGCAATGCTGTGGGTAATTATTTATACGGATGGAAAAAAGGCAATTTGACCAAAATATAAAAATTCAACACTCTCCAACTCGGAGAGTCCTTAAACGATCTCGTTGAAATTTTGTTGTGTAACTACTATCCAATAGGACTAAACTTGGTGCAAGTTTCATTCCGATCAGAAGATATAGCTTTTACAAATTTACTCAATTGACATGAAATCTCTCAAATATTAAAAAAAATGTTGTTGTTGTTTATTGTTGGTCTGTTGTTATACCACCCACCATAGGATGGTGTAACACCTCGAATCATTTATATATATTACACAGTACAACACATGATTTTGAGACTCAATTCTAAGAATAGGACGTAAAAGTAGCCCCAAAATAAGAACTTCTGCATCATTCGTTCAGTCAAGTTGGCTCAATCAATAATTTAATGGCCATACGTCAATGCGGATTTTTTGCACTTTTTATATATTTGTTTCTCGTATACCGTACAGAATATCTCTTTTGTGTTTGAAGCAAAGTTGTAGATATAGAATAGGAGAAAAACAAGTAAGAAAGTTCAGTCGGGTAAAACTCACCTTGAGTCCCAAAAAAACATTCGTAAATTTATTTATTTTTTTGTTTTAATTAAACTATTATCAATTTAAATTGCATTTAATAATTTTAAAGTATATACTGGTATTAAAGTTAAAATCTGTTTACTTTTGGAGCATAATGGTCCATTTGTGTGGGAGGTACCAAAAGAGGCGTGCTAATAACGGTCACTTTTCTCTGGGCTGTAGATACTATAAAATCATTACACTGTACAAAATTTCAAGTATGTGTATGCACTGGTATTAAATTAAAAAGCTGTTAACTTTTGATGCAAAATGGTCCATTCGTGTGGGAGGTACAAAAAGGGATAGGCGACTTCACCCATTTTTCTTGACGTGTTAGCGACTAACAAACTAACAAATACTATGTGTGCAATTTTAGAAGATTCGAGTTAGTAGTATAGAAGGTATTAAAGAATCAACATTTTACTAAAAGTTGACCCTTTGTGTGAGAGGTACTAGAAAGAGTGGACCAATATGGCCCATCATCGAACTTAGCCGAAGATAGAGAAAACTATTACTATTTTGTGTTACACTTTTGGCTCGTAGCAAATGATGTATACCCTCCTCTCTAAGGTGAGGGGATAAAAATGCGAAACAAACCTACCCGAAAAATGTGCATCCAGTGCCGTCTGTCCATCCGTCTGTTGTAATCACTCTACAGTCTACAATAATTGAGCTAGATGACTGAAATTTTGTATAGATACTTCTAATAGCTGCAGGTAACTTGGGCGACATCGGTCCATTTTTTGATATAGTCCCCATATATAGTAGGGCGGGTGATTTGTTTAGCGAATTTCCTCAAAATATTTCGCCTATATTTTAAACCGCCAGTGAGCTAGAGAGATATCACATAACCTCTAAAATTCATATTTTTCTTGCAAATATCGGACATCTTGGACTAAAGCGCGACATTTTGTTTACCCTCCACCATAGGATGGGGGTATACTAACTTTGTCATTCCGTTTGCAACACCTTGAAATATTTATCTGCGACCACATAAAGTATATATATTCACGATCGTCGTGAAATTCTAAGACTATTTAGCCACGTCCGTCTTCTGTTGAAATCACACTACAGTACGTAATAATAGAGCTAGGTTGATAAAATTTCGTAGAAATGCTTCTTAAGCTGAGTATAGACGATTGCCAGATCGGCAAACGTTATCAACCCTGTTAAAGTGCTGCAAATATACGGACAATGTCAGATTGTTAGCAAAGGTGAATTGACAGTTCAGAATTGCACGAAAACGTTACAATTGCATATATTTACAATATATTTTGTAAATATTTATATGCAGGATTGCCAATAAAAATACATTATAGACAGTGTTGCAAATAAAATGTTTTTCTGGCAATGGCGCCGTTGTCACATGCATAAACTTCGCACATATAACAATCAGCAAATTATCTCGCAATGACTTTTCTGCTAACGTTGCAACACAAAAATTGTATGTTCACACGGTTGTAAATTCACTGGGTTGCAGTTTTCCGCCATTTTTCTGGCAATGTTGTCCGATCTGCAAATCGTCTGTACTTACCGTTATAGTTGCAGGTCGTTTGGGATTACAAATGGGCCATATCGCTCAATGTTTTGATATAGCTTCCCTATAGAGGTCGCTCCAAAATACGGTTTTTGAGCCATAGATTAAACATTTTTAAAGCAATTTTTCTCAAACTTTACAGTTTGAACACAAGACAAGAAATTCATCTCAGCAAAAATTTTACAACTCGGCTCATATTATGTTATACTCACCCTACAGAGGTCGCTCCAAAATAGGCTAATTTAAATCATAAATGCCACATTTTCTAAGCATTTTAAGCGAATCTTTACAGTTTGTGTTTTATTTAGACAAGAATTCATCACAGTAAACATTTTTTAAATCAGGTGATATTTTATTTGCTTTTTATCCATTTTTTTTATTTGTTCCATATCCAAAGTTTTTTCCAGTAATGGAATTGAGTGCAATCTATGGTGGAGGGTATATAAGATTCGGCATGGCCGAATTTAATGTTGTTTATTTGCTTATATGTGCATCTAAAACTCGCTATTCTGCTTAAAGCAGTACCAATATTGTGATTTTCGCTCTGATAGAATCGAAGTTATTCACGATTTGCGGGCGTAATTTTGCATGATACGGTCAGGGGGTTGTAAACATACGCTCAGGGGATCGTGAACATACCTAAGCAATTTGCCCGATTTGGTTGAAATAAATTTAGACAAGTTTTTACTTTACAAGTTATTACTCTGATCAATAGTTTCAAAGCTAGCTCCACCACATAATGCTAATTGTTGATTTATTTTAACGTAAATCGTAAAAACACATTAAAAAATGAGGAGGAAGGGGATGAAATGTTGTACAAAAATGTTGACAAAAAACTTAAACGCAAACATCAAAAAACAGTGAAAATCTAGTCAAAACCCTCTGTTGTCTTTTCATGTATCAATGTTATACATTATCCACTACTTCGTATCAATAACATTAATTAATACTCATACGAACTAGTGATCAAAGAAGAAGATGCCCTGTTGTTAGAAGAAGATACCCTGTTGTAAACGTTAAAACCGCAGAAAAATATTAAGGAAGTTGTATATGGGACATGAAATTTTGTTCGCTATAAGTTTTTTTTTTTTTTTTTTTTTTAATAATTCATTTATTTACAAAATAATTCTTATAACAAAGTAAAATATGAGTGCCCCAGCGCCACTTGGACATTTTTGGGGCGAGTTGGCATATATCTAGCAAAATTTACATAGTAGCTCTAAATTATGTATGTACATCAAATTATTAAAAAATAATTCAAAATCACAATAGAAGCATATCGATATTTTCAAGTAAATAAGTTTTTAGTGCTAATTTGAAAGTAGAAATTTGTAAGATATCTTTTAGATAATGCGGAAGATGATTATACTCAGAACAGCCATTGTGTTCTATACGTTGTTTTGTTGTTTCTAGTCTACACCTCTTAACAAGTAAGTTGGATCTGTTTCTAGTATTGAATACAGTTTGATTTTGTGAAAAGGTAATTGAATTATAACCAATACAATGGACTGACTTAAACATGTACATGAACAATTGCAGTTTATAAAGACCATATATTGGCAGAATAGTTTTTGATACATCTTTATACAATGATATCGTTGAAAACGTTTGTGGAAGATTGTAAACAATTTTAAGTGCTTTATTTTGTGACCTTTGTAAAGATCTGAATTCAGTATTTTTTTTGTGTAAATATATGATGGGTAAGTAATTGAAATGGCTATGAACTAAACCATTATATATCATCAGTTTAGTTTTTTCATCAAACTTATTTTTAAATTTGTAAAGCATACCAATTCCTGGAGCTATTTTCGTTTTTAAATATTGCATATGCAAGTTCCACGACAAATTGGTTTGAAGATGTACTCCTAAGTACTTGAAAGAACTACATTCTTCGACTCTTCTACCACAGACAGAAACATCGAATAGGTTATTATTACCAACAGAGCACGGTCGAAATCGAAGCAATTTTGTTTTCTCGGCATTCAATACTAGCCTGTTTACTCTAGCGAATTCCGATATTGTCTTAGCATCCTCTTCAATGTGAGCTCTTAAAATAACTTCATGGCAATATGGGTAGAAAAGACTTATATCGTCCGCATACATTATTAATTTCCCATGTAATTTCAGATTTGAAATGTCATTTATATAAATAGTAAATAATAACGGACCTAAAACACTGCCTTGAGGCACCCCAAATTGAATGTTACCAATTCCACTTCTACTTTTTTGTATTTCTACATATTGCTTCCTATTTAGAAGATAACTTTCAATAAGTTTATGAGCATTTCCGGTGATCCCATAAAATTTAAGTTTTTGTAACAATATACTGTGATCTACTAGGTCAAATGCTTTAGAAAAGTCGTAAAAAACCCCAGCAACTCCACCAAAGCCATTGTCCAAACCTTCACATATTGTATTTACAACGTTTACTACTGCCTCTTGAGTACCACTGCCTTTTTTAAACCCAAATTGCAACTTAAAAAGTAGATTGTTCTCGTCTAAATAAGCCGAGAGCTGCTTATGCATAATTTTTTCAAAAACTTTATCAAGTAATGGCAATAAAGCAATTGGTCTAAAGTTTTCAACGGCACATGACATTTTACCTTTAGGGATAGGTACTATTTTACACGTTTTAAGTACTTCTGGGTATGTTGATGTTTCAATAGTGGTATTGAAACACTTAACCACATTAGAAACAATTATGTTCTTGCATTCCAAAAACATTTTAGCCGAAATTCCATCCGGGCCAGGACTTTTGTTTGTCTGCAGCTTACCAAAAATGTCTAAAATCTCTTCATTATTTGTATTACAAAATAAAAAGGAATTATGATATTGAGTCAGAGTGTTGAGCATGTTACAGCAATCTCCTGGCAAATGTGATATGTTTTCCTTCAATATTTTCGGAACTTTCAGAAAATATTCATTAAAAATATTGCACATCTGCATACTATTTGTAACAAATTCACCTTGATCATTTATTAATTGTATTTTGGGTCTTGAAACTCTACCCAACTGTTCATTTAAAAATCGCCAGCATTTTTTCGGATCCTGTTGAAATGATTTAAGATGATCTTGATAATAGTTATTCATGCAAATCCTCGTAGCTCTCTTTATCACACGACTTATCTGTTTTAGTTTTTTCTCTAGGCTAATACTTGTACCTTTCTTTCTTCTCACTTTTAATAATTTTTGTTTCAACGATATGAGAGCATATAGGTTTCGATTAATCCAAGGTGTAATAAGATTTTTTGTAAGAACCTTCTCCTCCTTCTCAACTGTTGCGTTTTCTACGCAATTAGAAAATATATTAATGAAATTAGATGTATCATCTGAAGCATTACCAGAAAACTGCATCACTGATAACCTAGTATTGACGTTTTCTCTCAACATGCTATAATTGCACTGACGATAATATCTTGTTGTGTATTCTAAATCTCTTGTATTACAAATTACTTTGCAAGATATTAAGTTATGATCTGAAATGCTACATTCTATTGAATCAACTAAAATCTCATTTGGTATATTGCTGAATACATTGTCTATTGATTTGCCGCTACTTGGACGTGTAATTAAATAATGACAACTTCTATATCCAAAATTATATAAAATATTTGAAATATCTGATGACATGGTTGTATTTAAAAAATCTATATTAGAGTCTCCAACAACTATGCTCGGACATCCACCAGTGCTATGCAACAGGCCTTCTATGAAACTATAAAAAATATTCAATTCACATTTCTGAGAGCGGTAGAAACTAGTGACATTCAAAGACTTTCCATTTATTTTAAAATCCTTAACTGAAATTCGTATAGCTTCAAAAAAAATGTTTGCTTTCACAATATTCAACTGTATAAGTAAATGTATCTTTAATGAATAATGAAATACCACCATATCCATCATATCTGCAGCAATGAATGGCATTGTAGCCTGGTATATTATATATTTGACTTATATCTTTTTGAAACCATGTTTCTTGGACAGCAATAATATTAGGCAGAATCTCAAACTGAGCAATCAATGATTTAAATTTATTAAACTTATCTATGGACGAGATGCTTCTTATGTTCACAGATATTATGTTAAAGAAATTGTTTTGAAAATCCTTTAAATAATTATTAAAAATATCTAATTTTGAAAAATATTTATTATTATTATTAAACAATGTTTAGAAAAGAGAAAAATGTAACGAATATTAAAATTACGCTATTTTACAAAAAAATTTGTTCAATTCATATTAGCAGGAGATATAAATTGAGATTGGGCGTCTTCTTCAGATCCATCAGAGTCCTCAGGAATAATTGGTTGCATGTGAGAAACTCTTCGATTATGAAATTTATTCGTTGTAGCTTCAATTAGAATACTATCAACATCTTCCTCTGATTTGATTAATCTGGGTTTGGTTATATCACTCTTTTTGGCATAAATTCTTCCGGCGTGTGAATAAATTGACTGATAACCGACAGATCTTAGTGTTTTGGCATAATTTAAAAGTTCCAATGATTCCTTGCTCAGAAAGTCATTAACATAAATCGATTTAGTTGTTTCGTTTTTCTTAAGATTTGACTTTACAGACATTAGTTTTTCTTTTGCTGACTTCGAATTGAACTTCACTACCAAACTTGTTGTGGGATTGGATAAGTTTTTCCTTTTTAAATAAAAAGCTTCATCAATTGTTTCCTTTTGAATTTCAACACCAACTGTTTTAGAGAGTTCAATTACTGTATCGTTATATCAAGGTATTGTTGTTAACGTTCTGGACAGATATATTCTGTCTGGTCGTAGATGTCCACTCTAATTGTATCATACAACAATCACTAGTAATAAATATATTGACATTGAATACACGTACTGATAGCTTGTAAACTTTTTTTCAAGTTTGTCCAGCAGTAAAAACGAGTAGACGTTTATTAGTAATATTACTAAAACAAACAAATCCTCACATTTGTATCATACAAAATTGTAGATTCAATTACCCTATTTACCGTTGATAATTTAGATTTCACTACGAAATAATTGTAGTGATTAGACCTTGATTACAGGTGCATGGGACGAAGGGTTTTCGCTGAAAGGGGAATTTTATAACATTCGTTACAAACACAGTACATTTTTAGAATAGGAAATAAATGTAAGTTTAATATGTGTTAGCAAATAAACCAGAGTTCATATAAGGAGACACATTTCAGGAAAAAGTATTCGAGGTCGATTTAAAATAAATTAAAAAAATAATATAAAAATCAACAAAAATTGCAAATGTATGTGGTATTTGGATATAAACAAATATTTGCACATAAACATTTGCATGTATTTATATGCAAACAAAATTAATTTACTGTATCTAGAATATTTAAGTACTGAAAAAAATATGTATAGCCAAAACGATGTATAGCCAAATGTTGCGGCAACAAATTTTTTCATTAAAATTTATTCATCATTTGTTTTCGTTTCGTTGCTTTAAAACTTGTACAATGACCCTCCTCCTACTACTTATTCGAAAATATCAATAGCTGTGATACTTGCAAAATTGTTCTTCGGGATGGGTTTCAAAAATGGTCATTACTTTCCTAATTTATAAATAATTCTTACATATCCGACTTTAGGATAAATTACTAAACCGAATGTTCTTTGCAGTTTTCTATTTTTTAGGATTTGTATACCCACCGCCGTAGAATGTGGGTGTATTAAGTTTTTCAAACCTTTTTCAACGCCATGGAATACTTGTCTAAGGCCCTATAAATTATGCATACAAACTCGTATTCTTGGCCGTCGTTAAATTCTAAGACGACGGCTAGTATTGCTTCTTCACACAAGAGTGATAATCATTTTTGGAGTAACATATCGATAAAACGTGGACAATTTTAAATTTTAACGAAAATCCTTCTGAGGTCTCCAAGGTTTCCCATAAGTCCGTCTGTCCATCTGTCTGTCCGTCTGTGCATGTATTCTTGTAATCAAAGTACAGGTCGCAATTATGGTCCGATCTCGACGAAACTTTACACATATCTTTTTTTTGGCCCAAGGACGATCCCTATTGAATTTGGTTACAATCGGTTCAGATTTAGATATAGCCCCCATATATATGTTAGCCCCGATTTGACATGTAAGCGCTGTAAAAACTTTATTTTATGTCCGATCAGTATGAAATTCGGCAGAAAGACGTTTCCTCTTATGTGGAAGAAACTGCTAAATTTGGAAGAAATCGGTTCAGATTTAGATATAGCCCCCATATATACGTTACCCCCGATTTGACATGTAAGCGCTGTAAAAATGTTATTTTATATCCGATCAGTGCGAAATTCGGCAAAGAGACGTTTCTTATTACATGAAGGAATACTGCTAAATTCGGAGAAAATCGGTTCAGATTTAGATATAGCCCTCATATATATGTTACCCCCGATTTGACATGTCAGCGCTGTAAAAATTGTATTTTATATCCGATCAGTGCGAAATTCGGCAGAAAGAGGTTTCTTATTACATGAAGGAATACTGCCAAATTCGGATAAAATCGGTTCTGATTTAGATATAGCTCCCATATATATGTTACCCCCGATTTGACATGTAAGCGCTGTAGAGACTGTATTTTATATCCGACCAGTGCGAAATTCGACATAAGGAGGTCTTTTTACATGAATAAGTATTCAGGGAAGATCGGTTCAGATTTATATTGATTGTTCCTCCTGATTTGGTATCAAACCGCTATAGAAGTTGTATTTTACTTCCGATCATTAAAATTTTCCAGAAAGATGTTTCTCAATTTAGGAACGAATATTGCTTAATTTAGCGATTATCGTTTCAGAATTAGATAATATGTCTCTACCCATTTACCAATTATTCCAAATTATTATGGCAATGACCCTTATCGCATTGTTAGGGAGGTGTAGGGTATAATATAGTCGGCCCCGCCCGACTTTCCGCCTTTCCTTACTGGTTTTTGGTTGTTATTACTTTTACTGCTACCATTTTTTACGCTTTTGTATTGTTTTTTTGAACTGCCTTCCAAATATTTTTCGTGTTTTATTTTTTTTAGTGATTTTGAAAATTGTAAATAGTTTGTAAATAGTTTATGCCTCTGTTTAAAACATTTCGGGGGGCCCGGGCCCGGGCCTTAAATGCTCTAATGTTGATTTTTATTTAATTAATGTTAATTTTTTTATTAAAAAAAATACTTTTTTTTTTATTTTTTTTACAAAAAAGCGCCATATTATAGCATTTTTTAAAAATTTTCTAAAAAATATATATTAAATATGAAATTTGGTATTTTTAAGAATTATGTCAGCTATCCGAGGCAAGAAAAATGTTTGGTTTGTTCTACAAGTTAAGCGTTGCAGACTGTTTTTGGAATATCACCTAAAAAAAGTTAGACCTAAAGTAAAATTACTTTTTCGAAATTTTGAGCGAGAATAATTTGAAATTTTATATTTTCTGTTTAAAGAGTACATATCATTAACAATATCTGGCCGAAAAAAATTAGGGATCTTTACGATTTTTTTCCGACGTCATACAATATTCAATATTTTTTTATTTTCCACATTAAAAATAGCATATTAAAAGCTAATTTTCTATATTTTCTCAAAAATATTTTATAAGTATTTGTAACATATCGAAGGAATGCCCTAAGAAATTCGATTTGGGTCATTTTAAGTCATTTGAATGTCCGTCCGTCTGTCAGTCTGTGTGTCTGTATGTATGTCTGCTGGCTGGTACGTACGATAACCATCGAAAGGATTAACTGATTGATGTTAATGTATGCGGCAATATTTTCTATTTTTGTGTTGTCTGCAAATCTTTGTGATTCTAACTAGGATATTCTCCCGGCTTCAAGACCATTTTGTTTCTATATTATTATAGAAACAAGTATTTTATACATGGCGGTGTATAAATATGTATTAAAAATTGGCAGCACACATACTGGATCATGATTTCTGAGTCGTGACACTCGTTATCAACAGTTCTGCTGCAATTGTATAGGAGATACGGAGCTCTATATGGTTGACTTCAACACGCAAGCGAATGAGAAATCTTTGTGAAACCACACTTCTCCAAAATCTTCCAAAAACAATTGTTAACCAAAGTTAATACAAAACACCAGCCATGTCCAATGAGAAGCAAATTTTGCTCCATCAAATGGAAAATTACCACATGGAAGAAATATAGTTTAATTAGTTTTAAAAATAATGGAATTTAAATGCCCCCTGCTCGTTGATGCATGTGCGGCATCTTACCAAAAAGTTGTTCATTACTGCTTGGAGAGTTGAGACGGGAATAGCCGCAATTGTTTCTCGAATGGATTGCTTTAGTTCATTCAAATTTGTTGGTTTTGCTTTATAGACTTCCTGTTTGCAATAACCCCACAAGAAAAAGTCAGGTGCAGTATGGTCAGGCGACCTGGGGGCCAACGGAATGTGGAGTTTGCTGGATATCAGCTTATTGGGAATTTTTCGCCGCAATTCCGTCATAACAGGCCGGGCTATGTGAGGAGTTGCACCACATTGCTGAAACCACACAGAGTTGAAAAAATTCTCATTCGGCGTAATTCTGGATAGAAAAACTCTCTCAACATGCTCAAATAACGGCCTCCAGTAACTGTAACGGTGTAACCATTTTCTTCGAAGAAGTAGGGCCCGACAATGCAGCGTGACGAAACTGCACACCACGTATAATTGATAAACATATAATTGGTTTCGATGAGAGGCAACTGGGTCTGTGCTATCACTAGGGACCTCTATTGGTCTATGTGAGCTTGTAACACCTGCTGCCACCATACCTAACTTATCCTATGTAAAAAATTAACATACCATACATTCATATTTTATTTTCTTAATTGTTTATACTCCTACATGTTAGATTGTAATTTTTTAGTAAATTTAAATTGTCATATTTTTTAAATAATTTAATCATTGCTAAACTTAGTAATTTATAATCGTCTGGATTACAGACTTAATTGTAAAAACAACTGCTAAACTTAATGACTCACTTCTGACCGCCTTCGCTAATTGCCAACGCATGAAAGACATTTCCCGAGTAATTAGAATGTACAAAAAAAAACACTTGTGTTTTTTTAAGTGATTAATAACTTTCAATAGACATTCGTCCTCGTCAAGTAAAATGAAATAGTGATTTGTCATCGTCGACACATTTGCAGAAATGGTAAATGGTTACTTTTAATTGAATTCCAGTTAAGGTAAAAACTGCATTTAGTATATTTACGAAATGTGTTTTAAGTAGTGCAACTAACACTATCGGACAAAAAAATACAAAATTTCTGTTTTGGTACACAATGATATATTTGTTATGATTGTACTTATATTACCTAAAAAATAAAAATGTTTTTTCTTATTTATGTTTACCTATTGGTGATTTGATCTGTGTCACAGGTTAGGTTAGGCTGACTGAGGATGACGCCTGGTGAATGAAACCAACCGCCCACTGAGACCATACATCATTCCTCATAATTCTTCTTCTCCAATGTGTCAGTTGCAGAGAATGAAGCCGAGCCAAAATTTTCGGCGGCGGCTGCCATTGAAAATTATAGATCGGCGGCGGCGGCTAGACGGCTAAGCCGACAAAAATTTCTTTCTCGGCGGCTCTGTGGTAGTCATTTTTTTTATTTAAATCGTATAGAAATTCGACTTTGCACATAGTTTTAAGCCACCTTTTTATTTATTTCACACAGTGAAATTAGAAGAAGGCGCAATTAATAATTCGGGCATAAATAATGTAAAAGTAATAATGTTACATGCCCCTGCATTGTGTATAAGGCCCACATTTCAAACGTAAGCACATCGTTATGTTCTTAAGCTGATTTATTGGAAACAAATTATAAATACATCTGACAAATAATTAAGTAAAACCCTTGGTGTACAACCTCAATAGTTAATCCTCAAAATTTATCATAACGTTTTCGTTGGGTTTGAGCTGTAAACTTTGTGAATGAAATTATGGATTGATACTTCTAAGTATAACATAATGAAATAATACTGCATTACTCCGGTCCTGGAATTTCCCATCACGGTCTCCTAAACAACTTAATGTTTGTATTCGCTCACCAACATAAACAGTTTTAATTAATTAATTAATACAGGGTTTTCCAACAAGAGGTGTTATTTTGAATCACCCGGTATTTCGGTAGCTGTCCCTTTTTAAGCTTTTATTCTTTGACATTTGACAAGTAGAAAGTACGCCATTACGATTTAACAACGCATTGAAATTATTAAAGTTCGAAAATCATCGAAAAATCTTCTTGACTGACGAGGCCCATTTCCACCTCGGTGGCTACGTCAACAAGCAAAATTGTTGCATCTGGGGCTCGGAAAACCCAAGACTTATTGTTGAGAAACCTCACCATCTTCAACGTGTGACTGTTTGGTGCGGTTAATGGTCCGGCGGGGTCATTGGACCTTACTTTTTCGAAAATAAGGTTGGACCAACAGTTACGGTAAATGGATTGCGCTATCGAGAGACGATTAATGATTTTTTTTGATCGGAGTTGGCTGATATTGATCTGGACAACGTTTACTTTCAACAAGACGGCGCTACGTGCCACACACGCAACGAAACCATTGCTCTGTTACGGGAAAAGTTTCCGGACCGTGTTATCTCTCGAAGAGGTAATCACAATTGGCCACCGAGATCTTGTGATTTAACTCCTTGCGACCTCTTCCTTTGGGGCCAAGTGAAAGATAAGGTCTACGCCAACAGCCCAGCGTCGATTCAAGACCACAAAGATAAAGGGTGTCCCAAGAAGAGCGCAATTTTTTAATCTCGCAACATTCGAAGTGTCATTGTTTGACATTTGAATAATTGTTATTGTTTGTTAGTAGAAGGTACGAGGTTAGTAAAAATGGAGCGAAGGGAGCGAAGGGAGTTCGTTAATTGGGTATTGGAGAGACAACATGAAAATGCTGATTTTGCCGATAAAATCATCTTCAGTGACGAGGCCCATTTTCATCTTGATGGCCAGAGAAACAATTCAATTGCTGCAAAAATTGCGCTCTTCTTGGGACACCCTTTAGAATTCGTGAGGCTATCGAGGGCATAGGGCAGCCACTTTGTGATTTGGTTATGGAAAATTTGTTGTTTTTCATTATTACCCAGCAAAATTTCTCATTACCAAATAATCCGAAGTGTAGCCAAAGTTCGATAATGGTAAGTACTTATTATTTAGCCACTTTTCTCATTATTTTAACATGGGGATGTCATTGGAGGGAAGTACTTCCCAAAAGCATACAATAAAGTAGCATAATAAGTACTTATTTTTAGAATAGGTATACCACATAAATATGTGCTTATATTTTCACGATTTTATGTACTTGAATAATGCATTACCAATAAGTTATGAAATAAGTAATAGTAATGTTAGATATGTAGAGATGCATATTGTAGCGCATATTTTTCGAAACAAACAATATCCTCATGCCAGATTCGAATTTCTGAATTCAAACCATCATGTGAAACATTCCTCAATGGTCTAACATCATACGATATACGTAAATATTTATGGTATTTTCATTCAAATTTAAAAATTTTGAAACTAAATAAATCTCGTACAAAAATCCACATATAGCCAAAATTGCATTATATTAAAATTTGCCAAAATGATTTTGATAACAAAAAATCAATTATTTTTGTTATTATTGGTAAATCATTATTAATAAGCCGAAAGTAATGTAGCGAATAATGAGATGTCATTATTTGGTAATGCAGGGAATAATGACAGGTACATACCAAGTTTTTGCTGGGTAACGGCATACCTTTCTCTTTATTCTGAATTAAACATCCGATCATTTATCTCAAAAAATTGCATTTTTCTTTGAATACCAAAATAACACCTCTTTTTGGAAAACCTTTTATATATAATATATGAATTCATGCATATGTATATAATAGGGCGGGTCGATTTAAAAGTCGCCCATTGCTCAGTGAAAATCGTATTCTAGGGATCAAAATAAGAAACTTTGCCGAAGGAACCATACCTCTAAAAAGAATTCTGATGTCCCGGAAAAAATCCCACTTTGACCCATTTAGAGTGCTCCAATCGAGTCCAAATGTATGACCGACCCCCACTAACTTTGTAGGGCCGATCCACCCATGCCCGTGGCACACCCCCTAGAACTCACCTGGGGGGTTCCCCATACAAACATTTCATAAAAATCACCATTTTTGGCATTTTACATGACAAAATCAGCGAAAGTTCGACCCAAATTCCGGGACATCAGAATTCGTTTTAGAGGTATGGTTCCTTCGGCAAAGTTTCTTATTTTGATCCCTAGAATACGATTTTCACTGAGCAATGGGGACGTTTTTTGCCTTCCCACAAATCGACCCGGCCTAGTATATTTCTATCAAAAATGTTTCAAAAATATTTTCTAATTTCATATATGTTTTTTGGCTGGAGTTTCGTTGCATGTATCTATTATTGAAGGACATGCAGAAACCCAAAATATTACCAGCACTCCGACCCAGCCTCATTAAAAGTTTAAATTTAAATTTATTTTTGGTAGTAGTAAATGAAAAGAACCCTGTTATTGACTTTTGAGTCATGTTGTACTTTTTCACTATTTTTCAATAAAGATGCTAAGAAAAATAACGGCACTATAGTTCTGAGAAGCCCATCAACAGTTGTTAAATTTGTTACTTTGTTTGTTTACAGTACCAAAAAACTAACATAAACAACTGTGTTAACGGCGGCTGTTCTTCAGCCGATTCAAGCCGCAAAGATCGGCAGTTTCCCCAGTTGGAGAAAACAGTTCGGCTAAAATCGGCGGCTCGGCGCGGCGGCTTCATACTCTGGTCAAATGAGTCTAGAGCTACCATCTGATGCCTTTGCTGAATTTTAAGAGTCTAAGTTGATCCAATCCTTTAGGTTTTGGAGCGTTTGTATATTCAACTCATTCGATTAATGTTCCAATCAGATTCCAATAATAGAGCCTGATTTGAACTGGTAATCTACCGAAGAAAATGAGGTGTTAACTGAAGTGAGCTGGTGAACTAGTGAGCTGGTGAACTAAAGTGAGCCAGTGAACAAAAGTGACTTTTCCATGTCGACTTTTTCGACCTTTTTCATGCGTACGAATTAAAAAATGTATACTACATTTGGTTAGAATGGCTTAGAACAAAAACCTTTATTTAGTTGTATCAAGACCAATATCGGACTAATTTAACAGTTAAAACACACTGCCGACAAACAGCCGTCGAAACTGTTGGTATTAATGTACAATTAAAAACGTCCCCTCGCATAAGCGCATATAACCTTTCTCTACCATGGGATTCGATGCTGATCAGTCGTAGTGAACGGACGTGTTTAGCACAGAGCGGATAGTTAAAATCTATTATACCTATTACGCAATCGCAAAAAAATAAAACAAAATCTGTACAAAGTCTGGAAGGCCTACATCGTAGTACCTATTACGGGCTAATACGGAAAAAAATCATTGGCGGGGATGCCTTCGCGTTCCGATGGAGCGGGGTTCCCCAATCGTCCTACTGTCCGTCCGTTGGTCTTGGCCAAAGCCGACCACACCAAACATGGTGAAAATTTCCCCCCAGTACTCACAACAGGTGGTACGGTGAGGGGAAAACGTCACGTCCGACCGTCAAAACGGAAACACAATGAGCACCGGATAGCGCTCAGAGTTCTGACGAAGTTGGAGGCTGTTGAGGTTTCGGCTCTTACCGAAAAACAAAAAGAGTCACTTACCTGGGCTAAAGGCGTCTTAGATGCTTCTAAGGCCAATCAGCCGGCTGAAAGAGCCACAAATTCAGCTGTGTTAACGGCTAATAAAGTCAAAAGAATCAGATCACCTGATGAACCCCTGCCCTCGAAAAAGGCAAGAGGCCCAAATGTCACTATCAACAGGACACTCACCAAGCCCTTCAATGAAGTGGCGAAGGAGAGTCTAGTGATGGCCGTTATAGACAGAAGTAGTGAGGATGGATCCATCCTCAAGGACAAATGGAGCCATGTGCAATCAGCCATTATGGCTCATTACCTCGATGTCCGTAGAGAGATGCCGGGCACACCACCAATCTGCAACGATGCAGGATGGCATCAGGGGAGAGTAAAGCTCTTACATTTCGGTGATGCCAGATCAGTAGACCTGTATAAGGCTGCTCTGAGTCGAGCGGGTGAGGTGTGGCCGGGTGCCCAGTTGGATATTGTCGAAAAAAACAACATCCCTAGTCATCCTAGAGCCATCACCTGGGTTACAGAAGAGCCCTCCAACCCGGCTGACATATTAGAAATAATAAAAGATTCCAATCCTGGTCTGCCCGCCCATAATTGGAGAATCAGCAAGGTGGGTGAGGCGGATGGTAAAAAGCGGCAGGTCAATTTGATCCTTAACGCTGAATCCACCTCCCATATACAACGTGCAAGTGCAACCCTACAGTATGGCTTCGAGACTATAGTCTTGAAGGTATACAAGCAGGATATAGTTCCCACTGCGGAAGGTGAGTCGTCCACCGCGGTTGAAACACAGCTTTCTGGAAGTGCGGAGGTATCCACGCCCATTATTTCGGGTGACTCCAACTCTAACAGAAGATCTGTAACGTCCTACTCTGAGGACGAAAGCTCTACTTCTGACACAGAGGGGCTGAGGGGAGTCTCCGGACTCTTTGACGCATCTGGCGGGGACACGCTTCTCGATGATACGGACGAAGAGTTCGATAACACCCTTGTAGGGGTGGAAGTTAATCTGTCAATTACCAATGATGGTAAGAATTTTACAGATTAACCTCCATCACGCTAAAGCAGCCTCAGCGGCTCTATTGCTGCGCCTGTCCACAGGTGCAGTAGACATCGTCCTGATACAGGAGCCCTACGCAGTGGGAGGAAGGGTGTGCGGTATCAGGACACCCAACTTTAAACTGCTTGTGGCCAACTGTGAAGGCACTCCAAGAACCTGCATTTTGGCCAGGAAAGATCTAAGTATCTTTCTCCTGGCTAATTTAAGTGGTAAAGACCAAACATCTGCTAGTCTGGAGATCGGTAATCGCATATATTGGGTGGTCTCCAGTTACTTGCCTTATGAAGCTGTAGTACCGACTGCTCTATTCAGGGAAGTAGTAGAAGAAGCAACATCTGACGAGGTCGAGCTGATTGTTGGCGCAGACACGAACGCTCATCATACTATCTGGGGTAGTACGGATATAAACCATAGGGGTGATTCGCTTCTTGACTTTATTCTAACTACCAACCTAAGTATTTGTAACATAGGTAATAAACCGACCTTTACAATTAAAGACAGACAAGAAGTACTCGACGTAACGTTTGCTACTGACCGGCTGTCAGACAAAATTATTGGGTGGAATGTACTAGACGACCACTCATTCTCAGATCACCATTATATTGAGTTCAAACTCGCTGAAAAAGCGCCTGAACCTGCCGTCCACAGAAATGTGAGAAAGACAAAGTGGCACCTGTATGAAAAGAATTTCAAGAAAGTCCTCAACTCCAAACTTCTGTACGAACCGAATGACAAAGCCGGTCTGGATCATCTGGTCGAGCATATCACCACATCATTCAATAGTTCCCTTGAAGAAGCCTGTCCAAAAACAAGGTACAAGGGTAAAACTAAACCCCAATGGTGGACTTCTGAGCTAACGGCTATGAAAAAGACCTGCAACAAGCTATTCAACAAGGCTAAATCTACTGGGGTCGCTAATGTTTGGGATGCCTATAAAGAGCAACTCAAGATCTATAAGAAAGAGCTTAGAAAGGCGCAAAGACGCTCTTGGTATACTTTCTGTGGCGAAGTGGAAAAGGTCTCCGACGCCGCAAGGCTGAGGAAAATATTATCAGCTTCACCCTGTACAGTGGGTTACTTGCAGGATGAGGCAAATAATTGGACCAAAAACAGCGAGCAGTCGCTCAATGTACTGCTCGACACACATTTCCCGGGGAACTCTCTAACAGAACCAGAGGATCAGCAGGACCAACAAGAGTGCGAGTGGACTGCGAGCGTCGCTAGCTTGTTGACTGAAAGATCCAGAATAAGCTGGGCTATTAATAGCTTTGAGCCCTTCAAGTCACCTGGACCAGACGGCATCACTCCAGCAGAAATGCAGAAAATGTTGAAATACATTATCCCCTGGCTGGAGAAAATGTATGTAGGCTGTATCAGGCTTTCATACATCCCGAATCGATGGAGGGATACCAAAGTGGTATTCATACCAAAAGCGGGGAAGATATCACACACTAGGCCAAAAGACTTCAGACCAATTAGCCTATCCTCCTTCCTATTGAAAGGTCTGGAACGACTTTTAGATTATTTCATTAGGGAAAACCTGGATACAAAACTCCTGTCAGTGAACCAACATGCTTACAATAAGGGGAAGTCTACAGAATCAGCCCTGCACGAACTTGTGAGCACTATCGAATCTTCCCTGCATTTCAAGGAATTCACCATGGTGGCATTTCTTGACATAGAAGGGGCTTTTAACAACATTCACTCAGATGCAGTAATTGCGGCACTGTCACATCTTAATGTTAACTTTAGTTTGATTAGACTAATTCAAAGTCTGCTCAACAGAAGACGCATAACAGCATGTCTTGGGTCCACAACTCTAACAAGGTTTGTAAACAGAGGGACCCCACAAGGAGGAGTACTGTCTCCACTAATTTGGAACCTAGCGTTGAATGAAATTCTGCTAGATCTAGAACGTTGTGGCTGCAAGGTCGTGGCATATGCGGACGACGTTGCAATCGCAGTGAGTGGCAAATTCGAAAACGTCCTCCGAGACATTCTACAGGTAGCTCTGAACAAATTGGCTAGATGGGCCAGAAGCAGCGGTTTGGGCATAAACCCAAACAAGACAGAATTGGTTCTCTTTACTAGGATGAATAAAGTCCCACATGTGGACCCTCCACCTCGGATAAATGGAACAGATCTAGTCTTTTCTGAAAGTGCAAAATTTTTAGGAATAATTCTAGATAGAAAACTGTTATTTAGACTTAATGTATTGGAACGTGTAAGGAAGGCTAACGTCGCCTTATATTCCTGCAAAAAGGCTGTAGGGTCGCGGTGGGGCCTCTCTCCTAAAATCGTCCACTGGATATATATAGCAGTAGTTCGTCCTATACTGCTATACGGCATTGTGGTATGGTGGACGGCAACTGACAAACTAACCATCACCAACCTACTAACAAAGGTTCAGAGAACTGCCTGCCTGAGCATAAGCGGAGCCTTAAGGACTACAGCGACCGAGTCTCTACAAGCCCTACTCCATATACTGCCGATTAATATTGTGGCGAGAGAAGTTGCAACCAAAGCGGCAATAAGATTAAACTGCCTATCAATGTGGAGGTACAAAACCTACGGTCACATGAGAATATCAAAGTGTAGTGCTATGGTAACCGACCGAGTGGACTATATACCAACGGTGTACACCTTCGAGAGAAATTACATCACTATGATTCCCGCGAGAGATGAATGGGTTGGAAGAAAACCAGGTAATAGAAACCATCTCCAATTTTACACGGATGGTTCGAAGCTTGATGAAAAGGTTGGCTTCGGAGTACACTGTGCAGAGCTTAGATTGGATATAGCTCACAGACTACCAGATACCTGCAGTGTCTATCAAGCCGAAATAATGGCAATATGGGAAGTAGCCAAGTGGCTGAGTCGCAACATAGTAACCAACACTGGCATTGTCATTTACTCGGACAGCCAGGCTGCCATCAATTCTCTGGAGGCAACATCCCTAAATTCACAAACAGCCCTCGACTGCCGCAGATCTCTTAACGAGATGGCTGAGCAGTTTAACATACACCTCATATGGGTGCCTGGGCATAGGGATATCCCGGGGAACTGCAAAGCCGATGAACTTGCTAGGAAAGGGACGACATTACAAATTCTCGAAGAATTTGCATATATTGGTGCGCCACTATCCACGTGCAAGCTTTGGCTTAGGCAAGAGGCAATCAGGCAGTCCAACGAAAGATGGACAGAAATCGGCACCTGCAGGGTAGCTAGACAAATCTGGCCAAGGTATGACCTGAGAAGATCAAAATATCTCCTCGCACTAGAGAGGCAAAGATTGTCTACGTTAGTATCAGTTCTGACGGGACACTGCTTGATCGGCGAACACGCCAAAAGATTGGGTATTGACTCTAATGACTTCTGCAGAAGCTGTGGAGATGAGGAAGAAGTGGAGAGCATTGAGCACTTGCTATGCGACTGTCCCGCTCTGAGTAAACGACGACTGGACATACTGGGGTCGGCTGTTCTAGGCAGCCTAACAGATCTTTCCAGTACCGATATTCGTAATATCGACAAATTTGTATATCAAACAGGTTGGTTTCGATGAGGGGCATTTCAGCCCGTGGTAACACTAGGGACCTAAACTGGTCTATGTGAGCTTGCATAAAAAATACGGCTGCCACCCTAACCTAAACCTAAAACCTAACAGTTAAAAATAAGCCTGGGTATAACTATATTTTTTATTTTTTAGTTATAAATAATTTGGCATAACAATTACATAATAAGATAATAAACGTCTGACCGGACCCAAAAAATACATAATATTAATGAGAATTATATACCATTACAGTCACGAGAAAATTAAAAGACACTCCTTGTTTTTTGGAAGGAAAATTTTCGATATGTGGAGGATACTGAAAAATGTGTTCCTCATTATATCAAAAGTGGCTTATCGCCACACATATTCAGAGCCACATTTCTCTCTTAACAGTTTAAATACGCTTATTTTTTTAAGGCCAATTGGTTCAGTGAATTAGTTAGTGATACATTACATTCAATTGGACCTGACAAAACGATTTTTTAGTGTTTGGTATTTCTGTTTAAGATGTTTTTATCGTTTCCTGTATATTACTTCAAAATTTAATGAAGAAAACTTGAAAGTTTCGCATTTGAATAATAAAGTCGAAAATCGACTTTAATCGACTTTTTGATGCTAAACAGTCTAAAAGTCGACTTCCTAATTATTTCAAAAAGTCGACTTTTTGCCACATCTGTATAAACCTAAGGTGGACATCTAAAGTTAGCTGGTGAACTTAAGTGAACTGGTGAACTTAAATGAACTGTTGAAGTAAATGAACGAACTAGTTCACTAGTTTATCTGTCTGAATGAAAATGCTGCATTCGTTACGTAGGCAAAGCGAGATTTCCATGTCAAGGCTCCTCCTTCATTTCGGAGCCAGCTGTAAACACATTAATATTCTCATCCTGAATCTCTCACACCAAATTCTAAATAATACTATTAATATTCAATAATAGATACATGCAACCTACTTTTGATTTAACCTTTTTCTGAGTATAAAATTCCACAGGGCAAATCTATGTCTACTTCATAATTCTTAAGATCGCACAAATCAGGTCAGGGATAACATAAATCACAAAGAAACCCTTCAATTAAATATTAAATAAGAACTCGCCAGCCGAAAAACATAAACACGAAAAGAAATAACCTCAATTTGCATTCGTACAATACGAGTACATACGATACGGTAGAGTGATTTTATACAAAAAAAAAAAAAAACTGCCAATTACAGTCATTAGACATCATTAAATCCTCACACATCTCGTGATTTTTTCAAATTTCCAATTGAAGGTTATGAAGGTCAAGAATTTCAATTCTTTGCAAAAGAGTTGACGTGACTCAACCTCTGAACGAAAAACATATATAACTACATTCGTTGAAGGTAACTACATACCTCCTACTTTGACCAGGTTAAATAAACACAAAGTAAATATTTAGTGTGTGCATATCTTAAAGGAAACAAGGACCAATAGGCAGTACTGCCAAGGCATAGGCCATCCTTACTCGCTATTAATTAATCAGACGAAAGTTGTAAATAGAACACAAAGGCTGGTCAACAGAGTCGCCAATAAACAACTGCTTATGAATAAAACAGAGAGCAATGAACTGAGACTCTTGAAGGAGAACCACATAAATGAAAAGAACAAATGTCTTTCGATACACTGAGCAAATTATATTGATTCTAAGAAAATAAGAATGATGAATTATTTAGAAAATTTTACTGTATTTTCGTTTGTTTATATTTCGGTCTTTAAATCGTTATTGATTTGTCACTAGGATATTCTCCTAGCTTTGCTAAGTTAAAAAAAAACGGTGTAGAAAATACAATTACTTGACAGCTCAGCTTCTCGTATAGATACTTTTTACATAAATGCTACTCCAAGAATCACATATTTTATTGAAAAGTTCTTAGTTAATTTTAACATTACCTATTAACATAATGAATTACATTCCACAGTACGAAACTAAAATTGGAATTTATATAAAATATACAAATATGGCAGGGTATTTTTTATGTTAGTTACATGAAATTGTGACCCAACTAGTAAATAAATTTGACAAAATCATTGTATTGAAATTTTTGGCTACTATAGCGTCAATTAGTGGAATTTTGCATAAATAGGTAAAATGAAACGCAAACTGCCAAATTTCAGCACGGGGCAAAATCGCCTTTTTTGATATGTTTGAATGGAAAGGAAATATATTTGGAACACAAATTTTTAAATATTATATATTTCTGAACAAATAAATTTTATTTGGAAATCAATAAAATACATTTGGAACGCATATATTAATATATTCCAACAAAATATATTTGCAAGCTAAATTTCCCAAATAAAATATGTGTTTAAGTACAAATAAAATTATTGTTTAGGGATTTCTTCAAATATATTTTATTTAAAAAAAATTTTCAAATCTTTTGCTGGCTTTTTCGAATTTTATTTTTAATTTTTTCTTGGTTCCCAATTGTACCTCCCAGTTATGATACCATATGCAGCGTTGACTTCTGTTTCAAATCAATTATTTCAATTTCTGAGCATTCCAAGCCATCATTAGTTGTCAATCCACCAAAAAAATTATTTTGATCCAAGAAAATAGGATTTTAATTACTATTTTTCCGAACATTAAACAATTTCTAAAAAATTACTTTCAATTACTGAACAATATAACACAATTTAGGTATTTTCTGAATACTTAAATGTGAATTTTTTATTTGTTTCGGAAATAATAGTCCCAAATAAAGATTTGTTTATAACACCATCTTCCCAAACATATAACCTTTGTGTATACCAAATATTATATGTTTAGAGTGTTCCCTGAACATATATATGTTTCAAGCCGAATATGTTTGGGACAATATACTACAGAAGCGATTTTTTTCAGCGTGAGGTCACTCGTTGGAAATGAGTGGTTTCTATAGGGTCTAGAAGTAAAGTCGGGAGGGTCCATTTTATGCGATCTATATCTAAATATGAACTGATAATGGCGATTTTTCGGAAAAGTTTTCTATTGACATTTAAACGCAAGCAGCACAATTTTACCGAAATCGGTGGCAACTTACGGCTTCTACAGCGTCAAATAGTCCATTCGGCCCTGTCGTTTCTTAATCAGACAGAACATGGCACCCTTCTGGTAGAGGTGTTGGATAAGGGCGTATCTAAAGGGTCTCAAAGTGGGCCACCACGGGTATACAATAACTTTAAACGCGAGTGACATTTTTGTTTTTCCCCTGTTTCAAAAAATATATTTTATGCTAGCAGAATGCTAGCCGAAATCACCAAAAATGAAAATTAGTTGAAAATACATTTTATTTTGGAAATTTGTTTTATTTGATTAAACAATATAAAATTATACATCACTACTGAAAAACTAAAAGTCATATTGCTCACTTACTTCAAGACTGTCATAACTCAAAACTTAAAATTTTTGAGGTTTGCTTACAGAAATGGGAATTTTGCAAAAATCCATAAATTAATCTCAACGAAATTTGGTTTATAAGTAAACAACAATATACATGACTTTACCATTGTTTTTAAAAATCGTATTTTATGTTACTTATCTTTTTATACGGACTTATACATAGTTACACATCTTAAAAATTTTCAATTTTGAGTTATGACAGTCTTGAAGTAAGTGAACGATATGTTACTTACTTTTCTCGTAGCAGTGTCTTAAAGTTTATTTTTTTTTAAATTTTCTTGAACTGTTGTGGAAATTTTAATTTTGCAAATTTTAACGCTTAATATATTTTTTCATACGTAAAAATTAATACTTTTATTGAGGAATTTTAGTGTGTCTCTAAACAAAATTTAATACCAAAAGTGTTGTAGACATATTTTTATTTTTTTTAAATATGTCTAAATTTGGAATATTTTAGCAGTGTCTTAGAGTTTATTTTTTTTTAATTTTTCTTGAACTGTTGTGAAAATTTTAATTTTGAAAATTTTAACGCTTAATTTATTTTTTCATACGTAAAAATTAATACTTTTATTGAGGAATTTTAGTGTGTCTCTAAACAAATTTTAATACCAAAAGTGTTGTAGATATATTTTTAATTTTTTTTAAATATGTCTAAATTTGGAATATTTTCAAAATTTACGTGGATTTTTAAATGAGAATAAAGTAAAATTGGGAAAATATGTAAATTATGTATTAAACTGCAGTATATATGCTAACATATGCTGCAGAAACATTCTGCGCCTTTTTGCGCCAATTATTTTTATTAAATAAATTGTGAAAATAGTCATTTAATTTTTTTTATTTGGGCTACATTTAAAGTAAAAGCTGGATAAACAGACTTTAAGGGAAATTACGAGGGCCACAAATTTTGAAAATATAGTTTTCACGTAGAAGTTTAGTAACTGTCGGTAAAACAATTAGAAAATCTTAGACGTAATCGTCTAAGTTGGCCTCAAAATCAACATCAAGAAAACTCAATTGCTACGAATTAAAACATCCAATGATACACAATTCACTATTAACGGCCAAAACATAGCAGACGTCAACAGCTTCAAATATTTGGGCAGTGTTCTCTCGACCAACGGAGGAGCTGAGCAGGACATCCTGAGTCGCATACAGAAGGCACGTACGGCTTTTCCAAAGTTGCGACACGTACGGCGTGCAAGCAACATAAGCACTGCAACTAAATGCCGTATTTTTAATGCCTGTTTGAAGTCTGTTCTTCTCTACGGCTCAGAGACATGGTTAGTTACCGAAGAAATGAAAGCAAAACTGCAAACCTTTTTAAACCGTTGCCTCCGAAATATTCTCCAAATATGGTGGCCCAGGTCTAATGAAGAGCCACGCATCAATAGAACATCAACACCGAAATAAGGAATAGAAAATATAGATGGATTGGGCACACATTGCGAAAACCTTATGATGATCCTCCACATGCTGCGCTGGCCCGGAAACCGCAAGTAGTGCGGCGTCGTGGAAGACCCCAAACATCATGGTGGCGAACTGTTCTTAGCGAAACCAGCAAATCGTTTAACGACCTAAGATTACTAGTACGTAACAGAAATAACTGGAAATCTTTTGTAGAAACCTTATGCTCCTAAACATGGAGTATGGATTTAATAATAATAATAATAATAATAATAATAATAATAATAATAACGAAGAAAACAGTGCCTATCTATGGATAATTGTAGAAATTATAGCCCTTTTGGTAAATGTAAGAGAATTTCAACAGCGAAACGCCGGGACACGTATAATTTTTTTTTGACCGAAATAACTTTTCTCTGTACTCAGAACCCCCGCCGATTTTGGCTGTCGCACAGTGTACCCCTCGTTATGCAATTTGAATAAGTGCAGGTCGCAGATATGTATAAAGCGACTTTTCTGAATATTGGTGCAGAGGCATTTCTTAGGCTAGCAACGATCCCATTGAAAATGAGGGACATCAGTCAATGTTTTGATACGAGTATAGCCCCCCATATAACTGTCCCCACCGATATTACTCCTTGACGCTCTAGAGCACACATTTTTCAATACATCTGGCTGAAATTTAAGCATTTGTGTTTTATATTGCTCTTAATCGCCGCTAGTAAAAATGGGGCATATCGGTCCATATTTTGATGTAGCCCCCATATCAAGCTCCCCACTGGTATTATTTCTAGACACTCTATAGAATACATGTTTAAATGTATCTGACTAAAATTTTAACATTTGTATTTTATATATTGTTCTTAATCGTATTGCCAGACGAATTTGATCCAAAATCGTCAAAGTGGGCACAAAAATCGTCAAAATATATGTTCGAAGTCGTCAAGAAATCGCTAACACAAAAATCTATCAGTTACAAACAGCTTTTGTGCTTTTTCAACCAAAGAACATGTTTCAGAGGCAGGTATAGTCGTATGTATATAAGAGGTATAATAAAATGTTTTGGACCGTTCTCATTATGGAAAATTCGTATTCTTGAACCGCAATGATTGTCACGCATCTGAGCCATTTTGGCCTATAATTCGGTATGCTCGTCATAGAAGGATCCTAATCGATTTTATTTCTTTATGTCATAGAAGCAACAAACTTCAACCGATTGGGACAACATTTTACAAAATGCATAGAAACATTATCAGCAATATGAGAATGACCATTATTCGATATAACCCCCATACAAAGGTCTCACTAAATTCGACTTCTTGACTACTTAGATGATGTTTTTGGTGTTTGTGTGAAGTTTTGGGCTTTGATGTGTTCTGACACATATAGTAAAATTTTATGACAAACATTTTTGTAGAACATTTCATCCCCAATCTCCGCAATTTATGGGTGTTTTTAAAATTAGGCCAAAAATTACAGTTATGTGGAGGAGCGAGAGGTTTAATATGTTCCACAAAAATATTGACCTTAATATTCTCTATAAAATTGCTAAACATACCCTACACCAAAAAATATTTTTGTTACAAAATAGTGAAATACTAACATTTTTGAGGTACAATGTGGTCTTTTTCAGCTATTTAGGGTACACTTTCAGATTGTATTGATATGTTCACAGAAGTTATTCAGATTTAACGTGGCTACAAATGCCAAACATTGTTAGTGAACAATTACGAGTCCCTGTAAGTTATTTCGAATAAAATGTTAACAAACTTTGTTCAGCATATTCTTAGCTACATCATTGCCAAATATAGTTAAGCGGTATCACTAATTCTGAATTAGTTGTTGGGCAAAAGCTGATGACACCTTTTTCGAGGGACGCACTGATTTTCGGAAACTTTTGAGTCCCATAAAAAAAATTGGTCACCAATTTCGCCAAACTGAGTATAGGATTATACTACCATTTGCTAATAGAATCGAACCTATACTGCCAAGGCCGTGTATTTTTCAAAAAGTGTTCATTTGTTGCATTGTGTAATTAGTAATTAATTTTAACTGAAAACTTTCGTTGGAATAATTACATCTCAGGTCCAATGTTTGACATAGCCTTTACTTCGCTTAAAATAGGTTCACTCCTATTTCTTCAACCAATTTTGCAACTTAAGACAACTGCAGAGATTTTTCTGTTATGTCGTTGTATGTAATTTATGGCAGAGAGCATACAAGATTCGGACCGACCGAATCTACTACCAACTTTATTTGTTTCAGGCGGAATCACTGGCTTACGTGTATGTCCATAGAGATGAGACGTTGAAACTTCTTTCTCTTTAACCTAACCTAATCGTCCCTAGGGAATATGTGGCACATCGGTCCATGTTTGGATATATCCCCCCAAATAAAGCGCCTTACCTTTGTCACTTCGTGACGATCTAGATAACACATTTTTGAATTGATATTGTTGAAATTTAGGCACTTGTATTTATATATTGCACTTAATCGTTATTAGAAAAATGGGGCTCATCGGCCTATGTTTTCATAGGCTCCCAACCTAGGTATATAACTTTTGACGCTCTAGAGAACACATTTTTCAATTGATCTGACTGAAATGTAAGCATTAATATTTAATATTGCAATTAATCGTACCTACTGAAAATGGGACACATCGGTCCATGTTTTGATATATCCCCTATGTAACGGTCCTTCTTATTTTTAACCGATCATGCTGAAAAGTAAGTAAGCATTTTTACTTTATGTTGTATTATATCGTCCCTAGTTAAATTGGAGTATATCGGTCCAACTTTCTATATAACCGCCTTATAAAGGTCACAGGCGAATTTGACTGCTTAGAGATTTTAATAATAATTGTACTTCGATAAATCCCATACATATTTCTTATTGCATTGGTTGGAAAGGAATGATGGTGGGTATTATACTTATACAGCCGAAACCGCCCGACGTTAGTCTTTCCACACTGGTTTGAATAACAAATATATCTCAACACACAAGAACCATTATATTAAGTTTTATTTAAGTTAAAGACGGTGTTTCGATGTTTTAACGGGACGTGGTTCTTAGATTTATTGCAAAAGTTCCTTGTTTTAAAGAAAAATTTCATTGGCTGAAAAAAACAAAATTTTTTTCATTGTACCACCTCCTGCTCCACTTCGTACCCCTCTCACCCCAACGACGTTACATATCGTACATGTGCAATTGACATTCGTAAAATTTTGTAATGAAAAGCAATGTCCTGCATTGAGGACAAAACCAGCGAATATTCAAGAAACAAAACATTATTCAAAGTAGTATGAGTATCATGCCAACAAAACGCGCAGTGAAATGTGAAAAATGTCCTCCAATGTGATTACAATCAGGAGGACGACGAAATTCGTTATTGTTTGTGTTTTGAGAAAATGGTGACAGAATAATCGAGTCCAAATCGCCTATTTGTTTGTTCGTTTGTAGTCGTCGTTACAGTTACGACGACCGACGACGACGGGTGCTGTTATATTTAGTGTTTCATGAAGACAATAATTATTTTTGAATTTGAAGCGTAGTTCTTGGATGAACATCCGTCCACATTGGTCTAATCGATTAGTCGCATCAATTATTGTGGGAGTTTTTTTTTCGAAAATGATAAATACAATATCGAACTTCACTAAAAGTGGTTAATTACAAAAGCCATCAGCACTCAAGAATCGATTGATACTCGTACACATGTAGTGGTGGTAAATTCGACTCATCTGCAAAAAAAGGTGCATTTAAAAGCGTTTGACCTATATAAAGACGCACACTCACAGAAATACAGAAATGAACAAAGAAGGTTTTGTGCAGAAATCTGCAATCGTCTGGAAAATCGCTCAACGTAATTGATGCACAAATTTATTTTAATTATTTTCTGTTAAATTTATTTTAACACTTATTAAAAACGATTAAAATCTAATTTTACTAAATTGTGTGGTCTCTCCAAGATTTGCACCTGGATCTACTAACACCGTATAACAAAATAACACCATACCTTAAGGCGCTACATTACAAACGTTTTGGACTTAGCATCATATAAGATAATTACACAGGAACACCGCGTACACGCAAAGAAAAAAATCGTTTCTGCGAAACGAAATATTAGACAACTACAATTCACGTTTGCCGGAACTGAAATCTCGTCTGTTGTTACAGAAAATTATTTCGCGTAAGCGAAATTTCAGTCGTCGTAAACGAGAATTGTAGTTGTCTAATATTTCGTTTCGCAGAAACGAAATTTTTCTTTGCGTGTACGAGTACAGGTTGAACTGATAAGAGTTTGAAAAAAAGTGATCTCAAATCAATTGAAAACATAAAATAACGTGTAGATTTGTCAACATCAGTTTTCTCTCAGTGCATTACAGTAATCAAATGCAGTTTGTATTTATGATGCGATCGCGACATTTGGAAAATCGTTCATTTTTGTGCCAAGAACGATCTCTATTGAATTACTAAAGGTATCAAAGCGGTGTGGAATTCAAAAGTGGTCAAAGAAGTAACTCTGACAAATTGGTCCGTCCATTCACGATCAGAAGCGTAATCTGCAAGTACTTTATGTACATTTGCCCACTCATGAATTTACCCATAACTCATGTATTTATTGTCAGATTTGCTAAAACTAAACCTTAATTCATTTGTAAAGGAGTGTTAAAAACCCTAAATATGATACAATCCCATAATTCCCAAAAATATTGTAGAAATTCCAAAAATCTTAAATAATATTCTTTATATCGCTCTTTTATAGCGCTACAGAAAAAACAATTTCCTATCGATTTTTAAGAAATTTGGAAAATGAAGATGAGAATCACGGTGAGTAAGTAAAGAAATCTCCGATTTTGACGAAACTCAATGGAAATGTTGAGTATAATGCCTTAATATCATATCAAGTGAGTCTATTTATAAAAGCGATGTTTTCTGATCGTGATGACATTTGCTCCCACCAGGTTAATCCTATTGGATAGTAGTTAGGACACACAATTTCAAAGAGATCGGTTAAGGACTGTCCGATTTGGAAGGTTTTGACTACTGACATTTATGTCAGGCGGCACTTTTTTCCAGTCCATATAAGTAATTGGCTATTGTATTTAGAAATTTTTGACCAATGTTTTTTGGATAGATTTTTTTTCCTTTTAAGAAAATAAAAAAATTCGCAAAAAAAATTTGTCTTTGATTTTTTTTGCAAAATTAAAACTTGTTTTGACATTCTTGTAAGAAACCATATTTTTATTTTAGATTTTTTTTCAAAAGAAAGCTAAGGTAATTTCCTTTAAGAGCTGTGTGTTCTATTAATAGGATGGGAACTGTTTATCTATCAATATAATGATAAAACTTTAAAAAAAGTTCAGATTCGACCATATATTCCGGCATAAATAGAGGACTATTTATCGTAATTGATTCAGGAAAGCTTTAAATAATTCTAAATTAGGTAGCCTTCATCTTCTTCTAATATAATTTCTTCATCTCATCATCGGTTTCAAAGATATCTTACAAGAAAAATCCAATTTTTTGAGAAAATTTGAATATCTTTAACCACTTGAAAACATCGAAAAATTCAGTTATTATATTTTTTTTTATTATTTTATCAAAAATAAAATGTGCCCATTCTAAATAATATCGATAAATAATTTAAAAAGTTGTAACTAAGTAATTAAGTAAGTCTTCAAATATAGAATTTGTTTCGATTATTTAAAGCTTTCCAGAACCGATTACGATAAAAGGTTCTACAGTTATGCTAAAATTATGTTTGAACCTCATCCTGGAAAGAACCCTATTGAAATTAATTAAAATCCGTTCAGATTTAGATAAAGCCCCTATATATATGTTTCGTCCAATTTGAACCTTTAACTCTATAAAAGCTGTATTTTATAGCTCGCATATATATGTTTCAATTGTTGTGAAATTTAACATGGTAGAGTTTCTTGATCCATGGACCAACATTGCTGAATTTAAAAAAATACGTTCAGATTTAGTTATAGCTCCCATATATATGTTTCGTCCGATTTGACTTAAGAGGCAGAGACGTACATACATATTACCTCTTACCTCTTTCTTTTTTGCAGTGTAGAGGTTTTTGCCTCTATTCTAGCTGTTCGGGGCTCGATTCTTCGTTCTGTAAGTATACTGTAACCTAACCTAAACCTGTATCTAGCCAGGTTCTTCTTCGTCTTCTTCTGTTTCTTGGACCAATAGATCTTGCTTCAAGTACTCGCTTTGGCAGGCGGGCTTCTGACATTCTGCAACATGTCCAAACCATCTTATGGTGTTTTCTTTTCTAAAAAAGATGTTGCCCTGTCAGAGAGCAGCATTTTAATAATGTCGCCTACACCCTCTTGTACTGCTGCATTTTTTATGGTCAGGATCGATAACAAAAATGCAAAAAAACTAGCCTTTTAACTCACTAAATGTAAACTAAAAACAAAGAATACTCCACGGCGCCGCACAGTGTATTATGAGCGGCAAAAACTCCTAATTTTCATGAGCTCCAATCTCTGCATATTTGATTCCAATCTATAAAGAACATTCCAATTAACTATATTTTAAAAGGTTTTGGCGATAACTTGGCGAAATCTTGCTGTACAAGCATTTAAAATTCATAAATGTTAAAATGGTTTCAAAGTTTATCATTTTAGAGAGTATTTTGTAAGCCCATATCTCCGAAACAATGAAACGCATTGGAACTTCGTTTAATTCATATAATTCAGAACCTTTTGAAGTATCATTTTGCATTAAAAAAACTATTATTATGTTTTCATTTTCCTTTTTATGCAGCGGTTTACCTGCAAGTTGCCAAAATTCAGGGTGTTTCATTTTCTTCAGGATAAAACTATAATCGCGAGGCCGACCGAGGTCTTGGCATTAACAAAAATTGATAAACTAGGTTCTCAGTTAACCATTGCAAAAAGAAAATTCTGCCTATATCTGCCTATGTTAATTTAATTACAGAAATGGTAAAACTTAGTCGGCAAAAAACAACCCAAAATTCACATTCTTTACTCAATGTTACTGTGTGTTGAACATATTTCAAAAATCATACCTTAAGGGGCAAACTAAAGATTGTCGTTGGCAAAACCCTTTTGACATTTCCCATAAAAATGGTCCATATCCTAGTATAATATAAAACGAATGACAATTCAACAATGCTGTAATTGGTATTTGTGTTTATAATATATTTAAAGGTTCAAAAAATTTATGATTGTGACTACAATTTATTTGTGTGTCCTTTCCTCATATTCCTAAAAGTATGCTTTAAAAATGATGTATTATTAATGAACACATTGCTAAATCCATGTTGTTTTTTTCTGGATAGTTGTAATGATTGATTAATTGACAAGAAACTGTAAACGCATTGCATAATGATGTTTTTGAAAATGTTGAGCTAATATTTTACGCTTTAGTTATGTACTTAGTTGTATGTACTGCTTTACACCGATCAGAAGATACAAAGCATTTTATGCACAATTATCCTGTAAATTCGAACATCGTATAAAATTTAAATTGATAAATTGGCGTTGGGCGTGGCACTTGTAAATTTTATATAATTGAGGACTCAAATACAATCTCTTCCAGCGATTTGTATTAATATAAATGTGAAATTGTGAAAAATACTAACATTTTTAATTTTAGGTTATGTGGGAGGATGGCGTGGTTATGGGCGGATATCAACAAAAAATTGGTTTTTAGCTAATTTGGCGAAATAAATGATATGTACGAAATTTCAAAGCCCTAGCTCAACTCCTTCTAATTTTTGCCGCGTCTTGTGTGAAAATATTCCACTGTGCGCCGCCTAAATAAAGCATCTGACCAAACTTCATTATAAAAAGGCACGCACGGACACACGCGGTTATTTAGGCTATTCGCTCGACGCCGAAAAAACATCTGTTTTGTAGGGCAGCGTCCACCCCTTCGATTAAATACAGGGCTGGAATGTTGCATTTTTGCCCCGTGCAAGTGCGACATTTTTCACAAAAGAAAACGAAACCCTATCACAGTGCAGCATTTATTTTACAATCGAAGACAAAAAGGCATTTTTGGGGCGAAAGGCATAAAAAATGTAGCATTTTTTGGCACAAAAGAAAACACCATTAGTTTGTTGCGTTCGATCTTATTGTTTAGCGACTTTGTTGGTAGATTTGCTCATATAGTGTCGTTTCGTATTCTGTCTCGTCGAGTTTTTCCTGCTACGCCGCATAAGTATTTCATTTCTGCTGCCTGAATTCTGCTCTGGTTTTTTGTTGTAAGAGCCCACGATTCGCACCCATAAGTGAGATTTGGTACATATGTGGCTAGTTTTGTACCCACTGTTACTTCTCTCTTACCAATGAAATGTTTGTTCAGCGAGAAGTACAGATGGGAATTTGCTGATATTCTTCAGTTCAGGTCCTTATCGGCTTTTCCGTTTTCACTTATAATTAAACCTAAACAACAGAATTTTCCACTTGCTTTATGGATTCAGACCTATGTGTATTTGGTGCTGGTTTTTATCTCGATGTTTCGTTGGAGAGATTCAGCAGAATTTGCCACTATTGTCATATCATCTGCGTATGCCAGAATTGAGACATTCACGCGCTGAATGTTCCAATTTCCCAACGTAATTGGGGTGAATGATTCTTTGCAGGTTTTTATTACGTCCTCCATCGGAATTATGAACAGATATGGGCTCAGAATATCGCCTTGCCGGGCTCCTGGAGTTCTAAAAAACTCTTCAGAAGTAGTGTTTCCGGTTCCCACGTAGTTTCGGCATGTCTCGTAAACACTTTTAATTCTTCTTATCAGATTATTGTTGATGATCCTCCTTTGAAGCGCCTCCCAGATTTTAGCCATTTTACTATAGGCAGAGACGTATCAAATATAAATTGTCTAAACAAATTTTAGTTGAAGTATACATTGAATATTTCATTGTTATCCAATCTTACTAGAGTGGTGTAGGGTATCATATAGTTGGCACCACCCGACTTTAGCCTTTCCTTAGTGTTTTTTACAGCTGTATCTTTATATTGATAGATAAACAGGTCTCAATCCACTAATAGACCACAAAGCTCTTAAAGGAATTTACAAAAGCTTTTTTTTACAAAAATGTCAAAATAAGTTTTAATTTCGCCAAAAAAAAATTACAAAAAATATATTTGCGATTTTATTTATTTTCTTAAAAAGATTGAAGAAAAAGCTATTGAAACACTTTGGGCAACATTTTCTAAATACAATAGCCAATTAGTTATATGAATGGGATGAAATTTAAAAATACAACACCCTCCAACTCGGACAGTTCTTAACCGACCTCGTTGAAATTTTGTGTCAAAACTACTATCCAATATTACTTAACTTGATGCAAGTTTCATTAGAATGAACATGGTGACGAACTAATTCATCATGAGGAGTATTCCGTACGTTAGCTGACTTTTGACGAAAAAATAATCGTGATGATGTACAAATTCGTCGTCATGACGAAGCTTTTTCTATCAGTGTATGTACCAAATTTTAATACTTTTGCTTGGATAGGAAATATTTTATGCGTTAAAATCTATTTGGATTGTGTAGGCAGTGAATGCGGTCGATTTTGAAGAAATTCCATTTTTTTCTTAATTTAGTCAATATAATGATCGGTGCCAACTTTCAGTGATCTATGAACACTTCTTATAATTTTTGCCCAAAAATTTGTGAAACTATAAGGAGCACTTTTCTGAAGCTGCTTTACATATGCATTTTTATTTAAATAATATTATTTAAGTTTTTTACCTTAAATAATATTTTGAAATTGATACAATAAGTACGAGATAACACCTTGGGATCGTCGCACTATCGACGAAAATTTAAAAATGCTGCCAAAATAAAATTTTTATGGCACATATTATATTGAAAAAATGGTTATGGGTATCTGTTAAGCACATATTCTGTATTTTATATCGAAAATATAAACAAAATTGATGCATAAATTTGAACCTACACTGAAAAAAATTTGTCATAAAATTAAAGAAATGCTCCAAAGACGTCCTTTTTTTTGGTGGAATGTTAAATGTTGTGAGGGGAGAAAGGAGAAAGTAATTGGACCAATGTATACATGAACTTGAGTCATGTTTTATGCAGAATAAAATAACAACATTTATATTAATGAATAAAAAATAAGTAGTTTTCCAAAAAATAAAAGTTGCATTTTTTATACCTTTAAAACATTTTTTGTCTCTTAACTAAATTTGTTCTAAAACTGATGTTCTAAAAGATATACATATTTTTAAACTTGTTTGATTAGTAACCAAAATTAGAATTAATGTTGATTTATAGCAGTGAGCTTATTGCAATTCCGATACGAAAGAAAATTTTCCAATTTGTTAAAATAATATTTTCAGAATTCAATTAATTTGTTTACAGACTTTGATTCGAATTTAAAAAAATCCAAAATATTTTTATACCCTCCACCATAGAATGGGGGGTATATTCATTTTGTCACTCCGTTCGTGACACCTATAAATATTGGTCTGAGATCCCCATAAAGTATATATATTCTTTATCGTCGTAAAATTCTAAGACGATTTAGCCATGTCCGTCTGTCCGTCTGTGGTAATCACGCTACAGTCCGCAATAATAGAGCTAGGTTGATCAAATTTGGTATAAATATTTCTTATAGTTGCAGGCTGTTTGGGATTGCAAATGGGCCATATCGGTCAATGTTTTGATATAGCCCCCATATATAGCATCTAACTTGCTGTGATTCCTACTGTTCTCATCTACTATATGTTTCCTACTGTTCTCATCTACTATATTTTTTTGTTTTTCGGTGTTATTTTATTCAGTTTTGAGTTATTTTGTGAGGTCACATGCTATCCATGGTGGAGGGTATATAAGATTCGGCATGGCCGAACCTAACGCTTTTACTTGTTTAAATATTTAGGAGCATAATTTGCATCAAGACCTCATGACTCAGCGGGCCGCGGTATCATCGGTCCATATTTCTTTAAGAACGACATTGACTAGGCTATTATCGTCAATGGCGAGTTTTATAGGTCGACGAATGAGTAACAATTTTCCATATTCTATGAACATAAGCGAAATTTAATGAATGACCAAAATTTTAAATATCACACAAATATAATAGAAATAAATCCTTATTAAAGGGGTTTCAAAATTAGATTCATTACAAATCCTCCTATACTTATAAAAAAATTTATAGGCAAAACAAATATTAACTGCCTATTTTACCTGGAGGTGAAATAAAAACATTTTTATTACTTTTCTATTTGTATGTGTGAATGTGTAATATTTATGTGTTTGTTTTATACTATAGCATTGTTGTGCATGCGGCCTTACTAGTGGATATCCTTTAATTTGTTCGTGTCATTAGGCAATTTACTCAATACTCCCGAACGATAATAAAGCAAAGAAGCCAACACCCAACTTTTATACGAATTTAGACACTCACTAAACGTAAAACTTCGAAAGGACATTTGTGTGACACCAGCAACGGCGAGTACCCTAGAGACATTGTCGCAGCGATAGAAAGAGTCCGAGTCGATGTACTAAAGAGGGAGAGAGAGAGAAACACAGACAAATCAATTCAAGCTAATGTGTAATGAAATCGTATTTCGTTTTAAATTGTCAACTAAATCGATTATACCCATTTACTAGTGGAATGCCAATGAACAGGGGTGCAAAGCATAAGGCCAGGCAAATGAAGGGTTCTTTGAAACATAGAAAAAAAACTTTTTTTTATTAGAATAACGAAATGCCTTATATTTCTGTTAAAAGATTTATATGGTGCATCTTTAGAATCGCTAATATCTGAAGATGTAATAAAATGTATATCAGTGAAAAGAATGTTAATATTACAATGAAATGCACTATAATCGTATTAACAATTAATAGTAAAGGTCTCTCGATACATGTGAGCACTGAGAAAAAATCAATTAAAACTAAGTTCAACAAAATTAAATTTTTTTCATTGAAAGTAAAGTTTTTATCTACATTTACCATGTTTGAGGTAAAATAGTAATTGCGTTGAAATTATATTTTTGTTTGCCCAAAACAAATATGTATTAGTAAAAAGAGCCTATATTGGTCCATTTTTTTCAAATGTCTTCTAAAATCAGTAACATGATTCCTAACAAACCAAGGTATTATTTAATCATATCCATAATTTATCATGTATGCATTCAGTCGACATTGTTGAGAATAAATTGTTCCTTTTTACTCGGAAAAACAGACTGATGGACAAACATGCAAATTGTTTATTTTTTAATATAAATTTATACTTTCCACGTGACGTGTAAGTATATAGATACGTTGATTTAAAAGAATTATCATACGCCCCATGACCCTTACATATATGGGGGATTTTATGTCAAGTGAGTCAATTGTTAAAACGATGTCTTCTGATTGGGATGAAACTTGCACCAAGTTTAGTCTTATTGGAGGTTAAGGGCGGTCAGAGTTGAAGGGTGTTGAATTATAAAATTTTTAGTTATTACCTATTGCGAAAAAAAAATAAACAACTAAGAAAGTTCAGTCGGGTAAACCGACTAACGAATCCCCTCACCTTGAGTCTCAAAAAATATTAGTAAATTTACATTTTTTTGTTTTATTTAAATTATTATCAATTTAAATTGCATTTAATAACTATAAAGTATGTACTGGTATTAAAGTTAAAAGCCGTTTACTTTTGGTACAAAATGGTCCATTTGTGTGAGAGGTACCAAAAGGGGCGTCCCAATTACGGCCACTTTTCTCCAGACTCTATGTACTATTAAAGCATTGCGCTGTACGAAGTGCATACAAGTATTTGTATGCACTGGTATTAAAGTTAAAAGCTGTTAACTTTTGGTACAAAAAGTTCCGTTTGTGTGGGAGGTACCAAGAGGGGCCGGCCAATAACGCCCATTTTTCTCTGGACTATAGGTACTATAAAATCATTGTACTGTACAAAATTTCAAGTATTTATATGCACTGGTATTAAAGTTATAAGCTGGTAACTTTTGGTACAAAATGTTCCATTTGTGTGGGAGGTACAAAAAGGAGCGTGGCAATAATGCCCATTTTTCACTGTATTGCAGGTACTATTAAATGATTGCACTGCACAAAATTTCAAGTCCTTGTATGCACTGGTAATAAAGTTTTAATCTATTAACTTTTGGTTCAAAATCGTCCATTAGTGTGGGAGGTACCAAAAGGGAAGCGGAACTTCGCTCGAAGGGGAACTTCGCCCATTTTTCTCGAGGTAATAGTGACTAATAAACGAATACTATGTGTATAATATCATTTGATTCAAATAAGTAGTATAGAAGTTATTAAATAATCAATATTTCACTAAATTTTAACCCTTTGTGGGGGAGGTACTAGAAGGAGTGGACCAATATGGCCCATCTTCGAACTTAGCTGGAGATAGAAGAAACTATTACCACATACCAAATTTGAAGTTTATCGGTTACTCCTTTCGAGAGTTATCGTGCGCTCCAGCCAGCAGACAGACAGAGAGACGGACATTGCTCATTCGACTTAAAATTACCCAAAACGGATATCCGCCGAATATACTTAGGGTCTTAGGTCACTCCTTCGATGTGTAAAACTTTTGGATCGTAGCAAATGATATATACCCTCCTCTCTAAGGTGAGGGGATAAAAATTACCTAGTGTTCAAAATGACATATTACCCAATGTCGATGTCATATTGCCCAAAAACTAAAATTTTCTACAACAACAACTAATATTGAATTTTTTGGGTGATATGTCATACATGGTTTTGGGCGATATGACATTGGGTGATATGACGCTACTCCGTATGGTGGGACTTGTACATATCGATGGCTTAGTATAAAAAGAGCGTATCTTGGTTTTTGTCATAATTGCGTTTTCCGTTTATTCTGGTATAAAACTGTCAAATGCACCTTAGTTTTTTTTAATTTTCGGGGGCTATAGTTGCAAAAAAAGGATTTATAGGTGTTGCAAAAAATCCCATAAGTTTAGTCGGAGAGTCTGTTTGATTTTTATTCGGTTTTGTGTGCCCCTGTTAAGGAACAACAAACTCGACATACGCCTTTTTTAAACCATCGATATATAAAAATAAAGATAAACATCTAAAAAATAGACGTTTAACCACTTATTTTATCATATCTCGAGAACCACCACCCAAAATTTCCCATTTTGCCAGAAGTTAATTCATGTAAAAAGAGAACTTTCTCTTCCAAATTTCGTACTGATCTGATACAAAATACAGTTTCTACAGCGCTTACATGTCAAATCGGGTGTAACATATATATGAGGGCTATATCTAAATCTGACCCGACTTTGACCGATTTCAATAGGGATCGTCCTTGGGCCAAAAAAGAGCACAGTGCTAAATTTCATCACAATCGGACCATAAATACGACCTGCACTTTGATTACAACGATACATCTACAGTAGGTATGTAACGAATATTCGCATTCGCATATGCGAACGCGAATTATTCGCATCATTTCAACATTCGCTTTCGCAAAAACCATCTTTGGATTATTCGCTTTCTCATTCGCTTTCGCAAAAATTTATTTCAGTATTCGCTTCCATTTGTTAAAAGTGTTATATCTTCTTATTCGCTTCGCTCATTTTGAAGATATTAATACCAATGAAAACATCTTCCACTTTTCTTCAAAAAGTTGAAAAATATGCTTGTCCTTGTGGTAGCAGGAGGTAATAATATGGAAAACATACTTAAAAAGTATCAATTTAGTTCCTTAATTTTGTTGGTACTAAAGGGTCAAACTATTATTCGCATTCGCTTTCGCAAAAATGCATATTTCACAATTCGCATTCGCAAGACATACATTTTAATATTCGCATTCGCTTTCGCATTCGCTTTCGCTAAAGTCACTTTCGTTACATCCCTAATCTACAGACGGACGGACGGACGGACGGACAGACGGACATGGTTAAATCGACTCAGGAAGTGATTCAAAGTCGATCGGTATACTAAACAATGGGTCTATCTCTTCTCCTTGTGGGTGTTACAAACAAATGCACAATCTCATAATACCCTGGTTATGTGTGGTTTAGGGTACACATACACGGACTTGACAGTATACACTGAAAAAAAATGTCATAAAATTAAAGAAATGCACCAAAGACGTCATTAGTGTGCAAAAAATTTAGCAAAAATCAGGAAAATTCTGATGAAAAATAGTTTTCCCAACGACACAATCAATGCCCTAATAACAAAACACCAAAAACACAACACTGATGATAAAAACCCTAAAAAGGATGTAAGCGGCTACAAATCGGTTGAATATATTCCTAAATTTTCCGAAAGATTTTCAAATTCAAACTGTATTGATAAAATTAATTTCACCATAGCCCCTAAAACCAACAATACGCTTCAAACATTATTTACAAATCTTAAACCTAAAATAGAAAACGCCGAAAAATCGAACTTAATTTATAGTATCAAATGTAATGGCAATGAAAACGAAAGCTGTGATAAATATTATATCGGTACCACGAAAAATAAATTAAAAACACGATTATCAGGACATAGATCCGATTTTAAACTTCGTAAGCAGAACACAACACAGAAGACAGCTCTTGCAACGCACTGTACGAGCGAGCATCACCAACCGGAGCTAGAGAGAGTGAGTGTTCTACAATGTGAGAGCAATTACAACAAAAGGCTCACACTGGAAATGCTACATATTCTAAACACACCAACAACACAACGCATCAACTACAAGGCGGACACTGAGAATTTGGAACACAGCTATAGAAATCTAATAAGAAAAATAAAACAAGTGCAATAGCAATGAAACAATTCAGTATGACAACAGACAACGACGAAGGGAGTACATACTAATTTTAAAGTTTTCGTAGTTATATTTTCGTAAGTTTGTATGCAACAACAATAAAATATTAAAAATGTTTGTTTATATGTTTTATATGTATATTTTAACAGTCATCCTGATGATGTCTTTCGAAGAAAGACGAAATATTGAATGAAAATAATAAAAAAAACACATAAAAAACCAACATAGACCTCGAGCTCATTTTTGGATAAATATCAAACAAAATTAAAAACACAGGTCGAATATACAAAATTACACACTCAAATTTCAATAATATTAAGTAATTTACTTAATTTTAAGTAAACTTTCTTAATTTTAAGTACAAAATGTACTTATTTTGAAGACTAAGGACGTCTTTGGAGCATTTCTTTAATTTATTGACAATTTTTTTTTCAGTGTAGGTTCGATTCTACTACCAAAGGATGGTATAACCCTATACTCGGTTTGGCGAAATTGGTGACCATTTTTTTTTATAGGCCTCAAAAGTTTCTGAAAATCAGTGGCCCCTCGAAAAAGTTGTCATCAGCTTCTATCAAACAACTAATTCTGACATGGTGATACCGCTTAATTATATTTGGCAATAATGTAGCTAAAAATATGGTGAACAAAGTTTGTTAAAAAAAATGTTTCCCGCACTTTTTTTGGAAAGATGACGGAAAATTTATTTTGTTGCTCTTTTTTGATAACTTACAGGGATTTGTTATTTTTCTGTAGCAATATTTAGCAAAATTGTAGACACGGTAAATCTGAACAACTTATGTAAACATATGAATAGAATCTCAACGTGTCTAGGCACCCTACATTTTTTTGGTGTAGCGTATGTTCAGCAATTTTATAGAAAATATTAAGGCCAATATTTCTGTGGGACATATTAACCTTCTAGCTCTCCCACATAACTGTAATTTTGGCACTAATTTAGCAAGTGCGGCGATGAAATGTTCTACAAAAATGTTGGCCATAAAATTTTACTACATGTGTCAGAACAAACCAAAGACCAAAACTTTACACAAAAACCAAAAAAACGGTCAAATTCCAGTCAATAAATAATATAAATTTTGTGAAGTGTAATGCTTTTGTAGTACTAACTGTCCCGTTTACCTCCAATACAAACGGCTCATTTTGCACCAAAAATTAACGGCTTTTAATATTGATTCCAGTCCATATAAATATTAAAAAAAAAATTGGAGTGTAATGATTTTACAGTACCTAAATACACGTGAAAAATTGGCGTTATATCCACGCTTCTTTTGGTACCTCCCATACAAATGGACCATTTTGCACAAAAAGTTAGCGGATTACACCTTCGATTCCTGCGCATACGAACAGTTGAAATTGTGTACACCTTTTATAGTACCCACAATCTATTGAAAAATTTGCGTCCCTCCAAAACAAAATGGCCAAAATAAAAAATATGAAAAACCATTTTTTTAAATTCCCCTACTTTTACAATATGGGTCATACGAGGGCGGTCCCGAAATTTCCCGAATTGACATATAGATGGCGGTAGTAGTTGGAAAAAAAATAATTTCGTGAAAAGTGGACACCTTCTAAACCATATTTAAGTTTAAAGGCTCAACGTTGTTTAGTTTTTGTTTGATCACTCAAAAGTAAACGATCCCAATGAATTTGAAAACATGAAATAAACTGGAAATATGTGATACAAAATTTTCATGTGAAAGGTCTCAGTCCATACAATATTAAAACCGAGCTGATTCCACTTAGGGAAAGGGTTCTCCTTCGTTTACAACTATAAAATATTAGGTGGCAGAGTTTAAACGGGGCCGTACAAAAATGGTATTGGGTGACCATCGGTTGAAGACTCGTGAGTTAACCGAAATAATAGGCATGCTATACATCGCAAATTCACGGAAAATTAGATGGTGAGAAAGCTGTGCGCAAGATGGGTGCCACGTTTGCTCACAACCAAGACAATGAACCAGTTCACACATCCATTATTACAATGGCCAAAATCAATAAATTAAAATTCGAATTGCTTCAGCACGCACCCTATTCGCTAGATTTAGATCCCTGGGACTATTTTTTGTTTCCAACCCTGAAAATATGGCTCGACGGAATAAGATTTGCCAGCAATGAAGAGGTGGAGGTTTCGGCTGATGGCTATTTTCAGGAGCTAAACAGTTCTTACTATAAACAGTTATCGAGGCTATTGAAAATCGATTGGAAAAGGTGTATCCAAAATTTTTTGTGTTTTCTTTGTCAGGTCGGCTAATTTTGGGACCGCCCTCGTAATTTATACATTTATCAATAGATAGGCATTGTTTTCTTCGTATGGATGCTAGTTTTCACAAAATGGAACGAACACATTTTTTGCGATATTTTTATATTTTTTACACATTTCTCGTTTTTTACACATTTCTCTAATTGTTTTAACGACAGTTACTAAACATCTGTCTCGAAATCGAAACTACAGTCAATTCTACCAAGCAATTGAAACTCGCTACCATTTTTTGTATTGTTTCTATTAAATTTTAACTGTAACTGACTATTACAAGCAAAATCAATTCTGACTGAATAAAAAAAAAAATTAAAAAAAAATAAAATTGGCCATAAACAATTTTTTGTTTTGGTTTCAAAAAATATATTGCCTCAAAGTTCACTAAAAAGTAAGCTTTCAAGTCTTGGAAACAAAATACATGTTTTTTGTTACATATTGTAAACTATGATCATTCGCCCCAATGACCCTTAAATATATTCTTGATTAATAAATAATGTCCATACGCCCCAATGGCCATTAAATTGTCATTTACAACACAATTGCATTTCGTCTTCCGGATATTAAATAATGGCCCCAAACAAGGCCTCTTTATAACTTATTTGAACCTCTCGGACACATACAGTCATACTCAATCAAATAAACTTTTGGGTGGTGAGACGACGACGTCGTTAAAAACTTTAACGACAACAATGAATGTCAATATTGACACAAGGAACATATAATTTAAATAAAAAAGATATTTAAGTGGATACGGAAAGCATTTTAAATGAGATGGGCTACCCCTGGAATACTCCTCATATGTGAAGACACGAATACTTACGAGTACTAACTTAATTGTTGTTCATGGTAATTAATAATAGATAAAGTTTACCGCGTTGTTGTTAAAAATACAATAACACATAGTAGTCCAAAGGCGTTAAGTGAGTTTGGTGCTAAAAATTGTTAACAATTACCAGCGAACTTAAATTGACAGTTTATTGAAAAAAGTTTTAAAATTAACGCATAAGTATCGAAGTGTATTTTTAGATTGGGATTTTAAGTCAAATTACATATATTTTTTTTGTAGATTTTTTATTTTTATCTTTTCATTCATTTTATTTCCTTGTAATTTATTTTGTTTAAATATTTTTTAACGAGTTTGCGGTTATTCTAACGAACAAAAAATTAAGAAAAAAGATTTTAAATATGCCAAACAACATCGTTTTTCAAGAGGATTTAATTATGTTACCTGCATTGTTTTAAAGATCAAAGAAATGCAATTTTTAGTGGAAATATGTTCTTTCAAGAAATAATACTAATAACACTAGCCAACAGTCGTTTTGTTATTTGGTTCTAGCATAGTTTTTTTCATTGATTTTGACCTACTGAACACGAAAATGAGTTTTTTTCTGTCGATTGGTTTTCGAGATACAAATTTTTGAACTTTTGTTTTAAATTTTTGGAGGTACACTTACAATTTTGAGCATATCTTTCGTCTTCTTTGACGTATTTGATCCTACTACTACTCAAATTAAAGCAAATTGAGCCGTCTACAACTCATTCTCAGAAAATTTTCAAATCGGGTGAGTAGTTTTGATGTTGGCGGCTTAAAAAGGTTAAAAAACTGCGTTTTTTTTAGTAAAAATGTGGCAGAAAAATGCATATAAAAATTCATATAAAATATAAAACGCGATGCTAACAGCGATTTTGGTTTTTTTACGTATAGCTGGCATTTTTCCAAAGAAAATAAGCACTTACTTAACAAAATCTGACAACAAATGGCGGACTTATAATTTTTTTGGTAAAAGACCGAAATTCCGCTACTTCACGATATTTTGATTTTCATTATTTGCACAGCTTACCTACCCAACGCAAACGAATAAATACATTTGAACTTAATTTAAAATAAACAAATTAGTCTTAGTATATTATTTTTTAATTTATTTAGAGCACTACATACTCAATGTATTGCACAATTAGAAATGGATGTGCCAGGTTAGCTAAACTAACGAAATTAACCAAATCAACGCCCAAAAAAATGAGTAAAAACAAAAATATAACTGTACATTTTATACCATGTGGAAAAACAGCTGACTTCTTCTTTGTTTTTTGTATTCGCTGCAATTGGTCTCACGTATTAGGATCCAAATGTAGTCACCCATCATAGCCGTGTCATAGATGCCCTGATAGCGTCGTTCCATAGCCTTCAATTCCTGATGAAAGCGCTCGCCGTGTTCGTCGCTCACGTCTCCTAAATTCTCTGGGAAAAAATCCAAATGAGAATGCAGAAAGTGTATTTTAAGTGACCAAAAATGAAAAAAACGAGAATTAAAACGCTATTTAAATTAACATTTGTTTCAAAAAAAACCTACCCATTGATTCATAGTTCTTTACCAGATCCTCAACTATGTCCTTATAATTATCGCTTTTGTTGTTTCCTAAAAAGTTTTCCACAACAAGCCTGAAGGAATTCCATGCTGCGGCTTCGATGGGTGATAACAGCTTCGGGAATGTTTCATCTTTCAACATTTTTTTTATCTCGGGTCCTGCGAAGACTTCTTCTTTAATTTTTGCCAGCGAAAGGTAAGGGAAAATTGACCGTAAATAGGCAAAAGCTTCACCTTCTTTGTCCAATTTTTTGGCAAAATTTTTTATCAAACCCAATTTTATGTGCAGCGGCGGAAGTATTATATTTTCACGGTTCTCTATTAGTGGTTTGCGCTGAACATTCGCTTCTCCAACTACAGGTTTCGTTCGTTCCGGCCATTTTTTTTGAATATAATGCTGATCATCAGCGCGGCTATTCCAAAGGCACAGAAAACAGCAATGTCGCGTATAGCCTCCTTGGAGTCCACACAGAATGGCCACAACTTTGAGGTCGGCGCATATTTTCCAATTATATTTGCTATACTCTATGCATTTCAGCAAAATGTTCATAGTTTCATAGTTCTCCTTTGAATGAACCGCATGAGCAATAGGAAGATATGGCTTTTCATTCCCATTATGTAAGAGAACTGCCTTCAAGCTCTCTTTGTTGCTGTCAATAAACAACCTCCATTCAATGGGGTTGTGAATTTGGTGAAGCTCTTGGAACAAGCCGGAAATGTCGCTGCAAAAACATATTTCGTCTTTCTTTGTATAAAATTTTGTATACTGCTGGTGACGCTTCCTGTACGCTGTTACTTTCACTTCTGAATCCGCAAATCCACACTGTACCATCCGAGACGCAAAAAGTTCGGATTTCTCCTTAGTGAGACCAAAATCGCGCACCCAATCGTTTAGTTCGGCCTGTGACAGTAATTTTCGCTTTCTGCACGCCCCAAATTCGCTTGCACTTGACTCGGACTCTTGATCTGACGATTCTGCTTTTTGAAGAGATGCACCAGGGCACACTGGATATGGTACATCATTCGAATGTGGTACTGGAAGTGCAAACGATCCCACTTGAGCGTAGTTCCATTTTAAAAATCTCCCTACCCCACTGATTGTGGTGAGGCAAAAATAACAGTCTGTGGAATGGCATAGCGGCTTTTTCCACATCATTGGTGTACCGAATTTCATATGGCGCCTAAAATTAAAATAAATTACTATATTTGCTTTGCTTAATGTGTTTAAATAAAAATTCTTACCTTCCGCCAGCTGCCCAGTTGGTTAGGATTATATAGCAAAGATCACATAGCGACTTAGGTGTCCATGGTTCTGTGATATTTGGTGAAATACCAAAATAATTCAAATAGTGCAATTGCACTGCTGGAGTAAACGTGTGTGCGTGATTATTCTTTATAAACTCGCCACAAACATTGCAGAAATTGTCTGGATTGTTCAAACATTCGAACACACGTAGTCTTTTACTCATTGTCTTACTTGTTGGGTAGGTATTATATGCACTTAAATTTAATTTGTTTCACTTTTTACTCGTACTACTCGCGTTCGTAGACACTTGTTGAATGACAAAAAACGATAAATGAACACCTATAAATACTTAGTATGTTACAATATTTTACTGACAGGTACTTATGAATGGGCGCATCTTTTAAGGGTGGCTATATACCTGATTCAGCAAGTGTGCGTTTCAAATTGTGGAAAAGTTTCCAAATAATGACCACTCACAAATGTGGGGGGAATTTCTGTAAAAAAAATCCGATACAGGTAGCCATCGGGAAAACACACATCAATAAAAAAGTGTAATTCCCTTTTTTCCTTTTAATTGACTGTGAACGGAGTAGCAGTCATAAAAGGAACACGAAGAGCGTCCACGCACATTCAGAAGCGTATATTACTCTGCAACCACAATCATAAAAATTAAATAACTATTTGTGTATTACTTCTTTTTTTTAATTCTGAGAATCATAAAAATTACGTAAACGTTTTTTCCAAACAATTTTGTACATGTAAAGTGGGTTTGCCAAAATTCGTATCGTAAAATGCACCTGTGTTTCTATGTTCTGCATTTTCATTATACCATTTTCGACGAAACGTCCCTACGGTATTGTAAATAGGTTTTTTACAATTATGAAATATTTGTGTTATTAATATTAATTTAAAAATTTTATCAAAACTGCAAAGTGCTGTGACATTTGAAAAAAATTTCCCAAAAACAAAATTGCTGATTTCACTAAATTTTTGAAATTTCACGCCCCTTGCCAGAACAGAAGACATTAACCCAGGGTGGTGAAATTTTGAACAGAAGTAACTTATGTATAGGAGCAACTGTTCCGTTCTATTCCAAAAGGATTATAAAAAACTTGCTTTTTCGATCCCTCCTAGTAGGTTAGCTGTGCAAATAATGAAAATCAAAATATCGTGAAATAGCGGAATTTCGGTCTTATACCAAAAAATATAAGTCCGCCATTTGTTGTCAGATTTTGTTAAGTAAGTGCTTATTTTCTTTGGAAAAATGCCAGCTATACGTAAAAAAACCAAAATCGCTGTTAGCATCGCGTTTTATATTTTATATGAATTTTTATATGAATTTTTCTGCCACATTTTTACTAAAAAAACGCAGTTTTTTAACCTTTTTAAGCCGCCAACATCAAAACTACTCACCCGATTTGAAAATTTTCTGAGAATGAGTTGTAGACGGCTCAATTTGCTTTAATTTGAGTAGTAGTAGGATCAAATACGTCAAAGAAGACGAAAGATATGCTCAAAATTGTAAGTGTACCTCCAAAAATTAAAAAAAAAAGTTCAAAAATTTGTATCTCGAAAACCAATCGACAGAAAAATTTTTAAAACTCATTTTCGTGTTTAGTAGGTCAAAATCAATGAGAAAAAGTATGCTAGAAACAAATAACATAGAAAATTTTGTTATTTGTGACCTAGTGTAATCAAACATTATTGAAAAGTTTAAATATTTTATTATTATTAGACAGTTATACGATGGGTAAAAACATATCAGCAATCAATAATTTTGGAAATAAGACAGCGCAAATGGCGTTGGATAGGCCACACTTGGAGGAAATCTGCAGATGATATCACAAGGGAAGCCATTGACAGGAATCCCCAAAGGTTTCCTTGAGCTAGAGCCGCAGCAGTCAATCTCAGTTATAGCGAGTTAAAAATTAGAGCATCAAGTAGAAATGAATGGAATTCAATTGTAACGGCCCTATGCTCCCCATAGGAGTAAGAGGAATAAATATATTTACGAAATATGAGGATATCACAAAAAAATATTCAATAATATATTTACACCCCTATTCTCGACCGAGAGACAAGCCTACTTTTTTGATAGTAACTAACTTGGTAACTTGTGATAGCATACGATCACGTTCGTAGGTTCTAATGTAGGCGTACCTACATTAGAACCTGTCTCTGTCGAACCTAGGGCAGACGAATATCACGTGATTTGCGTCTTCTTCCTCATCCACACAGTTTGGGCACAAAGGCAAACTATCGTGTCCAAATCTGTGCAGATATTTTCGGAAGGCACCATGATCTGTTAGAAACTGTGTCCGGTAGAAGTTAGTTTCACCGTGTTGTCTGTTCAACCATATACTTATATTGGTTATGAGATGATATGTCCATCGTCCTTTCGAACTCGTGTTCCAACGAGACTGCCAAGTGGCGATCGACACAGATCGCTCTTCCCTGGCAAATTCGGATATCTCCTTTCTGTTCTCCGGTTTCCTTTCGTGGATTCTCTTCATTTCGCTGGCTAATAAGTCGATTGGGATAAGCCAATTTCAGTTTTATATCGGAAAAGTACAGCGATAAGCCCTTTAATTGGGATTAAAAATTAAAAATTAAAAATTAAAAATTAAAAATTAAAAATTAAAAATTAAAAATTAAAAATTAAAAATTAAAAATTAAAAATTAAAAATTAAAAATTAAAAATTAAAAATTAAAAATTAAAAATTAAAAATTAAAAATTAAAAATTAAAAATTAAAAATTAAAAATTAAAAATTAAAAATTAAAAATTAAAAATTAAAAATTAAAAATTAAAAATTAAAAATTAAAAATTAAAAATTAAAAATTAAAAATTAAAAATTAAAAATTAAAAATTAAAAATTAAAAATTAAAAATTAAAAATTAAAAATTAAAAATTAAAAATTAAAAATTAAAAATTAAAAATTAAAAATTAAAAATTAAAAATTAAAAATTAAAAATTAAAAATTAAAAATTAAAAATTAAAAATTAAAAATTAAAAATTAAAAATTAAAAATTAAAAATCAAAAATTAAAAATTAAAAATTAAAAATTAAAAATTAAAAATTAAAAATTAAAAATTAAAAATTAAAAATTAAAAATTAAAAATTAAAAATCAAAAATTAAAAATTAAAAATTAAAAATTAAAAATTAAAAATTAAAAATTAAAAATTAAAAATTAAAAATTAAAAATTAAAAATTAAAAATTAAAAATTAAAAATTAAAAATTAAAAATTAAAAATTAAAAATTAAAAATTAAAAATTAAAAATTAAAAATTAAAAATTAAAAATTAAAAATTAAAAATTAAAAATTAAAAATTAAAAATTAAAAATTAAAAATTAAAAATTAAAAATTAAAAATTAAAAATTAAAAATTAAAAATTAAAAATTAAAAATTAAAAATTAAAAATTAAAAATTAAAAATTAAAAATTAAAAATTAAAAATTAAAAATTAAAAATTAAAAATTAAAAATTAAAAATTAAAAATTAAAAATTAAAAATTAAAAATTAAAAATTAAAAATTAAAAATTAAAAATTAAAAATTAAAAATTAAAAATTAAAAATTAAAAATTAAAAATTAAAAATCACACCTGCTGCTTCCTCCGATATCGTTCTATATATGCGCAAATAATGCGGAGACAACTATGTCTGTGTGTAGACAATTGTTTTCTCCTGTAGGTTTTCAATTCCATTGCGCCGGCCCATACGGGAGATGCATATAGTATCGCCGAGTTGACTACAGTGGCTAGTAGTTGGCGCAGCGCTTGTTTGGGACCTCCAATATTGGGTAACATTCTTGCCAGAAACGCATGTGTTTTGGAAGCTTTTTCGCTGATGTATTTGATGTGGTCCTTGAATCTCATCCTATTGTCTTTTTTATTACTTCAACCCCCACTGTAATATTTGTGTACTCCATCTTTCTTCGGCTTGTGATTAGAACCGCTTCCGTCTTGTGAGCCGCCAGCTGAGATTGTAATTATGGCAATGTCATCCACAAAGCCTATAATATTCACCCCATTTGGAAGGGGGTGAATATTATAGGCTTTCGTCATAGATTATATTCCAGAGCAGTGGGATCATCATCTGACTTCAGTTTTATATGCAATGTTGGAATATAGATGTCATAATGAAAAGTTTTGAATTTCAGTAGTTTTCTTTAATAATAATAATAAAAAGTCATGTGATAGAAAATACACATGAATGATAATTGTTATGAACTTAAGATTAGAACCGTTAAACAAAATGATATCACTCATTAACCAAATAACACGTGCATTGTATATACGTAGACCTATAATAGACATAATTTCACTGTAATAAACATCGAAACCCTTGTCAGCAATTAGAGCCGGAATACGCCTTAAGTTTAAGGTAATTATAATGGCTACAAATGTGGGAAATATATCTTTCACGTAAAAACAGTGGCTTAGTAACAGTCGTTCAAAAATTAAAAAAGTTTTTTGCTGGAACGAAAAAATCAATAACAAATGCAAAAAAATTGAAAATAAAAATATTTTAATCCATTTTTTAAAAGCCGGCAAAGCATAATAACGGAACTAATGGCAAACCTGGAAAAATCTATGGAAAATTGTTGAACACCTTTGGTAGAAGTAAGAGAATTTGAAAAAAAAAAGATTTTATACCCTCAAAATTGTGAACGAGGGTATATCGCTCATTTAGAAAAAGAACATCACAACTCAAAATTATTCTATAAGCTGATCCATGATTGGGCTGATTCCTGAGAAAGACAACAATATTTGGCGCACTGTACAAGTTATGTCATCCCATTCTACCAAATAGTTATTTTTTTATAGATCATTAAAATCAAACTTATGTGATCCGTTCTTTTCTAAAAGAGCGATATATAATTTGCTACGGGCCATGTAACACATGAAAGAAGTGACCTAAGACCCCAAGTACATTTGGAGGAAATCTGTTATGGGCCATTTTAAGTCATTTGAGCAATATCCGTCCGTTCGTCTTGCGGGTACGCTCGATAACTCTCGAAAAGAGTAACCAACTGACTTCAAATTTGGTATGTGGAAATTTTTTTTCAATCTCAGGCTAAGTTCGATGTTCAGCCATATTGGTCCACTTCTTTGAGTACTTCCCTCAGCAAAGGTTTAAATTTAGTGACGTCTTGATTATTTAATATCTACTATACTACTTATCGCAATCATCCGCAATTCCTCTCATAGTACAGTAGTGAGAAAAGTGGGCGAATGCTTCAAATACTTGAAATTGTGTACAATGTAATGCTTTTATAGTATCTACAGTCCAGTTAAAAATGGAAAAAATCCTCACACACAATGGGACCAAGTTAAAGGCTTACAGCCGTATTCATAATAAATCCTAATTGTGATTTAAAGTGCACATTAGTTAACAAACACTTTTGGCTTAATAAACGGTTATTAAAAAATGGTATTCATAATCAGCATTTTAACTAATAAACATTTTAATGACTTCGTCAATGTAATGCTGGCAACACCATCTTTTTCACGCACCAGTTTCTCTCTTAATGATGCATTAGTACGATTATTAATTGTAAGAGTAGTCGAATATATAAATTATTTTATTGTTTATTTTAAAAACAACTGTTTTTTATTAACAAAAATGTATGCTCACTTGTCCAATAAATAAAGGAACAACAACTAAATCAAATAAATGATGAATTCAGATAATTTTTTTTTATTGCATACAAAAAGGTATTCGAATAACGAATAATATATAACACATGTTGCTTGTTCACATATCACTAATGAATTTTGTACAATTTGCATTTCTTGTGTTGTGGTTTTGCAACAATAAAAGTTTTTTGTCTTTTATGAGACAATATAGAAAAAAGGATGCGAAAATTCATTACGTATTTTATTCGTTTTTTTTCTTATTTTGACCTAATCCATTTCTAGAAAATATGTTTAAAATCAGTCTTATAATATTTTTTATCTTTTAATTAAAAAATTCTATAAAAATGTTTTGCAAATGCACACGAAGAAAAAGCAAATGTCACTTTAACAAACGCTTAAAGTATTAGGGCCTTATTCATAAAAAGTTAAAGAAGGTTTGAAGAACGCTTTAACACTGCTAAAGCGTTCCTCAAACCTTCTTTAACTTTTTATGAATAAGGCCCTTAAAATGCACACATTTAACAATGGTTTACAAAAGGTGTTTTAGGCTAATACTCGTTTATGAATACAGTTATAACAAATTTTGTTTAACAAAGGTTTGTAAAGCTGTTTTAACTTTTTATACCCTACACCACACTGTGGTACAGGGTATTATAACTTTGTGCATTTGTTTGTAACACCCAAAAGGCGAAGAAATAGACCCATCGTTTATTATACCGATCGACTTAGAATCACTTTCTGAGTTGATTTAGCTATGTCCGTCTGTCCGTCTGTCTGTCCGTGCATGTATACTTGTAATCAAAGTACATGTCGCAATTATGGTCCGATCTCGACGAAACTTTACACATATCTTTTTTTTTTTTTTGACCCAAGGACGATCCCTATTGAATTTGGTTAAAATAGGTTCAGATTTACATATAGCCTCCATATATATGTTACCCCCGATTTAACATGTAAGCGCTGTAAAAACTTTATTTTACATCCGATCAGTATGAAATTCTGCAGAAAGAGGTTTCTTATTATATGAATGAACACTGTTAAATTTGGAAGAAATCGGTTCAGATTTAGATATAGCCTCCATATATACGTTACCCCCGATTTGACATGTAAGCGCTGTAAAAATGTTATTTTATATCCGATCAGTGTGAAATTCGGCAAAGAGAGGCTTCTTATTACATGAAGGAATACTGATAAATTCGGAGAAAATCGGTTCAGATTTAGATATAGCCCCCATATATATGTTACCCCCGATTTGACATGTAAGCGCTGTAAAAACTGTATTTTATATCCGATCAGTGCGAAATTCGGCAGAAAGAGGTATCTTTCTACATGAAGGAATACTGCCAAATTCGGAGAAAATCGGTTTAGATTTAGATATAGCTCCCATATATATGTTAACCCCGATATGACATGTAAGCGCTGTAGAGACTGTATTGTATATCCGATCAGTACGAAATTCGACAGAAGGAGGTCTTTTTACATGAATGAGTAATCAGGGAAGATCGGTTCAGATTTATATTAAAGCTCCATATATATGTTCCTCCTGATTTGGTATCAAACCGCTATAGAAGTTGTGTTTTACTTCCGATCATTAAAATTTTCCAGAAAGATGTTTCTCAATTTAGGAACGCATATTGTTTAATTTAGTGATTATCGGTTCAGAATTAGATAATATGTTTCTAATCATTTACCAATTATTCCAAATTATTATGGCAATGACCCTTATCGCATTGTTAGGGAGGTGTAGGGTATTATATAGTCGGCCCCGCCCGACTTTCTGCCTTTCCTTACTGGTTATGTATACGGCTGTTATTCTTGGGTATACAAATACTATAAATTAAAAAAATCGTTCGCCACTCACATTTAATCGATGTACGATGAGACATCTTCGTAATAAATTAATTTTGGCTTGCTTTTAAAAAACGGAATAATATAGTTTTTCTAAAAAAACTATTTAAAAAAATATTTGTGCTGTTGTTGTTTTTTTCTAAATTTAAACGATTGTAACTAACAAAATAAAATTTTTTTAAACAAAAAAGATAAAATGTTCGGCTTCGGCAAATCGACCTTTTTGGCCTAAGACTGAACACGGACCAATTACTAGTTTTTTTCGAATATAATAATCGCATTCGCATATGCGAAAGCGAATTATTCGCATCATTTTTAACATTCGCATTCGCAAAAACCATCTTTGGAATATTCGCTTTCGCATTCGCCTTCGCAAAAATATATTTCAGTATGCGCTTCCATTTGTTAAAACTGTAATATCATCATAACCGCTTCACACATTTTGAAGATATTAATACCAATGAAAACCTATGCTACTCCTTTTCAAAAGAGTTGACAAAAATATGTTTGTCCTTGTGATAACAAAACAAAATATACAAAACGTCCTTAATACTTGAATATCTTGGAAAAGTATCAATCCTTAAAGTATCAGTCCTTAATTTTGTTAGTACTAAAGAGTCAAACTATTATTGGCTTTCGCAAAAATGCATATTTCACAATTCGCTTTCGCATTCGCAAGAAATATATTTCACTATTCGCTTTCGCATTCGCTTTCGCAAATGTCACTTTCGTTACATCCCTAAAGCATTACAGAGAACATCAATTACTAACAAAACTCAACTTATTTTTGGAGATTTCATGTCAAGTGAGTCAATTTTTAAAAGCGATGTCTTCTGATCGAGAAAAAACTTGCACGAAGTGTAGTTCTATTGGATTGTTTAGAGCATTGGGGCCTATTAATGAGACCTGTTTATCTATCAAAATAATGAGAAACCTTTAAAAAAAATTTTGGTTCAACCATATATTTTAGCATAACTGGAAAACAATTTATCGTAATTGAATTAATAATGCTTTAAATAATTCTAAAATACATAGCCTTCATCTGCTTCTAATATAATTTATTCATCCCGTCAGCGGCTTCAAAGATATTTTACAAGATATTGATGAGACGAAGAAATTATATTAGAAGTTGCTACTTAATTTGGGATTATGAAAAACTTTACTGAATCAATTACGATATATGGTCTTCCAGTTATGTTAAAATACATGGCTGAACCTCTATTATTTTTAGAGGTTTATCTATATTTTAATAGATAAACAAGGCCCATCCCACATATGGGCTGCAAAGCACTTAAAGGAAATGACCTAAGCTTTCTTTTGAGCAAAAAAAAAATCAAAAATAAAAATATGTCAAAACAAGTTTTAATGTCGCAAAAAAAATCACAAAAAAATATTGCGGCGAATTTTGTGTTTTCTTAAAATGATTGAAGAAAAAGCTATCGAAAATGCTATGTTCCAAATTTGTTGAATACAGTAGCTACTTAGTTATATGAATGAGCAAATTTGGCCCCGAAATGTAGTTTTTTATGTTCGAAACCTAACGCTTTTGTTGTGGTCCCTCCTCGCTTTATAAAAGTGTTGTAGTATACTTCACAATTGTTGCAGTTCTTTAACATATTTTTCTGATTTTTGTATCGGATATTCGGGGATACTTTTTTGAACGGGTAATATTGAAATAGATTCATTCCTTAAATATTCACTACTTAGATATTTGTTATACAAAAGCAGCAGAATTCAGAAAGTGTCCTTACCATATTTATCCTTTAAAATTCCAAACCCCTGTAGAAAGCACAAACAATTACGAAGTTAGGAATATACCGTTTATGAATTTAGCATGGAGCTTAGGGAAAGTGTGGAAAGCTGAAAATAAAAAGTCGAAAATGGTGCTGGATTAATGTTGCGTCGTTAATCAAACGATATAACCAGGAATGCCAACGACTGAAGCCACAGGGCAACCGATGAATGGGACGCCCCAGCCATACATGGCGACAACAGATGGACGCCGAAGCAGCCGACTGCAGCACGTTGTCGGAACGAAGTGAATACTACCGTATCAAATAAATCCGAGTGGAGCAAGTCTGTTGAGGCCCTGTGTTTCTTATAGAAACGAAAGGGACAAAAACTAACTTAAACTCGACAATATCTATCCTCTACGATTATTAAAATATCACTGAAAACTAGATTAATTTTTAATTTAATTTCCCAATACCTGTAGACATTTGCGTATACGTAACATATCATAATGTATACGCCACCAGAAACAGGAATCAAACCAAACCTAAATATAACTAACACTAACGGCTAATTCCACAATCTCCGGTTATCCTACAGTTAGAGCTAACCTTCAGTTATAGCTGTCAAATTGTATACAATTTTTATTTTTTAACTGGAGTATATATTAGGCATGTTTTCAATACACCATATGTGCTTAATTTGTATTGGGAGCTAAGCACTTTTAAGCATTATTAGATCCCGATGAAGTTCTTGTGTTACACTTTTTTATCGTAGCAAATAATATATACCCTCGTCACACTAAATTGAGGGTATAAAAATGGGTAGGTATTTTTTTATTTCCCATTTCTTGGAGGCCACTTTTAGTATTTGGACCATATTTAATGAAGTATAAGCCCGAAAGCTACAAATGCTGAAAATTTCTTTTTAACGTATAACAAGTGGTTTAGTAACAGTAACATCACATCGATGAATACCATTCATCACCTCGATGAATACCATTCATCACCACGACGAATCCCATTCATCACCACGACGAACTCCATTCATCACCACGAAGAATTCATGCCCCCGACTATTTAAATTTTAAAAATTTCAATAAATATTCTTCTGGTTTTAGACCATTAAAAACGGTATGGAAAATAAAATTACTTGACTGCTTTGTCAGGTTCAGTTGTGATTATTCGGTTCGAAACGCAGTTCTCATCAGGAAAGGCTTAAAGCAAACGAACGAGAAGTAGTCATTACTTCTTATTTTAATAAAAAAATAATCTCATCAAGTAATGGGTGATTCCACGTAACAGTTTACGTGGAATCACCCATTACCCCATCACACATAAAAAAATAAATCAGATTTTTGCAATAAAAATACCATAACGGACATCACGAACAATTGAATTTTAGAAATTCATGAAGAGTTGATGAAATTTAGGAATAGTTTTTTTTTCCTATCAATGTGTTTTCTATAGGTTATTATAAAATTGTTGGATGCACTAATTTTACTGTTGAACTGACATAAGCTATTTGTTGAACCCCGGTTCAGCAGCTACTCTTCTTACCCTTACAATTTCTGTCAAATGAATTATTTCCAACTTTAGTGTAAGTAAATGAATTGTTATCGAAGAACTTTCCCCTGTTTTTGTTCATTCTCATTTAGATGGCAACTCTCTATCCATTTCCCTGCCATGAAGGCAAAAGCTTTTACTCAAATGGATAAAGGGCTGCCATCTTCTCCTTTTGTTCCAATGGATTTGCTGAATTCTAAAAATCCATCGCTCTGTTTCTGTTCGCTCTGCACCGCCAATTTCACTTTGGATTCAACGATTGAAGCGGTAAGCAGCGGCGACCCATACTAAATAAAATCTGTTCTGCATCTAAATTAACCCTGTGCCTTTTTTTCTGTTTCTCTTCTTCTTATTACAAACTTCCTGGAGTTTCAAAAACATTAATATACAGTCCACTCCGCAGAAGGAACTCCCGAAGTTGTTCATGGTCCTTCGAGACGGATCGAAGGACCAAGGCTCCACTTTTCAGCTCTGCTTCTAGTACACCAAAGTGCCGTATCTGCCAGGAGAGGCATTTCCTAAGATCCTGCCCCGAATTCCAACGCATGACTGTTGCGGAAAGGCGGGAGGCGATTAAGGACAAGGGCTTCTGTTTTAATTGCCTGTGTACCGCTCACACGCGAAACTTTTGTCCCTCGAGGAACAAATGTATCGTGTGTGAGCGAAATCATCACACCATGATCCATGTGGATGATACACGAACACCTTCGTCGCGTCCTCGATCAGCCCCCACTACATCGAGACCATCCCGACTCCAACATCGCCTCCGGCCTTCCCATCCTAATGTTCCACCAAGTCCCGAAGCCAGACAGCACTCTGAGTCTCCTGAGCGATCTCCACGTCCAGCCCAACGGCGTAGGTCTAACGCCTCCAGCTCTACCGCTAGCACCAGCAGGCCGACTTCACGCCTCAGCGATCGCCTCTGTCGCCGCTCCCGAACTCACGTTTTTCTTCCAACAGCGCTGGCTCGAGTCCTCACTACCAACGGTCCCCAAATGTCGAGGATCCTGTTGAGCTCCGGCGAATCACAGACACTAATCCTGAAGAGCCTAGTAGAGAGACTAGACCTTCCCACAACCAAACGAAGCGACAAAGAATACTGCACTCTCAATCTGCAGTCATATCACGATCCTGAGGTGAAGCTCCAGGTGATAGGTCTGGTGAAGACGAAATTCCAGACTGGTACACCCAAACCCACTAGTGAGAAAAAACTTCAAACTGTTTATGACCATATTCCAGATTTAGCAGACCCTCATTTTTCGAAGCCATCCAACGTGGAAATAGTGCTGGCGAACGACTACCTTCCCAGAGTGCTACGCGCAGGTCTCATCCAGACCTCCTCCAGCCTGCCAATCGCGGAAAGCACGATTTTTGGATGGACTATTTCCGGCCCATGCCATTACTAATGTTGCAGTATAGCAAGTCGGCCGGTATGTTGAACCCCGGTACAACAGCTACTCTTCTTACCCTTACAATTTCTGTCAAATGAATTATTTCCAACTTTAGTTTACGTAAATGAATTGTTATCGAAGAACTTTCCCCTGTTTTTGTTCATTCTCATTTAGATGGCAACTCTCTATCCATTTTCCTGCCATGAAGGCAAAAGCTTTTACTCAAATGGATAAAGGGCTGCCATCTTCTCCTTTTGTTCCAATGGATTTGCTGAATTCTAAAAATCCATCGCTCTGTTTCTGTTCGCTCTGCACCGCCAATTTCACTTTGGATTCAACGATTGAAGCGGTAAGCAGCGGCGACCCATACTAAATAAAATCTGTTCTGCATCTAAATTAACCCTGTGCCTTTTTTTCTGTTTCTCTTCTTCTTATTACAAACTTCCTGGAGTTTCAAAAACATAAATATACAGTCCACTCCGCAGAAGGAACTCCCGAAGTTGTTCACTATTTTTCGACATATTTTTTATTTTCTGAAATTTTTCTTTTGACTACAAGAAAGTACGCATTGTATACGTATCTTGGAGTGTTTTCTTTGTCACACCCGATACCGAAAATATACAAAAAGTTAAATTTAATACATTTTATGTAGATATGCATATATCATCTTTTGTGTAAGTTAGGTCAAGGGTATATAGTATAAAGTGAATCAAAATGTTTCAGTATCATTGCAATATTTACGGTAGAATTTGCATTTTAATATTTGTCACACCCGTTACGCAAAGACCGTAAATAATTTTTATTCAATTTAAAAATATTGTATATTTAATAATTTTATGTCAAGTATGAAATTAAATAATAGAAAGCAGAAATTTCGGTATAAATTGAAAAAATAAATAGATAGTATAGGGGCAATCATTAAGAGAAGGACGTGTGCGGCAGTGAAGGTCCATAAGGTTATTTTAAATCAACCCATTCAATGCTACAAGGATTTGATTGGTTCAGGAATAAAAGGCATAAGAATACTTCCCAAATGGAGTTAAAAAATATCAATATATTTTAGAAAATAGGTGGAAAACTAAAAAAATCAAGAATAACCGACCTAAACATTATTTTGAGAAGATTTCTGCTTATAATATTCTGGCAGGACACACAGCGTATTCTAATTCAGAAACTAATACTTTGTAGAAAATGAAAAAATAGCATTGTTAAAAGAGAAAGAGTTTTTAAGAAAACAACTAGTTTAATAGATGCATGTTGGCTAATAAATCCTGGACAATATTTCGATCTGCTTATTACTCCTCCTTATTACTTACTATGTCACACCCGTTACATTGGCTTGTCACACCCGTTACATATTAAAATATTTACTACAAATGGAAAATTATTTTAATTATTTGGACTGAAGTCTACAATATACACTATACTCTCGAGATACAAAAAAAACACATTTTTTGTTGGCAGTACATAGACAAATTTTACAGTATGCAATAAAGAAAGCGTACAAGGAAAGTAATTTCCTTGTACGTCAGTAGGTAACACTTATAAATTATATAGATCAAAATCAGGAAAATACTCAGTAACAATGTCACGCCCGTTCCGTTGGAATCACCCTAATGTATATGCCAACAGATTCATTACCACGAAGAAACCCATTCATCACAACGACGAATTCCATTCATCACCACGACGAATCCCATTCATCATCACGACGAATCCCATTCATCACCATTATCAGATTTTTATCCCCTAACCTTAGAGAGAAGGGTATAAATCATTTGCTACGAGCAAAAAGTAATAGTGTAACACATCAAAGGAGTGACCTCAGTATGTTCGGCGGAAATCAGTTTTGGGTCATTTTAAGTCATTTGAGCAATGTCCGTTCGTCTGTCTGTGTGTCTGTCTGGTGGCTGGTGCGCACGATAACTCTCGAAAGGAGTAACCGATTGACTTCAAATTTGGTATGTGTTAATATTTTCTTCTATCGACGGCTAAGTTCGAAGTTAACCCACAAAGGGTTAACTTTTAGTGAAATATTTATTCTTTAATACTTCCTATACTACTTACTCAAATCTTCTGAAATTTCACACATAGTATAAGTTTGTTAGTAGCTAACACGTCAAGAAAAATGGCCGAAGTGGCTACTCCCATTTTAGTACCTCCCACACAAATGAACCATTTTGCACCAAAAGTTAACTGCTTATGCCTTTAATATCAGTTCATACAATTACTTTAAATTTTGTATAGAGTAATGTTTTTATAGTGCCTAGATTCCAAAGAAAAGTGGGCGCCCCTTTTGGTACCACCCACACAAATGGACCATTTTATACCAACATTTACCAGCTTATAACGTTAATACAGGGCATACAAATACTTGAAATTTTGTACAGTATATTGTTTTTATAATATCTAGAGTCCAGAGAAAAATTGGAGTTATTAGCACGCCCCTTTTGGTACCACCCCAACAAATGGACTTTTTATACCAATAGTTAACAGATTTTAACTTTAATACCAGTGCATACAAATACTTGAAATTTCGTACAGTGTCATGCTTTTGTAGTAACTAGAGTCTAGAGAAAAGTGACCGTAATTGGTACGCCCCTTTTGATACCTCCCACACAAATGAACCATTTTGTACCAAACGTAAAAATCTTTTAACTTTAATACCAGAACATTCTTTAAAGTTATTAAATGCAATTTAAATCGATAATAATTTAATTAAAACAAAAAAAAATAAATTTACGCATATTTTTTGAGGGTATTCATAAGTTGGTTTGTCCGACTGAACTTTCTTACTTGTTGTTTAAGTAAATTATTAAAAAAACGAACGCTGCAATTTCTAGGCCGCAAATGCTTTAGCCAAACGAACGCTGCAATTTTTAGGCCGCAAATTCTATAGCCAAACTCTTCACCTGAAAAATGTGGTATTTATGGCTTAAAATAGCTTTTGAAGAGCTAGATCTACACGGGGACTACAACAAAATAAAATTTTATTTGTATTCATTTTATTGAGATGAATTCTTGCCAAAATAGAATATAAACTGCAAAGTATTAGCCACATTTCTTAGAAAGTGTGGTGTTTATGGCTTAAATAAGCCCTTTTGGGAGCAACGTCTATAGGTGGACTATAAGAAAATATGAACTAATTTAAACAATTTTTACTGCGATGAATTGTTGTCTTAATTAAATATAATTCAGTTAAAATGTTTAGAAAATGTGGTTTAAATAAGTATATTTTGGAGCGACCTCTATAGGGTGACTATAACAAAATATGAACCGATTTATACAATTTTTGCTGTGATGAATTCTTGTCAAAATAGCATACAAACTGCAAAGTTTCTGCTAAATTGCTTTAAAAATGTGGTATCTATGGCTCAAATACCATATTTTGGAACGACCTCTACAGAGAGCTATATCAAAACATTGACCGATATGGCCCATTTGCAATCCCAAACAACCTGCAACTATAAGAAATATTTATACCAAATTTGATCAACCTAGCTCTATTATTAAGGACAGTAACGTGATTACCACAGACGGACGGACGGACATGGCTAAATCGTCTTAGAATTTTATGGGGTCTCGGATCAATATTGGAGGGTAAAAAAAGTTATGGATAAATGTATAAATTATGACCATTTTGTTGTGGGTTCTTCTATGTTTGTTTTGGAGTTGTTATATGTAGTTAAAGGTTTCTTGGAACTGCTCTTTCCATCGCTCCAGCTGTGATTCGGTAGTTGTGAGAATTCTTCCGACTTTGTCTTTGATTGGTGTGTTAGACTCGTGTTTTCTTTCGGAGAGTTTTCCGATAATTTCGAAGACGGCTTTTAAATTGCCCGAGTTGTCTGCGGCTTCAGCTTGGGATGCAAGATTGTTGACATAATTTCTCTTGTCGTTCCGGAATTATCTTTTCACCTGCTTTATTCGAGTTTTCCTCGTGGCCGGTAGATGGCTTATTTGATAAGATTAGAGGTCGTCGTGGAATATGTTTAGTCGTATCTTGTGGTGTGTGCTTTCAGAGTGAGTTTAAGTTTAAGTTAAGATAGCACTATGGACCTAAACTGGACTATATGAGCTTGTATAAAAAATAAATACGGCTGCCAACCTAACCTAACCTATGTTAAGGTAGTGACCAGTGGCTATGTCTGCACTTCTCAGAACTCTTACATCTTGGATAGTTTTGAACCATATCTTGGATATACATATATGATCGACTTGACTCAATATTGTTGAACGGGTATCTCTAGATTTCTAAGCGAACTTATGGAGTCTTTAGTGGGGAAAGCACGACCCGCCGATGGCTGGGTTGTATTCGGCGCATGGGTTGTATTCCCGTTTTCATTTCGATCCTCGGGGCTGTGCTTGTCCATGATTTGTCCGAACCCATGTTTTTAAATTGCTTGCGACTCCAGCGTTTAAATCTCCCATAAGTTTCAAGATGTCGTTGCGATCTACGAATTTTTCTTTAATTGTATTCCGTAGTTCCAGTGGGGGCGTAGCATTGCACTTAGTATTGCAATTTTTGCAATACTTGAATTGAGACAAGCCGTGATGATACGTTCGGATATTGCGGACCAGCTTATGAGGGTGTTTCGCATATTTCTACTAAGGAAAGTACCTACGCCCAGCGTACGTGGATTTTCGAGGTATTCGTGACCGGAATATATTCCATCATATTTCGATGATGCCCATGAATGAAATAGTCTATTACATTCGGCTGTACGTTGTTCAAGTTTTACCGTTTGGTATAGCGTTTTTACGTTCCATGTAGCGAATCTTATCCGGGAGCGGGCAGATGTTGTCTTCAAAGTAGTCCGTTGGTTATTTTCTCGTGTACTTATTGTGGTAATCTAGATACTTTTCGGCTTAGTAGGTGTTTGGTCTAGTGCTGCCTAGATTTATTACGGAGATGCTGTCTTTCTTAGGATTAGTTGAAAGGGAGCCTCCAAACATATCTGTTGCTGATTCTTGCTCTGGTCGTTTAATTCGGAGCGTGGTGTTGCTGTTTAAGATTAAACCGCCTGATAGTCGGATGTAAGAGCCTCATCTGTGGAAACGGGTTGAGGTTGACATTTACTTTGAGAGGCTATTGGTGAGGCGTCGAAAGCCTTGTCCCATTTCACACCAATGGGGGCATGGCAATAATGCCCATTTTTACAGTACTGTAGTTAAGTAGCTAGTTTTTCTCAAGGTGATAGCGACAGAAAGACTATTACTATGCGCGGAATTAATGAGTATTCGGATAGGCATGTATGGATGTTATTAGAGAATCAATATTTCACAAATTTGTGAGGAAGAAGGAGTGGACCAATATGGCCCATCTTTAAACTTTGCCTGAGATAGAAAAAATATTATCACATACTAAATTTTATGTCAATCGGTTGATCCTTTCGAATTGCCTGTCTCTTGCCTAGTTTATTGCGCCTATGTCATGCAGAGATTAGGCAATGCTGCAAATACATACTTAGCAGAATTGAATATGGTGACACTGCTTTCAAAATCCAGACAAATGTTTCTCTGAAATTCTTTAAAACTGCACTGAAAGAAATATTGACTTTGAGTTCAATAGAAATAAAACTAAATGTGTATTAAATGTCTTCTTCTCTAAATCTATTTAATTTTTCTTAATATTGCTGAGGAGGTTGCTTGGTAGCTTCCGAAACGACCACTCTTAATACATTTCACACATTTCTTATTCTTCTTTTTCAAAGAAGGTTTGTTTTTCGGTTTTACAGAAAACAAAAACAACGATCTCGAACTCAACAGTCAAAAACAAACTATGAAAAATTATTAAAATTTTTTTGTAGAGGATATACAGGTCAACTTCTATTGCATCATTTCTGTTACTCACTTTAGACGTTTCTATTTCTTGTCTATTAATCTTCAATTGACCCTCAAAATGTTATACTATATGTATAGGAAATAATGCAAATGACTGTGATCATCCCCCTGTCAATGTTGGTATGTGTGTGTACGCGTATTTAAAACATTAATAGATATAATGCTAATGATTTCCTAGCACTTAAGCAGGCTTACACGTGTGGACAATATATTATAAATGCAAATGATAAATAGCTTTAGTTCTGCTGTGCAATTCTTCATTGCAATCCGAACATCTAGAGTTAGGAGGAATGTGTTGGCTGAAATACCATAAATACGAGTACATTCCGACGTGAACTTATTTTCCGTAACACTAAAAAAAGAAATAATTTATTTTTCTATTTGCAGAGAATATTGTTGGAAGAAACGACAACGTCATTGAGAAGTTGTTGAAGACAAATACCGAACACATACAAATCGTCCTCATTACGAATTCACCTTTGTCAAAGTAATGGCCCACAGCGGAAGTTGGTCTAGTGGCAGCGGCAGTGGTTCCTCAACATCTCAAAGCAGGGGTCTAACGACGGCACCGCCTCAAGACGAACGTTTATTGGTGAGTACTCGTATGTAAGGAGGGTACTCTCTTCTTCTGTTCTCTTCTACCGCTGATGATAATAATTTTCTTCCACTTTACGATATGAATCAATAACTAGTTCATTTGTTTCTCGGGTAACATTAACATTCTTCACTTTGTTTTTTTTTGCTATTTGCAGGTTGCCGTCCGCGTTCGTCCTTCTTTCGAGAATGGTGAACGCTGTGTTGAAGTTATTTCGCCGTCTTCACTGCTCTTCGACGATGGTGGTCGGGGTAAAGCACGAAAATATTCATATGACAATGTATTCAAGGAATCCGATACACAGGTAGGTAGGAGTGCTTGGCAAGTTATTGGGACACAATTATAGGATTTTCGAAGATAAAGAAATAAACAAAAATTAATGATGTTGTAGAGTTAAGACTAGGGTAATCAAAAACCGCACCGGTTAACCGGTTAATCGGTTTCTCTTTAAAAACCGCCTATCGGTTTTCGGGTTTTCTGCATTTTCGAATAACTCGAACCGTCGGTTTTTTCAACTCAATTTATTCGACTTTTCGGTTTTTTGAAACCATTATGAAATGATAATGAAAATATTATTTTTGAAACAGGAACCTACCTAAAATTTGAAAACATCAATATAAAAACCGTTGACATCATTTGTGCATATCCATCGATTTCAAAATGCAGTTTTGTATGCATTTATACTGTTTACATTGCTAACTTCCCTATAGACTTCGTATGCATATTTTATCAAGGTCTAGGTGATTATTGCCGTATAGAAATTAATTAACAATCCTTCCTAATTGAAATGTAGGTATAAATAAAAATAAATATGTCCAGTTTCACATTTCGACAAGTTTTCATCTCTATAGTATGCTCAAGTCAGAATCCGCTACTACTGATAAAACATATATGTGTATAATCGGTTTGCCATTTGAGCCATTCATATGATGGTAAAAGCTAAGATTTTGCTGATCTTTACTATTAGTCAAGTTTTATAAAAATCATAATCGATTTTTTTAAAGAAATCTTTTTAAAAATTGAACATATATATTATAAATATTTCAGAGATTATAATATTATATCATAAATGAAATCGGAACAATTACATATTATAAATAAAAATATGAAGTGTTTACAATACAATTTTCAAATAAATCTTAATTTAATTGGAATATGGTTGCGAATTGAATTTGCACTACGCTTATTTTACGTCATCTAACAAAATTTTAAGCATCATTAATGCATTTTTATTAAAAAAGAAAAAACCGAAAACAACCGGTTCACCGGTTTTTTATTTTCGGTTAAACCGAAAACCGGTTTTAGAGTTAACTTAATTTTCGTAGAAACCGAAAACCGTATTTTCAAAATAACCGGTTTTTTTTGATCACCCTAGTTAAGACTCAGTTAGTTCGGAAAAAATCGCTATCCTTTACTTTAAGGAGAGCCCTTCCCTTTATTCATAGAATCGATTGCTATACAACTAAGCAAAGTTATAGAAGAGATATTAGAGAGTTTAAGTTTTAAATTTGGACCTTCTAAACAGCACACAGGCGGAACTATAGAGCGTCAATATAGTTCATGAGAGGTATACAACTTTTTTCACGTGCAAGAAATAGTCTTAGAAGGATTCCCATGAATTTTGCTCTGAAGCCTTGCGGGTTCCACTAGAGGATCTTTCTACAGATTTTAGTTGGTTCTTCTCGTAAATTGTGCCTTATCCATTTCCACCTTCTCCTTTTGATCTCTAGATATATCGATGTTTGTTTACATTTATTCCATAATTCTTCGTTAGATTTTGTATTCGGCCACCAGATCTTCAAAAAAAGTTCTGAAACAATAGTTGAAAAACGCTTGAACCATTCTTAAGGGTGTTTCCGTCATTAACTAAGTCTCGCAGCCGAAAAACAGAACTGATTTGATGTTAGAGTTGAATATCAGTTGATATAGAGGATGATCTCAAGATTTTCCAGAGCCATGAATAGGCACCTTGGGCTTTAGATATCCTGCTGAGAATATCGTTGACAGCACCGCAGAGTTGATATTTTCAATAAAAGCATTGCGATTCGGTAATGAAGACATCAGACATACGAGTATACCGTCAGCATATGCCAGATATTGTAAAACAAAAAACAACTAACAATCATTTGTAGTAAAAATTAGTAAACAAAAATAGATTATTATTTCGTTTATTACAGGTTTAATTTTTTGGTTTACTTTAAATAGAAAGTATTATATTTCTGAAATTACCTTAAAAAATAATAATTCATTTAGAATGTTTTTTTTATAATAATATCTTAAAAATAGAATACAATTTAAATGATTATTTTTAAGCGATTTTTCTTTTAATTTTGTATGTAACTTGAAGTTGAAAAAGCTCACAAACGTTGATGTAGTCAATATTAGTCCGATAGTCATTAAAGCATTGTATAAGTAACACAGCTTCTCCGTTTTCTTCTTAAACTTTTTTTTACAATGTTGCCTGCCTTTCGTTTTTCGATTATGTGTGTGACATAAATCCAAAATTACATTATTTGACTTATCAATATAACTTCTTGTACTCGTATATCAAACCGAATCAGAGGTATCTGGCTGTTCTGTCGGGATTAAACATCGCAAAAACGCCGAAGCTATTTGTCTTTCCGTTCTTGAACGTATGCTTGATGTGTTCTGTGCTTCATGGACGACTTATTGAATGCTTTGCTGTACTTCCTGACTTTATTTATTACATCATGGATATCAGTAATTAAAGCCAAAATCATTTTCAAGATCAGTGAATTCATATTTACTTTCAGAATATTCAGAACAACTGTCAGAATTATCCACCTCATCGTTGTTATTTGTTGCATCTTGTATAAATGCAATTGTATAAATAAAATAAAACGATTAACCGTCATGAAAAAACCGGCTTTCTCGGTTAACCGAAAATGGAATTGTTTAAGAAACCGGTTACGGGTTTGGGTTGCAAAACCGAATAACCGGTCCCGATTTTGGACTCCCTAATTGACACGGTTAACAAGAATCTTAGTGAGCACCTTTGACGTAATTGGCAGCAACATGATACCTCTAAAATTTCTGCATTGACTTAAATCACCCTTCACAGCCATCATCTCCAGAGAAACCAGAATCTCTCCATGAACAAAAATCAGCTTTCTCTGGAGATGATGGGTTTCAGTGTTGTTGCCTATGCGGATGATGTGGCAATAGCTGGTAGAGGACAGCTTGAGAGACATCCTGCAGCATGCCCTTCATACAACCGCAAGATGGGCTTTCGATAATGGTCTTGGTGTTAACCCGACCAAGACGAAACTAGTTCTTTTCACCAGTAGAAATAAGGCTACCCCTTGTTTTCTTGGGGGTATTGAAATTTCCTTCTCTGAAAGCGCAAAATACTTAGGCATTTTACGGGACAGGAAGTTGCACTTCGAACTCAACATTTGGAAAGAGCAAAGAAGGCTTTTGTAGTACTATATACCTGTAAAAGGGCAATAGAAAAATGCTGGGGTCTGAACTTGCGTATAGTTTATTGGTTGTATACGGCAGTAGTAAGACCGATAATGTTGTGCGGCATTGTCGTCTGGTTTACAGCTCTTCGGATATCCACCTTCTGTGCGATACTAAACAATGTTCTGCGAATGGCTGCTATGTGTATCAGGGGTGCGCTGAGAACGACACCAACTTCGGCACTAAATGTTATACTACATTTAAAGCCGCTAGACATTATAGCAGTGCAATATGCCGCATGTACTTCGCTTAGACTCAGGGAACTGTCGCTATGGTCAGGAAATGGTATCCTTTCTGAAGAACTTGTGCTATTACAAGGCTGCCTGATCACTGGAGTGTTTACCAGGCAGAAATATTAGCTATTAAAGAGGTAGCGGAATGACTGAACATTTATTATTGTTTTGACCAAAGTCTGTATAAATATTTTCTCTGATAGTAAGTCTTCCATCAAGTACCTGGAAACTTTACTTCCAAATTCAAAAACCGCCCTCGACTGTCTCAGATTCTTTAAATAGTTCAATATTAACCTGATATGGGTGTCGATCTACAGGGACATAGATAAATTTGAAAGACTAGCACTACCTTACACATTCCAGGGGAACTGGATAAGTGGCATGTCTCTAACGATCTACAAGCTCTTCTTGAAAGATATTGCACTTACGGCAACAAATAACAGGTGGTCAATAGTCAGGAACTGCGTAGATCCTAGACTCAAAACGCACAAAAGCACTTCGTTCGGGATCGGACGACTCACTTATCGTGTCTGTCATGACAGGCCACGATCTTATTGGACGGCACGCAGAGAGATTGAATGTCTTGCATAATGAATTTTCCAGAAGTTGTCGAGACGAAGATGAGGAGCAATCAATATAACACTTTCTGTGTCTGTGTCCCGATCCTTATAGGCGGCGCTATGCAACCTTAAGGCCCAACTATAAGCATATTATAGTTGGGCCTTTAGGCTTTTGGGATTTAACTAACTCCTTTGGTTCCTATTTTCCTTCCACCGAAAAACGTAATTTTTTATAAACTCACCTAAGGCTACAGTTTGCTAAATTTTATATGGCCTATATTTCAAATTATTTAACTTGTCTTAATTTTACTTTCAATTGAACATTCTTCGATTTTTGTATTGAATAATCATCTATCATTATTACACGTATAAAATAGTTTACAATATTAGTTTTTAACAAGTTTTGAGATATAACAAAAGTATTACAAGAAATAAAAATGTTTAATATTGATAGTATTCGGTTTCAAATCAATGAATTAACATTTTAAGGAAAAATAGGAGAAATTCGTAATAACCTATAGTTAGATGAGCAATTTTTCCTCTCAAAACATTCAGTATCTTGGTAATGAAATCTGAAACCACTTCCTCGTTAAATCGATTTATGAGAGGGAATAAAGCTCTACCACATTTTATGGCTTTATCAGCTGCATGAAGAACATGTTCCTTGAAGGTCAACTATTTATCCAATATTATGCCTAGGTATTTTATTGATTTTTGATGAGGTATAGTAGTACCAGCGATGATAAGTGGTATATTGGGAATTCTTCTCGGCGATTTATTATACGGAAAAATTATTATTTGTATATTTTGTATATTTTCCCACGTGCAACAATGATTTTGTTATTCTTTTAATAATGGCATTCGATACATTACAACTCGTTATTATTGCAGTGTCCTCGGCATAAAATGCTGCCGCTTCATTTTGTAGAACTTTGAAGTCTGATGTGTATATAGAATATAATAACGGAGATAGTACTGAACCCTGAGGTACGCCAGCTGGTATAGATTTTGGAGAATATTTTTCATCATCGACGTAAACCATACATTTTCTTTCCGACAAAAAAAATTGGATAATCTTTTGCAGATATATTGGAAATTTAAACTTGTGTAGTTTGAAAATCATTCCATTATGTCATATGGAATCGAAAGCTTTTTCGATATCGAGAAAAACAATTCCCGTACTTTTGCTCATTTAGCCTATTCAAAATAATTTTTTCAAAGACCTTGTGCCGTTAATTTTGTGGAGTCGAGGTTCTTCTCTCTGATTGCATCAGTAACAAGATTTCTTATTGCAGTCCAGTTTGCCTTATGGTTGAGTGGAATTTGCGTTGTTTTAAATTTACTGAACCACGAATTCTACATGTTATCGGAATATGATCCGATTTCAAGAGGTGTGGATGAGTATCTAATTGAGAAAAATGGAGTCCCGAATTGGTGAGCAGTAGGTCTACTGTCGAAGGCAATTGGGGGGATTTGCGTTGGGTGAATCTCGTAAAATCATTTGCACTAAAAATTTAATAACTTGAATTATTATGATGATTGAATAAACTTCTACCAGCAGTGTTGTTATGAAGACAGTTCCCCTTTGTATGATGTGCATTGAAATCGCCAAATATAAAAAAATCTCCAGAACTTTTTGTAATTAAATCCATAAATTTCATAATTGAAATTTGCGGTATTATTTGGGCAATATGCCGACGTTATCTTGACTTTTTGTTTGTTTATGCTAAATAAAATCGAAATATTTTCTAAGGATGATGTTGGAAACTTATTAAGACGTTGATGCGGGATGTTATGTTTTACAGCAAGAAGAACTCCGCCTCCTTGTGAGACACTGTCTTCTCTTGAAATTACGTAGTTTGCCAGTTTATGTTTGGGTTTAAAAAAGTTTCATTTATTAATATGATGGCTACTGTTCTATCATTTACTAAATAATCCAGTTCCAAAATAGAGGAAGTATTTGTTATGTCCTGTGCGTTAAAATGCATAACGTGAAGTTCATTTTGATGTTTTTGTTTATTTGACATATTTAAGCATCGTACCAAGTACTCGCATTTTGTCATATATATTCTGACACTTTTGCAATGCATCAATTGCATCGAAATATATATAATATAATATCTATTCGTTTGATATGTCATCATCTGGGTTTTGGGCACCGGATTGGCTCTTGATGATAATCTTTGTTAATGTTATTCTTCTCAATAGGAAATGGTCTACAAAGCTACCACTGCACCTTTAGTTAAAGATGTCATTAAAGGCTATAATGCAGCGGTATTTGCATATGGAGCTACTGGCTCTGGTAAGACACATACCATGCTGGGACCCTGTCGCAAAAAGGGTACAACACCATCCGATACAGACGGTAATGGCAGCGATAGTGGTCTAATGGTAAGAGCCATTGAAGAAATATTCCATCATATCGAAATGTCCGAAGAGCCCAATTCTTGTAAAGTAAGTCAAATTACATTCATATATATTTGAGATGCTTTACTATTTTAAAAATCCTATATTTTCTAGGTTTCCATATCATATTTGGAAATCTACAATGAGTTAATACGAGACCTGCTAAGTCCCGGTGGGCCGCTGGAGCTGCGAGAAGATAATCGCGGGCAGCGTATAACAGTAGCTGGTCTTTCGGAAATCACAACATCCAGTCGAAAAGAGGTGGTCTCACTTTTGATTAGAGGTAATAAAGCCCGTACTATGGAACCTACGGCAGCCAATCAGACGTCCTCTCGCAGCCATGCTTTACTCAGCATCACAGTACAAACTAAGACGTCTTTGGGCACCAAGCAGGGACGCCTGTTTCTCACAGATTTGGCTGGTTCGGAAAGAGCCAAGAAAACTAAAAATCGTGGCAAACGCTTGCAAGAGGGAGCCCACATAAATCGCTCTCTCCTGGCCTTAGGCAATTGTATTAATGCTCTATCGGGTGGCGCACGTTATGTGAATTATCGCGACTCGAAATTAACACGTCTTCTCAAAGAAGCTCTGAGTGGCCGCTGCAAAACGGTCATGATTGCCCACATTGCCCCGGAGAGTAAACATCGTGATGAAACCAAAAACACTCTGGTCTATGCAGATCGAGCCAACAGTATTACAACGCGTTTGCAGAACTCCGTCTATGTCGATGAAATGCACAATTTTCCCACTAAACATTATCAATCTTTGGTTTTCGAACTGAGGGAAGAAGTTTCACGTTTGCGCAGTAAAATGTTAACCGATCGTCCAAGAAGTGGAGCAGCAGCTGCTGCGGCGGCGACCACAGCAGCTCAACAACAAACGAATAGTGCCGAAGATGATGAGAAACGTAAAGGTGAACTGAGATATTTACGCGAACAAATAGTTCTGACATTCAAACAACAAATGAAGCTGAGACGCAAACTATTAGAAGCGGAATCACATCTATTAGGTCTGGAGTTGGATGCAGAACGTCAGCATATGATCATATCACATTGGCAAGGACGTCTGGGTAAATTGTATGACACACCAAATGATGATGGTAAGTACATAGGTTTAAGGCAAAATCACACAATTGCAGATCTTTTAAATTTATGATTTTTCTTTTTTTTCGCCCCCAAAAGAAATTGAATCTGAAGGTTCTATTGCTTTGAAAAATGCCTGGGGTGAATTGGCTGCGATTGAGAAGGAGACACGTCGTTATAAAGAGATTCGTGAAAGAACCGAACAGGAATTGGAATTGTGTCGCCAGAAAGGTGTACAATTGGAAGATGTAAGTAAGATTACTACTATTGTTATATAAGCTCTGTTCCTTTACCTAAACATAGAAACAATTTAAAAAAAAATTGAAATAGTAAAATGTATGTAGTGGGTGAAGGAACAGACATATTGACAGCTGCTTGCAGTAAGAAAAAAGCGGCATCAGTTTCATGGATAGATTTAACAAAACATCCTCTTTTGTTAATCCTCCGGCAAGTCTCCCTAAAGGACAGTTTATCGAACGAAATTTTGGCAGGTCTGTGCATCGCTCCACTTCTTGCATTCGATGGTCAAAGTCTGTACAGTCACTCACGGACCGGTTTATCTGTCACAACGGGTGATCGGGATCCTCTATAATCCAGTTATAGCCTCGGTTATGACCTTTTTTTATAGCACGATCATTGGGAACGGACTTTCGGGGATTTTATTGGTGTCTGTGGTTTAAACACAAAATCGCGGTTAAAACACTCGCACCAGGTGGTGTTACACAACAATCAAGGTGCTATGGTCCTTAAAATATTAAAGGTTTTAGGTTATCCTCGACCACATACCAAGAGGTGAAGTATATAAATACATACATACATACATACAGCTGAGCTTCAAATTTATACTTTCGGACTAGACCTCGGATTCCGTGTGGAAGTATGACCTTGGACATACCTCGTTCATTGAGGACGGTTCTTTGGGAAGCTTCGTGGTAGCTGTGATTTAAACCCAATATCGCGGGTAGAGCACCCTCTCCAAGTGTAGTTGCCCAACAACCAATGCGATACGACCCCTAGAGTAGCAGATGTTTCAGGTAATCTTCATACCAAGAGGTGAAGTGGACGCCCATTCAGCTATGTATCGAATTTGTACCTGTGGACTAGTACTATGAAGCAGTCGCTAAGAGGAACTACTGCATCTTAAGGGATTTCCTCGGTAATTCGAAGGGACTATGGCCGCCGCATCGAAGCGGCCCACGGTTTTAGACATCGAAGGTGACATCAAGAGTCTTGTGCAGTTGGTAGTCGGATTTTTTTTTTCGACTTTGATACTTAAATTGAACCTCACTTCACGTAGTGAACAACATGGTGGATATATCTTATAGTGAAGCACGTTCAATGAAATACTCAGTCAACATTTCATAGATGACATAAATTATCAAGCCCGAAGCCAGAATTATATCGACATTATTACTATTAGAGTGACTCTCCCGGAAATCCCATTGCTTCGACATCTGCATTGATATTTTGGCTGGGCAATACGCTTTGGATGTTTTTGTGAAAACTTAACCGACTACGACTCTGTAGGTTCTACAAACTATCGGTTAAAATAACTGGGGCACCTCTTCGAACCTGTCACTGCTACTTGGTCCAATGGTACTGCAGTGCGATCAACATTCTCGAGAATGGCTAAATTCTTCGTTTTAAATGATCCAACCATTTATTTCGCATATATTAATCAAGTAATTTACTAATATGTTGATTAGGGTCTCAGCTAACAAATATCAGTACGTTTATCTGCGTTACGGAGAGACGCTAGGGATTGTGAACGCCCTTCGGGTATTCGACTAGCAGGGAGCAACGACTGTTACGTTCGTGGTGGATCAAATTTCTCAGATATCCCAACATCTGAGGGAATTGGTACCCATCAACATCTGGTCTCAGGAGCTACTGATTCTGCAATGTAAATATCTTGCATTTAGCAGAATGAACCAGTGGTTGGTTATCTAGGTGGTCATATAAGATACAAGTAGACAATATTACAATCAAGGGTAAGCAATGGAAGAGCTTCATACGGGTCACTAGGGATGTTTCATAGGAAAGGAGGAAAGTAATAAGACTACCAGTATTTATTATTAATGTAGATGAAATGACGAAAGAGAAAAACGAATCTTTCAGGCCAACGCCTTCTTATTTTCCGGTAGTAAAGCTTTAGGGACACGTCTCCAATAAAATATTTCACTGGATATACTTAGCAGTGATTCGGCCAACACTATTGTACGGCATGGTGGATGGCGATTGGTATACGATCCATCCCTAATCAATTGATGAAGGTTCAAAAAACTTCCCGCTTGACATCAGCAGAGCTTCAAGAACTACAGCGACAGAATCTGTTGCAGTGTATATTATAAAGCGAAAATAAAGGAAGTCGTCAAGTGGCTACTCGGACAGCTAGGCTGCCATTAAATCTCTGGAGACTACATCCTTAAACCATTGATGGAGGGTAATCTCCTAGCACGACATTTACTCTGTAATTATTGACGTCTTCAGCGACTGCGTCAGAGTGTATATCTGCAAGACCTGTCTAGTAAGCTCTTGGATCTAGAGGTTTTCTCTCGTAGCGTTGGACCTCTCGCTCTAGATCATGAATGTCATTTGCGTGGGAAGTGAACGCCTGTCCTCAAGGTGGTAGTTGGGATGGCTGGAACAACCAAGCAGATACTGCTTCGACTGCAAATAATTGTGTCGTCGCTCGGGTATGACCTTTGTCTCCTCATGTAGGTGGACCACAGAATACATGAGGCTGCACCCTGTCTTAGTTCTGCATGCAGGTTCTTCTACTCACATTCGGTGATCACACTGGTGCTGCATACTTAGCCAAGATCTATCGCTTTCGGAATTCTTGTACCATCGACTATCATATTGAATTGTTCCATCACTTGCGCTGTTCATGCAGTAAACAGTGTGGCAGATGATTTGTTGGCGGATATCATCAGGTTCCTCGCAGCGAAGAAATTGGCAATTTCAGCCAGGTAGACATTTAGTCTTCCACATATGTCATCGGTCGAAGAGCCTGACAGTGGTGGAACTGCAGAAAGGTAGAGTTTAAACAGTGTCGGAGATATCATCCCATAATGTCCAATCAGGCTCGGGAGGATTAAAGCCTCAAGTGTCTTTGCTACTGGCGAGAGAAGAGTGACAGAGAGTACGATTCCCCCCTACTCGCATCTTTGCCCGGTTTATGTAGCGGGACCACTGTGCCCATTTTCAGGCTTCGGGTATTATCAGAGTGATCAAGGACAGGATGATGACATTAGTCAGATACTCGACTCCCGATGTGTCCAACTACTACAACATCAGCATAGATATTCTGTCGGGGCCAAGCGCCTTGGATGACTTAGCGCATGTCTTTTATCGGATTTTATCTTTTTAAATTCTAGTAGAAATTCTCAAACTCTTATTGAACACTTCAACCGAACGATTCATGAGAAATCATTTGCAGTTAAGACTATGGTATTCTGATAAATTCCATGTGGTTTATGTTTAGAAAATGTGTTCTAAGAGTTTTAGTATTAAGTCTAGTCTACGAAATTTTGTTCAATAAATTGTATTCCTATCAATGTATAGTCCAAATATGGGCTTTAGTTGATAAATAAATGAAAATAAATAAATATTCTGTCGGGGCCAAGCGCCTTGGATAACTCAGCGCTACGAATGATATCTACAACATCTTCAACTGTAAATTGTGGTGGTATTTCTTCGGCTCGGAGAGGATGAATACGACGCATGACTCTCCTTTTCGCCCTGTCACTCTCGAGGTGCTCTATAACTTGCCGGTTAAAATAACACGCGCAACTCTTCGGGTCAATCACAGTGGTAGCACCAAATGTGACTGCTTTCTTAACCGTTGTCCAAAATTTACCGATACCGGAACTTAAGATGCACCGCTTCCAATGATCCAGCTATTTATTCCGTTTATATTCGTCGACTTTTCTACTGAGTTCTAGATTCAATTCCCTGATTCTACAATCAACAGGGTGAGAACGACGAAGTTCATCAAGCTCGTCTGCAAGTCCCGCTACATCTGCTGGGAAATTAGGTCGTATCTCGGGTATTCGACCAGCAGCGATAAAGTAAGCGGATGCTGCGTTGATGTGTTCGGTCCCGGCGCGGACCAAAAGAATTCGGAGCTGACACTCCGGTACACCTGGACGAACATAAAACACGTAGTACTGAGGTGGCAGTCCCTGGTCGAAGAATTGCTGCTTCTGGTCAATTCGGTATAAAGAACTACGCTTCTAATAGATCCGTTAATAAATGTGACTACGAAGATATTCTATGAAACTACTATTTTCAGGGTGGAGCGGGTGTTTTTCTAACTGATGCAGATTAGGGATGTGACTTTAGCGAAAGCTAATCTTGAAATATATTTTTTGCGAATGCGAAAGCGAATAGTAAAATATGTATTTTTGCGAAAGCGAATGCGAATGCGAAAGTGAATGCGAATAATAGTTTGACCCTTTAGTACCAACAAATTTAAGGAACTGAATTGATACTTTTCCAGTATATTCAAATATTAAGAATGTTTTCCATATTTTTACATCCTGTTACTACAAGGACAAACATATTTTTTCAACTATTTTGAAGAGAAGTGGCAGAGGTTCAAGGGAATAAGGAGTCTTAACATTTTTAACAAATGGAAGCGAATGCTGAAAGCGAATAATCCAAAGATGGTTTTTGCGAATGCGAAAGCGAATGTTAAAATTATGCGAATAATTCGCGTTGGCATATGCGAATGCGAATATTCGTTACATCTCTGATGCTGATGATATATTCTCATCTAGTTAAACCTACAAAATTATTAATGTTAGTAACTTCCATCTTTCAGGAATTACCCGAGCGAATCAGCAGCGATGAAGAACGTGAATTATTGGCCTTGCTCTGTAGGGTTCATGAACTAGAAGCGGATAAAGTGTCCTTACAAGCCGAGCGCTTGGCGAGGCAAGCCGAATTGAGGCGAAGAGACCTACAGCTCTTACGAGCAGAAAGGCAACGTAGACTTTGTGAAGGTACACGGCCAAAAACAATTTAAGCTAGAGAATCCAAACAATAACAATAATTTTATGCAATTCCAACAGATATAATTAGCTCACAAAGACGTCTAATTGAAGAAGGCAACGTCGAGCTACCCGATGAGTTACGAGAGTTGTACGGCCTTTATCAACAGGAGATACATGCCGGAACCGTCACAGCGACAGCAGCATATGAGAGAAAGCTACCGCCCATTTATACAGCCGGGTACTAAAGAATTTTTAGCATTTATGCATATATACATTTATAATTTTACTCATATCTATTTCTATTTATAGATCGGATTCACCCTGTTCAAGTTCCGGTTCAGAATGGTCACCTTCATCACCACTTCCGCCAATCGAAGGAGGGCCATTGGCAGCCGCATCTGTAGACAACCTATTGCTGCAGGATAATCCTGATCGCCACATGGGTCCTGCGGTACATTCTCGTCTGCCAAAATTGGCTGCTACGGTGGGAGCTTCTAGGAGAGTGTTGAAGATGAAGAAGTAATTTGGAATATTTGCAACACAAAACATAAATGTACATACATACAAACGTATTTCTTAAACTGAAAACACGGTGGCTGTCCTCGTTAAGTGCTCAGTAGCTCAGGGAAATTCCGAGAAATCTACATATATAGATATATATAAAGCTTGTTATCTGAAGATTGTATATTACTAATTTGATTAATAAAAAAAGTAATCGAAACGCACAAAAAACAAATTAAAATGCATGAAAATTCCAAAGCATTGAGGAAAATCAATAGATTTAAAATTTTCTTGACAATCGATAAATTTGATTGCTGTACCCCTGTTCTGTAAGTCCAGATTCACACTCGGCAACTTCTTCCAACCAAGTGTCAAAGTTTGTTGGAGAGAGACACTTTGTTGGAGAGAGACTTTGACACTTGCTTGGAAAAAGTTGCCGAGTGTGAATCTGGATTAACTCTCAGTGAGAACAATTTCGCACATGGAACGTGTAAGAGGATCCCTTAAACACCAGTGAAAGCGTCCGGCGTCTTTTAACGTCGAGATTGACAGATGCCATACGCTTTCACGCTGGTATTTAAGGGATATCCTTACACGATCCATGTGAGAAATTTTTCTCACCGAGAGTTACAGAACATGGGTACTGACTTCTAAAAATTTTATAATTTATAAATAACACAATATTTTAAAAAATATTGCATTTATAGAAAATTTCCCTTTACGGTTTAAAAGCCATGTATTGAGACTGTTTCTGTAATTTGTAAAATATCTGCATTAAACGAGTCCGAATTTCGATTTCGATGCAAAACTTGCATATTCCAAACTTCAATTTTTTTAAAGAAAATTTTGAACTTTTTATCAAGAATTCTTTTATCAATTGTCGTACTACGAGAAGACTAAATTGGTACATGCAAAGTTTGGATATAAAAAAATTTAACTTCTATTCATTGAAAAATTCGAATCCGACAAAAACGATTTTTAATTTTTTTTTTAATTTTGTCCAAAATGCGTCAATCAATTACTTACGATTAGCAGAATTGATTGGTATGTATATGCAAAATTTGGATATTCTAAACTTAAATTGTTTGTGAAATTTTGTTAAAATTCCATTTTTCGCGCAACATTTCAATCAATTGATTTTTTACGACTATGTACAATGAAAAAAAATTGTCGTAAAATTAAATAATTGCTCCAAAGACGTCCTTAGTCTTCAAAATAAGTACATTTTGTAATTAAAATATGGATAATTTCATTAATAAATTTACTTAATTTTAAGTAAATTTTCTTAATTTTAAGTACAAAATGTACTTATTTTGAAGACTAAGGACGTCTTTGGAGCAATTCTTTAATTTTATGACAACTTTTTTTCAGTGTAGTAGAATAGATTTGTACATATTTGCAAAACTTTGCTATTCCAAACTACATTTTGTTTAATTTTTTTTTGGGATAACTGTAGATTTTAAATTTTTTTGTTTTTTTTTTGTAATTTGGTCCAAAATGTTCATCAATCTTTACGACTAAACGAATTGAATGGATATGCACAATTGGAATATTCCAAAATTATTTTTTGTGAAACTTGGATATTCCGAACTTACATTTTTGGCATATCGTCAGTTTGATGCATTTTTATGCATACGTTACTATTGTGTTGTTTTGTTTCAAAAATTCTCTTTCATAATTTGCATAATATTTTTCCTATCTCTTCTAGTTTTCGAGATATAAGTAGGGTGACTCGATTCTTCTATCGCCCTTTCTTTTTGACTGATTGTTTACGTTCGACCACAATATATAAATAACTCACCCCTACCAAAATTTACCAAATTCGATTTTTCCATTTCTTTTTCAAAATTTGGTGCAACATTCCAAACATACATTTTTTGTGAAGTCCAAGATTAGCTTTATTTTCCTACTGGAAATAACAGGCGCCAAGCATTTTCAGAATCAAATTAACAACTTTACAAATTTGCAAATTCATTGTATAGGGTTTTCCAACAAGAGGTGTTATTTTGGTTTTCAAAGAAAAATGTCATTTTTTGAGATAAATTATCGGATGTTTATTTCATAATAAAGAGGATGGTATGCTGTTAATAATGAAAAACAACATCAGCCAAATGGCCACCACAACCACGCTTACAGGACTATATCCTTTTCATGAAATTTTCCATAACCAAATCGCAAAGTGGCTAACCTATGTCCTCGATAGCCTCACGAATTCTATCTTTGAGGTCTTGAATCGACGCTGGGCTGTTGGCGTAGACCTTATCTTTCACGTGGCCCCAAAGGAAGAAGTCGCAAGGTGTTAAATCACAAGATCTCGGTGGCCAATTGTGATCACCTCTTCGAGACATAACACGGTCCGGAAACTTTTCCCGTAACAAAGCAATAGTTTCGTTGCTTGTGTGGCACGCAGCACCGTCTTGTTGAAAGTAACATTGTCCAGATCAATACCATCCATCTCCGACCATAAAAAATCATTAATCATCTCTCGATAGCGCAATCCATTCACCGGAACTGTTGATCCAACCCCAATGTTAATAATTTAAATGCGTGAATTGTGTATCGTTCCATTTTTATACCCTACACCACTCTGTGGTACAGGGTATTATAAGTTTGTTTCACGGCAGATGTTTGTAACACCAGAAAATAACACAGCTAGACCCACCTTAAAGTATACCGATCGACTCAGAATCACTAGCTGAGTCGATTTAACGATGTCTGTCCGTCTGTCCATGTAAAGTTGTTCGTCGACTACAGGTCGCAATTTCACTCCGATCGTTCTGAAATTTTGCAGTTTAGAGTATTTCGCGGCTGTTAAGATCGCTATTGAAATCGGTTCAGATTTAGATATAGCTCCCATATATATCTTTCGTCCGATTTGGCCCTTTAGTCCTATAGAAGCTGTATTTTACATCCGATCGTTTTGAAATTTAGAATGGTAGAGTTTCTTGATCCATGAACCAACATTGCCGAATTTGAAGAAAATCGGTTAAGATTTAGCTATAGCTCCCATATATATGTTTCGTCCGATTTGGCCCTTTAGTCCTATAGAAGCTGTATTTTACATCCGATCGTTTTGAAATTTAGAATGGTAGAGTTTCTTGATCCATGAACCAACATTGCCGAATTTGAAGAAAATTGGTTAAGATTTAGCTATAGCTCCCATATATATGTTTCGTCCGATTTGGCCCTTTAGTCCTATAGAAGCTGTATTTTACATCCGATCGTTTTGAAATTTAGAATGGTAGAGTTTCTTGATCCAGGAACCAACATTGCCGAATTTGAAGAAAATCGGTTCAGATTTAGATATAGCTCCCATATATATCTTTCGTCCGATTTGGTCCTTTAGTCCTATAGAAGCTGTATTTTACATCCGATCGTTTTGAAATTTAGAATGGTAGAGTTTCTTGATCCATGAACCAACATTGCCGAATTTGAAGAAAATCGGTTAAGATTTAGCTATAGCTCCCATATATATGTTTCGTCCGATTTGGCCCTTTAGTCCTATAGAAGCTGTATTTTACATCCGATCGTTTTGAAATTTAGAATGGTAGAGTTTCTTGATCCATGAACCAACATTGCCGAATTTGAAGAAAATCGGTTCAGATTTAGATATAGCTCCCATATATATCTTTCGTCCGATTTGGTCCTTTAGTCCTATAGAAGCTGTATTTTACATCCGATCGTTTTGAAATTTAGAATGGTAGAGTTTCTTGATCCATGAACCAACATTGCCGAATTTGAAGAAAATCGGTTAAGATTTAGCTATAGCTCCCATATATATGTTTCATCCGATTTGGCTCTTTAGATCCAATCGTTTTTATACCCTACACCACACTGTGGTACAGGGTATTATTTAAGTATAAAATGTCCCAAAAGTAAATTTATGTAAACAATTTATACATGAATTACAAAATTTATATATCAGAGTTATTCAATATTACGAGAGTGGTGTAGGGTATTATATAGTCGGCACCGCCCGACTTTAGCCTTTCCTTACTGGTTAGTAATGGCGTAGTTTTTACCTGTCAAATGTCAAAGAATAAAAGCTTCAAAAGTGACAGCTACCGAAATACCGGGTGATTCAAAATAACACCTCTTTTTGTAAAATTTGGATATTCCGAACTTACATTTTTAGCATATCGTCGTCTTGATGCTATTTTGATGCATACGTTACTTTTGTGTTGTTTTGTTTCAAAAATGCTCTTTCATAATTTGCAATAATATTTTTTCTATCTCGTCTAGTTTTCGAGATATAAGTAGGGTGACTCGATTCTTCTATCACCCTTTCTTTTTGACTGATTATTTTACGTTCGTTCTAACCCCTACCAAAAATTTAACAAATTCGATTTTTTCATTTTTTTTCAAAATTTGGTGCAACATTATTTGCCTCTATAGATTTCTTATGTTCATCAATCGATTTCGAAAATAAATTTTTTGTACAAATTTTTGACATAAAAACTTGAGCGCTCAGAGTTTTGATGAAGTTGGAGGCCGTTGAGGTTTCACTTACTTGGGACTAAAGGAGTCATACATGCTTCCAAAGCCAATAAGTCGGCTGAAAACGCCAGCGGAGTAAACGGCTAGTAATAAAGCCAAAAAATTCAGATCACCTGATGATCCCCTGAATTCGAAAAAGGAAAGAGGCCATAATGTCTTCATTAACAGGGCATTACCAAGCCCTTCAAGGAAGTGGCAAAAGGGAGTCTAGTTATGGCTGTTATAGACGATCGGCCATTATGGCCCAATACCTCGCTGTTCTCAGTGAGATACCGGGCACACCTCCAATCTGCAACGATGTAGAAAAGCATCGGGGGAGAGTATAGCTCTTAGCTTTCGGTGGTGCCAGTTCAGCAGACCTGTATAAGGCAGCTCTGAGTTGAGTGGATGAGACATGGCCGGGTGACAGTTGGATGTTGTCGCAAAAACAACAATTTACAAATTATAAATTTATAATTTGTAAAATTATATATTTATTTATATGAATTACAATACAAACCAAATTTATATTCTAATTTTAAGGTCCAGGGAAAGGCCGGGTTACAAAGACCATATGGCTAAATGTTTGCAGCGACAGACCAGAGCCTCTGGTGGGAATTGAACCCACGACCCCCAAACTCATAGGCGAGTACGCTACCAACTCGCCTACTGGGGCGCTCTATATATTTATAATTTGTGAATTTATAAATTTGCACATTTATAATTTGTATATTTGAAGGTTTGCATATTTGTAAAGGTATTTGTAAAATTGTTAATTTCCGTATTTGTATTTGTTTAATTTTCACCAAATGTGAATTCGGAAATGTACAGGAATGTCACAGAGGGAACGTTTTTAGCTTCTACAGAAAACGTAAACTGAAAAATAAATTTCGGTTTAAAACGATCACAAAATCTGAAGTGAAATTTATGATTTTAGTAATTTTAACTCCAGAAAAGTGAAAAAAATCTACCAAAAGATTAAGTAAGAATAATATTTCAGTTAATTTCAAGCCAAAAAACTATTTCAAATACTTTTAGTGCGAAAATGTTAATACTTTTGGTCTTCGAAGTGCTATATCCCCTAAAGAAACCATAAAACAAAAAACAAAATAAGAGAAAATGTAACACTGAAACTAAAAAAAGAAAATTCGATCAATGAAATTTAAGTTTTCATTTTAATGTTATATTTAATAATAATAATTGTTATATATTTAAAGGGGCAAACACAGAAACATTATCAAGCCAAGATTATGTTCAATTATATTTTTTTTGCTTTAATGTTTTATTTATTTCTCTTTCTTCACTACCGCTAATCAGAATCTGGAGTCCAACCGATATTGTCGACGGGGGTGGCTGAAACAGCTATTTCTGATTTCTATGCTGCCATATTTATACCCTACACCACACTGTGGTACAGGGTATTATGACTTTGTGCATTTGTTTGTAACACCCAAAAGGAGAAGAGATAGATCCATTGTTTATTATACCGATCGACTTGTAATCACTTTCTGAGTCGATTTAGCTATGTCCGTCTGTCTGTAGATGTATTCTTGTAATCAAAGTACAGGTCGCAATTATGGCCCGATCTTGACGAAACTTTACACATCTCTTTTTTTTGGCCCAAGGACGATCCCTATTTAATTTGGTTAAAATCGGTTCAGATTTGGATATAGCCCCCATATATATGTTAGCCCCGATTTGACATGTAAGCGCTGTAAAAACTTTATTTTATATCCGATCAGTATGAAATTCAGCAGAAAGAGGTCTCTTATTATATGAATGAACACTGTTAAATTTGAAAGAAATCGGTTCAGATTTAGATATAGCCCCCATATATATGTAACCCCCGATTTGACATGTAAGCGCTGTAGAAACTGTATTTTATATCCGATCAGTATGAAGTTTGGCTTAAAGAGGTTTCCTATTATATGAATAAACATATTTAAATTTGGAAGAAATCGGTTCAGATTTAGAAATATCCCCCATATATATGTTACCCCCGATTTGACATGTAAGCGCTGTAAAAATGTTAATTTATATCCGATCAGTGCGAAATTCGGCAGAAAGAGGTTTCTTATTACTCGAAGGAATACTGCCAAATTCGGAGAAAATCGGTTCAGATTTAGATATAGCCCCCATATATATGTTACCACCGATTTGACATGTAAGCGCTGTATAGCCTGTATTTTATATCCGATCAGTACGAAATTCTACAGAAAGAGGTCTTTTTACATGAATGAGTATTCAGCGAAAATCGGTCCAGATTTATGTATAACCTCCATATATATGTTCCTCCTGATTTGGTCTCAACGCGCTATAGAAGTTGTACTTTACTTCCGATCATTAATATTTTCCGGAAAGATGTTTCTCTTATTTTAGGAACGAATATTGCTTTATTTATCGGCTCAGAATTAGATAATTTATCGGCTCAGAATTAGATAATATGTTCCTGCCTACTTACCAATTATTCCAAATTATTATCGCAATGACCTTTATCGCATTGTTAGGGAGGTGTAGGGTATTATATAGTCGGCCCCGCCCGACTTTCTGCCTTTCCTTACTGGTTAGTAATGGCGTAGTTTCTGCTTGTCAAATGTCAAAGTATAAAAGCTTCTAAAGTGACAGCTACCGAAATACCGGGTGATTCAAAATAACACCTCTTGTTGGAAAACCCGTATATGTTACCCCCGATTTGATATGTAAGCGCTGTAAAAACTGTATTTTATATCCGATCAGTACAAAATTCTGCAGAAAGATGTTTCTTATCACATGAATGAGCACTGCCGAATTTGGGGAAAATCGGTTAAAAATGTTACACCCAATTTCATATGTAAGCGCTGTAGAAACTTTATTTTATATCCGATCAGTACGAAATTCCGTCGGAAGATGTTTTTTATTACATGAGTAAATACTTCCAGAAAAATCGGTTCAGATTTAGATATAGCCCCATACATATGTTACTCTCGATTTCACATGGAAGGTAGAAACTGTATTTCATATCCGATGAGTATGAAATTCGGCAATAGGAGGTTTCCTATTGCATGAGTAAACACTGCCAAATTAGGGGAAAAATAGAAAATAATGTTCCTCCCGATTAACATTTTTACGATGAGGAGGTGAAGCTAAGTAGTTTATTAACTGAAACGAAACCAATTATTCCAATTTATTATCCCAATGCCTCTTTGCCCTTTATTAGGTAGGTGTAGGGTATTATATAGTCGGCCCCGTCCAACTTTCTGTCTTTCCTTACTGGTTTTCCATTTCTTTTTTTTTTGGTTCAAAATTTACGTCAATAAACTTCTTACGACGAGTAGAATTGATTGGTATATCGTTATCAGAAACGAAAAAGGGAGAACAAGAAAAATTTAAATTCAGTTTTTGATGGATTTAGGTACACTGCATCAAAATACACATCCTGACAAATTGTTGGCTACCTACTATCACAAATGGCGACGTTATTAACAAAATTCAAAGGGCCTAACAAAAAATTATTTTTTTTATCATAGTCTGAAATTCCTATCTCACGCAAGTTTCACAAACAAGTTATTAAACATGTTTGTGTGAATTTATATATGCATCATCATTTTTAGTTATCCTGCAACCCCAATTTTTCTAACGACAACATTTTTCATTTCATTTACTTTTTTTGCTTTTCCTGTAAAATTTTAAAATGTGATGATACGACCTTTCTCGTTTCTGATGACAATATGCAACATTGCCGAACATCAAATGCAAATTTATAGAAAAATATGTTATTCTCCTTACATGTTTTGACTTGAGAGTGAAAACGAGAGTTTTTATAACACTACAATAGAAAATAATACGAATTATATTTGTGTAGCATCATAATAGAATATAATTTTTATTAACTATTTTTGTAATTATAAAGATTTTCATTTTCAATATAATTATATTTAGGCAAAAGAAAAAAAATTAGAGTTTAACTAAATTTAAAATATATATTTTATGTAGGTATACGAATATAAAAAATGGATTTCTTTATTGATGTCTGATAAAAAAAATTTAATTATTATTAAATATTGTAATGAAAACTAGCTGTATAGACTTATTTATAATTCACCAAAATTTTCTGTAATATATTTAAAGCAAAGCAACGCAAAAAGTATGTATGTATGTGTAACCTATGACAAAAATTAAATAGCCTACATGGATGAAGGAAGAGGAGAGTTTGTTACATTAGAAAAAATATATAATGTAATAGTAAAAGCAGTTATAACATATATATAGCATTCATGGCGCTAATTGGCAAAAAAAAAAACGACGGACATACGAATAAGAATATTAATAATACTAATAATAATAAACAAACAAATGCAATTTCGACATGTATTCGTTTTGTAGATATTTATAGATAAACAACAGTAAAACAAAATAAATTATAACACATTTGAGCAAAGAAAAACTACATTGTAAATATTTCAGTTGTTCCGTTCCTGGTAATATGAAGCTACAGTTTTGTTTGTGTCATTTGTAGTTGAGAATACTATTATATACGTATGTATTTTAAATGTATTTGATGATTTGTTCGTTTTTATGACGTTACAATTTATATGTTAAATGGGCTTAATTGTTTAATTAGCTATGGGAGAGAGTAGGAAGGTTGTTTCGTCGTCGTCGTCTTCGCATTGTTCGAATGTTCTATTTAGTTTATGCAAATTTATACAAAAATGAATAAACTATGTAATTAGTTTTTTCGTTTTCGACGTAGAAAATTTGTTTATTATAAAAAACATTATTTCTATTTATTTAATTCTCCTGATAGAACACAACATCTGGTGTCCAGAGTATATGTACGAGTATGTATGTATTTGTATGATCTACTGCCGCTAGAGACAAATTTAGATGTTAATTATTGACGTTTGGTTTACACGACATACAATAATGTATTGGTTTTACGAATGTTAGCAATACTTTATTACCGTTAATATATGTATATATTTGCTATTGATTTGTGGGCATTTTATGGTTGTCTATTATTATATGGAATTCTTGAAAGGCTGTATGATTTCTGTTGAGTTTTGCTTGTTGTTTCTTATTGCTGGCTTTCATCAAATATTGGGTATATTTTTTCTGTAGTAAAAAATGCTATTTGTCTTTGTATTATTAAATATGCGGGGCTGTTACTCGTTTTTTTTAAACGCAGGGTTCTACATAATTGCCAGGGAATAGGCCGGTTACACCATCCATAACACCTTCCCACCAGCCATCGTCGTTCTTTTTAAGAACGTATAATACTGAACTCTCCTGAAAACTAAGTTCGTCATCTTTGTCAGCATAATAGTCATAAATTGCAACCACTGAAAAATAAAAAAATAGAATTAAAGAGTTTTCTACAAATGGGTAATATTAAAGTAAGTACCTTTTTCTATGTAATTCTTGGGAACCCATCCCGGCAAATTCTGATCATCTGGCACTATTGGTGCCAGTTGCCCTTGACCGGCGGAATTGCGTGGTCTACCAAAGTCTTGGTGTTCTTCCTCTGGTGGCGGTGGTGGCGGCAATGGTGGCGACTGTGAGCCTGGTCTAGCGAAATTCAAACTGAAATGGTTCCTAGAACAATTAAAATTTGATGTTAAAACACATACACAGAGTTAAATTCGTACAATTGTTATGTTAGTCTTTTCAAACTGCTAACTATTATATATGGAGTGTTAGAAAAATAAATGTTAAAATATTTGTTGTGGTTATTTTTAATGATGAAGAATGTACATGTGATTGATATTTGATTTTGGATATTTTATGCTAGTTTATATAATGAGATTAAATTGCGCTGTTTGTCCGACACATGGTAAATTATATTTACAATTTATAATAAGCTGTGGAATATATATGCCTGAGAATATTCCAATTAGTTTATTACAGTATGCTAAAATAATAATAACAATAATAAAATTACCAAAGAAGTCAAATGATTTAAGAAATTGCAACAACTGGAGGAGCATTACCCTACTCAATACCATATACAAAGTTATAGCCACAATAAAAAAAACAGCAGACTGGCCATCATTGAAAAATCATTACGGAATGAAAAAAGCAGGATTCCGACCACATCGTAATTGTGTAGAACAGACCAATACATTACGTAAAATAAGAGCAGTCGGTAAAGTGGCATAAATTTCATATAAGCAATGTATAACAATGCAAATTATTTGAGAATTTGAGACAAACAAAAGACCTCGATTTCGCAGAAAATATCTGCTTCTTCTCTCATAAGTTTTCTGACGTGCAGATAATACTTAATGAACTAGTCGTTCTTGGAAAGGATGTATGACTAGAGATACATGTGGAAAAAACATATGCAATGCGCGTCAATAACACGACAGAAAACCACATAATACTGCATGATCGGACCATACAATACGTCGACTGGTTTTGCTACCTGGGTTGTATGATGTCAGCAGACGGAAGAGTGGAATATGATGTATCAAACAGACTTAGCAAAGCACGAACGGCTTTCGGCCGCTTAAAGAAAATATGGAGGGAATCCCAAATTACACTGAGGACCAAAATTCGAACATAAAACTCTTGTGTTAAGTCCACCCTATTATATGGCAGCGAAACATAACAAATGATAACCGCAATATCGCATAAATTGCAAGCATTTATAAACAAATGTCTACGCATAATGTGCCGTACATTCTGGCCGAATACAATCTGTGGAGGATGACGAACGAAGAAACAATTTGCCGCCAAATAGCATACGCTACGGAAACCACAAGACAGCATCATCAAAACATCCCTGGAATAGATCCCACAAGGCAGCCGACGAACTGGCCGCGAAAAAAATATGGCGCAGAACAATACTACAGGAATTGAGGCAAAAGCATATACATTTTGAAGAACTATGAAATCTTTGTAATAGTAGAATAAATTGAAATAATCTTGTAGAAGCACTATGATCCCAAGTAAGTAAACAAAGGAAAAAATAAATAAATAATTTATTAAAATAACAATAAATAATTAAACGGAAAATGATAAATATGCACTCCGCTTCGCATGGCTGAGCATACCTCGAAAAATGTTTGCAACTGTTCATAATTTTTGAAATATCTGAGGAATTGAACACGACAAATTTCAATTAAAAATTATTGAAGTTTTAACTAAATTAAAAATTAATTGATTCAATTTCAATATTTTCCGTGTTTGTATTTTATGGAAAAACATAAATCAAAAACAAAGGAATGTTTTCTATTCATATATTACTTTGGTAGAACAGCAAAAATTTAAGAAGGAAAAAAATTGTTTTAGTGCTCTTTAGTTGTGTTTTACCTAGAGCAATTTTAAATCTACTCATTTTTTTTTAATTGTTCTCAAGTTTAATATTTACTACAATCATATTTTTTACTGCAATCAATAAAATCCCTGATCAATTTGTCTGTTTTGTTGACAGTTTAAAATTCGTTGTGTATTAAATTGTTGTTGTCCTAGTTGAAATCGAAAGTGAAACCCAAAACAGCTTCATTATTTTACAGGAATAAAGTGACCACCAGTCTTTGGTCCAAAAGCGGGAATGCTTTTGTCAAAAAGCGGGATTTTGTAACAAAAATCGGAACTTTTTTCTAAATCATTGAAATAAATTCAGTATTGAATGGTTCTTTAAACAAAGCTGAAATATATTTATTTAATAAAAAGTAACGAAGAAGACAAACAATTATTTATTTTCAGTGAAATACAAATTAATGAAAACTTATTTTCATATGGAACGGTACAAAAAATAGTTGACATAAATTATTCAAAATTCTGATTATAAGTGATTATATTTCACAAATCAAAAATGTTGAAAAAGTAGGACTAGCTTAAATTTAGGCGGGACCCGAATGCAAATAGCGGGATGGTCCCGCCAAAAGCGAAATGTATGGTAACTTTATACATGAAATACATTATTTCAGTAAAAACTAAGCAGAAACATCGGTGATAGAAAAAGTCCGATAATTTCTAATCAACTTTTTAATCAAATGTATATATTTTTTAATAGAAAAGTTTTTTATCCAATTTACAGAAAAAGAGTTATTGATTTACTGTTTAAATTTGAATATTACCGCAAAAAAATTTAAGTTTTCGAAATCAAACATTTCCACAAGCTAGACGAACATTAAAAAGTCTCACAGCGGAAAACCCCGATTTAAGTAATATAATGGAAAAGCTGTTTTCTGAATTTTCGATTTTTTGTTCCTTTACCTATTATACCTATTGTACTATTAAATGATAAATTTATATTCCAGAATCCCCACAACACCAAAATGTTTAAATTTTATTTTAAATTTACCTGTTGCCGTTTCTACATTGAATAGAGCAGCATTACGAAAAGGAAACAATAGACAAACATTTAGGAACAAACTAAAATAATCGATTTTAACAATAGCAACTTACCTATTGTGATTGCGACCTAATGTATGCATACCAATGTGACTTTGCTCAGTTATTTCATGCTGTGAAACCGTCAGTGGGGAAGGTGGTGCTGAAATGTAAAAGAAACACAGAGTTAAAGGCGATTACAAGAAAATCTACGGGAATTGTTTTGGGGGGGAAATGTAAATTTACTTACGTGGCATACTGTTACGATCATCATATGTTGTTGGTGGTGGTGGCGGTAGTGATTGCATCATGCCAGCTGATGGTAGATTAACATGTGTGGCTATCTGCTGACTGGGTGGCATTGGAAGTGCACTGTAACCGGCAGCGCGTTCGTTATTTGTGGTTGATCCACCACCAATACCAGTGCTACTAACACCAGTTGCTGTTGTACTCGACGAAGCTGTAGACAAACGCTTTGGATGCCCTATCGGATAGTTGGGAGCGTAATGCGAAGGTACTTGTGGTGGATTGACCACAGGTGGTGTACGATATTCCCGAGAACTTTTACCCAATGTACCAGTATTGCTGACTGACGATTTGCCCAAAGTACCAGTGTTGCCACGAGACATTTGGGGTGGCGTTGGCGGTTTGGTGGTAGGTGGCGGTCCTACCACCGATGGTTGAGCCAACGATTGAACCGAACCATGCGATGAACCACGATGTTTCTGATTGCGATTCGGTTGATTGGTATTCACGCTATGGCCAATATCATCAAGAATGGAATAATCAATACCTTTGCGTACGTATTTAATTGGTTTTTCGGGATTGATGGGTGCAACGATTTTAAATTGGCGAGTACTAACTTTGTTAGCAGTAAGAACACCGATTTCTCTGCAATTGTAAAAGAATAAGGATAATGATTATATAATTTTTTGAACTGCGCAAATCAGAATATTGAGCCAGAAAATTATTCCAGTTAGAAAGCAGATAATGCAAAAAATTCTGTTACGTGAGAAACTTTCAAATGGGATTTAATTTATTTTTTTAATTTTGTTATATGCAATAACAACCGAGCCGATAGGCCGATATGGTTACAAATTATTTCTTAATTTGTAATACATTTTATAAATTATCCTATGCGAAGATGACTTTTTGTACCTTCAAAATTACAAATACTATACAAATCTTAGAAATAGACGAACCTAACATATTCAATTTGCCATCACTTTTCTCCACAGTATGAGACTACATTTTTAATTTCAAACTCATCAATATGTTATGGCTATTTTTATCTAGCCTTTTGAATTGAAAAACACAGATGCCAATTTTCGTGGAAATACGTATGGATCAGTTTTTTTACTACAAAAGAGCCTAATAATGCACATAGTGTCCAGGTAAATACGTACAGTCCCTACAAATCCACTGGACCCAACGGGATCTTTCCAACAATTGAACAGAACTTCTTGGATAATGCCTTGTTGATTCTTGTCGGCATATGTAGTCTGATAATACTAAAACTAGGGATAGAGTTCAAGGTAGTACTCATCGAGACAAGGCTCACAAATCGAAAAGCCTGAAAAAATTGGTATCTAAAACAACAAGTGTTAGAATGGATCTACAAAGTGGATGTAAGTTGGATTATTACCTATGGCTGTGCGGTACGATGCTAGTCAATGTGCCAGGTCAGTCAAAGATTGTCAAGAAAACGGATTTCCAGGACGGTACACGATATCTTCGTTAGTGTCGGTGGAAACATGACTAGTGAAGTCACATCCGAGTGTCGGAAACATACAGGCGTTTAGATAATATAGCAACTATTTGCAAATCTTACAAATTGTAGTGCTTTTCAAGCGGAAATTCGGAAGATGCTAAGAGCGACAATCAGATTGACAATTAAAGATACATAGTCTCAAGTCAACAACAAAGTTGTGGATGTTGAGATAAGCTTTAAGAGAAATTATGAAATTAAATTACCGATTACTGTTAAAAAGGAATAGGTACAGTAGAATTACAGGGTGTCAAGTCGTATATGGACCAAGATCAGCATCGCAAAAAAACTTGAGATAATAGCCATAAGGGTTTCCTGCTCCATTAAAGCTACGAGCAGCAGTAGGGACAACAGCATTACTGTATTCTGTAGAATGTGTGCTGACGAAGAAACACTGGCGACCAGAGAACTTGTTTTGTTGATGTTGGAGTCTAAAAAACCATAGCTATACCTGGATGACACATCGACTCCTATGGGAACTGAAAGACGAATCGAAATGATTTCAAAGTTACTTGGTAAGATGGATAAATGACAAGGACTGAGACAACTATAATGTATAAGTATGGTGTCCCGCACAGTAGCAGATCCTGCAAACATAATTAACTCTTTAAACGTTTTATATAGTCCCCTGAAGTGAATCACATGGGAATACGCGTTTCGCCACCTAAAGCAGCTGCAAAAAGCTTTGAATTAAATTTGCTTTTAATTTTAGCAGTTATCCGGTTGGGAATCGTTTCCATCAGCTCGACATTCAAAAATAACGTAATGGCTTAGGTACAGTTGTCGAATAAATCATTCGTCTTTTGATCTTGTTTAGTAAGTTTGGATAAACTGCATTTTGTTTTATGGTGACTATATGGACTATGAGTGGGCTCATCCAGCATTTCACTAATAAGAGAGAAAATCATTCAATTGACTTTCAATGGTTGTATGACTTGCCAAAATCAAAAAGAGGTCAGGAAATCGATCATATTTAGGAATAACATCATTTTTAAAAAGGGGCAAATGACCCTAGGTGTTATTGCAAGCAATGACTACTTTTGTTAATTAAAGTATCCATTTTGCACTTACCTCCTTGCTACTTTTTCCTTGTGTATCTGCACCGTTTGAGCGATATGATTCATTTGTGATTCCATTTCACTTAGTTGTTGCGCCTGCAACTCCAGTAACTGCATATAGCTATAGGCTAAAGTGTTTATTTGATAGGCAACACTAGCCAACGATTGTGTGGTATAGTTTTTAGTCGCCTCCAGTGCAGCCTTCTTATTGTCCGCCCTGTAGTAGGTGTCCTCACAATAGTCTGCCACCCTCTCAAGGTTGGTATAACTATCGCGCAAACTTTGGCGTCCATCGGGAATTTCCGTGCGTATCAATGATGCTAATTCGTCCATTATGTTCTCACCCATGACCATAACACTCTCAGCTGGGTTAGAGACTCACGTTGAGGCTACGCTAAAAACATAGAAAAACCAAATTAATATCAGTTTTTTGCCTGGATAATAATACAGAATAAACCACAAAAATAACAAACGGAAATAAACAATTCCGTAAATGTCCAAACAAAATGATCTATCTACTAAAAACGCCTAGTTTCAGGGCGGTGACTAAGTGTGACAGAAGAAAAAAAACACACACACATTCAGAAAAAAATGCAGAAAATATAGGCCACACGTAAATTTCAGTAGATGAGTTTACTACTTCCAGTTGGGATAGTAGCAGCACATTTCAGTTAATTTTACTGCACTCACATTATTATTTTGTACTTTACACTTTTCTGCTAAAAAAATTTCCAAGAAATTTGTTTATTTTTGTGCTAAATTTTAGGAAACCTTATTTTCACATCTCAACAATAGCTAATAGCTCAATTAGAAAATGTCAAACAGAGAACCGAGCCTTCATGACGCTATTCGGCGGCGCTATTTTCTTTTAGATTTAGCGGCTCTCGCTGACTTTGACAGCTTGTACTGGAGAGAAAAATAACTGGTCTCCTTTCAGAGTATCTCTTAAATACCAGTGAAAGCGTCCGACGTCTGTCAATATCAAATTGCATCCTATTGTTTTCTGTGCACACAACAACACCTCGACAGACGTCGGACGTTTTCACTGGTTTTAAGAGATACCATCACTCTTGAAGTCCCCATTGACACGATCTAACAAAGTTGTTAGTCCAGATTCACACTCGGCAATTTGTTCCAAGCAAGTGTCATAGTTTGTTGGTGAGAGAGGCAGGCGGAAAAAGCTTTGTGCCTCTCTCTCCAACAAACTTTGACACTTGGTTGGAAAAATTGCCGAGGGTGAATCTGAACTTAGATAAATTTAATTCACACGAGGCAATTTTTTCCAAGCTAGTGTCAAAGATTGTAGGAGAAAGAGGCAGGCGGAAAGAGCTCTCTGCCTCTCTTTCTTTCAAACTTTGACACATGCTTGGAAAAAAATGGCATCGTGTGAATTAGAACTTATCAATACGTACACTATATGTTCTGATTCACACTCGACAATTTATTTCCAAGCAAGTGTCAAAGTTTGTAGGAGATTTTTCCGCCTGCTCTCTCTCTCCAACAAACTTTGACACTTGCTTAGAAAAAATTGCCAAATGTGAATCAGGACTATGTTTAGAACAATTCCACACATTCGAAAACAAGTTTGACAGATGTCGTAAGCTATCACGCTCATTTAAGTAAAAACTTCGCTAAACTCAAACTGTAAAAATGTTTATTTTGATGGCGCTAAATTCAAATCTTCCATGGTCAGATTTTTATTTCAGATGTCTGAGATATCTACACACAAAAAAGTACTTTTAGCAGTTGATAAATTGTAACAAAAAGTATTCGCTGCAACAGTTTAATTCTTATTTTAAGAACGAAATCTTTCTTTTCAACAACTTTAATTCTTATTTAAAGAACGTAACAACAACTGTTATCTTAAATAAAACAAGGCTCTTGTATCAAGAGCTCTAGGTTGTTGGATACGATTTAAGGGCGGGTTAGGCATACGTAACCGTAATTTATCTTTACCGTTGCCGTAACGTTGCCCGTTTGGGCGATTAGCCAACGTTGAGATAACGAGTCATATGTTCTGACAACAACAACACATAAGTAAACAAAAAAGCCGCGATTTCTTTTTGTTTAGGTTTATTAAGAATGAAGTTAAAAAGATTGTTTTTAAATTTGTGTTTTTTAAATCTGTGTTTACAATTAAAGTAAATCAAGAAAATATCGTCGGATAAGAAGATGGGGTGGACGTCCTATAAACAATGACTGAGTTAACAACGCCAAAGCACGGATTAGACTGGCAAAGAGAATAGCAATAACACCACTGTATGTCAAATATTGCTTTATCCTATGATTCCAAGTTGGGAAATATTAACATTCTATTCTTTAAAATTGTAGATATTTGTGTCACGGTTGTTCCATACAATCGAAATATTGCGAAATATTGTAGAAGTGAAGTTTTGTGGCGCTTGCTTTCGCCGATTTATTTAAGTGAACAAACTACACAGCAGTACAAACACATTGCCAATGATTTTTAACGAATGTGGGATATGCCGAATTGTGTGGGAATCTGCGATGCTAACTATACATTCATATCAGTTAATGTTGGAAGTAATGGCAGCCAACACGATGGGGGTATGTCCATTAAACTTCTATTTAATTATAATCTATTTTAATACAAACAACTTCCATTTCTTAATTTAAATTAAATACAGCTATATTCCAGTACTCTCCGTTTGGCCAATCAGTACCTGTACCTCCTAGTAAACCATTATCGTCAGCATCCTCTGAAGCCTTTCCTCATTTTATTATTGGCGATGCGGCGTTTCCCCTGAGGAATATCCTTGGTCTAAGTCAACAACTATAGACGAGCTCAGAGACAACATCCAACGCGAAATTGCCAACTTTCCGGTCGAAATGTCGCTGTTGACGGACTCGTGGTGGTCATTTGACCGAAATTGAATTTCATTCTTAAAATGTAACACCTGGAATAAATTTGAACTCTATATCTTAAATATTCTGTGTTTTATTAATACTTTTACTTATGTCTATTTCCATTGAAGAGGGACTCAGCCAAATCCAATCCAATCCAATCTCTATCTATAAATAAGTCCACGTTTGTAGAGACGCTTATATTGCTGTCAAATTAACCCACAATAAAGAAGACCCACAATGTCTCGTACAGTCGCCAAAAGAATCCTGAAGCAGATTATAAATTTAATTTTTAATGGAGTTAGCCGCGATCTTCATAAAACTCAACTGTGACGCCCAGCTCCTTGCCAATTTGCTTCCAAGCTTCTCGCCTTTTTTTCAGATATCCTATATGCTGGATTATATTTATTGTATAAATACTCGTGCGACTGCACCAATGAAATCAAATATTCGTCTTTCATGTTTATTTGCACTTTTAAAAAACAAATAATAAATTATTTTCTTTACTTTTCTCGGTGAACATACAATTGTAATTGTAAACAACATGTAGTATCAGCTGTTGTCAAATTGTACGTAAACGGAACGTCCAATTCTGATTTCAACAGATTCAGCCGTCCGTTTACGTTTCGTTTCCGTTGTCTAATCGTTTACACCGACTTCCATATGACAGATTGAATCAGCTGATTCGTTACGCTACGGGGGCGTTACGGTTAAGTTTGCCTAACTGGGCCTTTATATAACAAAGTTGTTACATCAACAATTTTTTATTTAATTTCAACAACTTTGCTGGTTAAATCGTACCCAACAACTTGTTTTATTTTTCGGGAACAATTTTTTAAATTGTACTTTTTTACAATGACATTACGTCAACTTTTAATATAAATTGTCGCCCATGTGGTCGCAATAGCATTTCCCCTAAAATTGGCGATTGTGATTTCAAGTCGCAAAATGCAAGTTCTGAATTCTTTTTTAGCACAACGATTTGGATTTATTAAAATCAAATTATTAATTACTGTGAAAAATAACTACACCCATGTGTGGATTTTAATTTCCAAGACCATTAAAATTAAAGGGGAATTTTTTGCGTTTTGCGATATGAGCTCACGCGATTGTCATCACATGGGCGTGTGTTTCGATGATCCATGATGTAATGTCTAAAACTGTCCACACAAAAGAATGAGAAGAACGAGCTCGCAGATGTACATTAGGTCGGGTAAGCGACCCATTGGCCATTGAGAAAAGATAAGGTATGGTTCTTACCATCGACAATGGAAACTAGTTTTGAGATAGAAATACGGTAAACGGGAAAGTCTCAGAAAAAAACTTTTTCAAAATAAAATGGTCAAAATTTGAGGCTCAGACCCATGTGTTCCTCAGGATTAAAGATTTTCTCCTCAGGGTATGTCCAAAGGCGGCTATTTTGACAAAAGTGTTGGAGTATAATAACGACCAAGTTCGGGTCCATTTTTGGTCCTGATGACGAGCCCCAAATACTGATCCAAACTTCGTCACTTTTGAACCAAAAGACATACCCTTAACCTGTACTTTAGCCTCGTTTTCTTACATACCATATTCAGATAAGATAGCTGAATAATGGAAAAATTTGCGTCCAAACGTTTCTATGGATAAAAACAGTACAACATTGTAGTAAAAATTAACCATTTGCACACGTATTATAATGTTGGATTGTCAACATTTCCTACACTTTTTCTTCTCAATATATTCAATATTCTCTTGCTTCTACACAATTTATAGCTAAACGATGTTGGAAGTTTTTTATGCGAAAATTCAGAAACATCTTTAGTTTTAGATGGGAGGAGCCAATATTTTCCCGACCAACCTTAATGTACATAGATGCGTATATATGTGTATTGTTTTCTAAATACTAATGCGTTGTGAATATGATTTCTTGAAACTTCGTTTGGTCTATGATTACGTACATACATTTCGAATATATTGAATGAAATGAATTTGTTTTAAGAATTTTACACATATTTATCAAAAATATTAGTACACATTGATAACACTAAACTTACAAAAGACTACAATTCTAAATTTGATTCATATTTTGGCTTACATTTGAATATTGCTTATCAGTATTTCTCTAATCATTCGAGTCAAAGTTCATAATGTTTGAAAATAGTCTTTTCAATATTCTCTTGGATTTTTTCCACTTTGCGCGTTTGCTTTTTCAGTGTATCTTCCAAGTCTTCGAAACGATTCGATTTATCTTGATGTTTTTCATTCTAAAAAGGGGTGCAATTGAATACATATTAGGAAATGTAATAGAGAAAACGATTTCTAAATATAGTACTCGTATACCTTATATTTCTCCTTTTGTAAAGCATGCTCAGCATGTAAATGACGCAATTTGAGAAGTCTTGATTCGAAATGATGAAGTTCAGTTTTAATCGAAGATAACTCTTTGTCGCTAAAATCGCTGGATTGTGCCACTCGCCAGAGACCCTGAACTTTAGGCTCTATGAAGTCTTGACTGTGTGGGCCAGATGAGACCAAACGTTCCAGGCGATCGTAGTGATCTTTAATGCCACGATGATGATCTCTAACTTGGTTAATACTGCTTTCATATTTACTGCGCGACATTTCGGGCGTTTCGATCTCATTTTCATTCGGGTCATTGGAGATCATATTAAAGTTTTCCATTTCATCTTCATTGATGGCATCTGATGGAAGGAAATAATAAGGTTTTGCTTAGTGACTGCATATATCCACCAATTACTCCTACTTACTTTCATGCTTGTTGACGTCAACGTTGTTTCCAAGATTCTCCAGTAGACTATAATACACATCAACTTTGTCCTGATGATGTTCAAATTCTTGTTTTAATGAACTTAGCTCTTCAGCCGTAAAACCCGATACTTCTGCCTTCTCCCACAGTTTGTTTAACTTTTTATCCTTAAAGAGACTTTTATTGATGTGGCGCTCTTCCGGATCGTGGAATTTTTTAAAGGGTTTAACTTTATCACTGTCTTGTGTGTCCTCGAAATGTTCCAGCAAATCATAAGAGCTCATAATACCGATTAATTTGCGGCGCAGTTCGTTTTCTTTCAGGCCATCCTTGTCTTTGTGCTGTGAGTTGAGTTGCTTCCAGGCGATTTCCTCTTTGTCCTGTATTTTAAGCTCCATATAAAGCGATTTCAATTTTGGCTCTGTCAATCTCTGGAAAAGGAAAGTGTAACGTGATTTCTTTTTCTATAACAAAATTGTTCCATTTTTACAGCAATGTCGTGGAACAACTTGTTGACATAGTAAAATGCATTAGGTAAAGAAACACAGACATCTATCTTACATTTTGGGCTTTAGACCACACTAAATTCAACTTGGCCATTCTAAAAGGCCTCTGCAATGTCGTAAAGTCAGGATCATATTCTTCGTTCTTAACTTGAGTGAAATGTGGGTCATTGGATTCGCGGGAATATTTTTTTGCCTTTTTGTTGTCAGCAGCAGCCGAACAAAGAAGCAGGATACTAATTAACAAAAAACACACATTTATTTTTAACATTTTATATATGTATGTATTAACGCTTGTCTTCGCAATTCTCCCAAGTTGTTCATAGAATAGAACGCCGATTTAGAATTACTAATTACTATTACTGCAATTTATTGATGTAGGATTAATAATGCAATTATAGATTACGTGTAATTGATTGGTGAGGCAATATTCTAGTTAGAATGAAACGTATCGTAAAGTATCGTAAAGCCCACAATGCACTACTTAAAAAAACGTACGACTTAAAAAAGGACGTCGGTGTACGACGTCTGCAAAAGCGTTATTGTTCGCATTTAGAGAATAACCCGATCCTACGGGCCTTATTCATAAAAAGTTTATGAAGGTTTGAGGAACGCTTTAGCAGTGTTAATGTAATTTGCGGAAGAAAAGGTAATCGCAAAAGACCGCAAAGAATAATAATTTAGTTAAAAAATAATAATTTAGTTAAAACAAGTTAGAATAAAAGGCGTTTTCGTTACACCATAGGTGTTTAATTTGTATGGGGAGCTAAGCACTTTTAAGCATTATTACTACACGATGAAGTTTGGTGCTTGTGTTCCTCTCTTAATCGAGTGTGGTGTTGCCAGATTGGGTATCCTAAATATATTTTGCAGTATGGCATCCTGTATTTCGCAGTATGGCATCTCATTTTTGGAGAGATAGTTGTCAATTAAAGGGAAGAAGACGAACAGAAATGGAAAATTATTTCAATATTTGCAAAAAGAGTGTAAACAATTGAACATAGAATAGTAAATTTATGTTTTATAAATACATTTCACGAATTTTTTCTGTTTCGCACTGTTCTTTCTTCGCAACTCGTGACGCCATTGTTACCAGATAGTGGAAATCCGCCACCTACTGCATAGTCCAGATTCACACTCGGCAACTTTTTCCAAGCAAGTATCAAAGTTTGATGGAGAGAGAGAGGCTGGCGGAAAGAGCTCGCTGCCTCCCTCTCCTATAAACTTTGACACTTGCTCGGAAAAGTTGCCGAGTGTGAATCTACACTTATGCGCCAGTTAGTGGAAGTCAGTTTTCGTTGCAAAGTGCTAAACTAAAATTGCTAGCTTGTAACGAAAACATGCCTATTAATTAAATATTGTTCGGTAGTACGTAAAAAGGGCATTGTTTTCATTATTGTCAGGAAGTCTACGTCACACAAACAAGTCTTCCCTTTTTTGACAATTAACCCGAGGTTTACACGAGACAGTTGTGCGTAGATAATAGCAATACATTTACACTTTTTTTTACTAATAAGGCGTTCACACCAACCCGTTTTGGCTCATTTGTTTTGGGGAAACATCTCACCGTTCACACATGTTGCCTGCTTAATTATAACATTGTCTTCGCAAAACTGTCTCAGGTTAGCTCCTTGTATCTCGATTTCATGGGTGCTACTTCAATCCTCAGCAAGGTTCAGCTATCATTATTCGGTTACGATAAATCGCGTATGTTGTACGATCAATCACATCGCAGTCGCCGGGAATCAATCAATATGCCGCCGTTGTCGGTTGAGATACATTTCGCCGACAGTTTTGGTTCGGCTTGGTTCTCTGAGTTTGTTTTTACCAAAATTTTTCACTGATTGTAGTACAGACAAATTCCAATAGAAAATTGTGTTGTTCAGTCAATAAACGCTTTGAATTGCTGAAGTGTTTTTAATATTGTGGATTGTGTATTGAAAAAAAAACGAAAAGAAATGGCTAATGCTACTTTGCCGCCACGTAAAAATCCGACACCAACTCGTCTGATTTCCAAACAAACTTTTCAAACTCCAATCCAGACTTTATTACAAATGGGCTTCCAGAAACATAGGGCGTAAGTTGACATCTGAAGATCGCTGCCTCGTGCATCCTCGATTTGATATTTATATAGTTTGTTTTAATTGTATGTCTGGTATATGTTTGTTATTGATTTTTTTGTGAAGTGCATGGGGTGGGGGAGGCAGACAACCTTCTTCTTTACAAACAATGTCATTCACCTTTGTGTGATAACACAAAAATAACATAGGGTGTCAGTCTAGCCGTCGCACCTTTATAAATTAAATTATAGTGAAGATCACAACCATTTTGCAAATGACCGTTAGAAGTAAGCGGCAATTACAAATTGAATCAATCGCAATCGCAATATCTGAGTATGTGATAGCATGTAATATATTTGCAAATTATTTTTTCAAATTTCCTTGCAATATTATTTCCTTGATTCTGTGTGAGAATCGCATATAAAAACAATTTTCGTTTAGTAGCTTAGGAACAAAATAGTAATTAATCTACAAAGTAATTATTTGCCGTCATTACCAACACGTCTGGGTAGAACTAATCGAATATTAAACAAGTTAAGTTTGGCCATGTCGACTCTTAAGGCGATTTCGTTTCGTTCTATCGTTTTCTCTGAAATTGTAAAATTAACTGCAAAATTAAAAAGACGTATCTGTAACAATGAAAATATAATATTCAATGATGGAAGCGATAGACGGATATATCCCGGAACGAAGTTTGTAACAGAAATAGACTTAAGGATAAGTCAACACCGCGTCTCCAAGTTACTACAACAACAAACATGTTTATATTCAATAGACCAAGACATCTACAACTTTTAATTTTGCTAGATTCTGATTTTTTTCCTTTCGATCTATTGCGTTATTTTCACCTGAAAAAACTCAAGTTAATAAATGTCAATCTTATAAGTACATGCCTTTATACACATTCCTAATTGCTTATGTATATATATTTTATATAACTTAGAGAAAAGGCTCTGGCTTCAACGGGTAATCGTGGCGTACAAATAGCCTCCGACTGGCTTTTAGCCCATGTCAATGATATCACTCTAGATGAATGTACACCGCGTGAATACATACTATACGCTTGCCCAACAGGACCGTTTCTGCAACAACTTGAAGATTTTTGGACAAAATCAAGACAGTTATGTGGCTGGAATGGTGCTCATAATTATGTGCCACATATAACATTAGTTTCCTTCTTTAAGGTACAGATGCGAATAGTTAAATTAAATAAAGCTGTTTTTCACATATTTATGTAAATTTTCCATTGCAGGCTCCCGATGAATGCTCATTGCAGTTGTCTAAAGCATTGAAACAAGTTGTCGACATGACAGGCGCTCTATTAGATCGACCCATTAAATTGGAATTGTACATGAGTCAAAATTTCATGGGTTTCTTTGTGGCCGAAGATGATGCAAATTACTTGAAGCGTTTGGCTTTGCAATATGTTAAGGAAGTCTCCAACTCAAGTATGTTTTCTTCATTGCCTTTTCCCCTGATATGTTGCTAAAACTTAATGGGATGTTGGTTTTCTTCTTCTAACGGGTGCGTTATTAAATGGTTTTTTTCTATTGTTTTTTTGTTTCGTTTCTTCCCATTTTTCTCTTTCCGTATTTCTCTGTATGTATATATGTTATTTTTTCTCATAATAATGCTAAACAAATGGAACTAATCTATATACAAAAAAAAATGTTTGTTGTTGGTTCTAACAAAACTATACTAATTGTAAAATGCTGCTTCTTTGCAATTCCTCATCATGATTTACTTGGCAACTATGAAACAAACAAAATTGCATCAAAATAATTGTAGTTATTAGCGATACATATGAGCAACTTGATGCCATAGTTGCTTGTTTTCCCTGGTGTGGTGCCGTTTCATCGGGAAATCGTTGTATACCGCGTAGCAGTCGCTGTAAGCTAATTCTAATTGAAAATTACTACTTTCTTGGCTTGTTTTTTCTTTCTTTATTCAATGTGATATCTAATTTGAGTTGTAATATGTATTTGTTACAAACCACGTTTGCTTTTTCTTTTATGTTACTTCATTAAGATGAAGTAACAAGAACTACTATTATTATTAGTTTTACAATATATGCTTTACGCTCAACGAACACTAGACAACAACAATTATTTTTTCTGGTCGATTACACTATGGAACAACAATATATTTTTTGTCTGTCACCTAAAAAACTATTTTTGGTACTCTTGAAAGAATTTTTGTTAAATTAAAGGTTGTTATTTTGGTTATAAAGTTTACGAACATACAAATTGTTTTAAGTAATAGTCAAGCTCGAGGTCAATTTTAGGATATACATAATTTTTATTCAAATTTAAATTTTATTTTTTCCGATATTTCGCAATTTCCTTGAATTGCTTTATCAGGGATGTTCTACAATTATTAAACAGAAATTAATGTTATTATTATCACAGATTTTTTAAATATGTTTTCCGTATCTGTCTTGAAGTTCATTCTCATCGTCGTTGGTACATCGTTGATGTGTAGTGTCTCGAGAATGAAGCGTTTGTTGTAATTGTTTTCTTTTTGTAATACACGTACATTGTCGAAGTCAGGATGGCGATTTTCTCTCGCACAGTAGGAATTGAGGAATTTTTGGTACACTGGTACAATCAACCAATTTTTGGTACATTTCTCTGGCTGATAAAATTAATAAAAAAAACCTATTCACACATTTTTAAAAGCAGAAAATGGAACCTACTTACGATATCATTTTGTACATATGCCTTTCGTACCAGCATGCACCACAACCATAATTTGCATCGTTGATTAAAACAATTAAGCAAGAAGACAGCGTTAAGTTCGGCGATGCCGAATCTTATATAACCTCCACCATGGATCGCACTTGAATAGTTTCGGGTACAAATAAACCCAAATTTCAGCCCCCATTCGTTGAAATTTGTGGTTTTTATTGCGTTAAGAAGAAAAATCTAGATGGACCTTTTTGTGGGGGCTATATTAAAACATGGACCGTTGTTTGTGTGAAGGTTTCTGTGGTCTCTTGGCGTTTAGAATTCAAATCGGATGGAGGATATATCGTCGCTGGATGACCAACTGACGGAACTAACATTTTCAAAATTGTTCAGGAGAGCAGATTTTCTGTTTTTGAGACAATGCTACTTCTTCCCAATGCAGTAATTTTATTATACAATATGAAGTTTGTTTTTCTTATTATGTACAAAACTTCTAAATAACATTGTCAGATACGTCGATAATGTTTACCGTTTTTTGGATACAACTGAAAAGCTACAATCTCTAAATGTACACACACGTTGTACAATGACTAGGAAAGTTCTGTCAGTTGGTCATCTAAACTGATCGATATTGCTAATCTTTAATCATAGGTTAGCTGTAGCTGTAAGAAGTATCTGTACCAAATTTCAGTCATCTAGATCAATAGTTGTAGATTGTAGCGTGATTACAACAGACACTATAATCTATATCGTCTTAGAATTTTACGACGATTAATAATATGTGTATGTATATACTTTATGATGCCTCCCATGAATACTTCGAGGTGTTACAAACGGAGTGACAAAATTATGATACCCCCTTCCTATGGTGGAGGGTAAACAAATAAACAAAACAAATCAAACTACATTTTTCACTTCTGGTAAATGGAAAACTATTAACTGCGGTAGAAGAACAAACCAGAAGATGGAAGGACCATTTTGAAAGAATCAGCAACATCGAAGATGACAATGACGAAAATCCTGCCCCCGCGGATCAACCATCGACGCTGCTCGGAAACATTAATATAGACCCCCCTTGTATGGAAGAGGTTATAACTGCTATAGTCTCGCTGAAGAGAAACAAATCACCAGGAGATGACGGTATACCAGCTGAAATTTTACAAGTTAGTCCTACCACGTCCGCCGAAATCGTACATCCGTTTCTGGTGAAAGCTTGGCAAAACGAAGAGTTCCCCAACAGTTGGGCGAAAGGAACAATCATAAAACTTCCCAAAAAAGGCGATTTAAGCGAGTGTAATAATTGGAGATGTATAACACTTCTAAATACCATATATAAACTAATGGCACTTATCATAAATACTAGGCTACAATCTGTCGAGCAATCGTTACGCGATGAACAAGCTGGATTTCGACCGCACCGGAGCTGCGTGGACCAGGTCAATACACTCCGCATTATAATTGAACAATCCGTTGAGTGGCGCTCTCCTCTTTACCTAGTATTTGTAGATTTTCAAAAGGCATTCGATACTATCAAGCGCAGCGCAATATGGACATCACTGAAAAATAAAGGTGTTCCAACAAAAATAATAAATATGATCAAAGTGATGTACGACAACGCCACTGTACAAGTCCGTCACAGTGGAATGAACAGCGAACCATTTACCACTAACGCTGGTGTGAAACAGGGTTGTCCCTTATCACCCCTACTCTTCGCTGTCACACTAGATAATATCATGATGGAGATAAGCAAGAAAAAGAGAGGAATAGTTTGGGGTCTGCACAATTACCTTGAAGACCTCGATTTTGCGGATGACATATGTCTCATGTCACATAGACGCTGCGATATGCAGAGCAAACTACAAGAGCTAGTTACTCTTTCAAAAGCCGTTGGCCTAGAAATAAATATCAAGAAAACCAAAGCGATGCGTATCCATAGTAACAACAGCAATTCATTTAAAGTAAATGACCAAGAAATCCAATATGTGGACACTTTCTGCTATCTTGGGTGTATGCTGTCTGTGACTGGCGGTATCGAAGAAGATGTACACTATAAATTAGGCAAAGCCAGGTCCGCATTTGGAAGATTACAGCATATATGGCGTTCACCGCAAATATCTCTCCAATCCAAGATACGCATTTTCAACGCCTGTGTAAAATCACCGTTACTATATGGAAGTGAAACATGGCTCACAACGGCCACAGTATTGAAGAAGATCCAGTCACAAATAAATAAATTTCTACGTACTATATGTCACATTTTTTGGCCGAATACAATTTCAAACACTGAATTGTGGAACAAAACTAGCGAGATTCCAATGAGAGTCCAAATAAGAAGAAGGAAATGGAAGTGGATTGGACATACGCTCCGAAAATCGAACGAAAGTATATGTAGAAAGGCACTAGAATGGAACCCGCAAGGCTGCAGACGACGCGGACGACCAAAGAGCACATGGCGTCGAACAACCCTAATGGAAATACGGAAACTTAACAAGTCATGGGATGAAATCAAGACTTTTTGTTATGATAGAAATATGTGGAATAATCTTGTAGAAGCCCTATGTTCCCTAGAGGAATGAATAAAGGAAAAAAAAAAAAAAAAATTGGTACAATCGTGGTACACTTGATACAATTTCTTGATCACTGTGGTACAATTAGAAAATTGTCCAATCCCATCACTGATCCTGACTTCGACAATGTACGTGTATTACAAAGAGAAAAAAATTATAACAAACGCTTCATTCTCGAGACACTACACATCAACGATGTACCAACGACGAAGAGAATGAACTTCAAGACAGATACGGAAAACATCGCTCACAGTTACCGAAATCTAATTAGAAAAACGAAACCACGAATGACCACCGATCAATGGGCAATACGAATGTAACAACAGTGCAATATTTACAACGGACGAGAGTAGTGATACTACGCTAGCTTAAAGTTTTTTTTTGTGTTGTTGTTCACATACACGTAAGTGTGATTGGTAGGGAATAGTTGTGTCTGTTTTTTCTCTTTATCTGTTATTTAAAAATAATTATTTATACTTATTTAGTTAATAATATTTAAAAATCTGTGATAATAATAACATTAATTTCTGTTTAATAATTGTAGAACATCCCTGATGAAGCAATTCAAGGAAATTGCGAAATATCGGAAAAATAAAATATAAATTTGAATAAAAATTATATCCTAAAATTGACCTCGAGCTTGACTACTACTTAAAATAATTTGGATATTAAAAAGGTCAAATAAAAACAAACTTATGAAAAGTTGACGAACATATTTAGATAAACACTTTGGTTAGGAACAGTGTATTAAAAATCTGTCGATAGGCCTTGTTTTTACCCAAATACAAACTTGTTTTTTCAAATAGACCTTATTTTTTCTTCATTGTTTGCCCATTGTACCTAAACTAATATCTTTGCTTTTCGCCAACATTTACAGCGCCCATAATGCGTTACCGAACGTAATTGAACAACTGGTTTTAATGTTATAGTCAAAGTAATAAGGTCGAAATTTTTTTAAAATTATAAGAACGCCATAATGAAGAACATATGTCCTAATCTGAAGGAAACGCACGTAAAATAAAAAACTTATAGCCATTTTAGCAGCGCTATCCGAACCAAGTTTTGGCAAATTTCATTTAATTTATTCATTACAATTGTAACTGGGTCAGAATTTTTAATATTAACCTTCGACGTTAATTTTTGCCTAAAAGTTTATAAAAAGTTGATAATTGGTAAAATACGATCTAGCTGTCATTTTTTGAACATTTGTTTTCTTTATTTTTATGTGGAATTGAAAATTTCAAAATTTGAAAAAAATAATTTTTGGGTTTTACAAAATTGTTAATTGCTGTTGAACGGCTCAACCAATTTTTACAAATTTTACGACGTTGAAAAGAAAACATAACCAGCAAATTTTTGCGGAACTTTTTTTTAAAAAAATCGTTTCTGAATTTTTTAAAAACTGTTATTTTTTATTTGCTCTCACTTTGATTTGTTTTAAAATTTACATCTACATTTTTATGTATCAGACTCTCACAAATCCAAATAGTAATTCGACCAAATTTGACTCTTTCAGAGAAGATATTGAGAACATTCATGTCTAGTACCGATTTTCTGTAAACCATGAGATGTTAATAAGATCATAAATAAAGAGCGCACAACAGGCCGAACCACTGGCTTATGTGTATGTCCATTACCATTAGACGTTGAAACGTCTCCTCTCTTTAACCTGACCTTACCTAATACCATTTTTGGGGACTCAATATTTCGTCGGCTTAATGCTGCTTTGGTCCATACGCCATTTCTGTGTTTTTTGAGTTATGAGTTGACAATATGGTTTTCAAGCATGCTCTTTCAGAGTGTGCAATAATTTCTTTCATATCTCGTCTAGTAACTAGGGTAAATCTAGTTACAAACTTTGATTTGCGGTAAATATTATTATAATAACTCTCCTGTTTATGTGTGAATAACTTTTTTTCTAGCTGACTTACACAAAAAATTAGGATACCATATTTAATAAGGAGAAATATATTATTTATTTAGAAAATAATATATATTAATTTCATTTTCTTTTTATGTGTAATGATAGGATAATTAAAAAAAGGCATTATTTTTAAGTCAAAAAAGTTTAGGCACATACACAAAAATGTGTGTTTCTAAGGTATAAATCAACACCTAATATTTTGTTAGACCCCCTTTGGCCTGAAAAACGGATTCTAATCGTCTCTGCATACTTCCTACTAAATTCGATGTCTCCTCTTGTGTTATTTTTGCCCATTCCGTGCGTATAGCTTCCTTGAGCGTATTTTGTGATGTAATGTGATGACTTCGAATTTTTTTTTCCAACAAATGCCAAATATGCTCAATTGGGTTCATATCCGGGGACTGTGGGGGCGTTTTTAATTGTTTACAATGGTAAATTAGCCATTCCTGGACAAGAAACGAAGAATGTTTTGGGTCGTTATCTTGTTGGAACATAAATGGTTTCCCATTTAAGCCCAACTTATCAACACTTGGAGCCAAATTTTCTTTTAAAATATTCAAGTACAAGTGCTTGTCCATTTTCTCCTCAATAAATACGAGATTTCCTACCCCAGATGCCGCTATACACCCCCAAACCATGACATTACCGCCGCCATGTTTCACTGTCTTGATTACGTTATTTTCCTGCAACTCTCTGTTAGGTTTTCGCCAAATTTTTTGAGCCCCATCTGAACCAAATAGGTTGTATTTTGATTCATCACTGAATATTTTATTATTCCAAAATGATTCCGGCTGATTAACATGGAGTTTTGCGAACTCCAACCTCTTTTTCTTATTAACAGCCGAAATTAGAGGTTTTCTCCGAGGAACTCGCCCATGATAACCAGCTCTGTGTAGCGTATTTCTAATAGTTTGGGGATCAAAGTTTTCGTTAAATCGTTGCTGCATGTCGTTACATAATTTAACAGCTGAAATCTTTGGGTTTTGAGCCACTGCAGCCACCACTATCCGCTCCTGACGTGGTGTAAATTTTTTTGGACGACCAGATCTGCTCTCTCGCTCTAATTTTCCGGTATTTACGTAATGATTTATAATATTTCTTACGCTGGAATATGACCTCTGGACTATTTTGCCAATTTCGCGATACGATTTTTGCTGAACGTAAAGATTTATTATAATTTTACGGACCTCTAATGGAATTTCTGTACCACTGCCCATTTTGCTTAATCTGTCACGAATTTTACATCAATACAACCTGCAAACCTTTGACAAATGACACACTGAGCAGTTATTATGCACAGAGTAACGAAACATAGCAAAAACAATAGGAAGATTTCCGTTATATTAACAAAAACACAAAAAACACACAATGTGTGCCTAAACTTTTTTGATGTGTTTTCGTGGATTTTTTCCCCTTTTCTTATGCTCTGTGTTGAGTGTGAAGTAACGGAATTTTTTTTTGTGATGCATTTTGATGCGGACAAACTAGTGATGCTAACTACATCAAAAAATTTGGAAAGAGAACTCATTATTAGCTAATTTAGCGCAAATTTTCTGTAAAATGTTGCGTGTGCCAAAACTTTTTTGAGTCACTGTATGTAGATGTTGTCAATGCCAATTTTGAAAAAACGATATAGATTTATTTACAGATATGTTGTATTGAGATTTTAATTTTTTTATTAGCGAAAAATAAGTTGGACATTGGTCCGTAAAATGATGCCTTGTCTCCAAATGTGTTACCAAATTTTGGCACATTTTGTGCCGTGTCGAAAATGTGTCAATTTGTGACTATGGAATAAAAAGTGTATAAACTTTCTTTATACTCAAAACATAAAATGCGTTTTTTTCTAATCATACAAAATGGCGTTGGTATGGAACAAAATAGCATTAAGCCGACGATTTGTAAAAGTTATGGGCGGAATACTGAGGCATGTCTGGCAGTTTTTGACATTTTTCTTCTGTTTCTGAAAGACACTGCTGTATAATTTCATGCAAACGGATTTTTAAATTCATATAAATTGTCAGACCTACCTTTGTATTTCGTTCTTAAACTTTCTCTTTCAAACGACGAAAACTTTGTAAAAATCATCGGATCAACCTTTCCAGAGCAATCAAAAAGTTCGTAGTAGATTATTTCAGAGTGAAAATATAGAAAGAAACTCTTGTTCTACAGATTTTTCATATTTGGATTACGATTTGTCTGGATTCGTTTGTAAAACCGTCCAAAAATTGAAAAACCTACCTCTTTTTCTAGAATTTAGCAATTTCTTTAGTACCTGAAGCTAGAAGAGGATTTTGAAATTTAAAAGGATATATCCTTCTTACAAAGCTATGCGAAAGAATTAAAACTGATTTTTTTTCTCGCTCGCATTACAGCATTTCCTACATCATACAAAATTTTATTTTATATATTACATGAACATACTTTGCCATTTCCATCTATTCAGTTAGATTTGCTCGCTAATAGTGCGGAGCTTTGTGTAAACATAAAACCTTCGTATATTGGTGGATAAGTGTGAGAAATTGAAGTGGATCACAGGAACTGTATGTGGAAATATTATAGATCCCATGGCATGTGTAGAAGTGGGGGACTACTTTCAAGTATATATTTAACTGATCTATTTTTATACTCGTATAAGAATAACATGTGATATAATACAATCGGCAGTTATTTAATTTTTTTTGGAAATTATGTGATTGGCCCTTATTTAATTTTTTTCTTGGGAATTATTTCGTTGCGAAATAAATTTAGCCTTTGAAGGCGGTCTGTTTTTTGTCAAATTTCAAGGTAAAAGAGAAAAAAATTCCCTAATATTTTTACATGTACATAATCCATATGCATATATTAAACCATTGGAACAATTCTAGTCCTGTATATTATTTTTAGGATTTTATGTGGTTTTGGACCTCCGGGAACTTTTTTGGGGAATGCCAGCTTTATGCCACTACGTGGGCCTTAGGTCATTTTTAGGCCAAAGGCCACCGGGCCCTTCGCTGCAATTTGCACATTTGTGCATTTTGGGATGTGGTGTTTTTTTGTTTTTACATGTGCCCTCTAAAATACACTTTCGCCCAATTTCACTAACAATAGCCCAACTTCAATGGGCTATAAAACAAAAATTCGAGCTAATATCGGTAATTTTTATGTACTAGTGGTGTACTATCATGTCCAATTGTTCTTGTTCGGGAATGATTTTCTTGTTGCACAGTGTAATTGACATCTCACATAATTATATTGATTATTTTTCAACCTTTCCAGAGCAATCAAAAAGTTCGTAGTAGATTATTTCAGAGTGAAAATATAGAAAGAAACTCTTGTTCTACAGATTTTTCATATTTGGATTACGATTTGTCTGGATTCGTTTGTAAAACCGTCCAAAAATTGAAAAACCTACCTCTTTTTCTAGAATTTAGCAATTTCTTTAGTACCTGAAGCTAGAAGAGGATTTTGAAATTTAAAAGGATATATCCTTCTTACAAAGCTATGCGAAAGAATTAAAACTGATTTTTTTTCTCGCTCGCATTACAGCATTTCCTACATCATACAAAATTTTATTTTATATATTACATGAACATACTTTGCCATTTCCATCTATTCAGTTAGATTTGCTCGCTAATAGTGCGGAGCTTTGTGTAAACATAAAACCTTCGTATATTGGTGGATAAGTGTGAGAAATTGAAGTGGATCACAGGAACTGTATGTGGAAATATTATAGATCCCATGGCATGTGTAGAAGTGGGGGACTACTTTCAAGTATATATTTAACTGATCTATTTTTATACTCGTATAAGAATAACATGTGATATAATACAATCGGCAGTTATTTAATTTTTTTTGGAAATTATGTGATTGGCCCTTATTTAATTTTTTTCTTGGGAATTATTTCGTTGCGAAATAAATTTAGCCTTTGAAGGCGGTCTGTTTTTTTGTCAAATTTCAAGGTAAAAGAGAAAAAAATTCCCTAATATTTTTACATGTACATAATCCATATGCATATATTAAACCATTGGAACAATTATAGTCCTGTATATTATTTTTAGGATTTTATGTGGTTTTGGACCTCCGGGAACTTTTTTGGGGAATGCCAGCTTTATGCCACTACGTGGGCCTTAGGTCATTTTTAGGCCAAAGGCTACCGGGCCCTTCGCTGCAATTTGCACATTTGTGCATTTTGGGATGTGGTGCTTTTTTGTTTTTACATGTGCCCTCTAAAATACACTTTCGCCCAATTTCACTAACAATAGCCCAACTTCAATGGGCTATAAAACAAAAATTCGAGCTAATATCGGTAATTTTTATGTACTAGTGGTGTACTATCATGTCCAATTGTTCTTGTTCGGGAATGATTTTCTTGTTGCACAGTGTAATTGACATCTCACATAATTATATTGAAGTTGAGAGAGATTTGGGTGGATCTGATATATCCTTCTACCGATAGCAAGCAAAATTTTAGACAAATAAATTTAGGCATAGAAATGTTTGTCATTATTTCTTTCGATTCCAAAAACCTAAAAATAATTTATAAAATTTGCCACAGCTTTAGAGCAAAGTTGTTGTAGCATAGAGTAATTTCTGCAAAATATCTGCCATTTCCATCTATTCAGTTAGATTTGCTCGCTAATAGTGCGGAGCTTTGTGTAAACATAAAACCTTCGTATATTGGTGGATAAGTGTGAGAAATTGAAGTGGATCACAGGAACTGTATGTGGAAATATTATAGATCCCATGGCATGTGTAAAAGTGGGGGACTACTTTCAAGTATATATTTAACTGATGTATTTTTATACTCGTATAAGAATAACATGTGATATAATACAATCGGCAGTTATTTAATTTTTTTTTGGAAATTATGTGATTGGCCCTTATTTAATTTTTTTCTTGGGAATTATTTCGTTGCGAAATAAATTTAGCCTTTGAAGGCGGTCTGTTTTTTGTCAAATTTCAAGGTAAAAGAGAAAAAAATTCCCTAATATTTTTACATGTACATAATCCATATGCATATATTAAACCATTGGAACAATTCTAGTCCTGTATATTGTTTTTAGGATTTTATGTGGTTTTGGACCTCCGGGAACTTTTTTGGGGAATGCCAGCTTTATGCCACTACGTGGGCCTTAGGTCCTTTTTAGGCCAAAGGCCACCGGGCCCTTCGCTGCAATTTGCACATTTGTGCATTTTGGGATGTGGTTTTTTTTTGTTTTTACATGTGCCCTCTAAAATACACTTTCGCCCAATTTCACTAACAATAGCCCAACTTCAATGGGCTATAAAACAAAAATTCGAGCTAATATCGGTAATTTTTATGTACTAGTGGTGTACTATCATGTCCAATTGTTCTTGTTCGGGAATGATTTTCTTGTTGCACAGTGTAATTGACATCTCACATAATTATATTGAAGTTGAGAGAGATTTGGGTGGATCTGATATATCCTTCTACCGATAGCAAGCAAAATTTTAGACAAATAAATTTAGGCATAGAAATGTTTGTCATTATTTCTTTCGATTCCAAAAACCTAAAAATAATTTATAAAATTTGCCACAGCTTTAGAGCAAAGTTGTTGTAGCATAGAGTAATTTCTGCAAAATAATTGTTGTTTAACGCTGACACTGACAATCATAAATGTCGTATCTATATGATACGTATTAAATTTGGTATTGGTTTGCTTTTACATAACTTTACTAATTTGTTATTTCTTATCTTTATTCGTGAATTGCTTTTATCACTAATAATTGCTGATATTTGTGAACTTTTCAATTTGTGTTTTTAGTTCTTAAATGACGTTAAAACAGTGAAGTTCTCTATAAATTTTTTATTTGATATAAAAATTAGTCTTTTGTGTAGATAAACATATACATTCTGTTAATTTTAGTAGCTCTAAATGCATTGACATTTGACTTCGTTAAATTTAGTCTACATTTAAAACTTAAACGTATGCATTTAAAACTTACGTTTATTCGCGTCAGTGAACAAAACATATCATATTCATAACACGTAAGAAATCGAGTAGAAATTCCACTACTTACCAAATTGAGCCAATTTTTTACTTTTTTATTTAAATTGTAAGGACAATATATGCATTAGTGTAGAAAAAGTGACTTGAGCGTTGAATTAAAATATTGTTTAATCAATTAAACGAAGCGAAGGTAAAATCGGTCATATAAAAGAAAATAATTAAAGTAAACTTTTACTTTAGTTTTGTACAAGCGAAATACAAGTGAAATTATGTTTTTAATTTTTTCTAAAAAATGTCTACTATTATCAAAAATAAAACAAGAAAGGATTATCACAGCTAATTAATATGTATTGCATATAATTAGTACTTTTGATTCAAAATTTAAATGTGAAATAGTTGTCTTATATATCCTTTGAATATAAAACAACAAATAGAGATATATAATAATGTTATTTCCCCTCCTCCGCCTCAAGAATCATAACACATCGCCACATTGTTATGGTTTGGAATCCAAACTTTATATATAAAGGGTCCGCCAAATAACTTTTTTTTTTGAAAACATCGCGCAAAACTTCGAGTGTAGCTTCGGCTGTGTGGCACGTAGCGCCGTTCTGTTGAAACCAAATGTTGCCAATATCCTCCTCTTCAATTTGTGTGAACAAAAATTCGTTCAACATGGCCCGATAACGATCGCCATTGACTGTAACGGCCACTTGCTCATTTTCGAAGAAAAATGGCCCAATTATGCCTCTGGACCAAAATCCGCACCAAACAGTGACACGTTTTGGGTGTATCGGCTTTTCAATGTATGCGTGCGGCTTTTCTGTGCCCCAAATGCGACAATTTTGCTTATTTACATACCCGCCAAGAGCAAAATGAGCTTCATCTGAAAAGATGATTTTTTTGGCAAAATCGGCATCTTCTTTAAGTCAATCGCTCCCAGCGTTGTTCAAGCGTATATACAACCATATTCGTTCAGCGGAAGGATAAAACTAATTATCTGTCAAATCAGACATGAGCTAAGTGTTACCATTCACGAAATAAGCACTAGTTGAAAAAAAACGTTAGATAGCGGACCCTTTATAAATATATATATGTATATATATATATATATACAGGGTCTCCCATATTCGACGGACCCATCTGGCAACGCCATAACTTTTGACAGAGATGTCAGATCGCTTAATGACATACCGCGTTTGAAGCGTCAGTCCAAGCAGATTTTTACCATGGAACAATACACTCCACACGAGCGCTCTGAAATAGTTGAAATTTACATTCAACAGAAGAAGTCAAGTCAACGTGCTTTTAAAATATTAAAAAATGTGAGAAGTGCGCCTTCTAAGAACACCATTAAGCGTTTATACGAAAAATTTTCGACTGGTGAGGCTCTTTCTAATCCGAAGAGGCCAAATAAAAGTCGACCAAGGCGATCGGCCGAGAATATCGCTGCCGTACGAGCCAGTGTTGAGAGGTCCCCAAGAACATCCCAAAAACGCCGTTCTCAGCAGTTGGGCATGGCTCGGTCCACTTTACAACGGATTATTCGCGTTGATTTGCATTTGTTCCCGTACAAAATTCAATTGACGCAAAGATTGTTGCCTGCGGACAAGCCTCGTCGATTGGAATGGGCCCAACGAGTCCGTGGGTCCGTCGAATATGGGCAACCCTGTATATATATATCAGGTCATTCTTGTCTAGTATATAACATTCTAAATTATATGGTGGCATTACCACAACACCCCTATGTGTATGTATTCGACAAAATATGACATGGTTCTTTCTGCAATGTATTTCCTATATATAAATTTGAAATAACTTTGATATAAGTAGAACTAATAACAAGTAAACCGCAGGCCAAAAACAACACTACTGCAGCTGAAGATATAGCTAACCACCAACGAAACGCGTCATGCATTGGTTGGTGTTGGATATCAAGGTCGTTTTCTTTTTCTAAGTACATGCCATTACCACTTGCATTACCAGGTAATGACATATCATTACCCTCTGCATTACATGTAGTCAACAAATAATGACTTACTTATATTGACATAAATATGTACTTATTTGTAAGTTATTTTAAGTCGGGTATTGTAAAATATGCGACAACACCAATTTTTATTGAAGAAACATTGATATAATTTAGAAACTTAGTAAAATTTTGAGTAAAAAACATATCGTTATTATATCCTCACATTAGTGTGACGAGGGTATATATCATTCACTACGGAAAAAAGTGTAACACATCGAAGAAGTGACCTAAGACCCCAAGTATGTTCGGCGGAAATCCGTTTTGGGTCATTTTAAGTCGAATGAGCAATGTCCGTCCGTCTGTCTGTCTGTCTACTGGCTGGTGCGCACGATAACTCTCTAAAGGAGTAACCGATTGACTTCAAATTTCGTATGTGGTAATATTTTTTTCTATCTCCGGCTAAGTTCGAAGATGGGTCATATTGGTCCACTCCTTCTGGTACCTCCCCCACAAAGGGTTAAAATGCTGTGAAAAATTGATTCTTTAATAACTGCTATTATACGTATTCGAATCTTCTGAAATTCCACACTTAGTATTAGTTTCTTAGTCCCTACCAACTCGAGGAAAATGGGCGAAATTGCTACGCCCCTTTTGGTACCTCCCAAAGTTTGACATTTTTTAGCATAAACGTACTCAGAACGTTTTGACGTACGACCATCATTTGTGTTGTTTACAGTGACTTGAAAAAATCAATTTGGCAAAAAAAGGGAATTACCTCGTGAACATTTTCGTGCGATCATTTTTCACAACTTTCGACGTGGATTATCACAACAAGAGTGCATCGATGAACTTAAATCTTTGTATGGCGATGAAGCACCATCCTATAGCACTGTGAAAAACTGGTTTAATGAATTCAATCGTGGCCGACGCTCGCTCATAGACGAAGGTCGTCCAAAAACGGCCGTTGTGCCAGAGAACATTGATGCCGTGCGTGAACTGATAATGCAAGATCGTCATGTGACATACCGTGAGATTGAGGCATCCTTGGGCATTTCCACCAGCATACATTCGATATTGCATGAACACGTAAAAAAGGTTTGTTCTCGTTGGATCCCGCACAATTCGACAATCGCTCAAAAAAGGCTCGTGTCGATTGGTGCAAAGAAATTTTGAAAAAATACGATCGCGGTGCTTCGGAAGACGTTTATAAGATCGTCACAGGTGACGAATCTTGGATCTATGCGTATGAGCCCGAAACCAAACAGCAATCGACCGTGTGGGTACCCTAAATGGACCCTAAAGAAAATAAGGCACATCCGTCCACGTTTTAATATAGTCTCTATAACGGGTTTTCCAATAGGGATGATATGATTTTGAAGTGACGTTTCGTCCATTTGTAATATGTCATGAGTCATGAAAAAATTAAAAAAGTCCTTTCAAAAAGGACATTTAAGGATTTAAATATTTTACGAAAATTTTTGCCGGAAAATTTCAGTGGGGGTCGCCAAAGACAACAAAGTCGTAAATATAACTTTTTACGCGCGATAAATTAAAGTACAAAACATATGATTAAATTAAAATACAAAACACTTATGGTGATATTGTTTCTGAAAAAAAATTGTCATCGCATCATGTTGCGAAAAATTCCCCCTGCACCCTCTGATAATTTCTCATTTTGCATGCGAACAATCGAACAAAAATCGTGCTGTGAGTAAAACCCATACCTACATTATGGCGCAGCCATTTGATAGTGCATTAAGAATGTACGCTTTCAATTAGGTTTGGTTCTGAAGTTTGCTTTTTGACGGTTCTGAATGTGGAAAATGCGATATTTTCGCATTTGCGGAGTGTAATAATTTTACAAAAGAAATCAAAACCCGTTCATACGGCTGCACCATTTTTACAAACAAACATAAAACTGCGGTTTCAGTGTAAAATGTAGAAAAATTTAACATTTTTTTGCACAAACGAAATCACCATTAATTTTGTTCATTGTAATGCGTTTATAGTACCCATAGTCTATTGAAAAATAGGCGTTATTGCCATACCCCTTTTGGCACCTCCTAAATAATGTGGCCAAAATAAAAAATATGAAAAATGATTTTTTTTTAATTGCCCTTATTTTTAGAATATGGGAAACGACTTATATATTTATCGAAATGCAATGTATTTCCTATATATAAATTTGAAATAACTTTGATATAAGTAGAACTAATAACAAGTAAACCGCAGGCCAAAAACAACACTACTGCAGCTGAAGATATAGCTAACCACCAACGAAACGCGTCATGCATTGGTTGGTGTTGGATATCAAGGTCGTTTTCTTTTTCTAAGTACATGCCATTACCACTTGCATTACCAGGTAATGACATATCATTACCCTCTGCATTACATGTAGTCAACAAATAATGACTTACTTATATTGACATAAATATGTACTTATTTGTAAGTTATTTTAAGTCGGGTATTGTAAAATATGCGACAACACCAATTTTTATTGAAGAAACATTGATATAATTTAGAAACTTAGTAAAATTTTGAGTAAAAAACATATCGTTATTATATCCTCACATTAGTGTGACGAGGGTATATATCATTCACTACGGAAAAAAGTGTAACACATCGAAGAAGTGACCTAAGACCCCAAGTATGTTCGGCGGAAATCCGTTTTGGGTCATTTTAAGTCGAATGAGCAATGTCCGTCCGTCTGTCTGTCTGTCTACTGGCTGGTGCGCACGATAACTCTCTAAAGGAGTAACCGATTGACTTCAAATTTCGTATGTGGTAATATTTTTTTCTATCTCCGGCTAAGTTCGAAGATGGGTCATATTGGTCCACTCCTTCTGGTACCTCCCCCACAAAGGGTTAAAATGCTGTGAAAAATTGATTCTTTAATAACTGCTATTATACGTATTCGAATCTTCTGAAATTCCACACTTAGTATTAGTTTCTTAGTCCCTACCAACTCGAGGAAAATGGGCGAAATTGCTACGCCCCTTTTGGTACCTCCCAAAGTTTGACATTTTTTAGCATAAACGTACTCAGAACGTTTTGACGTACGACCATCATTTGTGTTGTTTACAGTGACTTGAAAAAATCAATTTGGCAAAAAAAGGGAATTACCTCGTGAACATTTTCGTGCGATCATTTTTCACAACTTTCGACGTGGATTATCACAACAAGAGTGCATCGATGAACTTAAATCTTTGTATGGCGATGAAGCACCATCCTATAGCACTGTGAAAAACTGGTTTAATGAATTCAATCGTGGCCGACGCTCGCTCATAGACGAAGGTCGTCCAAAAACGGCCGTTGTGCCAGAGAACATTGATGCCGTGCGTGAACTGATAATGCAAGATCGTCATGTGACATACCGTGAGATTGAGGCATCCTTGGGCATTTCCACCAGCATACATTCGATATTGCATGAACACGTAAAAAAGGTTTGTTCTCGTTGGATCCCGCACAATTCGACAATCGCTCAAAAAAGGCTCGTGTCGATTGGTGCAAAGAAATTTTGAAAAAATACGATCGCGGTGCTTCGGAAGACGTTTATAAGATCGTCACAGGTGACGAATCTTGGATCTATGCGTATGAGCCCGAAACCAAACAGCAATCGACCGTGTGGGTACCCTAAATGGACCCTAAAGAAAATAAGGCACATCCGTCCACGTTTTAATATAGTCTCTATAACGGGTTTTCCAATAGGGATGATATGATTTTGAAGTGACGTTTCGTCCATTTGTAATATGTCATGAGTCATGAAAAAATTAAAAAAGTCCTTTCAAAAAGGACATTTAAGGATTTAAATATTTTACGAAAATTTTTGCCGGAAAATTTCAGTGGGGGTCGCCAAAGACAACAAAGTCGTAAATATAACTTTTTACGCGCGATAAATTAAAGTACAAAACATATGATTAAATTAAAATACAAAACACTTATGGTGATATTGTTTCTGAAAAAAAATTGTCATCGCATCATGTTGCGAAAAATTCCCCCTGCACCCTCTGATAATTTCTCATTTTGCATGCGAACAATCGAACAAAAATCGTGCTGTGAGTAAAACCCATACCTACATTATGGCGCAGCCATTTGATAGTGCATTAAGAATGTACGCTTTCAATTAGGTTTGGTTCTGAAGTTTGCTTTTTGACGGTTCTGAATGTGGAAAATGCGATATTTTCGCATTTGCGGAGTGTAATAATTTTACAAAAGAAATCAAAACCCGTTCATACGGCTGCACCATTTTTACAAACAAACATAAAACTGCGGTTTCAGTGTAAAATGTAGAAAAATTTAACATTTTTTTGCACAAACGAAATCACCATTAATTTTGTTCATTGTAATGCGTTTATAGTACCCATAGTCTATTGAAAAAAAGGCGTTATTGCCATACCCCTTTTGGCACCTCCTAAATAATGTGGCCAAAATAAAAAATATGAAAAATGATTTTTTTTTAATTGCCCTTATTTTTAGAATATGGGAAACGACTTATATATTTATCGAAAACTTTGAAGCAAAAACAATACATATTATTAAAAAAATTATGAAGGCGTTACCAAATATTTTTCGTCTTTTCTTAATAAAAGTTTTAGTAACCAGACTTCGGTAACATAGTTTCATTTATCAGGACTTTAAATGAACAGTTTATATTGAAAGAGGCGTAAACGCCATTCTGTTTTTGAACTAAGATTAGTATCCTTAAAAGACTATGTGAATAATAGATATATCCGTCCATCCGTTGAGTCCAATTTTCGATGACTCGTTCGAGCATTTCGACTGGTAACTGGCGAATGACACGCGTGATCTTTTTCTCCAAGGCCTGAATCGAAGCGGGTTTGTCCGCATAAACTTTAGACTTTACATATCCCCAAAGGAAAAAGTCTAACGGTGTGATATCACACGATCTTGGTGGCCAATCGACCGGCCCAAAACGTGAAATTATCTGCTCACCGAAGTGTTCTCTCAATAAATCCATTGATTGATGCGATGTGTGGGAAGTGGCGCCGTCTTGTTGAAACCAAATGTCGCCGAGATCACGAGCTTCAATTTCAGGCATCAAATAGTCGGTTATCATGGCACGATAACGGTCGCCATTGACGGTTATGTTCTCACCGGCATCATTTTTGAAGAAATATGGACCGACCACACCAAACCGTTGTTTTTTTTTCTGGATGAAGTGACAGCTCTTGAATCTCTTCAGGTTGCTCTTCGTCACAAATGCGGCAATTTTGCTTGTTTACATACCCATTGAGCCAGAAATGGGCCTCATCGCTGAACAAAATTTGGCTCGAAAACGTCGGATCTTCTTTCAACTTTTCAAGAGCCCATAGAGCGAAGCGATGTCGCTTTGGAAGGTCGGGCGGTTTCAGTTCTTGCACAAGCTGTATTTTGTATGGTTTCAATTTAAAATCTCTACGTAAAATGCACCAAGTCGTTCCATACGACAGTTCGAGATGCTGCGAACGGCGCCGAATCGACTCTCCACGGTCTTCGTGTACACTCTCAGCTACGGCCGCTACATTTTCTTCAGTGCGTGCTGGACGTGGTCTATTCGGTCGAATATTATCCAATAATGAATGCTGGGTCTCAAGATGGGCGATGGTGTTGCGAATAATACGCTCAGTTGGCCGATTATGTTGACCATAAGTTGAAGTGCACGAAACACATTCCTCACAGAACGTGAATTTTCGTAATAAAGTTGAACGATTTGTAAACGTTCCATGATTAAATGCCAAATTGTACTTAACAAAAATAACATGACACGACTCACACGTGATCTGTCAAAAAAAGGCTATTGAAAAAAGTATCTATTTTCGTAGAATATTTTAATCCTTAAATGTCCTTTTTGAAAGACTTTTTTTATTTTTTCGAAAAACGGCTAAATTGACGCATTAAGAAGGGATCTAAAGGGTTAAGATCCTTCACAAAAATGATCTTCATAAAATTTCACTATATAACTCTGACAATAAGAAATCTCTCAGACATTAACTTACAGCATTTTTCATTTAGTATAATGCTCTCTTCGACCAAAAATTTAAAACTTGGACCCACTGTAAAAAAAAGAACTCAGACCAGCTGGACCATACGAGTAAATTTATTCTACAAAAATTATATACTAAATATGTCCTTTCAGAATTATAGGGTCGCAATTCTGTTCCAATCAAAAAGTCTTAATTTGTTGGACAGTATTATTTTTGACAAATATTTCTAAATTGCCTTTCATAAAGTTTCGTGTGCTGATGTTATAACGGAGAAAACAAATCACATCTGAGGAAATTCCATGGGAACATAAAAAATTTTTATGAAATTTCGTGGACATTTTGAGTGCATATCTATAGTATGCATGATACATACACTAATGGACTCAAATAGTCACAACAAGAATTCGATTGAAGTCTTTATATTTATAAAAACGAATGTCAATAATCTGATACAATTAAAGGGTAAAATGCTCGTAGCTTTCCTCCCAACTTAAATACAGGGAGTCCGTCGTTTGTTTCCAATGTAATCCTGCCTGTATGAGATGTGGCACCGTCTTGTGTGGTATATGTTAATCAAGCCCAAAGCATGCAGTTCTGGCGTTAAAAAGTTTTCAATCATATCACGATATCGCTTTCCGTTGACAGTTTTCATTTTCATAGAAGTAAGGTCCAATGAATCCTCCTGTCCAAATTGCACAACAGACTGTCACTTTTAATGGATGCAAAGGCGACTGAAGAATAATTTGAGGTTCCAGGTATACCGTACGGAATATCTCTTTTGTGTCTGAAGCAAAGTTGTAGATATTGAATAGGAAAAAAAATGCGGAACAAACCTACCCGAAAAAAGTGCATCCACTGCTTTAAAAATCGCAAAAATGTTCTGTTCTGTTTTATACGTATACGTACGAGGGTTGCTATTTATATTTCGATAACTTCACTCAAACCGTTTTGTTATTTGAGCGCGAATTGTTTTTGGTTACAGTGTGTTGAAAATTCACCTCCAAAACAGGGTTTTTGAACCCTTCGACAGCTGCTTCAGGCGTCGAAAAACGTTCACCAAGCAGTGTTTTCTTGATGTGAGTGAATAAGAATAAGTCATTAGGAGTCAAATCAGGGCTGTACGGCGGATGACCCATCAATTCGACGTTTTAGCCGGTAAAAACGCCGCTGGTTTGAGCCGATATGTGAGAGCTCGCATTGTCATAGTTCACAACGATTCGTCTTCTCTTGTTCTTTTTTCGAATTTCTCCGAAGACTTTAGGCAAACAAATTGTGGTGTACCACTCAGAATTGACCTCCTACGTTGCTCAAGCGGAGCAGTCGCCACATGACCAGTTTTGCCGAAGAAACAGGCGACCATTTGCTTCGAAGTGCTTCTTCCACGAACAACTTTCGTTGGATTTGGCTCGTCTTCGAAGACCCACACGGTCGATTGCTGTTTTGTTTCGGGCTCATACGCATAGATCCAAGATTCGTCACCTGTGACGATCTTATAAACGTCTTTTGAAGCACCGCGATCGTATTTTTTCAAAATTACTTTGCACCAATCGACACGAGCCTTTTTTTTGAGCGATTGACAAATTGTGCGGGATCCAACGGTGTGTCACATGACGATCTTGCGTTATCAGTTCACGCACGACATCAATGTTCTCTGGCACAACGGCCGTTTTTGGACGACTATCACGACCTTCGTCTTCGAGCGAGCGTCGTTTTTCACAGTGCTATAGGATGGTGCTTCATCGCCATACAAAGATTTAAGTTCATCGATGCACTCTTGTCGTGATAATCCACGTCGAAAGTTGTGAAAAATGATCGGACGAAAATGTTCACGAGTTAATTCAATTTTTTTGCCAAATTGATTTTTTCAAGTCACTGTAAACAACACAAATGATGGCGCCAGGCAACACTTAGTGTTGCCTAGGCAGACATATATATAGCAACCCCCGTATTCAGCTCATCTTGCGATTCCCTTTAAAAAATACATTTTGGCAAAAAGTGGACTGAGCGCCTTTTCTCCCTTAAGTCGCGATATGCAAATCAATCCTTTAAGTCGGTCTTTTTTTTCAATTTCAAATTTTTGTTGCAAAGACAACAAGCAAATGTAAACGCTGGAGTGGCCCCGACCTTATGTGGACATTTTGAGTGCATATTTTACCTATAGTATGCATGATACATACACTAATGGACTCTAATATTCACAACAAGATTTCGATTGAAGTCTTTACATTTTTATAAAAACTAATGTCAATAATTAGATTCAATTAAAGGGTATAATGCTCGTAGCTATCCTCCCAACTTAAATATATTATCAATTTGTTCTAAAAAATATTATGTAAACGATATTAGTAACAATACAATTCTCACGGTCCGTTTTTATTGAAGCAAATGTTGAATACAGTGAGTCAGTCTAAATAGCTTAGTCCCATACTGTTTTAAGTGGTTTATTCAAACGAAGACTTATTTATAGTCAATATTTTTTATTTATAAATCAAACTTATGGTTTTAAAGAAAAAATAATAAGTCATGTACTCGTATTTGATGTGAATCTGATTTTGTCGATTGAAATCGTATAGTTTAAATCGTATAGTTTTTTTAATCGTTAGTTTTAATCTAATTGATGTTTTTGAATCTTGGTATACCCCTTCATAACCATGAATAATATCATAAACGTTAATATTTTTAGAAAAAAGAGACTGATTGTTTTTTGATGAATTTGATGATTCTCATATTCACCTGAGTTCCACTCATCACCCTGATACGAGTATACATTCAATTGATTACTATAAAGCAATATGTGGGGATATTGCGTTTATTTAAAAAAAAACTAAATGGATGAGAAATATATTTAAAACCTACACCACACTGTCTGTGGTGCACGATATTATGATTGTATGCATCGCTATTGTATAGCCAGTTTACAATGAATCAAACTGAATCTTTGTGCCACCCCAAAAGATAAGAGACGTCCATGTATTCTTGTGATAAAAGTACAGATCGCAATTATGGTCCGTTCTCAACGAAACATTGCACATAAGTTTCTTTTGGCCCATGGACAATCCCTACTGAATTTGATTAAAATCGGTTCAGATTTACATATAGCACCCATATATGGGCAAAAGTCAAAATTTTTTACATAGGGGTAATCTATGTTAGTTGTCACTTTTCTCGCGTTGTGTACAGATTTCGTTGCAAATGTTGATGGAATTAGTTAAACCACAAACATAAAAGTTTTTTCCCAAAACATTTTGTTATTATTTTATATACTTTCAAAAATGTAGAAAAAAACCTAGAAATTTTCATATCTTTATTCATTCTTTTAGAGGTTGTGGCCAAACTATTCATTCTAGAGGTACTGGTCAGTTACAAAAAATACGAGGGACACATCGAAGAAGAATTTTTCGTGGGCATTGTTCATGTGAGATCTTTACGCGAAAAAATAGAGCTCATAACTTTTGGAAATGCGATTTAAAGTGTTTTTAACCGCGGTCAGCGCGCCCCTCTATGTAATGAAATATCACCGAAGAAGTATTTATAGTGGCTGGAAATACCTACAAATCCATATAGATGTTGATGATGTGCTCCAAATGGAACCAACGCTAGAGCTCTCCAAACCTGAGAGCTGAATCTTTGTGACACACCAAAATATAAGAGACGTCCATGTATTCTTGTGATAAAAGTACAGATCGCAATTATGGTCCGTTCTCAACGAAACTTTGCACTAAGTTTCTTTTGGCCCATGGACGATCCCTACTGAATTTGATTAAAATCGGTTCAGATTTACATATAGCACCCATATATATGGGCAAAAGTAAAAAAATTTTTATAGGGGTAATCTATGTTAGTTGTCACTTTTATCGCGTTGTGCACAGATTTCGTTGCAAAAGTTGATGGAATTAGTTAAACCACAAACATAAAAGTTTTTTCCAAAAAAATTTTGTTATTATCTTATATACTTTAAAAATATAAGCACATACATTTCAAAAATGTAGAAAAAAACCTAGAAATTTTCATATCTTTATTCATTCTTTTAGAGGTTGTGGCCATACTATTCATTCTAGAAGTACTGGTCAGTTACAAAAAATACGAGGGACACATGGAAGAAGAATTTTTCGTGGGCATTGTTCATGTGAGATTTTTACGCGAAATAATAGAGCTCATAACTTTTGGAAATGCGATTTAAAGTGTTTTTTGACCGCGGTCATCGCGCCCCTCTATGTAATGAAATATCACCGAAGAAGTATTTATAGTGGCTGGAAATACCTACAAATCCATATAGATGTTGATGATGTGCTCCAAATAGAACCAACGCTAGAGCTCTCCAAACCTTAGTTAAACTTGCGTGAATTTTTTTTTGATAGTGTATTTCACGGAGCGCATCGACAGATATTCATAGATTGAGCTGAATTTATTGTCCCAGAAGGTTTTTTACATGGCGAATCCTAAAATCAGGGGCGCGTAACAAAAATATGAATCACTGAACTTTTATTAACTTTTCTCAAGTTTTGCAAAAATTGCAAATTTTGTCCATGACAATTTTTATAGCATAAATTTCTTAAATTTATTTCGACGTTCTTTGAGGGTATTGCTGTGGTGCACCTAACAACCATTGATACGTATTTGAAGATTGAAGTCTTGAGCGCGAAGAACGAGACAATTTTGTCTTAGTGATGATCGTCAAGGCAGACCCAGTGCGCGGTACAGATATGGCGGAAGTTCATATGAATTAAAAGGTTTTTAACGATCTATTCCGAAATTAGTGGCGTGTCATATTATTTTGATGATTGTGCAAATTATGCACTTTGCAAAAATTTACCTAACCTCAAAATAAAACCATTCATTATTAGTTTCCCTCTTAAGATATATTATGGTTTTAAGCGAATTCATACAATATAAGATGGCCCGGATGAGCACATAAATACCGTATGTTAATGCCGACATCAGAATCCGCGAAATTCATAAGAAACTATTTCAAAATTTCTTAGTGCTCGAATATCACTATAAAAATTCGCGAATTCTGATTCTTTATATGAAGTCTTTTAATTTATTATAAATGCTTTAACAAATACTATTATGTAAGATTACAAAAGAAGTTCATCAAAAAATACCCTCGAAAAGATCTTAACATTCAACCCCCATCAATACTTAGGCATTTTGTAGAGAAATTTTGCATTGAAATAAAGCACAATTGATATGGACTTCGTATTTTGAAACAAATATAACTTTTTAACCAACAGAGATATTACCATGATTCTTTCTGAAGATCACAGCTAGTTCTCTCATCTATTCGGGATATTTTTCATACATTTTTCCGATGTTTATATTTCGCGGGATTCGTTATCTATCTTCTATATATATAAAAATGAAACGGTCCATCTGTGTAATGGCATCACGTCAGAACGGCTGGAGCGATTTGGATGATTTTTTTTTATTCGATTCTAAATTTTCACGAGATGGTTTATATAGAAAAAAAAAATAATTGGACAAAGGGGCGTGGAACCTCCCATACAAATCGCAGGTTAAAAATCCGATATTTCTGCTCCTATTATAGGTATAGTGCTGAAATTTTGTTTGTATGCATTTAATGGCAGATTATGTGAATTTTCCAAAAACGGGCGGAATCGGACCAATGGGCGTGGCCCCGCCCATATAAGCCAAATTTTGAAATTGAGATATTTTGCACAATTTGTTAGCGAGAGTGCTGGAATTTTGTGTATATGTAAACGGTGGCAGTCTACGTGATTGGTCCAAAAATGGGCGGGATCGGACCAATGGGCGTGGCCCCGCCCACTTATACAAAATTTTGATATCTTGCACAATTTGCTAGCGGGAGTGCTGCAATGTTGCGTATATGTATCTGGTGGCATTCTACGTAATTGGTGAAAAAATGGGCGGGACCGGACCAATGGGCGTGGCCCCGCCCATATAAGCCAAATTTTGAAATTGAGATATTTTGCACAATTTGTTAGCGAGAGTGCTGGAATTTTGTGTATATGTAAACGGTGGCAGTCTACGTGATTGATCCAAAAACGGGCGGGATCGAACCAATGGGCGTGGCACCGCCCATATAAGCCAAATTTAAAAAAATGTGATATCTTGCACAATTTGTTAGCGAGAGACCTGGAATTTTGTGTATATATATCCGTTGGCGATCTACGTGATTGGTCCAAAAATGGGCGGGTTCGGACCAATAGGCGTGGCCCCGCCCACAATGACCAAATTTTGAAATTTTTATATCTTGCACAATTTGCTATCGGGAGTGCTGCAATGTTGTGTATATGTATCTGGTGGCATTCTACGTAATTGGTCAGAAAATGGGCGGGTTCGGACCAATGGGCGTGGCCCCGCCCTTATAAGCCAAATTTTGAAATTGATATAACTTGCACAATTTTTTATCTAGAGTGCTGTCATGTTGTAGATATGTATCTGGTGACAGTCCACGTGATTGGTCCAAAAATTGGCGGGATCTGACCAATGGGCGGGCCACCGCCCATATAAGCCAAATTTTGAAATTGAATTATCTTGCTCATTTTGTTAGCGAGAGTGTTGAAATTTTACGTATATGTATCTGGTAGCAGTCTACGTGATTGGCTTTCAAATGGGCGGAATAGGACCAGTGGGCGTGGCCCAGCCCATATTTTGATATATCTTGCAAGTATTATATAGGAAATACATGAACAAAAATGCTCGGTATGCGATAATTACAGCTGCTCACTCCAATACAATCGCAATATGATAATGTGATGCAATATCAATGAAACAATAATTTGGAAATTTTATAAGTATACATTTCTATTTTCTGGACTTTCCACTGAATTCGGTATTTTTTCATTCAGTGAATTTATTACTAATACCAGTAAGGAAAGGCAGAAAGTCGGGCGGGGCCGACTATATAATACCCTACACCTCCCTAACAATGCGATAAGGGTCATTGCGATAATAATTTGGAATAATTGGTAAATGTATTTTGAACCGATAATCGCAAAATTAAGCAATATTCGTTCCTAAATTGAGAAAAATCTTTCTGGAGAACTTTGTAATGATCGGAAGTAAAGTACAACTTCTATAGCGCTTTGTAACCAAATCTGGAGGAACATATATATGGAGGTTATATATAAATCTGAATCGATTTTCCTAGAATACTCATTCATGTAAAATAGAAACCTGTTTCTGTCGAATTTCGTACTGATCGGATATAAAACACAGTCTCTACAGCGCTTACATGTCAAATTTGGGGTAACATATATATATGGGGGCTATATCTAAATCTGAACTGATTTTCTCCGAATTTTGCGGCGTTCCTTCATGTAATAAGAAACCTCTTTCTGCCGAATTTCTTACTGATCGGATATAAAATACAGTTTCTACAGCGCGAATTTTGACATGGGCAGCGAAGCGCACCGGGCTCAGCTAGTATTATATAAAATTTCAATTAAAAAATGTTTTGTTTCGCAATATTTTTGCAAATAATGAAGGCACTGCGAATATTTTGACATATGCTGATAGAAATAAGAATGATCTACGATTGTAAGCTTAGTTTTCTTAATTCCGCTAAAAATAGCATTTTATAGAATTTTTTAAAAATTTCAATTTGAAACCGCCATAACTTTGCACGCTTACATTTTATCTCAGTCTACAACAAACGCGGACGATGTGCTCGCCAAATTTTTTCAGAAAAAAATTTATTCGAAAATAAAAAAATTTTGACTTTTGCCCATATATTGTCTAGTGAAATAAGGTGTACGGTACGCATTTAAGAATTTACGCTTATACTTTTCGTATTTTTATATAAGGTTAAGACAGAAAGTCGAGCGGGGGCGACTATATAATACCCTACACCGTAAAATTCGCTCATTATGACATTTCAAAGATGTAGAATTACAATATTTTTGCTTATTCTAAACGTACAAAGTGGTGTTGGGTTTGACGTTAGCCTTTCTGGATTTTGAATAGTTTTTAGGTTAGGTTAGGTTAGGTTGAAGAGAGGAGACGTTTAAACGTCTCATGTCCATGGACATACACTTAAGCCAGTGGTTCGACCTGTTGTGCGCTCCTTATTTATGATCTTTTTATACCTCACGAGTTACAGAAAATCGGTACTAGACACGAATTTTCTCAGTATCTCATATTCTCTGAGATGAGTCAATCTGGTAATATGTCGGACCCGAAATGTTGGGATCTTGCATGTGTGAAAGCCGGGCAGTGACACAGAAAATGTTTCATCGTTTCGATGTTTTCTCTGCATGCCCTGCATTCGTCGTTTCCTGCTAGTCCTATGCGATGAAGATGTGCTTGTAAGAACACTCATCATCTTACTAATATCGATCTTGTTTAGTTTCAGAAGACTTCTTGTTTTCTTTTCATTTGGGTCACCCCACAGTATCTTTGCAGTTGCTCCTACTTTTGCGCTATTCCACATAGTTTTATGAGCCATCACTGCCCAGTGCTTCAACTCATTTTTCGTGGCTTCGAAAGGTTTCCAATTTTTCAAGTTTATTACTCGAAGTTCTCTGCCCTTTGAAGCCAAGTTGTTTGCCCCTTCATTTCCAATCACTCCGTTGTGTCCTGGTACCCAGCAAATACGCAATTTACCATGGGCTGAGTAATCATTTATCGTTCTTTTACAGTCCAACACAGTTCTGGATTTGACCCTTTCCGATGTTATTGCTTTAATCGCCATTTGGCTATCTGTGAAGATGTTGGCATATTTAGGCTTTGTCGTGTTACTGAGCCAGTTCACACACTCCGTGATTGCTCGAACTTCTGCTTGAAATACCGTGTTATGGTCAGGGAGGCGGAAATGAAGTTCGACTTCTGGTTCATCAATAAAAAGTCCCAGACCCGTCCTTCCTCCTCGCTTGGACCCATCCGTGTAGCAGCTGGTTCCCACTGGCACATGGGCCAAAGTTCCATTTTCCCAGGAGCGTCTGTCTGGCACAAACGTATCACAGTTAGCTGTAAGCCGCACTTCAGGAATGCGGTCCGAGATTTCTGGCGTTTGAATGTGACCAACTAGATATTCTAAAATCTTCTGATGGTACGACTTGTGGTCTCGATTTATCCATTCATCCATCACTTGTAGACGTCTTGCTGTGAGGGCTGCCTCATACTTTATACGGATGTCTATTGGTTGGATGTGCAGTATAGTCTCCAACGCTTTTGTTGGTGCAGTTCTAAATGCCCCGCTTATGCCTAGACAGCACATACGTTGAATTTTTTGCAAAGGTATTACGTTGCACTTCTTGTCCATTGATGTCCACCACACTACAGAGGCGTAGGTGATTATTGGTCTAATCACGCTCATGTAAAGCCAGTGAGTCATATTTGGACGTAGTCCCCATTTTAAACCTATAGCTCTTCTGCACAACGACCAACATCTGTGTGCCTTTGTAACTCTTTCTTCAAGATGATCTTTCCAGTACAGTTTCTGATCCAAGATTACTCCCAAGTATTTTACCTTTTTAGTTATAGCAATTGTCTTATTCAGGAATCGAGGCGGGGTAAAACGTGGATCTTCGTTTTCCTTGTAAATAGACATATTTCTGTTTTGTCTGGGTTAACATTTAATCCCATTGGTTGTGCACAGTTATATGCTATGTTAAGTGCCTCTTCAGCTCTTCTGCATAATAGATTTGGATGAAAGCCCCTTAGAAGTATTACAACGTCGTCTGCATAACAGACTGGTTTAAGTCCTTCATTGGTGAGAAGAGGCGATAAAATGCCCCCCTGAGGTATACCACGATTTACCTTGTCTCTAATTTTTACGTCATATGACCCACAAATAATCCACCTATTCCTTAGCATATTGTTGATCCAGTTTTTCAGCGCCCGGTCAACCTGAAACTCGTCTAAGGACTGGATAAGTGTATCGGTCTGTACATTGTTAAATGCGCCCTCAATGTCCATGCAAACAGCAAGTGTATACATTTCTTTACTGAAGGACTCTTCTATGTGGTGCACTACCTCATGCAGAGCTGTTTCCAATGATCTTCCTTTGACATAGGCGTGTTGTTTGAATTTTAGCCTGTCATCCGCTATTTTACCTTTGACCATGTCATCAATTATTTGCTCCATTGTTTTTAACAGGAAAGAAGTAAGGCTAATGGGTCGATAAGCCTTTGAGGTCGTGTAACTCGCCTTGCCAGGCTTTGGTATAAAGACCACCCTTGATTCCTGCCAGTTTTTTGGGGTATACAGTGAACGCAGTGAACACAGTTGATACCAGATCCACCTCATTCTGCAGAAGTGCTGGAAATATTCCATCCTGTTCCGCAGTCTTAAAGGGAGAGAAACTTTTTATCGCTTCTTTAACCATACCATCTGTTATATCCGTAATAGGTACTTGATGCAATACATTTTCATTCTGTAACTGTTCCTCTGTTGGTCCAGCATTACCAGTCGGAAAATGAGTTGTCATCAAGAGCCTTACGGTATCCTCTATAGTTTCCATCCTTTTACTCGTTTCATCCACCAGTGTTTCGGTTTGGACATGAGTTTTTGAGAGGAACTTTTTCATTTTAGACATGCTGTTAACGCTGTCTACCTGTTCACAGAAAAGCCTCCAGGAGTTACGTTTCGCCGATCTAACGATTTTATTGTATTCTTTGAGTCTTCTGTGGTAGTCGTCCCAATATACTGATTGTTTTTTACGTCGAGCTCTATTGTAAAGTCTGCGGACATCTTTGCCAATCGAGCGAATTTGTCCTGTCATCCAGGGTTTCTCAAAGGCAGATTTCCTTTCTCGAAGTGGGCAACTATCTTCGAATGATTTTACAAGAGCCTCGGTAATCTTCTTAACATTGATATCAATGTCTTCTGCACATAGATAATCGCGTGTAGGCTGCCCCAATCGATTTCTAAGTAGATTTCCGAATTTAGTCCAGTCGGTCTTAGCCTTATTACGGAAACTTATGGGGTTTGGCGGTGGCCGTGCAATTTTAAACCTTATATAACGGTGGTCTGAATAGGAGTGTTCATCCGAAACCCTCCACTCATGAATCTCATCAATAAGATTTTCTGAACATATCGTTATATCTAATACTTCTTCCCTAATTTTGTTAACAAAGGTTGCAGTGTTTCCTATGTTAAGAGTTATGAGGTCATTTGTATTCAAAAATTCGATAAGGGCGTGTCCCCTTTTATTGGTGTTAGTACTACCCCAAGCGATATGATGGGAGCGAATAGTACCAAAGCGAATAGTTTTTAGTTCGAGAGAAAAAAAACTTACAGAATGTTATCAAAAAATATTACAAATTTACCCTTTTTCACTAAAATCAAACTGTGTGAATTCTTTTGTCAAATTTTAATTTGGATATATAGCAGTATTTTTAATATTATTCTTTACAAGTTACAAGGATACAAGTTGTTTATATATTTTAATTAATAGGAGAGTGACAAACAGTTTTCTTAATGCCATATACATAAGTCTACTTACTTTATGTTTGAAAATACATAGCCTTAAACTCAGTTCATGTTGCTGTATGAATATTTATGTCCGTCAGTGTATTTCTTGCAGAAATTAGCTTGAATGTCCTCCTCGTATGTGTGATTATTATTTGACATTACTTGTGACACACATTCCTTTAGTTTTGGATTATAGTATAGAATTTGGGTTGTGTTTTCCGTTTTCTATGCATTTCATTTCAGTAGCACATTTGATACTCGTACTGTCTCTCCTCCATATATTTCTATACAAACCGTAGATTTGTGTGTTCTTGTTATTTATATTTATTCATACGTATGCATATACTAACTACCTTGCCTAACCTACATATACTTATGTATATTATATTAACGTACCATTTATAATATAACATCATACTACTACTTGCATATTATTGTGTGCATATTTATTTGTCACTCTGTACTATTATTGTTGTTCGTTCTTTTTTCTTTCCTCTTTTTTTACCTCTGCAAATATAATGCAAATATTTACCAAAAAAATATCCTCGATAAACTGAAACAAACAAATAGCAATTTCGTTGGAGCCACACGTCAAATCATTGCACCTGACTTTAGCGTATCAATTTCCGCAGAGCCAATTCAATGCACTAAAAACTTTAGTGGAATCACTAGACGCATCATGTGCCTCCAACTGGGAATTACGTTTATATTCGCGTGATCCCAGATTGGCTACGAAACAAGTACATACAAATTTGCTAATTTTGTTATATGTATATTTTTTTTTTAATTGTAACATTGAAATATTGTTTTTACACACTGTGAGAGAAAATAAGAACAACAAGGCCTATACTATATAACTAACGTTGGATTTCTGTTTTGTGCTGTGCTGTTTGTGTGGCTGTTTTTTTGGTTTTTTGTTTTTGCTAGGTGCAAAAAGTCGTTTATCCCCATAGCCCGCATGAAATCGATGAGCTCGAATTGCGTATTGGCGATTATATATACTTGAATAGTGACGCTGTGGATAACTCTTCGGACGGTTGGGCTGAAGGCATATCCTGGCTAACCGGGGCTCAAGGTCATTTACCCGTTAATTATACGGAACGCACGGCCGAATCGGATGCTTGGACACTTCATCGTGTGGTGCAATTGTCTAAATCGATAACTCCTTCTTTGACATCGAATGAGGAGTGCGATTTAGTTGATGGGCGTAGTTTGTCAACAGAAACCGAGGAGCATATGCGACATCGTGATTTAACACAAAGTAAGTAGTTAGTCATCAACTAGGGAATTAAGTCCATTATAATGTCTAATTTTTTAATTTCTCTATATATCATAGTTGGTCTACATGCTGCAGAACTTATTGAGGGTTCATCATTCAACGAAGATTCCGAACAAAGTGTTGAGAAATATTTACGCAAGACATTAAAACCTTGCCTGGATCTGCCGACAATCGCAAACAACCATTCACATCAGCTGCAACAACAACAAACCACTCCCCTAATCGAAATCACCCCCAACAGCATGTCGACACCAAATGCCAGTGGCGACATCAAAGTGGAGCCCATACAATCGGCTCCACCTAAATCAGATGATACCCTCAGTCAACATTCCGCAGAAAATTCTGTATCATTGTCGTCGAAGAATCGTCGTGTTTATATTATGCGTCATGGCGAAAGAGTTGATTTTACATTTGGCACTTGGATACCGTATTGTTTTGACGAATTTAATAATTATATGCGCAAAGATTTAAATATGCCCAAAACTCTACCAAAAAGGTAATGTAATATAATAATTTTCAAACTGTTATATTGATTAAGTATAGATCTTATGAAGTTCTTAGCAACAAAATTTGTAACTTTTGTAAAAAAAATAGGTAGGTTGCTCCGTATGTGCTATCATAGCTCGAAATCCATTTAACCGATTCTGTCCATAGTAAATTATAAAATCGGGATTTAATTGTTTTCAAATTTTCGCAACAAAATTATTTTTTAAAGGAATTTTTAAAATTTTTAAATAGTGATATCATTAAAAAATTAGTATACTGCAAATACATCTATTTGAACAAAATCTCTGCATAAAAGAACAACTGGTATATCTAACCAGTTTAATGGTTTCTGAGTTATCCCGAAAATTCCTATTTTATTTAAGGGGGTACGTTAATTCGTGCAAAAAAGGCACATTTTTATGATTTTTTTTTGGTTTTGATTGAAACCAATGTTGCATTAAAGTATAACTTTCAAAGTTTATTGTGTAAAATTTTCATAAAAAAATATGGCAACGACAGCTTTTATGCGGAACCGTCTCGAAAAAAAGTTGAATTGCGGTGCCCTTCATAACTCGATACCGGATCATCAGAAATTAAAAAATTTATTTAGTTAGATAATCGTTATAGCCAAGTAACGCTGTCGAGTTATTTTCGAAATTTAAATTTTTAAATTTTTGGGAACACTTTGAAGTGGAAAATGCGATTTTTGCGAGAAAAAATCGACTAATTGGTTATTGTTAAATAAAAAAAATTAACAAATTTGAAAAAAAAATTCGACAGCCTTACCTCGTAAATTATGTAAAGAAATAGTGTTAAAAATTTCAAAAGGATCGGTTCATTATTTTTTGAGTTATGAGGGGCACCGTCTTTCAAAACATTGGTTGTGGGAAAAAGTTTTTGTGATGTACTTAGGCACATATGAGGCGCAGTTGCTTAGACTGATGTATCTTCGTTAGATTTGCTCCGATTCACCTCAAATTTTCACACAATATTCTTGAAAGGTTCTCTATTCAGGGACAAATTTAAAAAAAAGTTTTTAAACGTTACCCCTCCTTAAAGGAAATTTTAATAATTATGTGCCATTTTTCAAGAATCGAGGCATTAATTAAAAACATATAACCATTATACCAAATCTACATGAACCAATTTTTTGGGAATTTTTTCCTCACATAAAATCATAGTTTAGGCTAGGTTAGGTTGAAGAGAGGAGACGTTTCAACGTCTCATGTCCGTGGAAATACACAGCGCACAGTGTGTTATTTCATCAATCTAGGAGGACAAAAGTCGAAAAAAAAAAATGTTTACTGAATAATACAGAAATAATTATAAGAAAACACAATAACTTACTGTTATTAAGATAACTGTAAATGAAAGTGAGATATTGTCGTAGGTAGAAAAGCAATGTGGGAATCTATACATTTTAGTTTGTGATCAGTGACGTGGGAGAACATTTTTCTTAGATCGATTGAAAAAAATGCTGGAAATTAAAACATTTGTTCTATTTTAATAAATGTTGTGCATTTCATTACCTTGAATCCTTTTAATTAGAGCTATTTTGTTGATTTTAAACAGTGAGTATTTGAACTCCCTTTAAAATCCAATTCGTGATAAAGTAAAGGTCATAACAAAATTTCACCTCAAAACACCTCGTCCAAACTTTCAGGTTTAGTGACTTGGAAAAATCAATTTGGCAAAAAATGGAATTAACTCGTGAACATTTGTGCGATAATTTTTCACAACTTTCGACGTAGATTATCACGACAAGAGTGCATCGATGAACTTAAATCTTTGTATGGCGATGAAGCACCATCCTGTAGCACTGTGAAAAACTGGTTTAATGAATTCAATCGTGGCCGACGCTCGGTCAAAGACGAAGGTCGTGAAGGTCGTCCAAAAACGGCCGTTGTGCCAGAGAATATTGATGCCGTGCCTGAACTGATAATGCAAGATCGCCATGTGACATACCGTGAGATAGAGGCATTCTTGGGCATTTCTTCCACCAGCATACATTCGATATTGAATGAACACCTGGCCGTAAAAAAGGTTGGTTCTCGTTGGATCCCGCACAATTTAAAAATCGCTCAAAAAAAGGCTCGCGTCGGTTGGGGCAAAGAATTTTGAAAAAATACGATCGCGGTGCTTTAAAAGACGTTTATAAGATCGTCACAGGTGGCGAATCTTGGATCTATGCGTATGAGCCCGAAACAAAACAGCAATCGACCGTGTGGGTCTTCGACGACGAGCCAAATCCAACGAAAGTTGTTCGTGGAAGAAGCACTTCAAAGCAATTGGTCGCCTGTTTCTTCGGCAAAACTGGTCATGTGGCGACTGCTCCGCTTGAGCAACGTAGGACGGTCAATTCTGAGTGGTACACCACTTTTTGGTTTCCTGAAGTCTTCGGAGAAATTCGAAAAACGAACTAGAGAAGACGAATCGGCTCAAAGCAGCGCCTTTTGAGCGGCCAAACGTCGAATTGATGGGTCATCCACCGTACAGCCCTGATTTGACACGCAAAGACTTCTTCTTATTCACTCACATCAAGAAAAAACTGCTCGGTCAACGTTTTTCGACGCCTGAAGCAGTTGTTGAAGCGTTCAAAAACCATGTTTTGGAGGTGAATTTTCAACACACTGTAACCAAAACAATTCGCGCTCAAATGACAAAACGGTCTGAGTGAAGTTATGCTATAAAATGTCATACTTTCCTATGGAAGTTCCAGTTTTCATCTGGCAACACCAGCATTGCCAGGACCGAAATATAAATAGCAACCTTCGTAGATTTGCTAAAATTACTAATATATGCAATATACATATTTTCCTCGGATAGGTCTCCTTTTTTATACCCTCACTTTAGTGTGACGAGGGTATATATCATTTGCTACAGAAAAAAGTGTAACACATCGAAGGAGTGAACTAAGACCCCAAGTATGTTCGGCGGAAATCCGTTTTGGGTCATTTTAAGTCGAATGAGCAATGTCCGTCCGTCCGTCTGTCTGTCTGCTGGCTGGTGCGCACGATAACTCTCGATAGGAGTAACCGATTGACTTCAAATTTGGTATGTGGTAATATTTTTTTCTATCTCCGGCTAAGTTCGTAGATGAGCCATATTGGTCCACTCCTTCTGGTACCTCCCACACAAAGGGTTAAAATGTTGTGAAATATTGATTATTAAATAACTGCAATTGTACGTATTCGAATCTTCTGAAATTCCACACATGGTATTAGTTTGTTAGTCGCTATCAACTCGAGAAAAATGGGCGAAGTTACCACGCCTCTTTTGGTACCTCCCACACAAATGCACCATTTTGCACTAAAAGTTAACAGCTTCCAACATTAATACCAGTGTCTAGAAATACTTGACATTTTGTAAAGTGTTATGCTTTTATATGTAGTGCCTACAGTCCAGTGAAAAATGGGCGTTATTGCAGCGCCCCTTTTGGTACCTCCCAAACAAATGCACCATTTTGGACCAAAAGTAAACAGCTTATAACATTAATACCAGTGTATAAAAATACTTGAAATTTTGTACAAAATGGGCGTTATCACCACGCCCCTTTTTGTACCTCCCACACAAAGTGGCCAAATCATACCAGAATTTAATATCCCATAACGTTAATATACCAGTCCACATAAACGCTTACAATTCCGCACAGTGCAATGTATTTTAAGTATCTACTGTTCAGCGAAATATAGGGGTATTTCTTAAACCCCTTCTGGTACCTCCCACACAAATCCACAGAATAATTCGAGTAATATTCAATATTACATTACTCACAAAGTGAGGGTATATCTTAGTCGGTTTACCCGACTGAAAGTTAGACAATTTCAGTCGGGAAATCCGACTAAGTTATACCTTCACTTTGCGAGTAATGTAATATGCAATTTGGTTCCTTTGGTGGGAGCCAGACAAGTGGAAACATTTTATCCAGTCTGTAGTCATTGCAAAACTTGTTTAAAATACATAATAATACAAATTTACATGATTGCTATAAATGTTATGGGAATGTTATGTTCGAATGAATCTATATGTTTGTGTGGGCTACCATAAGTAGTTTGACGAATACCCATATTTTGCTCTGAAGGGTAGATAATAAAAAACAGTGCAACACTATCGTTGGCCTTTTCCTGAAAACCGGAAAAGGCCATATTTTGGAATTTTAATATAGGAGTTAAGTTTATTTTATTTTTTTCACCATTAGTGTGCACTGGTATTAACGTTATGAGTCATTCAATTTTGGGATGATTTGGTTATTTGGTGTGGGAGGTACCAAAATATGCGCGGCAAAAATGCACATTTCTATTCCATGTTATAAGCTCTATAAAATCATTACAGTGCACAAAATTTAAAGTATTTATGTGTACTGATATTAATGTTATAAGCAGCTAACATTTTTTTTCTGAACGGAGAACCTTTTAAGAATATTGTGTTTAAAAATTTGAGATGAATCGGAGCAAAACCAACGAAGATAGAGCAGTCTAAGCAACCGCGTCGTATGAGACGCGTTTGAAAACTTTAAAGCGTTTTTCCCACAACCCACAAAGCCGGTGTCCATCATTTCTACAAAACTACTGCATCGATCGTTTTGAATTCTGGAACACTATTTCTGTACATTATTTACTTATTTTACAATAATAGACATTAAAAAAAAATAGACATTTCAAAAAACCCTCCCAGCGTTACCTGGGAAAAACGATTATCTAACGAAATAATTTTGGATTATTGTTTTCAGAAGATCAATCGACGAGTTATGATGAACACCGCAATTCCATTTTTTCCCAGGCGCTTCCGAATAATTGCTTCATGAAATTTCTACACAATATAGTTATACTTTAATTACCATTGGTTTTAATTAAAAGATTTGAACTGTGTCGTCACAAAAAATAACAAAAATATGCCGAATAAACGTTTGAAGCCAATCGGTTACTCCTATCGAGCGCACCAACCAGACAGACGGATGGACGAACATTGCTCAAATAACTTAAAATTACCTATAATGCATTTCCGCCAAATATACTTGAGGTCTTAGGTCACTACTTCGATGTGTTACACTTTTGGCCCGTAGCAAATGGCATACTCGTATATCCTCGTTCACAATAGTGAGGGTATAAAAAGATGATTTTGTTGAAGTTCTCTTAATTCTACCAAGAGGGTTATAATTTCTACATTTATCCATACATTTTTTCAAGTTGAAATTGTTTTCTTCTTTGGAAAAAAACAAAATATTTTTTCGATTTTTTTCTTATTTTTACTGGTCATTTTCGCGCCAGCAAAAAATATTTTTTTGGAGAAAAAATCAAAAAGTTTTTCTAATTTATTAACTAAAGATATTGAATAGCTTCGTTTAGAGGGGGTGGCTGAAATTCTCCCTAATTGACAATGTATGGGTGACTGAAGATGTCGGATGTGGAGATCGGCTGATCGTTTGGAACGAAAGGATTAAACGGGAGTATTCTTAGCTGAAGCGTACTGTAAAATAGTTGGTCGGTTTAATGGAATTATTCCTCCCGTAATGAGGAATAATTTCACATAACCCAGTAGCGAATGAGAAGATGAAGAATAAAGGAAAAGACAAGCTTTTTACGTTATAAATATATTTCCTTAAAATTTATTAGAGACGAGATGCTCACCCTTTAGTGTATATCGGCAAAGTGGTCGAGAAACCGATTTCCTCTCACCAAGTAAACTTTACTTGTAAAGATAACGTTAATTTCGGACTTAAAATTCAGAATGTCCGTACTTAATCTGTTGCTATACGAATAATAATTTTTCTTAAATTGGTTCAATTTTGTCCAGATATATTTTCAACATTTGCATTACGTCTCTATTAGGCTTATACTTCAAAAAATAGTGAACAATTATAGAAAATCTTTTTTTACATTTTTTTTTGGCTTTTTTCGTGCTAACAAAAAAATATTTTTTTGGAGAAAAAAATCAAAAAGTTTTTCTAATTTTTTTAACTAAAGATATATGTATTTTCAATATTTGCATAACGTCTCTATCATGCTTTTACTTCAAATAATATTTTGTCGCATAGTGTTATCCAACTCTTCTTTAATTTCACACAAATTTATTTCCAAACTTAACCATCGAAAGCTATTTTACTACATTTTCTAGGAACAATATCCCTGATGGTTGGTTGAATGATTCTCCCTTGACAAATATAGGCTTGTATCAAGCCAGCTTAATAGGGGAGGCTTTGTACGATGCTCGTGTTCAAATCGAGCATGTGTTTTGTTCACCGGCATATCGTTGCATTCAGACTTGCACAAGTGCTTTAGAAGGTAACATTCTATCTATTGCTGCGTGCAGTTAACACAAACTTTATAAATGGATATATTTCTTCTAAATATACTTCAGGTCTTCAACTTACGGGAAAACATAAAATTAAATTGGAACCGGGTCTGTTCGAATGGATGGCATGGTATCCTGAAGGTGTTCCCGATTGGCTTAACAAAGACGAGCTAAAAATTGCCAATTACAATGTAGATGTTGATTATCAACCTTTTGTTACCGTCAATAATCTTAACGAATCGATAAAAGAAACAACGGAGGAATTTTATACACGTAACTATGATGTTTTAAGAAAAATCATTGATTCCACATGTAAGTATTCCACATGGGTATAATTAATAAAGTACATAAAGTTTTTAACTAATTCTAAATCTCACAAATCTCTTTTAGCTGGCAATGTTTTAATTGTAGCTCATGCCACTACATTGGACACCTGTACGAGACAATTAGTGGGAGAGGCACCAAGAAACACCAATGAATTGCGGCAGGTTATACATAAAATACCTTACTGTAGTTTGGCCAATGTGGAGGAAATAGATGGCCAGTGGAAACTGGTTGAACCCGAATGTTTGCCTGTGACCCATTCAAAAAATCCGCGGTTCGAATGGAATGCTTTAACTGCTACATAGTGCAAGTGTTTCGAAGAGTTTATTAGTAAACTTTCTTCCTAAATATTTAATGAATGAATAGATTCACAAATTTCTAAGTTATATTTTGCTTTTTATTCTTTGTTTTCTTTTTTTAAGATTCAGTGATTTAATAATTTTCACAATGTAAAACCTAACACAAATCAATTGTGCTCTGCTTCCTGTAGATTTGATTTTTGAAGATTTTTTTTTTGTTTGCAGCCATTACTTTTATCTTAACTTAAGAGGAAAAATACAAAATTGTCTTATCTAGGAAATTCGAAAGAAATATATCACACACAATCCTTACAACTGCCATGTTAATATAGTTTTTTTGAACCAATTTAAAGATTAACTTATTAAGCCATCGGGAATCTACAACAAGCAACTTTATTTACATGATGATGATGGTCGATGAATAACTTTGTATTTACTTAGTACACTTTACTTTATCACTCTAAAACAATGTTTAATACAACAAAGGTTTCTGTTTGTATGTACTACATGTTAAAATGTAAAATAGTTTCATCGTTTTTCGGTTCGTCGAATAAAGGTGTGCCTATTTATTTATCAGACAAAATATAAGTTGTAGATAGAAATACTACTATCATCACATCACATGAGCAACGCTAATATCATTAGTTTTTGGAAGATTATTAATTGATCTAAATAATTATTCTTAAATATTTTACAGCTCTATATATATACATATATATAATACATATGTATATTCGTTTTGTTAGTTCGTTGAAATATGTGTAATTAGCTTATCTTTCATTCCATGTTCAAGCGAAATGTTTTCCGGTCAAATATTGTAATGAACTTATTTATATTTCTCGATTGGTTTGCAAAGTATGTAAAGTCAAGTTAGTATGTCTCTAAGGAAATGTTTCCCGGTATAATACAAATATGTTCCCGATTTGTTTGTAAAATATGATCAGTCAAGGAGAATTGCATTGTTAAATTTCAGCATGCAATTAAAATATTAGTTTCACTGACCCCAACCGATGGGTTGTGGTCCCTCCTTCTACCACAAAAATAAGCTAATTCTATGAATAGCACTTTTTACAGGTATTTAGTCCATTTTTTCGGTGCTCCAAACTCCAAGAAAATATTTAAAAACAATTTGATGGGAATTTGTTACTCTTGTAAATTTTCGAAGGACTTACCTAGAATATTTTGGCTATATTCACAAAAAAAGTAATTTGCTATTGGTCAAAATATTCCTTTTGATGCTGACAACATTCGATTCTCTTCCCTTAGTGGCCTTAGGTAGCTCAGTGGTCAGTGTATTAGACTTGGATTCCGAAGGTGCTGGGTTCGATTCCACAGGCAAATTTAACATCAACATTTTCATGTTTTCATCATAATTCGATTTTCTGCAGCAAAAATAACTTAGAGGACACACTACAACTACAACAACATCTGATCGCCCAAGTCAACAGGGAAGCTAAAAATAGACATAACATCATGATAGTCGTCAGAAATGCACATTTTGTCTGAAATTAACAGACAAAATGTTAATTAATATGAGGACTACATTGAGTATATGCAACATTTTAAAAATGACTTGTATCGTTTAAATCTTATTTAAAATACAGTCTTGAAAGCTCTTAGAGGCCAAATCCGAAGGAACATACATCTCCATTTTTAAATTTGTATGGAACTCTTTTCCGATATTTCTAGGGCACAGTGGATCAAATATGTATATGGGGGATTTCATGTCAATTGAGTCTATTTTTAAAAGCGATGTCTTCTGATCGATATGAAGCTTGCACTAACTTAAGCCCTAGTGGATAGAAGTTATGATACAAAATTTCAACGAGATCGGTTAAAGACTGCCCATGTTAAATTTTGGTCAAACTGCCCTTTTTCCCCATTTTGGATAGACTTTTCTTCAATTTGTTTTGCGAAATTGCATTTTTTTAAATATTTGTAAAAATATATATTTTTATTTTCGATTTTTTTTTGCTCAAACAAAAGCTTAGGTCATTTCCTTTAAGAGCTTTATGGTCTATTAGTGGAATGGTACCTGTATATAGGTAGCCTTCATCTTCTTCCTCTGATAGTTTCAAAAATATATCAGAAGATATTGCGAAAAATTCGATTTGTTTAGAAAATATTAATAATTTTTTAATTAAATCCTTTTAAAAACATCGAGAAATTCGCTATTATTATATTTTCATTATATTTCAGATCGGTCATGAATAAAATGAGACCATTCTGAAGAACTACAATTAAATACAACTTTTGAAATTATGCATCGTTTTTCATCAGAATGGCCTCATTTTATTCCGGTTTTAATTAAGAAGTTATAAATTTTTTATCAATAAAGTTTTTTTGTGCAATATCTTGTAAGATATCTTTGAAACCGCTGATGGGATGAAGAAGTTGTATTCGAAGAAGATTAATGCTACTTAATGTTGCTTTATTTAAAGCTTCCCAGAACCAATTACGATAAATGGTTCTCCAGTTATGCTAAAATATATAGTTGAACATAAATTTTTTAGAGGTTTTTCTTTATTTTGATATATAATATAATTTCTTAAAGGAAATTACATAAGCTTTCTTTTCAGACAAAAAAATCATTAATAAAAATATGTTTTGAAAAAATGTCAAAAAATGTTTTAGTTCCGCAAAGAATAACACCAAAAAAATTTTTTATTTTCTTAAAAAGATTGAACTATTCGATAAAAGCTATCGAAAATTTTTTGATCAACATTCTCTAACTAAAACAGGTAATTAATCATATAAGGGCCAATACTTCAAAATTCAACACCCTACAACTCGGGCAGTTCTTAATCGATCTCGTTGAAATTTTGTGTCATAACTACTATCCAATAGGAGTAAACTTGGTGCAAGTTCCATCCGCTTTTAAACATTGATTCAAATTAAATCCATACAAATTTATAATGACAAATGGAGTGGAAGAATCATTTTACCTATATTTATTTGAAAAAACCCGCAATAGATTTCTATACCCCAACTTGACTTACAGTACTATTATTTATTATCTATCTATAAGAGAATTTTCAGTTCCCCCAATTTCACTTTCGCTTTCACATGGAATGGTTCTTATACATAATTAACTTATATTTAATATTAATTACAATTATTATGCATGAAAAAAGACATTTCTTATTAGCGAAGTTGAAAACTTCTTGTTAGCAATACGAGATATATACATACATACAATAAATGAATAACTAAACAAAAAAAATATGTTAATTATTAAAAAAAATTGATATAATTTGTTCTACAATTCGAAACGGATAATAACTTTCAGAATATATGAAGAAATAAATCGATTACAAATTGTGTTTTATTTACTACGTATGAAATGTGTCAAAGCTAAACTCGCATCGGAATAAAAAGCAAGTACGACAATTTCAGACGGGTAAACCTACTAAGGTATACCTTATGGTTTGGTGTACTTCTAGTGGAAGATGCCAGAATGGTGAGATTTTTTTTTCATTCATTGTCTAACTGATAACAAAATTTCGTTGTTTTTTCTCGCTTATTTAGCGAGATTCTGCCATTTTAACTTTTTATAAGCAAATTTAAATTTTTGGCCAAAAATTAAGTGATACCAAAATATCGTTTTTTTCTCTCTACGACATTTATTCACTAGATATTGTTATTTTAAGTTTTTCAAAGGAAATTCAAAATATTGTGAAACATTACATGATACCAAAATTTCGTAGTTTTCGCTATAAGATGCTTATTTTATTGTTTCGCACAAACTTGAAATACAAAATCGTTGTTTTCTCTCTACGATGCTTATTTAGCGAGATATTGTCATTTTAAGTTGCTCTAAGATGCTTTTCTCTCTACGATGCTTATTTAGCGAGATATTGTCATTTTAAGTTTTTTAAGGAAATTCAAAATGTTGGCCATAAAATAAGTGATAACAAAATTTAGTTATTTTGTCTCTACGATACGTAGTTAGCGAGATATTGCTGTTCTAAGTTTTTAAAGTTTTGACCAAAAAATAAGTGACAACAAAATTTAGTTATTTTGGCTCTACGGTGCGCATTTAGCGAGATATTATCATTTTAAGTTTTTTTAAGGAAATTAAAAATTTTGACCAAAAATAAGTGGCAACAAAATTTTGTTATTTTGGCTCTACGATGCGTATTTAGCGTGATATTTCCATTATAAGTTTTGCTAAGGAAACTCAGAATTTTGACCAAAACATAAGTGATAACAAAATTTAGTTATTTTGGCTCTATGGTGCGCATTCAGCGAGATATAATCATTTTAAGTTTTGTTAAGGAAATTCAAAATTTTGACCAAAAATAAGTGGTAACAAAAGTTTGTTATTTTGGCTCTACGATGCGTATTTAACGAGAAATTGTTATTTTAAGCTTTCAAAATTTTGACAAAAAAATAAGTGATAACAAAATTTAGTTATTTTGGCTCTACGATGCGCATTTAGCGAAATATTGTAATTTTAAGTTTTGTTAAGGAAATTCAAAATTTTGGCCAAAAATAAGTGATAACAAAATTTAGTTATTTTGGCTCTACAATGCGTATTTAGCAAGATATTGTTATTGACATTGACATTTTAATTATTCACAATTTTAATAAAAAATAAGTGATAACAAAATTTCTCGAGGAACAAAATTAGACGAGACGCTTTCGTTTGACGAGTATCATCGATTGGTGTATGTAGTATTGCAAAATTCCAAACTTGAATCGGTTTATTCTGCGTTTTGGTGGATTATAACGAGAACTTCAGTAGAATCTACAATAGGCGTGTTTTCGTTACACCATAAGTGCTTAATTTGTATGGGGAGCTAAGCACTTTTAAGCACTATTAGTTCCCGATGAAGTTTGGTGCTTGTGTTCATGTCTTAATCGAGTATGATGTTGCCAGATTGGGCACCCTGTATTTAGCAATATGGCATCCCATTTTTGGAGAGATTTTATCAATTATTGTGAATTAACGGGAAGAAGAAGAACAAAAATGGGAAATTATTTTAATATTTGCAAAAGAGTGTAAACAATTGAACATAGAATAGTAAATATATGTTTTATAAATACTTTTCACGAATTTTTTGTCTGTTTCGCACTGTTTTTTCTTCGCAACTCATGACACCATTGCTACCAGATAGTGAAAATCCGCCACTTATTGCTTATGTGCCAGTTAGTGGAAGTCAGTTGTTTTCGTTGCAAAGTGCTAAACTAAAAGTGCTAGCTTGTAACGAAAACATGCCTATTGTGTTTCGACACTAATTACTAACCACGCGCAGTGTTACCGTTGGAAAATTTCAAAAAGGGGATTTTGGCGAAAAAAGGGGCGCACGTTCATAAAATAAAGTGGCATGCTTTTATATTCTTATATAAGGCAAATACAATAATATCAAAACTTGTACACATTTTCTACAAATTTGTAAAGAAATTTATAAAAAAAACTATATGTGTACATGTCATTACATTTTATGGGCCTTGTCACGGAGCTTATTATAATGAAATCCAAAGCGCTAAATTATTTTTATTGCTGAATTGCTGCAATTTTCATGTGGACCTGATATATATAATTTTATAAATTGAAAAATAAATTATTCGCACAGTTTCTGCTTTTATCTGTGATATGTCCATATATCCGAATGGACGTGATCGGGTTATGCAATATCTTTCGATAACAGTACATGTGTTTTACTCTAAAACAAATTTAAAAAAGGTACACACAACTTTTTTGTGTTGTATACTATCTAAGTAAATATATGAAATATCATATATTTTACATTTATTTTTTTAGTTATCATTAGTTTTTGGCAATTTATTGTCTTCATACGTTATTTACGTACATTAGAACGTAAAATGCTGCTTAAATAGTGCAAAAATATAATTTTTTACAAAGTGGCACCAAAAATGTGAAAAGTGGCACATTTAGTATCCCAAAAGAAAAGGGGCGCAAAAGTATCACGGCTGAAAAAAAGGGGCAAAACTGCCCCTTTAGTCGCACAACGGTAACACTGACCACGCGTTAAGTTGCGCTGTGTTCAGTACACAGTACTATTGTGAATGACGGCGTGTGGGGTTGGAAGCAAAATTGAATATATTTGTTGACAAACGAAGTGAAAGAAGAATTGGATTATTTTTGCATTGAGTAAAATGACGAGAGTGACCAGAACTAGAAACAATAATAAAGCTTCCACAAATCATAAACAAACTCAAGTCGCCAAGAAACCAATTCATAAACAAACCCAAAGGAAACAGAGACCTCGAAAGAATGCAGCAGGTCCAAAGAATACAGCCCGACATCATCGGAACAAAGGCATCAAACCTGCTAAACGTGCCTCAATGAATTTGGAAGACCTTCGCCGCTTGAGGGACAGGCAAGCAAAGGAAAAGCGTGAATATCGCTCAAAAATGCCTCAGGTTCAGTTGGAGGCTATGCGTGAACGGGACAGGATTCGAAAACGTCAAATGCGAAGGACATCATTAACCACCACCGACATGAAGAAGAACTCGGTCAAAGTAAGAGACCAGAGAAATATGCGAGACATTAAAGCCTTAGAGAAGCGTATATATCGCTCCAAATTACGGGAAGAACAGATAAATGCTATACGAGAACGAGACAGAATTCGCAAACGTTTGGCCCGTAGCAAAGGAGTGGTAGCTGTTAACAAGGAGGACTCAAACAAAAAGAAAACTTTATCACGTAGCAAAGCCGTGGTAGCTGTTAAAAAGGAGAGCCCAAACAAAAAGAAATCTCAACATACCAATTCCATTGTAATAAAACAAGATAAGCAAACAACAAAACCATCAAAAACTAAAAAAAAATCAACATCGTCTGCCGTCAACGACGAAATATCTGACCGAAAAAGTCCCAGTGTAAAAGAAAATAAAATATTCTTAAAATTTTGGAAAATAAACAAAATTGCAAGGAAAAGCGTGCAAAGTTAAATAGATTGTAGCCAACAATAGTTGTAAGTTGATTGAACATAAAATTAAAAATAAACTCAATGACAATTGAATACTATAGACGTCGCATGGAGTTTGACAATTCGTTTAGTTTGTCTGCATATTGAAGATGGCGCTTTGTCTGGCTAAACTGTAAAGAGAGCGTTCGGCAAAGAGAGGAGATTTACTTTTATTTACTCTGCAAAGAGAGAAAAGATTTTCATCATTAATTTTGTTATATTCCAACTTCAAAACATTCAACTACAAAACAAAGTGAACTTCAAAACATTCAACTACAAAACAAACTGAAAAACTCACTCCCTTCTCAGAAATTATTTGAGAGTACAAAAAGTCTGCATGTTTTGAAAGAGAAATAATTGAGAGAGGAATTCGAGAATGAGAGAAAGGCTGCTCGGACGCCACCTGGCGGATGAAGTCTGTAAATACCATGCGACGTCTATAGTATTCAATTGTCATTGATAAACTTTCCACACTTTCTACACTTTAAATTTGCTTTTCATTTAGTCATCCTTTGGAGTATAGAAGATTAAACTTCAAATGAATGGATAGGCTCAAAATTTCCAATTAGCGGTATAGAGCTTTCAATATAAATACCCTAAAGTTGGTAGGAACTGACTATTGTGGTGTTCTACAACTTCCTAGAAGGGCCGACCCCGGTATATTCAGACGTCGTTCACTTATTGAGGGACGGTAGCAAAGCTTAATGCTCTCCATTTCTTCCTCATCAGCTCCTGCAGAAGTTATTGGACTCAATTCCCAACCTCCGATGAAGCAGTGACACTGACTGATACTATCGTAAGACATTTGTTTTCCTCTCTAGATCGAGGAGATGTTTTGACCTACTCAGGTCATAACATTTCTCATTGGACCGTATCTTGCCTAAGACTGTATTTGGACACAGGCACACCAATATATGCAAATTCTTTAGACTTAGTAATTTCGTTCCTTTCCAAGCAAGTTTATCAGCTTTAAAGTTCCCCGGGATGTCCCTATGCACAGGTTACCTACATATATGTGGTACATACATATATGTTAAACTGCTCGCCATCTCGTTAAGAGTTCTGCGGAACTTAGCGACTCCCATTATTTCGATAGATACTACAATATTGTTTACTAAAAAATACAAAACCTTCGGCGGGAAAAAGTACAATAGAATAAAATTAAAATTCCATCAATTGAAATTAAGTCCAAGAAAGGTGTATTGAATGAAGTGAAGTTTAAAACAAACCAAGTGAAACTAACAAAAAAATCAATTTAGATGTCCACATATCGCATTTAATAGAGGCAATGTTATGCGAACAAACCATTAACGATCCAGCCCCTTAATGTGAATATCGAGCGAGCAAGCACTATAAGCTTTCATAAACCGCTGATTGAGGAAAATCATACGTGTATTTTGGCGTAATAAAATCTCCCACGAAGCAAGAGCCTGTAAACCAGGACATCCGACGCCGCAAGTGGAAATGGAATGGTCATACACTCAGAAAGCCGCAAGACGACATTGTACGCACAGCCCTTGTTTGGAACCCACAGGGAAGCTGCAGAAGAGGAAGACCTGCAAATACGTGGAGACGCCTGGTAGACGCAGAAGGCACAGAGAAAAGATACACATGGAGTGAAACATTTTTGTTACGGCCCTATGCTCTTAGGAACTATGGGAGAATATATATATATAATTCTAGTTGGGAAATTGGATTGACATGTGTTCCATAAATAAAAGATAGATTTTGGTTCATTATTTAAGGGATGGGCAATAATAAATCGAGCAAAAAAGGCACATTCTTGTGATTTTTTTCTGGCATAGTTAAAATCTTTTGATTGAAACCAATAGTACATCATAGTAGAAGTATGTTGTGTAAAATTAACATGAAGAAATATTAAAAAATATATTTTTGGGAAGCTTCTCGGAAAAAATAGTTGCGTTGTTCATTATAACTCATAAAAAAACAATAAAAACAAAGGCAACGTTGGGAGGATTTTTCGAAATTTCATTTTTTGGTAATACTGAAGTGAAAAAGTTTTCCGCAGGTAACGCTGGGAAGGTTTTTCGAAATTTAAATTTTGGGAATACTGAAGTGAAAAAACGATTTTTGCAACAGTTTTAAATTTATGATGGGCACAAACTTTATAAACGTGGGTTGTGGGAAAAAACTTTAAGAGTTTTTCTGTTGCACTGAGGCACGGTTGCTTAAAGTGTTGTATCTTTGTTAGTTTTGATCGGATTCATCTCACACAATCTTCTTGAAAGGTTCACTATTAACAAAATCAAATAAAAAAGTTTACAACATATTTGTAAAATGTACCTTTTTAAATAAGTTCTTGGAGATTTCTTAAAATATGAATTTTATTAGAAGTTTAATATGTATTCCACAAAAGAAAAGGAGAAACTTAAATTACTTCAAATTGCTTGCTTCTCTTTACAGTAAAAAATGTTAATACATACATATTTGGAAGAATGTTTTTTGGAAAACTTAGAATAGAGTTCACATGTATATTTTAGATATATATGAACCACTGGAGTGGCCGTTAAAAACACAAACTTCGGAAACCTTAAACTCCGACCCCACAGTTGTGGTGCTTGGATTTCAAAACTTAGGTACGCCAAATTTGTATTATTATATTCTAAAATATAATAAATTTTGTATTATTATATTCTATTAACGGATGAAGCTCGAACTGAATGTCGGAACTTTATATTATTATTATTACTTCGAAAATGAGATTATATCTACACAAAATTGAAGTGCGCTCTTACAATTTAATAAAAAGATATGATCTGCTAAGATTGCGGCATTAACATATTTGCACACATTCTAACATAACTATGCTTTAATTAAAAAACAAAACTGTGTAGGTGGGAGCTATTGTTATCCAAAGTTTGAGTTTTTACTGTCACTCTAATAAAACCTTGGGAATGATGAGAAGAAACATACACATACTAAGCAAATTTAACCTTCTTCTTGTTTGAAACAGTTTTCTTGACACTTTCCGTTTTTTTAGGTTTGCCTCGCGATTTTCGGTTACTCTTTATATTGGTGGGAGCTTTTGGTGCCAATTTGTTAGCTGTTGGTGACGTTTTGTTCTTGTTCCCCTCCTTAGAAAACGCGTTAGAGCCGCGTGATAAACGCTTTCGCAGTTTATCACGTTGCCGTATATCCTCTAACTGCTGTGGTGTTAGATTGGAACGATATATACGTTTTCTTTGTGCCTCTCGTTCACGAAGCTCCAGTAGAGCTTCCATACTTAAAGCGGCTCTTCGTCGACGTTTGGCTTCACTTTCTCGCATTGGGGACGAGGACGATGATTTGGTGCTGTGACGTCCTGCTTTCTTTTTCGGCTTAGTGGCGGTGGCGGCCTTTTTGCGATTTGTACGTTTGGACGCCGTCATATTTATGTAGTTATTAATATGTTATTTTGTTACAAATTCGTTTAAAAAATCAGAAATTGGTGCAATGTATTATTTATTCTTGCAAATTAAGACTGTTGGCGGCAATTTTGCAAATTGATTGCGAATGGAATTGTGTTTGTAAACAACAATAGCCAATAGCCATTGATAATTACTGCCATAATACAATGACAAGGTAGTGTGTCAATCGACCAGCTGATTACAGATTTTCCTCGTGGGTGACTCAAACTCATTGCTGATGTATGTATATGTATTTAAAAGTTAAATAAAATATAAAAAAATTGAGCAGAGCATGTTACATTAATCAGATTAATTTAACAATCTAGAAGACACGATATTGATATGATGTTATTGTTTGGCAAGTCCCACTACCTTGTAATTTTATCATGACAGCAGCCTTGTTTGGAATTGCCATACACATTTTGGCAACTCCCTACCAGTGTTACCGTTGGAAAATTTCAGAAAGGGGCACAAAAAGGGGATTTTCCGAAAAACGGGGCACACGTTCATAAAATAAAGTGGCATGCTTTTTAAGGCATAAACACTCAACTACTAGATGTTCCTTCGCTCTCTTAAGCAAATTTCTCGAGTTACGAACGATTAAATTTTTAACATTAGTAGTTAAGAGAAGAGCACAAATTTGTTTTTATTTTTTATACATATTTTTGGCATTTTTCCTCAAACATTTCACCTTACAATCACAATTGGAGCAAACACATTTGATTTTTTAAATAAAATTGCAAAAAACACATCTTTAAGTCAGTAAATTAAATCTCGAGAGCTAACAAGAGAATGCCAAAGAAACTCGAAGAGAGCAAAACAAATGTCAAAAATTTAATCGTTCGTAACTGTCACTTTTTAAAGAGTCGGACGGACCATCTATTAGTTTGATTGTTTATGTTTTAAGGTTCTTATATAAGGCAAAATACAATAAAATCAAAACTTGTACACATTTTCTACAAATTTGTAAAGAAATTTATAAAAAAAAACTATATCTGTACATGACATTACATTTTATGGGCCTTGTCACAGAGCTTATTATAATGAAATCCAAAGCGCTAAATTATTTTTATTGCTGAATTGCTGCAATTTTCATGTGGACCTGATATATATAATTTTATAAACTGAAAAATAAATTATTCGCACAGTTTCTGCTTTTAACTACGAATTTCCGAACGGCATATGTGATATGTCCATATATCGGAATGGACGTGATCGGGTTATGCAACATATTTCGATAATAGTACCTGTGTTTTACTCTAAAACTAATTTAAAAAAGCTACACAAAACTTTTTTGTGATGTATACTATCTAAGTAAATATATGAAATATCATATATTTTACATTTATTTTTTATTTATCATTACTTTTTGGCAATTTATTGTCTTCATACGTTATTTACGTACAATAGTACGTAAAATGCTGTTTAAATAGTGCCAAAATATAATTTTGTACAAAAGTGGCAGAAGTGTATAAAAGTGGCACCAAAAATGTGAAAAGTGGCACATTTAGTATCCCAAAAGTATCACGGCTGAAAAAAAGGAGCAAAAATGCCCCTTTAGTTGCACAACGGTAACACTGCTCCCTACTAATGAAAGTGTGTGGGTGGCAATACCGCAATAATGCTTTGCCTAAGGGTATCTCTTAAATGCCAGTGAATGCGTCCGGCGTCTGTCAAACTCAAATTTCATCGTATTGTTTTCTGTGCATACAACAACACTTTGACAGACGCAGGACGCAATTCACCGGTATTTAAGAGATGCCCTAAAGTGGACCGCAGACGATCAAACTTGCTTGACAAGCAATGCAGTGAAAATGTGAATGTATGTCCAGATTTACACTAGGATATTTTTTTCAGCAGCTTATCCGCTAATTCTCTTTTAAACTTGCCTCTGCGTTTAGACACATATTTTGTTTCGGATATTTCTGTGTGAATTGTTGTTGTTTCAAAGGCCGAGTGAAAAACACAAAACGTTCAGACCGATAAGCCTGAGTACGGGAGAGTTTTTTCCCCCCTCTTGCCGACTGCCTCTCTCTCCTACAAAACGCCGATAATCTGCTGAACATTCAGCCAATGCAAATAGGGACTATGAGATATCAAGCAATTTGATCGTCTGCGGGCCCCAATACAATTATTTTTTTGACAAAGATCAATAATACACGCTCAAATTTATTTTACTGCAACAAATTGTGTTAAATATATACCAAAAACAAAGCTAAATACACACGATTACCAGATCGGACAACGTTATCAACTATGTTAAAGTGCTGCAAATGTACGGACAATTACAGAATGTTAGGCAAAGGTGAAATAAGAGTTCAGACGATAGCAAGAAAACCTTACAAGTCCATATACTATTTTGTAAATATTTATACGCCGGATTGCCAATAAAAATATTTTTTAGACAGTGTTGCCAATAAAATGCTTTTCTGACAATGGCGCCGATGTCACATGCATAAACTTAGCACAGCTAACAATCTGCAAATTATCTCGCAATGACTTTTCTACTAACGTTGCAAAACAAAAATTGTATGTTCACACGGTTGTATGTTCACAGGATTGCATTTTTTGACAGAAATGTTCGATCTGGCAATCATGTGTACTTAGCTTTAGCTTTAGCTTTATTTATTAACCAAATGATTTGTCATGCAAACAATAGCAATAAAATGTGTTTTATTCGTAAATTAATTGGTTGTGTATACGAGTATTTTACGACTACCGCAATAAGTACATAGAAAAGTGTTTTTGTCAACCAAATTTTCAGTGCTCGCGATTGTAACGGGTTTTCCAACAAGAGGCGTTATTTTGAATTACCCGGCTTTCGGTAGCAGTCACTTTTGAAGCTTTTATTCTTTGACATTTGACAAGTAGAAACTACGCCATTACTAAAAATGGAACGATACACGATTCAACAACGCATTGAAATTATTAAAATTCGAAAATCATCTTGACTCGGTGGCTACGTCAACAAGCAAAATTGTCGAATCTGGGGCTCGGAAAACCCAAGAGTTATTGTTGAGAAGCCTCTCCATTCTCAACGTGTGACAGTTTGGTGCGGTTAATGGTCCGGCGGGGTCATTGGACCTTACTTTTTCGAAAATGAGGTTGGATCAACAGTTACGGCGAATGGATTGCGCTATCGAGAGATGATTAATGATTTTTTTTGATCTGGACAACGTTTACTTTCAACAAGACGGCGCTACTTGCCACATAAGCAACGAAACCAGTGCTCTGTTACGGGAAAAGTTTCCGGTCCGTGGTATCTCTCGAAGAGGTGATCACAATTGGTCACCGAGATCTTGTGATTTAACACCTTGCGACTTCTTCCTTTGGGGCCACGTGAAAGATAAGGTCTACGCCAACAGCCCAGCGTTGATTCAAGACCTCAAAGATATAATTCGTGAGGCTATCGAGGATATAGGGCAGCCACTTTGCGATTTGGTTATGGAAAATTTCATGAAAAGGATATGGTCCTGTAAGCGTGGTCGTGGTGGCCATTTGGCTGATGTTGTTTTTCATTATTAACGGCATACCTTCCTCTTTATTATGAAATAAACATCCAATCATTTATCTCAAAAAATTGCATTTTTCTTTGAATACCAAAATAACACCTCTTGTTAGAAAACCCTTTATGTTGTTAATGGAAAACTCTGTATATGTCATCGTACTATTTTTGTTATGCTCTTTCGATTACACTGTGCAACAGTGAAAAACACTTTTTCAAAAAAAGTACAGGAACAATTTTTTTTTTCGCAAACATTTTTAAGATAATTTGTTCAGCATATTCTTAGCTACATTATTGCCAAATATATTTAAGCGGTATCACCAAGTCTGAATTAGTTGTTGGACAAGATCTGATGACACCTTTTTCGGGGGGTCCACTGATCTTCAGAAACTCTGGAGCCCCATAAAAAAAAAATTGGTCACCAATTTCTCCAAACCGAGTATAGGGTTATACTACCCTTTGATAGTAGAATCGAACCTATACTGTCAAGTCCGTGTATTTTTCAAAAAATGTTCATTTGTTGCATAGTGTTGGTGCTCTCCATAAAATTCACATTGTATGATGACACCTTTGCAAATGAAATTCACAATATGTATAGCAAATTCTAAAACCATTCATACAGTGTGTGCGAAATACCGCCAGGTGGCAACCTCCAAACTCAATGGTTGGTGAATTTGATGAGCTATGACCAAAGACAATTTAGGTTATATGTAGAAACCCCAGTGTATTTGCAACTTTTTCCCACAAGATGGGGGAATAGTCAGTTTCGTGAACGTTCCAGAAATATATGTACCACCATCCTATTGTGGGGGATATAAAAGTGGGGATTGGAATATAAAGTGGAGACTACCAAATGACGGATGAACGCTTGTGGAAACGAGTGCTTGAAGCCAGATCGGTAGGCAGAAGACCTCGTGGTAGAAGGAGAGAAACATGACAAGAAACGGTAAACAAAAGCATGCGGCCAGAACAACAGCACAAAACCGAGCAGAATGGAGAAAACTGCAGAAACCTGTACACTGAAAAGAATCCCACTCACCGTCAGCCGCAAAAAAATATTCGTAAATGTATATATTTTTTCATTTAATTAAATTATTATCAATCAAAGCCTTTAATAACTTTAAAGTATTTACTGGTATTAAAGTTATAAGCTGTTAAGTTTTGGTGCAAAATGGTCTATTTGTGTAAAAGGTACCAAAAGGGGCGTGCCGATAATGCGTGTCTCTGGAATATATGTACTATAAAAGCATTACACAGTACAAAATTTAAAGTATGTCGATGTCCTGGTATTAAAGCTATAAGCTGTTAACTTTTGGTGCAAAATAGCGACTAATAAACTAATACTATGTGTGGAATTACTAAAGATTCGAGTACGAAGTATAAAAGTTATTAAAGAATCAAAATTGCACTAAATGTTAACCCTTTGTGGGGGAGGTACTAGAAGGAGTGGACCAATATGGCCCGTCTTCGAACCTAACCGGAGATGAAGAACAATATTACCGCATACCAAATTTAAAGTCAATCGGGTAATCCTTTCAAGAGTTATCGTGTGCAACAGCCAGCAGTCAGACGGGCGGAGATTGCTCAAATGACTTAAAATGATCCAAAACCAATTTCCGCCGAACATACTTGGGGTTTTAGGTCTCTCCTTCGGTGTGTAACACTTTTCGCATAACACATTTTTCCATTGATCTGGCTGAAATTTAAGAATTTACGCTTTAGACTTCTTGGTGTTCTAGGGGATGCATTTTTTAACCCATCATGTGGCAATTTAAGCTTTTGTACTTCATATTGAACTGACTCTCTAGGGAAAATGGAGTACACCGCTCCATGTTCTTATAAGCTCAAGCCCCTTGTAAAGGTCAAGTTATTTCAACATATGAGGGTGGTCCCAAAATAGCCGACATGCCATACAGATGGCGGTAGTAGTTTGTAATAATAATACTTTCGTGAAAAGTGGTTTAGTTTTGTTTAGTTATTTTTGAGCACTCAAAAGTAAGAGATATTAGTAAATTTGTAAACATGGAAAAAATATTGGTCACCGATATATAATACAGGGTTTTCCAATAAGAGTGATATGATTCCTTTGAAAAACCAGTAAGGAAAAGCAGAAAGTCGGGCGGGGCCGACTATATAATACCCTACACCTCCCTAACAATGCTATAAAGGTCATTGCGATAATAATTTGGAATAATTGGTAAATGGTTAAGAACATATATAAGAGGATATATCTAATTCTGAAACGATAATCGCTAAATTAAGCAATATTCGTTCCTAAATTGAGAAACATCTTTCTGGAGAATTTTGTAATGATCGGAAGTAAAGTACAACTTCTATAGCGTTTTGTAACCAACTCAGGAGAAACGTATATATGGAGGTTATATATAAATCTGAATCGATTTTCCCTGAATACTCACTCATGTAAGATAGAAACCTCCTTCTGTCGAATTTCGTACTGATCGGATAAAAATAAAGTCTCTACAGCGCTTAGATGTCAAATCGGGGCTAAAATATATATGGGGGCTATATCTAAATCTGGACCGATTTTCTCCGAATTTGGCAGTAAATAAAAAACCTCTTTCTGGCGACTTTCGCTGTGATCGGATATAAAATACAATTTCTACAGCGCTTACATGTCTATATCGGGGGTAACCAAAATGGGGGGGCTATATCTAAATCTGAACCGATTTCCCCTAAATTTTGTATTGTCTCTAAGTGTATCACGAGATCTCCGTCAATTTTTGTACAAATCGGTTCAAAAATGTTGCTTGTACAGTGTACATATGCCAAATCGGAGGTACATATATATGGGAGCTATATGTAAATCTGAACCGATTTTAACCAAATTCAATAGGGATCGTCCTTGGGCCAAAGAATGATAATTGCAAAGTTTCGTTGAAATCGGACCATAATTGCAAAGGTGTCAGACTCCAGAAGTAATAGCAGTAGCTTATGGAAGTCTGGTTATAATGGCCACGTTACCTATAGTTTTTGGTTCCATACGTTCAGTCAAATTGCACAAAGCCAAAAAGATTAGTGGTGAGAAGGCTGATACAATGACGAAGAAAGATGCCATGTCTTTCCCATCATTGCTTCAGTTGCCTTGTTCGGCCTCTATCCTTCTTCAAAGTGTTCTCGAAAAATCATATTAATCTTTTGTTAACCGGCTATTTCTTCTTTTTGGGCGCTATTACATTGGCCCATTTGCTCAGGCCCAACGGACAGACAGACAGGGCTAACTCAACTCAAAAAGTGAGTCTATGTCGATCGGTATAATAAACTATGGGCATATCTTTTGTCTTTTTGGGTGTTACAAACAAATGCACAAAGTCGGTACTATGACCACAGTGTGGTGTAGGGTATAAAAACACACTAATTGTTAAGAAAAAGACTAATGATTTCAAATAACCCCACAAGAAATAGTGTAATGGTGTTAAATCACTGCTTCTTGGATGCCATTCAATATCACAATTTATTGAAATAATCGAATCTCCAAATTTTTCTCGCAACGTAGCCACAATCGGTCAATGGAAAAAGGATAGCTCTTAACGAGATCTAAAATATTGCTCATGGGTGTCAATGTCGTAGGTCGACTGGAAAGTGTTTTTTTTGGATTTAAAAAAAATGGACTTAGCATCATTTTCAAATGTGAACGGAAAGTTTACTTTTTCTCTAGCTCCTTAACGGTACGTTGGATCGGGTATCGGTCAATGGCAAAAAGATAGCTCTTAACGAGAGCTAAAATATTGCTCGTTGGTATCAAGGTCGTAGGTCGACTGGAAAGTGTTGAGCTAGCGCACGAAATGTTGCAATTGGAGAACGATTTTGATAATAAAACTGAATAATTTGTAAACATTGTTCTTGCGTATATCTCTCCATGATGAAATTGTAAACACTACTGAATACAATAAAAAACAAATGACAGATCATGACATATTACCAACCAATATCACAACCGAGCTAAATTCTGCTTTGGGGGAGTCTCCTCCTTCGTTTACAACTATAAAATATTGGGTGGCAGAGTTTAAACGGAGTCGTAGGACCTGCAAAGACGAACGCCGTAGTGGTAGACCAATTGAGGTGTACATGCCAGAAACGGTTAAGAAAATCCACAAAATGGTATTGGACGAGCGTCATAGGCATTTCAAAAAGTGCTATACATCGCATATTGACGGGAATTTTGATGATGAGAAAGCTGTGCGCAAGATGGGTGCCTCGTTTGCTCACAATCAAGCCAATGCACCAGTTCACACATCCACTATTGCGATGGTCAAAACAAATTAATTAAAGTTCGAATTGCTTCGCCTCTTTTAGCTCCCCCGGATTTTTATTTGTTTCCAAACTTGAAAAAAGGCTCTACGGAAAAAGATTTGTCAGCAATGAAGATGTGGAGGTTGCGGTTGATGGCTATTTTCAGGAGCTAAGTAGTTCTTACTACAGGGTGGGCCTAAAGAAACCAAGGGGTGTAATAGTTTAATAACTTTTTCGTTTATTATTTTTTTTTATTTTTTCTTCCAGATTATATAATATACAAAAGACAAATTTTTTTACACTAAGTATGAAAAATAATGTCTCTTAAATGACCACCGTTTTCAGCTTCGCACTGATGGGCTCTTTTTAGAGCATTTTCCATAACACCTTTCAAAACTTGTGGCTGTAGCGTTCGAATTTCTGCAACAATGCTTGCCTTGAGTTCAAGGATTGTCTCTGGCTTGTTCACATACACTCGCTCCTACAAATAAACCCAAAGAAAATAGTCGGGTGCTGTCAAATCTGGCGATCGCGCTGGCCAAATAATTTCCGAATTTCTGGAAATTATTCGCTCTCCAAAAATTTGACTTAAAAGTGCCATTGTGTCTTGGGCAGTATGGGTAGTGGCTCCGTCCTGCTGAAACCACATACCAGGTCTGTTTTCAAGAGCAGGACGTAAAAAATTTTCTATCATAAACCGATACCGCTCTCCATTTACGGTTACAGCACAGATGCGATCCCACACCATACTGTACACCTGATGGGGTGCAATTGGCGTTGATGAATGGCTCTTGGATTTTGAGAACCCCAGAACCTACAGTTCTGCTTATTAACAAAGCCATTCAAATGAAAATGAGCTTCATCACTCATAATAAAATTTTTAATAAAGTTGATTTCATTTCTGGCCAACTCTTAATTTAAATGTAACTGCAAAATTTAGACGTTGCCGATGATCTGGGGGTTTTAATTCTTGCACCAATTGGACCTTATATGGGTATAACTGTAAATCTTTTTTTAAAATGCGCCGTAGTGACGTACGAGACATTTCTAGCTGAGCAGAACGCCTTCTGACAGATGTTTCTGGTGCTTCGTTAACACTTTGCTGTACTCGCTCAATATTTTCCGCAGTGCGACTTACACGTGGTCTACCGGTTCGAGGCAAATCTCTTACGCTGATGACGATCAACTAAGCAACGAACCATTGCTTCAGAGGGCAAAATTCTGACGTTAAAATGTCGACGATATGCTCTTTGCGTTAAAATAATTGATCTCTGGTTTAAATAATAAAATTCTATTGTTCTGGTTCTCTGTTCAATTGTGAACCTCTCCATTATAAATTCTCCAAGTGTTGTCTATATAATCTGAAAGAAAAAACCAGTAAGGAAAGGCTAAAGTCGGGCGGTGCCGACTATATAATACCCTACACCACTCTCGTAATATTGAATAACTCTGATATATAAATTTTGTAATTCATGTATAAATTGTTTACATAAATTTACTTTTGGGACATTTTATACTTAAATAATACCCTGTACCACAGTGCGGTGTAGGGTATGAAAACGACTGGATCTAAAGAGCCAAATCGGATGAAACATATATATGGGAGCTATAGCTAAATCTTAACCGATTTTCTTCAAATTCAGCAATGTTGGTTCATGAATCAAGAAACTCTACCATTCTAAATTTCAAAACGATTGGATGTAAAATATAGCTTCTATAGAACTAAAGGGCCAAATCGGACGAAACATATATATGGGAGCTATAGCTAAATCTTAACCGATTTTCTTCAAATTCGGTAGTGTTAATTCATGGATCAATAAACTCTACCATTCTAAATTTCAAAACGATTGGATGTAAAATACAGCTTCTATAGAACTAAAGGGCCAAATCGGACGAAACATATATATGGGAGCTATAGCTAAATCTTAACCGATTTTCTTCAAATTCGGTAGTGTCTGTTCATGAATCAATAAACTCTACCATTCTAAATTTCAATACGATTGGATGTAAAATACAGCTTTTATAGGACTAAAGGGCCAAATCGGACGAAACATATATATGGGAGCTATAGCTAAATCTTAACCGATTTTCTTCAAATTCGGCAATGTTGGTTCATGAATCAAGAAACTCTACCATTCTAAATTTCAAAACGATTGGATGTAAAATACAGCTTTTATAGGACTAAAGGGCCAAATCGGACGAAACATATATATGGGAGCTATAGCTAAATCTTAAACGATTTTCTTCAAATTTGGCAATGTTGGTTCATGGATCAAGAAACTCTACCATTCTAACGATTGGATGTAAAATACAGCTTCTATAGGACTAAAAGGCCAAATCGGACGAAAGATATATATGGGAGCTATATCTAAATCTGAACCGATTTCAACCAAATTCAATAGCGATCTTAACAGCCGCGAAAAACTCTAAACTGCAAAATTTCAGAACGATCGTAGTGAAATTGCGACCTGTAGTCGACGAACAACTTTACATGGACAGACGGATGGACGGACGGAGGGACGGACGAACGGACGGACATCATTAAATCGACTCAGCTAGTGATTCTGAGTCGATCGGTATACTTTAAGGTGGGTCTAGCTGTGTTATTTTCAGGTGTTACAAACATCTGCCGTGAAACAAACTTATAATACCCTGTACCACAGTGTGGTGTAGGGTATAATTAATAAACGAAAAAGTTATAAACTTTTACACCCTTTGGTTTCTTTAGGCCCACCCTGTATAAACATGTTATCGAAGCTATTGAAAATCGCTGAAAAAGGCGTAACGAGCTAAAATGAGATTATGTTGTAAAATAAAGAAAAATTTTCACAAATTTGTTGTGTTTTCTATGTTAGGTCGGGTCATTTTGGGATAGCCCTCGTATGTGGAATTTAGAAATGTACTATATTTAACCAGCAACTGTTCATAGTAGTAATATTTTTCCTCGCATTTGTTGGCAAACAATGGTGTAGGTTAAATTGCAATATTTTGTCAACAATGTTTTATTAATTTTAAATTGAAATATATTTTTAATAATATATTATGTATAATTATTTTATTAAATACTGTTGATATACATATATACACATATTTGAAGTTGGTCTCATTCTAACCATTTCGTCTGTAGGAATTAATTAACATTGCGCCCTTCTCTGCTGGCGGTTTCAAATGAATATCTCGAAATGTTCCTCTTTAGCTCTCCTCTTTATTTTAATGGGTTTCACAAATTTTGGCGCTTCTTCGTTTATCATTGGTTGTGGCTTGGCGGCCTCCTCCAGCTGTCTGCGCCAGTTTTCTTCGGCGATTTCCATATTTCTGATTATTTCCTCATACGGCTCATCTCTTGGATAGTAATCGAGTGGCTGGACGCTTTGTGACTTCTGTGGTCTAGATTCTACTGCAGCTGTTCTAAGGTTCATTTGGGATTTAAACTCCGTGAGTTGTCTCTTCCAATTTCTTTCGGCAATTTCTATATTGTGTAGTATTTCGGCAGTTGACTCATCCATATTTTTTCAACTGAATGATTTAGATTGATCTCAGGTCTCGGGTCGCTTATTTCTAGTGGACTTGTGATTAATTATTTATGTTATTTATGAAGCTATGGATTAGTTATAATTTGGTGTGAAGTCAACGTGTGGTTGTTCGGTCTGCCTTGTTGTTCTTACTTTACCGTTATCCAAATTGGAATTATTTATGATTCACCAGATGGTCTGCGGTCTTCAGTTGTGCTTGCGTCAATTTGCCTACAGTTCCCCATCCATAGTCGCTAGGCATTTGCTGATCGAGCATAATTGTCAATAAACAAATATCGTATTGCATTTAGGGATATCATGTTATCAGACTCCGTCTATGTTTGTAAGTTTAGCCATAGACGACCGATTCCCGTAAATCATTTTTAACATTGTAATTGGAAACTTTGTTTTGTACACCCTACCTCATAATGCCACTGTATACTCGATTTTGCATCTTATTTGCTACACTTTAAAATATTATAAGTTTTTCAATGAGAATTAAATTAAAAATAAGAACTTCTGCATCATTCGTTTAGTCAAGTTGGCTCAATTAATAATTTAATGGCCATACGAGTTTTTTTTCACAGCAAGTTAGATGCTATATATGGGGGCTACATCAAAACATTGACCGATATGGCCCATTTGCAATCCCAAACAGCCTGCAACTATAAGAAATATTTATACCAAATTTGATCAACCTAGCTCTATTATTGCGGACTGTAGCGTGATTACCACAGACGGACAGACGGACATGGCTAAATCGTCTTAGAATTTTACGACGATTAAGAATATATATACTTTATGGGGTCTCAGACCAATATTTATAGGTGTTACAAACGGAGTGACAAAATGAATATACCCCCCATCCTATGGTGGAGGGTATAAAAATGCAGAACAAACCTATACCCGAAAAAAATGCATCCAGTGCCTTAAAAATCCCAAAAATGTTATGTTCTGTTTTATACGTATACGTATTTTCAATATTTTACTGACAGATATTTTATGACATTGTGGGAATTTTTGCGATCTTTAAGGCACTGGATGCACTTTTTTCGGGTAGGTTTGCTTCGCATTTTTTCTCCTATTAAATATCTACAACTTTGCAGACACAGAACAAAATATAGAAATAGTGCAAAAAATCCACCTTGAGCAAAAAAATCGTATGCCCATTAAATTATTAATTGAGCTAAACGAATGATTTGGGGCTACTTTTACATCCAATTCACAGAATTTAGACCCAAAATCATGTGTTGTACTGTGTAATATACTCTTTAGGTCTGGGAATAAAATAAAGACGACCATTGGAGAATTACACTTATTTAAAAACATTTTGTCGCTGGGCTGTCTGTGCATAAGATATTCTGGAGAAATTAGATGTCATAAACAAAAAAAAATTTAAACAAAATTTTGTGTTAAAGTTTTTCCACTTTTTATCCCCTCACCTTAGAGAGGGGGGGTATATATCATTTGCTACGAGCCAAAAGTGTAACACATCGAAGAACTGACCTAAGACCCTAAGTATGTTTGGCGGATATCAGTTTTGGGTCATTTTAAGTCGAATGAACAATTTCCGTCTGTCTGTCTGTCTGCTGGCTGGGGCGCACGAAAACTCTCGAAAGAAGTAACCGATTGACTTCAAATTTGGTATGTGGTAATATTTTCTTCTATCTAAGTTGATACTTCAAGAAGTATTTCTCCCACAACACCCGATACCAAAAGTTCTATAATTTCTACATACATATATCCACAGATTTTCTTCAAATAGTTTCTATTATTATGGCTTTTTTGTGGCAGCTAAAAATGATTTTTTTGAAAACAAACCAAATTTTTTCTAATTGTTTTAACTATAGTTACCAAACTTCTGTTTCCATATGAAAGTCTCATTACTAACATTTGTAGTCCTCATAACTTCCTTTAATTTAACGTGTATCCCGGCATTATCGAGCATATTTATATAATTTAAAATAAACATTTTTTTTATATTTCTTTTTTGTTTACGACTCATACTTCGCCAGAAAATGTTATGCCCAGCCCTTCAACAAATACTTTGTTGCATAGTATTATATAAACCAAATATGTCAACTTACATTTATACACACTTACATTTTTCTGTAAATAGGCTAAGTTCAACAACCGAATAGGCCAATAAAAAATTATTTACTATACAAATATTGATTTGCCTTTAAGTATTCAGAAATTATATCAAAACCTTAATTTTAAGACAAGGTTTAGCTTTTTAGTAATTCAACGTTAATTTTTTCAAAAATTTTAAATGTTCGTAAAATTCCTTTATAATGACAACAAATGACAAATTAGAATAAATAGAAAATAAAAACCAGTAAGGAAAGGCTAAAGTCGGGCGGTGCCGACTGTATAATACCCTACACCACTCTCGTAATATTGAATAACTCTGATATATAAATTTTGTAATTCATGTATAAATTGTTTACATAAATTTACTTTTGGGACATTTTATACTTAAATAATACCCTGTACCACAGTGTGGTGTAGGGTATAAAAACGATTGGATCTAAAGAGCCAAATCGGATGAAACATATATATGGGAGCTATAGTTAAATCTTTACCGATTTTCTTCAAATTCAGCAATGTTGGTTCATGAATCAAGAAACTCTACCTTTCTAAATTTCAAAACGATTGGATGTAAAATATAGCTTCTATAGAACTAAATGGCCAAATCGGACGAAACATATATATGGGAGCTATAGCTAAATCTTAACCGATTTTCTTCAAATTCGGTAGTGTTGGTTCATGGATCAAGAAACTCTACCATTCTAAATTTCAAAACGATTGGATGTAAAATACAGCTTTTATAGGACTAAAGGGCCAAATCGGATGAAACATGTATATGGGAGCTATAGCTAAATCTTAACCGATTTTCTTCAAATTCGGTAGTGTTGGTTCATGGATCAATAAACTCTACCATTCTAAATTTCAAAACGATTGGATGTAAAATACAGCTTCTATAGAACTAAAGGGCCAAATCGGACGAAACATATATATGGGAGCTATATCTAAATCTTAACCGATTTTCTTCAAATTCGGTAGTGTTGGTTCATGGATCAAGAAACTCTACCATTCTAAATTTCAAAATGATTGGATGTAAAATACAGCTTCTTGAGGACTAAAGACCAAAATCGGACGAAACATATATATGGGAGCTATAGCTAAATCTTAACCGATTTTCTTTAAATTCAGCAATGTCGGTTCATGGATCAAGAAACTCTACCATTCTAAATTTCAAAACGATTGGATGTAAAATACAGCTTCTATAGAACTAAAGGGCCAAATCGGACGAAACATATATATGGGAGCTATATCTAAATCTTAACCGATTTTCTTCAAATTCGGTAGTGTTGGTTCATGGATCAAGAAACTCTACCATTCTAAATTTCAAAATGATTGGATGTAAAATACAGCTTCTTGAGGACTAAAGACCAAAATCGGACGAAACATATATATGGGAGCTATAGCTAAATCTTAACCGATTTTCTTCAAATTCGGTAGTGTTGGTTCATGGATCAAGAAACTCTACCATTCTAAATTTCAAAATGATTGGATGTAAAATACAGCTTTTATAGGACTAAATGGCCAAATCGGACGAAACATATATATGGGAGCTATAGATAAATCTTAACCGATTTTCTTCAAATTCGATAGTGTTGCTTCATGGATCAAGAAACTCTACCATTCTAAATTTCAAAATGATTGGATGTAAAATACAGCTTCTATAGGACTAAAGGGCCAAATCGGACGAAAGATATATATGGGAGCCATATCTAAATCTGAATCGATTTCAACCAAATTCAATAGCGATCTTAACAGCCGCGAAATACTTTAAACTGCAAAATTTCAGAACGATCGGAGTGAAATTGCGACCTGTAGTCGACGAACAACTTTACATGGACAGACGGACGGACGGACGGACATCGTTAAATCGACTCAGCTAGTGATTCTGAGTCGATCGGTATACTTTAAGGTGGGTCTAACTGTGTTATTTTCAGGTGTTACAAACATCTGCCGTAAAACAAACTTATAATACCCTGTATCACTGTGTGGTGTAGGGTATAACTAGTGATATAAAACAAAACCTATTGATACGTATTGCATTTTAAATTTTAAGTATATTCGTAACTCGAAATCGAATAATCTGCAATGTTTTGAAAAGCTTTTTTAAACAAAATGCAATTGAAATGAAATTTCTAAACAATAATTATACCCTCACTTTAGTGTGACGAGGGTATATATCATTTGCTACGGAAAAAAGTGTAACACGTCGAAGGAGTGACCTAAGACCCCAAGTATGTTCGGAGGAAATTCGTTTTGGGTCATTTTAAGTCGAATGAGCAATGTCCGTCCGTCTGTCTGTCTGTCTGTCTGTCTGTCTGTCTGTCTGCTGGCTGGTGCGCACGATAACTCTCGAAAGGAGTAACCGATTGACCTCAAATTTAGTATGTGGTAATATTTTTTTCTATCTCCGGCTAAGTTCGAAGATGGACCATATTGGTCCACTCCTTCTAGTACCTCCCCCACAAAGGGTTAAAATGTTGTGAAATATTGATTCTTTAATAACTGCTATACTACTTATTCGAATCTTTTGAAATTTCACACATAGTATTAGCTTATTAGTCGCTATCAACTCGAGAAAAATGGGCGAAGTCGCCACTTCCCTTTTGGTACCTCCCACACAAATGCTCCATTTTGCACCAAAAATTAACAGCTTATAACATTAATAACAGTGTATAAAAATACTTGAAATTTTGTACAGTATTATGCTTTTATATTGCCTACAGTAAGGGGAAAAATGGGTGTTGTTGCCACGCCCCTTTTGGTACCTCCCACACAAAGGTACCTTTTTGCACCAAAAGTTAACAGCTTATAACATTAAAACCAGTGTATAAAAATACTTGAAATTTTTGACAGTGTAATGTTTTTATAGTGCCTATAGCCCTGTGAAAAATGGGCGTTATTGCCACGCCCCTTTTTGTACCTCCCACACAAGATTCCCAAATCATACCACAATTTAATGTCTCATAACGTTTATACCAGTACACATAAATGCTTATAAGTCGGCACAGTGCAATGAATTTAAAGTATCTAATGTTCAGCGAAAAAAAATGTGTATTATATAAACCCCTTCTGGTAACTCCCACACAAATTGACAGAATAATTCGAGTAATATTCAATATTACATTACTAACAAAGTGAGGGTATACCTTAGTCGGTTTACCCGACTGAAACTTTCTTACTTGTTTTATTTGTATATAAACACACATTTTATTTGAGAAAATTAGTTTGCAAATATATTTTATTGTAATCTATATATATGTATATATAAAATGGTTGCGTGACTGGCAGACTGACTGACTAACTGACTGATCATCGCCCAGACCAACGGCTGAAACTAGAATCGTGAAATTTAGTGGGAGGGTAGCCCTTGGGATGTAGACGAGCAATAATACGGGATTTTTCGAAATTCGTACTATTACGCGGACAATGGGGCAAAAAGGGATAAATGTGGTACCACCGCCAAACCTACACGGAATGAGGTCGACCCAGAAATTGACTGAATTTGTATCCCCTCACCTTAGAGAGGAGGGTATATATCACTACAAAAATGGGCGTTATTAGCAAGCCCCTTTTGGTACCTCCCACACAAATGGACCTTTTTGTACCAAAAGTTAACAGCTTTTGACTTAAAAATTATTAAATGTAATTTAAGTTAATAATAATTTAATTAAAACACAAAAATAAATAAATTTACGAATATTTTTTGTGACTCAAGGTGAGGGGATTCTTAAGTCGGTTTACCCGACTGAACTTTCTTACTTGTTTTAAAATCCGAACATTTGCCCGCACAATGGGGCAAAAAGGGATAAATGTGGTACAACAGCCAAATCCAAATGGCAAGAGCTAGAATCGTGAAATTTTCTGTTATATAGAGTAGTTCTGGGACGTAATCTAGAACAAGGAATATGGTACAGTGAGACAAAAATAGTTAAATATGGCACAGTGGGATAAAAAGGGTGAACTATGGTACGGTGGGGCAAAATGGATTAAATATGGTACGGTGGGGCAAAAATGTATTAACTATGATACAGTGGAGGAAAAAAGGATTAAATATGGAACAGTGTGACAGAAATTGTTAACTATGGTACAGTGGGTCAAAAGGTGTTAAATATAATACAGTGTAGCAAATAGGATTAAAAATGATACAGTGGGGCAAAAAGTGTTAAATATGTTACAGTGAGGCAAAGGGTTTAATATTGCACAATGGGACAAAAAAGGGTTAACCATAGTATAGCGGGGAAAAATAGTTAAAAATGGTAAAGTAGTACAAAATGGGTTAAATATGTACAGTGGGCCAAAAAGCGTTACCTCGGAAATAGTGAGGCAAAAATGTGTTAACTATGGTACAGTGGGACAAAAATTATTAAATATGGTGAAAAAATGGTTGACTATTGTACAATGGGTCAAAAATGGTTATATATGGTACAGTGGGGAAAATGGTTAAAAATGGTACAGTAGGACAAAAATGGTTTAATATGGTACCGTAGGACAAAAAGGTTTTAAATATGATTCAGTGGGCAAAAAGCGTTACATTTAGTACATTGGGCAAAAACATGGAACATAAATATGAGTTAAGAAGTCCTTTTTTCAAATTTTATGCTTTTAGATAAAGTTTAAAATAATGGCGCAGATTGGCTAAAAGGCGTTAAATAGGGTTGATTGCAGCAAAAAGAGTTAAATATGGTACAGTGAAGCAAAAAGGGTTAAAAATGGTAAAGTGTGGAAAAATGATTAAATGTGGTAAGTGGCGAACAATGTTTTATATGTTCCAGATATTTATACAATTTCGTACTTTAATAGAACAGTGGAATAATTAAATATTGAATTAAATTAAGTAGTACAGTGATTCATGGCGAGAGTGCGAAGCTTCTATGTTAACCGTGGGACAAAAAAGCTGAAGAAGGCACAATATTGTAAAAAGTTAAACGTGTCACAGATGTGGGACATAAAGGGTAAAGTGCGGCCTAAGTATGCGAATATGGCTCTTAGAATATAAACTATTATTTTCTCTAAATTCACACTTTAAGTGGCACTGTTGTGGCAAAAACTATTAAATGTTGTACAGTGGTGCAAAAATGGTTAATTATGACACATTGGGTTAAATGTGCTACAATGGAGAGAAAATGATTAAATATGATCCCAATGGCAATTGTAAGTGTTGCAACTTAAACTAGGCATACATTTTACATTTTTTAAATTATAAATACACCGTGGGGCAAAAATTTTTTTATATTGTACCAGGGTGTGAATGTAGCTATTGGAACATAATCTAGGGGAAAAAGGCAAAATATGATCCAAATAATAGTTTTTGACATTTGGGGGCACATAAGGGAAAAGTGATAAATATCGTAACTTTAATGCCAGGAACATAAACCAGAAATTAATCGGAGATTTTCGTATTTTATTGTACACATTAATTTTTTTCCATATGAAATAGTCATTTGATTTTACATATTCTACAGTACCCTAAACAGAAAATAACTACATAAATGATGGGGGCTGCGAAGCGCACCGGGTTAAAGCTAGTATATTGATATATGCGTACCAAATAATTTTTTTTTGATTTTGAAATAAAATTTATTTGCTCAGAAATATATAATAATATAAAATGTGTGTTCCAAATATATTTTCCTTCGATTCAAACATATCAAAAAAGACGATTATTGCCCGTGTTGTTAAACAATAGTCATTGCAAAAGTAATTAAACATACAACATTTAAAGATGTCCACAAAATTTGTTGTTGCTACGAAATTAAATATGGGAAAATATAGAATCATTAATTTTATTCATTAAATACTGTAGATGTAGTTTATTAATAAGAATTTGAGCATAAATGTGTTTTAAAAATTAGTGCATATCAAGTTGTGATGTGTGACAAAGCAGAAGAAACTAATAGTGTTCCATTGCCAAGGAAATTTGTTGCCCTCACCGAATATCGATATCATTGAGCCCTGAGCCACTAGAATGTTTCGGATTCTTTTTACGATTACACGAAGTGGCGAAGTGAATATCGATCGATATTCACAAATGTCGATATTCACATTTTTTCGATCGATATTCAAAACTCATCATTAAGCAAAAAATTTGGTTCATTGTTATTCCAAAAAGTGTAGTTGAAAAGCTTGCCCGTCCCAATCCAAGTGTATTGTCGCAAGGGTCCAAGAGCATAACCACCAACCCAAAGAACAACATTTTTTCCTAGTAATTTTGGGAAATTATTTGAATAAAGTAAATCGTGGATAAATATCATTGCTTTTTATACCCTACACCACACTGTGGTACAGGGTATTATAACTTTGTGCATTTGTTTGTAACACCCAAAAGGAGAAGAAATAGACCCATCGTTTATTATACCGATCGACTTGGAATCACTTTCTGAGTTGATTTAGCTATGTCCGTCTGTGCATGTATTCTTGTAATCAAAGTACAGCTCGCAATTATGGTCCGATCTCTACGAAACTTTACACATATCTTTTTTGTGGCCCACGGACGATCCTTATTGAATTTGGTTAAAATCGGTTCAGATTTAGATATAGCCCCCATATATATGTTAGCCCCGATTTGACATGTAAGCGCTGTAAAAACTTTATTTTATATCCGATCAGTATGAAATTCGGCAGAAAGAGGTTTTTTATTATATGTATGAACACTATTAAATTTGGAAGAAATCGGTTCAGATTTAGATATAGCCCCCATATATATGTTACCCCCGATTTGAAATTTAAGCGCTGTAAAAACTGTATTTTATATTCGATCAGTGCGAAATTCGGCAGAAAGAGGTTTCTTATTACATGAAGGAATACTGCCAAATTTGTAGAAAATCGGTTCAGATTTAGATATAGCTCCCATATATATGTTACCCCCGATTTGACATCTAAGCGCTGTAGAGACTGTATTTTATATCCGATCAGTACGAAATTCGACAGAAGGAGGTCTTTTTACATGAGTAAGTATTCAGGGAAGATCGGTTCAGATTTATATTAAAGCTCCATATATATGTTCCTCCTGATTTGGTATCAAACCGCTATAGAAGTTGTATTTTACTTCCGATCATTAAAATTTTCCAGAAAGATGTTTCTCATTTTGGAACGAATATTGCTTAATTGAGCGATTATCGTTTCAGAATTAGATAATACGTTTCTACCCATTTACCAATTATTCCAAATTATTATGGCAATGACCCTTATAGCATTGTTAGGGAGGTGTAGGGTATTATATAGTCGGCCCCGCCCGACTTTCTGCCTTTCCTTACTGGTTTGTTCTTACCAAATGTTTTCAGGACCAGACGATTGACTTTTTATAGGCTGAACCTTAGGAGGGGTCCAAGGACCAAATTAGCCTTCTCACAATCAAATTACTTTCTCCAACACCATATATTACACATACCGTTTTTCCATTTTCTATATAGTAAAGATTGCTTCTATCCGATTTGTAGAGTTTTGATGTATCCACGGCGGTATACAAAGTAACCACTGCATTGATAAGTAAAATTGTGACTGCACTGATAGAAAAACCGTTCGTCACCATGACGAATCAGTTTCGTCAATATATCTTCGTACTGGAGATGAAAAGTTTCGTACATGCGATGTTTTTGTACGTCAAAAGAACGAACACGATCATCAACCCATGTTTTTGGTGATTTCATTCCCACGACGAAAGGATTTATGTGACCAATTTGCTAAAAATATGATAAAACGAAGCAATCAATTTATAGTTTGTGCTTAATTTTACTGTTCTACATGTTCCGATTACGTTCGTTAAATAATTTGTTGTAAAAGTTTAATTTAAATAATCTAATAATGGTGATGAATGCAATTCGACGTGGCGATTAATGGGATTCGTCGTGGTGATGAATGGAGTTCATCGTGGTGATGAATGGTATTCGTCATGGTGATGAATGGGATTTGTCGTGGTGATAAAGGGGATTCGTCGTGGTGATGAATGGGATTCGTCGTGGCTTCATCTTGGTGATGATGGTATTCTTAGTGTTGATGCATGGGATTCGTCGAGGTAATGAACTTGATTCATCGTAGGGATGAATGGTGTTCATCGTGATAATGAATGGGATTCGTCGTGGTAATGAACTATTTTCATCGTAGGGATGAAATGTGATCATCCTGAGGACGAAAGTTTTTGGAGACAGAGATTCGGCATGGCGACGATCAAATTCATCAAGAGGATTATTCCGTTCGTTAGCTGACTTTTGACGAAAAAATAATCGCGATGATGTACAAATTCGTCGTCATGAGAAGCTTTTTCTATCAGTGTGCACTGTATTTAATAAGGCTAATTTTGGTCTCATCTATGTCAAGCCAAATGAACGTTTGAAAGAAATATGATTTCGCAGTAATTTATATATGTAACTCTGTATAGAGAATGACCTGGGTGTATGAGGTTTTCTTTTTGAAAGACTCATTCGATCAAAGGGTTTTTATACAGTTATGATAAATTCTTAGTACCAAAACTATGACTGATCTACATATATTTTAAAATTACAAATGTTCTAAAATAACAGCGTGGATCCGTAGATACACATCACTACGAGTATATAACAATGATGTAAATGTTGCTGTTTTCTTACAATTTCACGGTTATTTTTATACCTCTCTCTCTGTATAGGGAATAACTTGGGAATGTGTGGTTTTTTATATAGTCTGTGGATTGTTTATATATGTAGTACTGATTAATTCACATAACCAAAACTCTGTCTCATCTAGACGATCCCCATATTCGCATAAAAATAAAATAATGAAGTAACATGGTATTTTTAACGATGAATAATAAAACAAATTCTAACACTTAGAGAGGAGGGTATATATCATTTGCTACGAGTGTAACACATCGAAGGAGTGATCTAAGAGTCCAAGTATGTTGGCGGAAATTCGATTTGAGTAATTTTTAGTCATTTTAGCAATGTCCGTCCATCTTTCTGTCTGCTGGCTGATGCGTTCGATAACTCTCTAAAGGATTATCCGATTGACTTCAAATTTGGTATGCGGTAATACAGGGTTTTCCAATAAGAGAGATATGATTACTTTGAAAAAAAAAACAAACTAACGACCAATTCCATAATCTTCTCCGGTTATCCTACAGTTAGAGCTAACCTACAGTTATAGCTGTCAAATTGTATGAAATTTTTATTTTTTAACTGTGAGATAGCTCTAACCGGAGGTTGTAAAATTGGGGGGTTACTGTTAAGGAAATTAAAAAGTTGTTTATTTAATGTGAAGTACAATCGATACAATTAAGTTCTAAATAAAACGTCATTCAAATGGAATCCACGACTTCTTCTGTAGGAACTAATTCGATGAACCCAATTTTCGAGCACTTTTTCCACTAAATCAAGTCGTATGTCATGAATGGCACGTTCAATATTGACTTGTAATAATCATATGGTTGTAATATCAATGGTTGTAGGCAATCTAAAGATACGATCATAAACACTAGAGGTAGAAAGGTACTGAATATAATAGAAAATATTGGTGGATGGTAAATTTATTTTTTGTGGAGTAATGGGTAGTTCTATTATTGATTATTATATTTGTTCATGTACTTTTCTGCAATATATTGATAAGCTCGCGATTCCCTCCAAACCGTTTTCCGACCATATGCCTATTTGTCTCGATATCAGGATACCTAATTGCACAACCCAGAAAAATTCACAGACCCAATTACGAAAGCTCTACTGGAAAAATAAACATAAAAGTCAGTGTATTCAAAATCTTAACTCTTTTTCCGATAATCAAGTCTGGAAAGCAGATATGTCTGTGGATGATAGGGTTAACAACCTGCTGAATAAAATTAAACATGCACAAGTAAATAAGTCGCATACAAAATATTTTGAGCCCAAGCAAAAATGGTTTGACTGGAAGTGCCTACGCCTAAGGACAGTTATGCGAAAAAATTTAAAACAATTTAAGAAATTTCATACACCATTCAACAGAAAACATTATTACGCTTCCAGATCTGATTTCCAAAAACTCTGCAACGATAAAAAGTTAGAATTCTACAATAATAATCTTAAAAAATTAGATGTTGTAACCAGCAGTAAAGATTGGTGGAATCTGTCGAACTCACTGAAGAACCGTGTTTATTCCACTAAAGGAGATCTTACAGCGAGTGATTTTCTCTCGTCACTTTGGAACAGTGTTTTGTGAACCCACAGATGCACAAAACATAAACTGGTGCTTACCCTGTTTTGTCAACCCTTTCCTTGACTCACCATTTGAATTTTGCGAACTGTATGCGGTTATAAGGAAGCTCAAATTAAATAAATCTCCAGGGCAGGTCGGAATCCCATATCCCCATATTTTACAAGTTTGCACCCCATAGCTTTTTACAAGAGATATTGTCTGTTTTCAATAACATCTTCCTCAAAGAACAAATTCCTTCATCCTTTAAAGAATCGATTTTGATTCCGTTATTTAAAAAAGGTGACCCAAATCTCACAATAAACTACAGAGGTTTATCCTTAATAGATACCATCTGTAAAATATTTAATAATATATTATTGAACCGAATTACTAATTGGTTAACCAGTTATAGCATTCTTAATGAATTCCAGGCGGGGTTCCGTAAAGGTTACTCAACGGTAGATAACATATTTAACCTTGTCAATATTGTCCATCTTAACAAATGAAATAACAAATATACATATGCATTTTTTGTGGATTTTTCTTCTGCCTTTGACCTTATTCCTAGAAATAGTTTATTTTATAAACTTTCTTGTATGGGAATGTCCTCGAAAATTATTTCAAAAGTATTTCATTTTCTGAATATTTTCAAGTGGAGACGGTAGTTAAGCAAGGTTGTATTCTCAGCCCAGTATTGTTTTCATTATATTTAAACGATCTACCTCAAATACTGCCAGGAGGCGTACATATTGCGGACACAAATATTAAAATCTTATTGTACACTGATGATATTGTCATACTATCCGACAATCCAACTGGTCTGCAAGATATGATACCCTTCAAGAGTACTGTAAAAGCTGGAACTTAAAAGTAAATTTATCCAAGTCAAAAATACTTATTTTTCGCAATGGTCCAAGAATCGCCACTGATCTATGTTGGTATTTTGAAAACAATTCTATTGAAATTGTCAATACCTACACATATCTTGGCGTCGATATAACGTATAACCTTTCCTTTAAAAAATACTTGCAACACAGACTCTCTGCTTCCAAAATGGCTGTAAACTCCACGTGGTCAAAGTATATAACTCACCCAAAAATATCAAAAGAAAATAAATTGAAAATTGTTGATGCATGTGCAAAATCGATAATGTTTTATGCAGCGCAAGTATGGGGTTACCAGAGTTATGAGGATGTAGAGAAATTGTTTAGATTTTTATTAAAAAATTGTTGTACCTGCCTAACAATACACCAAATTACATGTTATACCTAGAAACTGGCTTCAATTCCCTATTTTCTTCTACACTGAAATTACACTTTGTTTATATTAAAAATGTTTTAAATCTTAGCCCACAAAGGTTAACACGAATTCTGGCAGAGAAAATAATTGAATTAAACGTATATTGGGCAAAAGAATGGTCTGATTTGTGCCAACTTATATACTATTCTCCTTCCAATAACAATATTCCTACTTGTATGTATTGGAAGGATATAATTTATTTTTTAAAAATTAAAGAACATAATGACTTTTGCCTTCAAGCATCCAGATCACAGTTCCACGACATCTACCCTCAGCTTGATTACGGCACAACACCAACACTTACTAGAGAGCTATCCTCACGTGCTACATGTTTAATTGTAAGAGCTAGAGGTGGCTTGCTTGATTTAAATTCGAGATGTTTTAGAGGTAACTCTGACGGTTTATGCTCAGTATGCAATATGAAGGAAACGGAAAATACAGTTCACTTTATTGGTATTTGCCCAGTATACAAAGAGTTTAGGTTAATTCACTTTGGTCAAAACAAACTCAATGTAAATGAAGTTATTCGATTATTAAATGGCACGAACATTTCCTCTCTATATAAATACCTTGAAACATGTATTAAATACATATAGGCGTTAGATACTAAATGAATTTAATTTTTAAATAATGTACATTTGCTATTTAAGTGAACAAATAATTGTAGACACAAATCTGGCTTACAGCAATTATGCTAAGTCTAATATAGATTAATAAATAATAATAATAAATATTGACTTGTAATGCTTGAAGAGAGTCTGGTTTATTTCGAAAGACCAATGACTTCAAATAACCTCACAAGAAATAGTCTAATGGTGTTAAATCACAACTTCTTGAAGGCCATTCAATATCACAATTTCTTGAAATAATCGAATCTCCAAATTTTTGTCGCAACAATTCAATTGTTTCATTTGCTGTGTGGCACGTAGCCACAATCGGTCAATGGCAAAAATATAGCACTTAACGAGAGCTAAAATATTGCTCATGGAAGTCAAGGTCGTAGGTCGATTGGAAAGTGTTTTTTTTTAATTAAAAAAAATGGACTTAGCATCATTTTCAAATGTGAATGGAAAGTTTATTTTTGCTCTAGCTCCTTAACGGTACGTCGGATCGGGAATGGCAAAAAAGTGGTCAATGGCAAAAACATAGCTCTTAACGAGAGCTAAAATATGGGCGTCATGGTCTTAGGTCGACTGGAAAGTGTTTTTTTGATTTAAAAAAAATGGACTTAGAGCACGAAAAGTTGCAATTGGAAAACGATTATTTTGTTAATGAAACTGAATAATTTGTAAACGTTGTTCTTGCGTATATCTCTCCATGATGAAATTGTAAACACTACTGAATATAATGGAAAACAAATGACAGATCATGACATGTTACAAATGGCCGAATCGTCACTTCAAAATCATATCAACCCTATTGGAAAACCCGTTATTTTTCTCCATCACCGGCTAAGTTGGAAGATGGGCCATATTGGTGCACTCCTTCTAGTACCTCCCCCAAAAAGGGTTACAATTTAGCGAAATATTGATTATCCAATAACTTCTATACTAAACCCAGGAAAATAATTGGTTGGAATTCGATTGTAACAATAAAAAAAAATAGAACTAGCAACAAAAAGTATATTGCGTACACCGTGTGTCGTTGTATTTATATATAAATAGTTGATACAACAATAATAACATGGATACGATCAAATGAAAATGCTTACAACTAAATCGATGGTTGTATCAATCAATTTAAAATTGTTTTTTTTCATTGACACTCGGTTAGTTGTGGTAACTACTTTTAAATTTTCATTGTAGTACCATATGATCGATTTTCGGTTGTGACAACCAATGTTTTATTCCTGACAACAGAAATTGTATCAATAGACCAAAGATTATTGCAACGAATAATTGGTTACTACAACAGAAAAAATATTAATAAATAATCGTTTATTGGTTATCCCAATCATTTCCCAAATTTAGAATAATTAAATGTATTTTGGTAAATACAACCGAAAGATTGAATGCTGTTCTTTTGCTGACACATGACAAACAAAAAATAAAATTACTCGACATAAAAAAATCTGCAACATTTTGTTCAAGAACGGTATAGATAATCAAAAATAATCTCGAGTGGATAATAATGTGTGGAATGCAGAATATGTTGTGCAAAATGTTTTACACAAATAAGAAATAAAAGCAACAATCATGAAATTGAAAGCACAGGGTTAAGCGATATTTGCATAAAAGTGTTGTTTTTTCGTGTACTAAAATTTGTGTCAAATATTTCCACATCTCATAATAGTGATGAATTTGTAATATGGGATTTTTAATTTTGTTATTAATTGTTTTGTTTTTTCTTCAATAAATAAAATACAAATTAATGAAAACTGTTTTTAATTAATTGTCGGTAGTATATGACTGAAAAATTGTCAGAACAACCAAGTTTTGAAAACAGTTGGTTGTGGCAACTACAACAGATAATTGTAGGCACCATTTTCGTAGATGGCGCAACCAAATATGATTGTTGTCAGCATGGAAGCAGAAGTATACCACAACCAAAATATTGGTTGTCCTGATGGAATCGCATAATAGTAGGCAGAACTACCAAAATTCTGTTGGCAAATAATTCGGTTGAGGCAACCAAACTGTATTCTGTGTGTGGGTCCCAAATTAATTGTATTGATTTTCAAATATAATTTATTTGCTCAGAAATATATAATATCTAAAATTTTGTGTTGCAAATATTTCTTTTGTTTCTGTTAGAAATATCAAAAAACGCGATTTCTCTCTGTAAAAGGTACTTCCATGGAAATAGGAATTTAAAAAAAATAAAAAAAAAACTACATGAAAAAGTTTCTAGTTTTGATTATATGGAATAGTACGCCTCAATCTATGAAAAGGACAAGATTTTACATTTCTGCATAGTGTTACCATTCGAAAGATTAATAAAATTATGAGCAAAGTAATTTTGTTTGAAATCATTAAATATTAATTAATTTGCACTATTTTATTGACACCATTTGAAAACAAAAACTGTATTAAGAGTGTCAAATTTTCGATTTTTTATAAAATAGAAATTTGTAATAAATTTTCTTTGTAAAATAAGTTTCGCAGTCTGTACAACACATACCACTTCAGTCTAACCTAGAGTAAGACACTTACTCTGTAAGTTGGTATCAAATCTTTAAAAATAAGCAATTTTTTCAGTTTATGTCGGGTTCTTGTTCTCATATTGCCGCTCCGATTGTCAGTAAATTGTTGTACGAGTCTAGTACTCGTATTATAATCTGTTGCTAGCCAAATATACCAATATACCCAAATATATTAATCTATCTTTCTTTACAAGATTTACATTGTTCTCGGTTAGATTTATTGCCATGAAATACTTCGGTGACATCTACACATTAGTCCTAAAGCAAAAAACGACAAAAAAATATTAATAAAAAATGCGTACACCCACCCCTTTCACTGGTGCGTAGAAAAACGCACATAGAGAGACACACACCCCAACGTGTGTACGATTTATGAAAAGGATTTCAAGGATGATACATTATGACCTGAGCTTTGAGCCTTTCCACGGGCAACACAACAATAAATGCATATAATACAATGCCGAAAAAAATCAATTACATTCCTTTCACTCTGTTAGTGAGTGACATTGTGTTTGAAAAGATCAAATCTTGTTTTATTTTATCACAAATAAATAGAAAAATTCTAGATTTGTTGTGATATTTTTTTTGGAAAAATTCCACCCCTTCTCCATTGCGTCATAGAATATACAAATATTGCATATTTTTGTGTGTTCCTTTTGCATTCATATTTTATGCCATTGTTTTCTAATGTCAAAAGTATTTTGTCATTTCCCATTTTTTGGATTTGGGTTCAAATGCGTTGGCCTTTGTTATACGAAAATATTTGCCCTTTTTTGAGGGAAATTCATAAAGGATTTCACTTATTTTTTCCACTTGAATACTTTTGCAATATAAACATTTCACATCGAAAGTGAGTGTGTGTCACAATAACTCTTAGACATTCCAAGTGCTGTGACATTTTTTCACCAGGAGTTGCTAACCTTTGCCATGTTAGGGAGATCCTGATGTATACAAAGTTGAAAGGGTAAAAGGGTAAATACATACGCCAATGTATTTTGTAATTGTGGCGTATTTACTGTTTTGTTTGGAGGGAATCACAAATGTTTGTTGAGTCTATAAATCAATTAGAATTTCATTTCAGTTGACTCATGTAATGCGAAGTCATTAAGGTGATGAGCAGTATTTCGAAAAAAACCGCTTGTGATTAAAGAGAATTTATCTTTCAACTAAATTTTTATTGTCAATTGACGATTTAGCTTTGTAAAGTGGTAAGATATCGAATGGGGGGAATCAACGTTCAACCTAAAGCGATAAAATGCAGCCAGTTTTTTTTATTGAAATAATAAACAGGTATAGTTTAAACGAATGTTGAAAGGCAAATACTAAATTTTTTCCTGCAAAGTACAAAAAAGGTATAAAGAAGGTTTAAGTCGAGTGGATAACTTGCACCGCCCGGTTTGAGCAGAATAAGGAAAATATGCGAAATTGTACAGTTCTTAATTCCAATTATCATGGAAGTTACCTTTAGTATTTTGACCATATTTTTTAAAGTGTAAGCCGGGATATGTATTAAACCTCTGCAATGAATGTCTTGAATGGCCTTTCAAGACATTCAGTTGTTTTTCAAATACTTACTGCCACACACTCTATTTTGACAAAACAAATGAATGAGTGAAGAGAACAGTAACCGCCAAACAGGTTTCAAAACAAATAAGTAACAAGACAATGGAGAAGTACACTCATTCAAGCACTGTGCACCAAAACAAAAATACTCGATTTCAGTGTACACTGCACTACTGTACTCATTGTCATTGCAAAGAGAGACGCAACAACAAAGAGCGACGGACCACCTTAGACATTTATTGATTTTGAGGGGTAAATACACTAGTGTACATACTGAAGAAATATAAAGCAGCAGTGTACTCGCTTCATTATACTCATCGTTTGACGAATTGAAACGAGTATAAAGAATACAACAACCGAACGAGCAGAGTACACGACTAGATTGTAAACATCAAACAGTGTGAAGTGTTTGTTGTTTTTTTCGATCATTCTATGGTAGTGTCAATCGAGTAAAAACTACAATGTTTCAGTGTGCAGTGCAGTAGTGTACACTACTGTAGATGAAGAAATGAATGTCTTGATGCAGAGGTTTAATATGTATGTACTAAACTAGCTGGGCCCGGTCCACTTCGTTGCCCCAGATTGAGATTTCCGATCCCGTCCATTTTTGAACCAATCACGAATCCTGCCACCAAATACATATAGGCTTTCACCAGACTTATATGGGCGAGGATACTCCCATTGTTCCGATTCGTCCCATTTTTGGACCAATCACGTGCGTAGACTACCACACGATACATATGCACAAAATTAAAGAACGCGCGTTAAAAAATTATAAAAGATATGTCAATTTCAAAATTTGGCTTATATGGGCGGGGCCACGACCATTAATCCGATCCCGTCAATTTTTGGACCAGTTACATAGACTACCACCAGATACATATGAACAAAATTACAGCACTCTCTCTAACAAATTTTGCAAGATATCACAATTTCAAAATTTGGCTTATATGGGCGTGGCCACGCCGATTGGTCCGATTTTTTACCGAGAGTTCTTGGCCCGATTCCGCCCAGTTTTGAAAGTCATGTAGACTACCACCACGTGTATATGCACAATAGACCTCGCCTCAAACCTTTTTTCGAATTTTGCATTTGGGGATTGATTAAATGTGCGATTTGATGTAAAAATGCATGTGGTAAAATTTGAAGTCGATCAGAGTGTGCCAACCCGTTCCACAATGAGGTCAAAGTTCAAAATATATAAACCAGTAAGGAAAGGCAGAAAGTCGGGCGGGGCCGACTATATAATACCCTACACCTCCCTAACAATGCGATAAGGGTCATTTCCATAATAATTTGGGATAATTGGTAAATGGGTAGAAACATATTATCTAATTCTGAAACCATAATCGCTAAATTTAGCAATATTCGTTCCTAAATTAAAAAACATCTTTCTGGAAAATTTAAACGATCGGATTTAAAGTACAACTTATAAAGCGCTTTGATACCAAATCAGGAGGAACATATATATGGAGGTTATATATAAATCTGAACCGATTTCCCTGAATACTCATTCATGTAAACAGACCTCTTTCTGTCGAATTTAAAAATACAATCGAATATAAAATACAATCACTGATCGGATATAAAATAAAATTTTTACAGGGCTTGTCAAATCGGGGTAACTTATATATGGGGGCTATATCTAAATCTGAACCGATTTCTTCCAAATTTAAAAGTGTTCATTCATATAATAGTAAACCTTTTTCTGCCGAATTTCATACTTATCGGATATAAAACGCAGTTTTTACAGCGCTTACATATCAAATCGGGGGTAACATATATATGGGGGCTATATCTAAATCTGAACTGATTTTCTCCAAATTTGGCAGTATTCCTTCATGTAATAAGAGACCTCTTTTTGCCGAATTTCGCACTGATCGGATATAAAATACAGTTTCTACAGCGCTTACCTGTCAAATAGGGGGTTACATATATATGGGAGCTATATCTAAATCTGAACCGATTTTCTCCGAATTTATCAGTATTCCTTCATGTAATAAGAAACCTCTTTCTGCCAAATTTCATACTGATCGTATATAAAATAACGTTTTTGCAGCGCTTACATATCAAATCGGGGGTAACATATATATGGGGGCTATATCTAAATCTGAACCGATTTTAACCAAATTCAATAGGGATCGTCCTTGGGCCAAACAAATGATATGTGTAAAGTTTCGTAGAGATCGGACCATAATTGCGACCTGTACTTTGATTACAAGAATACATGCACAGACGGACAGACGGACATAGCTAAATCAACTCAGAAAGTGATTCTAAGTCGATCGGTATAATAAACGATGGGTCTATTTTCTCTCCTTTTGGGTGTTACAAACAAATGCACAAAGTTATAATACCCTGTACCACAGTGTGGTGTAGGGTATAAAAACAATCGTTTTTCATTGATATTATAAGTTAGGAATTTTTTTTAACAACATTTTTTCTTTTTATGTATTTCCTTCAATTTTTATACCCTACACCGTCTGTGCATGTATTCTTGTAATCAAAGTACAGGTCGCAATTATGGTCCGATCTCTACGAAACCTTACACATATCATTTGTTTGGCCCAAGGACGATCCCTATTGAATTTGGTTAAAATCGGTTCAGATTTAGATATAGCCCCCATATATATGTTACCCCCGATTTGACATGTAAGCGCTGCAAAAACTTTATTTTATATCCGATCAGTATGAAATTTGGCAGAAAGAGGTTTCTTATTACATGAAGGAATACTGCTAAATTCGGTGAAAATCGGTTCAGATTTAGATATAGCCCCCATATATATGTTACCCCCGATTTGACATGTAAGCGCTGTAAAAACTTTATTTTATATCCGATCAGTAACATGTGTTGGAAAACTAAACAAATTATATGATGAGTGGAGAAAGGTGCAAAAAGTTTCTAAATCTAAATTTGCAAGTCATAGAAAAATGGAAGAAGATTTCAAAGAACATTTGAAAAATTTATTCGATATAGCACATCGTCATCAGAAACGAAAAAGGGCCTATCATCATATTTGAAAATTTTACAGGAGAAGCCAAAAACTAAATAAAATAAAAAATATTGTTGTTAGAAAAACGGTATTTTCAATATAATACCTAAACATAAGGATGCATATATTAATTCCCACAAACATGACTTAAAATTTGTTTGTGAAAATTTGCGTGAAATTGGAATTTTTAACTATGAAAAATGAAATAATCTGTTTTTACGCCCTTTTGAATTTCGTTGATAAATTCGCCATTTTTGATAGTCGGTCGCTAAAAATTTGTCAGGATGTGTATTTTGATGCAGTGTGCCGAAATCCATCAAAAGCTGATTTTCCATTTTTCTTGTTGTTACGCCCTTTTTCGTTTCTGATGACGACATGTTGATGCCTTAGAAATAATTTCTATTCAGGAGGATAGAGATTTCTCAATTAAACAAAGGGAACAAGGCCGTGTTGGCATAATGAATTCAATAGATCAAAACCTAACAAATAAAGAAAAGCGTAAGGCGGAAAGAGAAGAAAAGGAAAATCGACGCAAAGAAAAGCATCAAAGAATTGAAAGCTCTGAAGGTTATATTAAAGTCAGCATGAGTAATTTTTTTCTTTCAACTTATTTTGTTCAATAATTTTTACTTTAGTCTTGACTGTACAATTTGATGCAAGTGATGAAAGTGAATGTGAATCTGAAAAGTCTGCAGATTCGCCGACAATTGAACCAAAAAACATTAACCCGACAGAGAATCGTGTTAAGAAAAAATTCATAGATGACAGAATGTTGGCATGCATGGATGCTGGTAATATATCGACTCCACTCGCAATCCGTTTTATTTCTGCGACAGCGAAAGCTTTAGGTCACAATATTGAAGATTTGGTTCTTAATTCTACAAGTTTGAGAAGACAACGCAAATAATATCGTCAACGTCATGGCAAAGAAATTATTGAGAATTTCAAGGTAATAAAATTTATTTTAAAATTGTTATGAATATTTCACATAATTAAAATTTTTCAGATTCCTGACACATTCGTTCTACATTGGGATGGTAAACTACATACTTCCTGCAATGGCTGGAAAAGAAAAAGTTGACCGCCTAGCTATTGTTTTAACTGCAGAAAAAATTGAAAAGTTAATTGCCATTCCAATTATTGAAGTTGGATCTGGAGCAGCAATCGCACAATCAATATATGATTATTTAACGAAAATGAACATGATAAATTCATTAGAAATGGTGTGCTTTGACACAACTGCTACCAACACTGGTCAACATAATGGGGCAGCAATGTTGCTGGAGAAAAAATTAGATCGGAGTTTGATGTGGTTACCGTGCAGGCATTATATTGCAGAAATCTTACTGCGAGCTGTTTTTGAGGTATATTTTGGAAAATCTAGTGGTCCAGAAGTTGGTATATTTGAACGTTTTCACGGGAATGGAACACTTTTAAGTTGGAAGATTTCAAAGTTGATATTATGGATGAAGAAGTGCAACGTGCTGTAAGTGTCGAAGAATGTAACTTCAGCAAAGAGTTTTGTATTAAATATTTAGAAAAATACCGTATTCGACATGATAAAGAGTTATTACAACTTACGTATATTTTTCTTGGTGGCAGCATCCCAAATTTCGCATTTCATGCACCTGGGGCAACATCCCATGCAAGATTCATGTCGAAAGCCATATATGTTTTAAAAATATATGCTTTACAAAAACAGTTTCAAATGTCTTCCAGCCAGTTGAATGGTTTGCGAAATATTTGTATATTTCTGGTACGCCTGTATGTTCCGTACAAATAACGATTTACAGCTGGTTATAAAGATTGCAAGTTATATTGACCCAAACATATCAATACCATTATTAGTAAAAATCCGAAACCACCTACGGTATTTATCGGAAGAGTCAGTTGCTCTTGCGTTTTTTGATTGCAACGTAGACTTTGACGTAAAAAGAAAAATGGTTGCGGCACTTGCAACTGAGATCGAAACTGAGGAAGACAATGTAATTTCACTGCCTAAAAAAGTTTGCGCTCGTGTAGAAGAATTAAATGAATTTCAATCTAAAGATTTGAGTTGCTTTGTAACACATAAAACTAAAACTTTTTTTGCACGTTTGGAAATAGACACCAATTTTTTAAACTTTGATCCCTCAAATTGGCACGAAAGACCAGAATACATTAAAGGCGTTCAAATTCTGAAAAATATTAATGTTGTTAATGATGCTGCTGAGAGAAAAGTCAAACTTACTACAGATTTTACTTGCTTCATGTTGTTGAGAACTACCGAAAGGTAGTTCTCCTATTTTTTAATGAAATGTTTGAATATAAAAAATTGCACATTAAGAAAACATTATATGAATTGCATGTTTTTTATATAATAAATAAATGAAAAAACGACTGTTTTCTATATATTTTGAACTTTGACCTCATTGTGGCACGGGTTGGCACACTCTGATCGACATCAAATTTTACCACATGAATTTTTACATCAAATCGATCAATCCCCAAATGCAAAATTCGAAAAAAAATTTTCCATATAAGTGAGGCGCGGTCTAATGCACAAAATACCGGCACTCCCGCTAACAAATTGTGCTAGATATCTCAAAATCAAAATTTAGCTTATATGGGCGGGTCCACGCCCATTGGTCCGACACGGCCCATTTTTTGACAAATTACGTAGACTACCACCAGATACATATGCACAAAATTACAGCACTCTCGCAAACAAATTGTGAAGATATCTTAATTTCAAAATTTGGCTTATATGGGCGGATCCACGGCCCTTGGTTCAAGCCCGCCCATTTTTATGCACAAAATTACAGCCTTTTCGCTAACAAATTGTGCAAGATATCTCAATTTCAAAATTTGGGTTATAAGGGCGGGGCGACGCCCATTGGTCCGATCCTGCCCATTTTTGAACTAAGCACGTAGACTACACCAAGATACATATGCACAAAATTACAGCACTCTCGCTAACAAATTGTTTAAGATATGTCAATTTCAAAATTTGGTTTATATGGGCTGGGCCAATCCCGTCCATTTTTGGACAAATCACGAAGACTACCACCAGATACATATACACAAAATTCCAGCTCTCTCACTAACAAATTGTGCAAGAAATCACATTTTCAAAATTTGGCTTATATGGGCGGTGCCACGCCCATTGGTCCGATCCCGCCCATTTTTGGGCCAATCACGTAGACTGCCACCAGATACATATGTACAACATTACAGCACTCTAGCTACAAAATTGTGCAAGATATATCGATTTGAAAATTTTGCTTATATGGGCGGGGCCACGCCCACTTGGTACATCCAAAATTCAAGTACCCTATTTTCACCACCCCCCACACATGTACATTCTGTGAAAATTTCAAGAAGATCGGTTCAGCCGTTTATACGCCTATACGGTACAAACAAACCAACAAACACACATTCTTCTTTACACATATAGATAGATTTAAGGTAATTATGAGGACTATAAATTAGAGTTCGGTCGAAGCCAAATAATCGGTCCAACCCTACTACAAATGTTGGAAATAAATATAAATTTCAGTAGAAACAGTGGTTTAGTAACAGTCGTTAAGAAATTAGCAAAAATTTCGATTTCTTTTTCCAGAAAATCGTTTATTGCTATAAACAAGTAAGAATGTTCAGTCGGGTAAACCCACTTACGAATCCCATCACCTTCAGACCCAAAAATATTAGTTAATGTATTTATTATTTGTTTTACTTAAATTATTATCAATTTAAAATGCATTAATATAATCCATTTAAATATTTGGCGGAAATCCGTTTTGAGTCATATTAAGTCATTTTAGCCATGTCCTCCCGCCTGTCCGTCTGGTTGTCTGGTTTGTGCGCACGATAACTTTCGATAGGATTAGGCAATTGACTTCAAATTTGGTATGCGTCAATATTTTTTCTACCTCAGGCTAAGGTCAAATATGGACTATGTTGGTCTACTCCTTCGAGTACCTACCCCACGAAGGGTAACAATTTATAGAAATATTGATTATCGCATATCTTCTATACTACTCAATTCCACACATAGTATTAGTTTCTTGGTAGCTAGCTCCTAGAGAAAAATGGACGAAGTTGCCACACCCCTTTCTTTGGTACCTCCCATACTAAAGGACCATTTTGCACAAATGTTAACGGCTTATAACTTCGATTGCAGTTCGTGCAAATGCTTAACATTCTGTGAAGTGTTATGCTCCAAACAAAATTGGAAAACTAAAAAATATGAAAAAAGATTTTAATGGTTTTACGATTTTTTTTTCTATTTTATAAGGGTTGTTCGTGCCAGTAAAAAACGATTCTTTTCAGAAAAAATCAATTTGTCTGTCATACGGGAATGTGATGTTTTCAGCATTTTTAGCCCATATAATTTCCTTTAATTTAAATGGTATCTCAGCTTTATCGAGATTATACTTATACTTCAAAAAATAGGGTCCAAATACGAAAGGTAACATCCATGAAAATTGGAATTTAAGTATAGTACTTTTTTAAAAAAAATCTTTGATTTCCGAGCCGTGACACTCCACAGCAAAAAAAAAAGAACATCCAAAGAAGCAATAAAAATACCCAACTTATGATCCGGAACTTGTACATCCAATGAATTTAACAAGGGCTTGTCGCGCCGGGGAAGTACTTATTTGTCACCTCATTTTCACCACTCCCTTTAAAGCACTGTAAGATTTGCTTTTTTGGCGCTGTATTTATTTGATGAATGTATGTCGTTCTTATTAACATCTTTGGGTCCAGTAATAATTCTCTTCTTTTAAAGGAATACAAATGTTGAGCCTTCCTAACATAGGGAAGGGAAGGTATAAATAACTTACTATTGGCCAAAGTGTTCATATCGAGCCCTAACAGCCAAAAAAACTTAAGCAACAAAAAGTAAATTGTTCAGGAGAAAGTTTTTTTAGTTTTCTCTATACTCAGTGCAGGTATTAACATGAACTTTTCAAGTTAAGCTTTCTTTTGGAGTAATTAATTAGTATAAATCGTTGCATTAGTCTTTTTTAACAAAAAAGTAAGATTTTTGTTACTTAAGTTTTTTTCGCTGTCATTGTAGCAAGCTGAAGTGATGTATTTGTGTCGGTTAAGTTAAACACAATTGCATAGAAATATGCACTAGCATCTTTTTTTATACTGGTCTAGGACCCCAAAAAGTATATTTATTATTCTTCGTCGTAAAATTCTAAGACTATTTAGCCATGTCCGTCCCTCCTTCCGTCCGTCTGTTGTAATCACGCTACAATCTATAATACCCGAGCTAGGTGGCTGAAATTTGGTACATATACTTCATAACTGCAGGTATGTTGGGATTGAAAGTGGGTAATATCGGTCCAATTTTGGATATAGCCCCTATATATGGCATCTCCCCGATTTGACTTCTTATCGTCATAGAGACCACAAATGTCAACTGATCGGGCTGAAAGTTGGTAACTGGGGTTTATTGACAGCCGGTATCCTTCACACGAGCAACGGTAGTTATAGGTCCATGTTTTGATATAGCCCCCATACAAAGGTACCTCTAGATTTGACTGCTTAAAGCCACAAAAACCGACGAATTCAATGAATTAGGCTGAAATTTGGTATCATGAGTTTATTAGTACCCGTAACCATTCGTGCGATCCATGGTGGATGGTATATAAGATTCGGCATGGCCGAACTTAACGCTTTTAATTGTTTAAATTTATTTTGGAAATGTGGACGACTCAAAACAAAGGAAATACATGAACATTAAATATAATAAAAACGAATTAAGAAAAGGCTAAATTTAGGCGTGTTCGACTATATGATACCCTAAACCATTTTCATTGCAGAATAAGTACAAAACGAATCAAATTCACAACATTGAGATAGATATTTTACATATCGCTCACTCACTTCAAGAGTGACATAACTCAAAATTTAAAATGTTTGAGGCTGCCTTACAGAAATACGAATTGTCCATAACTTAATCTCAGCGAAATTTAGTTTATAAGTTAACAACCATATTTCGAAATATTCCAACGTTTTTATTCACCTTATTTCGTGTTACTTATCTTTTTATACGGACATAAAGTTACACACCTTGACAATTTTAAATTTTGAGTTATGTCACTCTTGTAGTAATTGAGCGATATGTGGTCGATATTTAAACTACACTCTGCCAAATTTCATAAATATTGAATAAACCTTCTACAGCACTTTGATATTTGAAACGAAAACATATATTGGGGCTATATAAATCTCAACAGATTGTTATCAAACTAAAATATCGTTATTTCTGTGTCAAGACACTCCTATCTACCAAATTTTATAATGAGCGGATGTAAAATAAAGCTTCTCTGACACGTTGATACCAAATCGGAAGGAAAGTATACACGGGGGCTACATATAAATCTGAACCGATTTCTTTCAAATTTGAAAGTGTTCATTCCTGAACCAATGAACTCCTTTGTGCCAAATTAGGTAATGATCCGATGTAAAATTTGATTTATATAGCGCTTGGATGGCAAATCGGAGGTAAAAATATATGGGGACGATCGGACCACAAATATGATCAGAACTTTGATTACAATGATACATCTACAGACGGATAGACGGAAATGGTTAATTCGACTCAGGAAGTGATTCCAAGTCGATCGGTATAATACACTATGGATCTCTTATCCTTTTGGGTGTTACAAACAAGTGCACAAACTTATAATACCCTGGACCACATTGGGGTGTAGGTTATAAAAATCATATTTAGGAAAAAGCAGCCAAAAATCATTTGCATTTGTTTCTTATTGGACACATCACATGTGTATTGCAAATCTCGACGAAATTTCCATAATAAACAAAAGCATAGTTACCATAGTTAATGAATATTATCAAACACTCAACGCAAAAATGCTAACTTTTTTAACGCCGTTCAAATAAACTTCAGAGTGAAAATTTAACTTAAGCGACACTACGCGGTCAGGAAATTTGTAAACAAAAAGTAAATGTCGTTTGAGTTATTTTTGTTTTGTCTTTTTCTTCGTAACGGTACATTTGTCAGCTGCGAAATTTTTACCGGTGATGGGAATAATGCTTCTTAATCAATTTTCATCAAAAAACGAAAATCGATAATTTTGTCGGTTAAGTTTTTTTCGCGGTTATTCGTGGAGAAATATGTCTGCAACAATTCAGAAAATTCGTTATCATAGAGGAGATGTCATTAAGCATCATTTGGTACCAATCGGAGATCTGTCAGAGGAAGTCCAGGAAAAAAGAAATAAGGATTACATGTTTTATAGAGAGCACAATACCAGAAAAATATCTCGAAATTGTACAAACGAAGATCTATTTAATATTTTGTTGGCAACGTCAGATCCCCTCCATCATCCAACTTTCGAAATCAATGGAAAGTAGAACATCGGGACTTAGATGAAGATGCAAGAGGGCTGCTAGACTTCTTAACGCCACAAAAACCGACGAATTAGGCTGAAATTTGGTATAATGAGTTTATTAGTACCCGTAACCATTCGTGCGATCCATGGTGGATGGTATATAAGATTCGGCATGGCCGAACTTAACGCTTTTAATTGTTTAAATTTATTTTGGAAATGTGGACGACTCAAAACAAAGGAAATACATGAACATTAAATATAATAAAAGTAAGTAAAGCAAGTAAGAAAAGGCTAAATTTAGGCGTGGTCGACTATATGATACCCTAAACCATATTTCGAAATATTCCAACGTTTTTAATCACCTTATTTCGTGTTACTTATCTTTTTATACGGACATAAAGTTACACACCTTGACAATTTTAAATTTTGAGTTATTTCACTCTTGAAGTAATTGAGCGATATGTGGTCGATATTTAAACTACACTCTGCCAAATTTCATAAATATTAAATAAACCTTCTACAGCACTTTGATACTTGAAACGAAAACATATATTGGGGCTATATAAATCTCAACAGATTGTTATCAAACTAAAATATCGTTATTTCTGTGTCAAGACACTCCTATCTACCAAATTTTATAATGAGCGGATGTAAAATAAAGCTTCTCTGACACGTTGATACCAAATCGGAAGGAAAGTATACACGGGGGCTACATATAAATCTGAACCGATTTCTTTCAAATTTGAAAGTGTTCATTCCTGAACCAATGAACTCCTTTGTGCCAAATTAGGTAATGATCCGATGTAAAATTTGATTTATATAGCGCTTGGATGGCAAATCGGAGGTAAAAATATATGGGGACGATCGGACCACAAATATGATCAGAACTTTGATTACAATGATACATCTACAGACGGATAGACGGAAATGGTTAATTCGACTCAGGAAGTGATTCCAAGTCGATCGGTATAATACACTATGGATCTCTTATCCTTTTGGGTGTTACAAACAAGTGCACAAACTTATAATACCCTGGACCACATTGGGGTGTAGGTTATAAAAATCATATTTAGGAAAAAGCAGCCAAAAATCATTTGCATTTGTTTCTTATTGGACCCATCACATGTGTATTGCAAATCTCGACGAAATTTCCATAATAAACAAAAACATAGTTACTATAGTTAATGAATATTATCAAACAATCAACGCAAAAATGCTAACTTTTTTAACGCCGTTCAAATAAACTTCAGAGTGAAAATTTAACTTAAGCGACACTACGCGGTCAGGAAATTTGTAAACAAAAAGTAAATGTCGTTTGAGTTATTTTTGTTTTGTCTTTTTCTTCGTAACGGTACATTTGTCAGCTGCGAAATTTTTACCGGTGATGGGAATAATGCTCCTTAATCAATTTTCATCAAAAAACGAAAATCGATAATTTTGTCGGTTAAGTTTTTTTCGCGGTTAGGGCTCGATATATATCGTCATCTGAAATCCAAAATCACGTAACATCAGAAAAATCAAAATTAATTTTTTGATTGATTATAGTCTATTAGGCTAAACTAAACACATTCCTACAAAATTTTGGAGTTCAATATCAAAAATTGACCTTTTTATGAGTGATATTCAAAATGACGTTACAGCAAACAAGGTCATTAAAAAAGCGGAAAGATTCATAAAATTTTATTTTATTTAATTCAGAATGTACGCCACAACTAATTGCGCTAGATTTCTTATTTGATTTCGCCTTATTAGTCTGAAATCCCTAAATTTGGTCAAAAGCTTCAAATTATTTTACTTTGTTTTTTGCTTCTCCTGAAAAGTCATGAACGTGTGGGTTACGTTATTTTGGATTTCAGGTGACGATATTTAACAGGTGGCGCAAAAGTAACCTTTCGATGTTATGTTAGACGCGATTGGCGGTCAGCAGCTAACAGCTGATGCACCGTCTGGACTTTGTACGGAAACATCTTCAAATCTTGTACCAAAATTCGCTGTAGAGACCGTCGACTCATACCCATTTGCGTGGCACGTCGTCTGGTCGATGTCGACGGCGCTTCCATGACATCCTCGGCTACAGCAGCAATATTCTCTGCAGAACGGCTACTCCGGGGTCTGCCACGCCTGGCAGCATCTCGTGTTGTGCCAGTCTCTTCGAGGCGAGCGGCTAAACGTCGCAGTGTTTCACCAGTAGGCGTTGGACGGCCAGGAAATCTGTGCCAAAGTCACCGACCGATTGTTGGTCAAATAAATAGTCAGCAATATTCCGCGTTCTGGAGCAGTGTAGCGTAACATTGTTTATTAACGTGTATTTCGCATGTGTTTACTACACAAATGTCAAAACAGAACTGACATTAGGGGCCAATCGCAAAATTTATAGCATTTTCTGTAGGAGGATTACTTTTGCGCCACCTTGTATGTTCAGGAATCCGTATGGTATGGCTGGCTCTTGAAAAGTTTGACCGAATGACTCCATAGTGTAACTTCTAGTAACATTTTCGCAAATGGTCAACATTCTCAGTTATAAAAAATTATTTTTTATTCTACACCGTAATACATAGCACATTGGTGCGGCGCTACGTATTTTCCGTAGCCTCGGTTCAGAGAATAATTCAAGTATTTCAACATCTTCCAAAAATGTATTTGAAAACCAGTAAGGAAAACAAAAAGTTGGGCGGAGCCGACTATATGATGCCCTACACCATCTTATTAGAACAGAATAAAAACATATATGTATATTGTTGCTCTAAATCTAAAATAAATAAAGAGCACGGGGCAAAATCGCCTTTTTTGATATGTTTGAATCGAAAGAAAATATATTTGGAACACTAATTTTCAAATATTATATATTTCTTAGCAAATAAATTTTATTTGAAAATCAATAAAATATATTTGGAAAGCATATATTAATATATTACAACAAAATATATTTGCAAACTAATTTTGTCAAATAAAATATGTGTTTAAATACAACTAAAATTATTATTCAGGGATGTTTCCAAATTAATTTTATTTAAAAAAAATTTCCTAAAACATTTGCTGACTTTTTCGAATTTTAGTTTTAATTTTTCCTTGGATTCGAATTATACCTCCCAGTTATGATATCATATGCAGCATTAACTTCTGTTTTAAATCAATCATTTCAAATTTCTGAGTATTCCAAGCCATCATTAGTTGTTAATCCTCTAAGTACTTAATATTGATCCAAGATTATACGATTTCAATTATTATTATTTATTATTTTTACGAACATTAAAAATTTCTAAAAATTTAACGACTACTGAAAAATTTAACACAATTTATGTATTTTATGAATACTTAAATGCAAATAAATATTTGTTTCGGAAATAACAGTCGCATTGGGGTGTAAACAAATATTTGTTTAGAACAACATCTTCCCAAATATACAATTTTTGTGTGTACCAAATATTATATATTTAGAGTGTACCCTAAACATATATATGTTTCAAGCCGAATATGTTTGGGGCAATATACTACAGAATCGATTTTTTTTCAGCGTGAGGGCGCCTTTAAAATAAAGCCCATTTTTACATTATCCTACTATACAAACTTATAATTATCACGATTGCTATGAGAATTTTATTTACACCTCAACCAAAAAAAGAGTATTTTTTAAAATACATTTTAAGGTCGATTTGAATTTACACGGTCACTAACTAGAACCTATTTCGCTTTACTTGGGTAGTATTTTCACGCCACGTTTTTCCATAGGTCACAAATTATGAACTTAAGAAGCATGTACATTCTCATATATCAAAATTGTTGGAAAGGATAAAGTGTTATTAATAAATTCCGTTATTATCGCAATCCAATGTACTACAATTTAACATATTTCGAAGAAAATCAGCATACTTTAAAATCGACTATGAAAAAGTCTACTTTTAGGTCCGATTAATCGACCTAGTCGACTGAAAGGAAATTTGAATGATAAAAAATCTAATGTCGACTTTCAGCTTCCAGAACCATTCACTAATTGTGATATACCCGCCATATAATTATATATGCATTTCTTCCAATTTTGACCTTTAGCACTGTAGAAGCCGTATTTCACATATATTTCATAGCCCCCACATAGAGGGTTTTCCAACAAGAGGTGTTATTTTGAATCACCCGGTATTTCGGTAGCTGTCACTTTTGAAGCTTTTATTCTTTGACATTTGACAAGTAGAAACTACGCCATTACTAACCAGTAAGAAAAGACAGAAAGTCGGGCGGGGCCGACTATATAATACCCTACACCTACCTACCAATGCGAAAATGGGCATTGCGATAAGAATTTGGCAGTGTTCATACATGTAATAAGCAAACTCTCTCTGTCGATTTTCGTACTGATCGGATATAAAACACGGTTTCTACAGCGCTTACATGTCAAATCGGGTGTAACTTATATATTTGGACTATGTTAAAATCTGAACCGATTTTCCCCGAATTTGGCAGTGTTCATACATGTAATAAGAAGACTCTCTCTGTTAAATTTCGTACTGATCGGATATAAAACACAATTTCTACAGCGCTTAAATGTTAAATCGGGTGAAACATATATATGGTGGCTATATCTAAATCTGAACCGATTTTCCCCGAATTTGGCAGTGTTTATTCATGTAATAAGAGAACTCTCTCTGCCAAATTTCGTACTGATCTGATTTAAAATACAGTTCCTACAGCGCTTACATGCCAAATCGGGTGAAACATATATATGGGGGCTATATCTAAATCTGATCGGATTTTCTCCGAATTTGGTAGTGTTCATTCACGTAATAATAAAACTCTCTCTGCCGAATTTCATAAAGATCGGATGTAGAATGTGGTTTCTACAGCGCTTGCATGTCAATCGGTGAAAGTGATTCTGAGTCGATCGGTATAATAAACAATGGGTCTATCTCTTCTCCTTTTAGGTGTTACAAACAAATGCACAAAGTCATAATACCCTGTACCACAGTGTGGTGTAGGGTATAAAAATGGAACGATACACGATCATCGAACGATACAAAAGGAACAAAAAAAACGATAAGAAAGATACAAAATCATCTTGACTGATGAGGCCCATTTCCACCTCGGTGGCTACGTCAACAAGCAAAATTGTCGCATCTGGGGCTCGGAAAACCAAAGAGTTATTGTTGAGAAGCATCTCCATCCCCAACGTGTGACTGTTTGGTGCGGTTTATGGTCTGGCGGGGTCATTGGACCTTACTTTTCGAAAATGAGGTTGGATCAACAGTTACGGTGAATGGATTGCGCTATCGAGTGATGATTAATGATTTTTTATGATGATTGTATTGATCTGGACAACGTTTACTTCCAACAAGACGGCGCTACGTGCCACACAAGCAACGGGAAAAGTTTCCGGACCGTGTTATTTCTCGAAGAGGTGATCACAATTGGCCACCGAGATCTTGTGATTTAACACCTTGCGACTTATTCCTTTGGGACCACGTGAAAGATAAGGTCTACACCAACAGACCAGAGTCGATTCAAGACCTCAAAGATAGAATTCGTGAAGCTTTGCGATTTGGTTATGGAAAATTTCATGAAAAGGATATGGTCCTGTAAGCGTGGTCGTAGTGGCCATTTGGCTGATGTTGTTTTTCATTATACATACTTGTTTCTATAATAATATAGAAACAAAATAGTCTTGAAGCCGGGAGAGTATCCTCGTTAGAATCACAAAGATTTGTAGACCGAATAGAAGCAAGCAAGCAAACATAAAAAACTTCATCATAAAAATATTTTTAAAAAAAAAAAAAACTTTACCATAAAAAAATGTTTTCATAAAATAGTATGTATCTATCTTTACAAAAAAAGATTCGGATTTTTTCTATGACATCGCGTTATCGAGATATTTAGCCACAAAGTTTGCTGGGTAAACAAAGAGGTTAATGCAAACACAATTTTCGTATAGAAGGCTTCGAAATAGATGTTGCATATTAATATTTATTTATTTCCAATATTTCCAGTGCACTATTTACATTCGACGGTAGTAGCCACGGTACAGTAGTTTTTAAGAATTGTTTGTGTTGTGTTTTATTTTTACACGTAAGTTGGTCGATGTCCTTCTGTCTTTCTGTCGATGTATTCTTGCGACCAAAGTGCAGGTCGCAAATACATATGAAGCGACCTGTACGAAGATTGGTACAGAGGCAGGTTTACCATAACCTTTTTTCGGAAAACAGGACGTTTGTGCCAGAAAAGGAGGACATTTGTAACATTTACAAAGAGAGTTTGGAACTTTTGGAGGACAATTAAAAAAATGCAGTAATTGGAAAGAATGAGCATTTTACTATGATCAACAATTAAACTTTAAACCCGTAAGAAGTCGACGATGTCAACCGTACACCACCCTATCGGAGCAGAAGAAAGATATGTACACACAGTGGTCAGATCTTACAATGTTATCAACTCTGTCAAAGTGCTGAAAACGACAGATTGTAAATTGTCAGTTCAGACGATTGCAAGAAAGCCTTACAATTTTATATATGTATGTATTTACGAGTACAATATATTTTCTAAATAAAATATTTTATAGACAGTGTGCCAATAATATGTTTATCTGATAATATTGTAAGATGTGACCACCGTTTGTACATAGCTTCTGTGGCGCTAAAAGGCAACTTCGGAAAGAAAATATATATGAGGCCTATATCTAAATGTGAACCGATTTTGAAAAATTTCTTCCCAGGTTTGAAAGAGTCCTTATTGTCAAATTTCAGCGAGATCGGAGCGAAAATGCGACCTATACTTAAAGAACAACTTCAAATGGACAGACTGACGGACTCGACACAGTTATCTAGCGATACTGAGTCGATCAGTGTACTTTAAAGTGGGTCTAGCTCCAGTATTTTTAGGTGTTAATTATAATAAAGTAAAGGTGGCGTTAAGTTCGGCCACGCCGTATCTTATATACCCTTCAACATGGATCGCATGTTTACTGTTTTGGGTGCAAATAAACTCATATTACCAAATTCTGGATATAAATACACCGAAATACAGCCCCATCAGTTGAAATTTACGGTCTCTGCGGCGTTAGTAAGTCAAATCGGACAGATGCTATACGTGGGCGCTGTAAGAAAAATGGACCGATATTTCTAATTTTCGATCCCAAATTACCTGCAGTTATAAGAAGTATCTGTACCAAATTCCAGTCATATAGCTCAATTATTGTATAACTAACTTTGTACTAAAAGTACTATTTGTGAAAAAGTTGAATTTGTAACAAAAGGAGGACAAATCCATTAGTTTTGAAAAAGGAGGGAGGACGGGAGGACATTGGCTGAAAAGGAGGACATGTCCTCCGAAAGGAGGACATATGGTAACCAGAGTATGAAGCCGCCGATTTTAGCCGCCGCCGACATTTTTTCACCAGGCGAAGCCGCCGCCGATCTTTGCGGCTGAAACACAGCCGCCGTTCCATAGAAAAACTTTAAAATATGGATAGATACAATTTACATTTTTGATAAGCAAATAGCTATATAGCAGATGTATCGTCCCCTTAATATAAGAATAATCACCCTTATCGGGAATAAAATTCCACGCGGAATTTGTTCACTTTAGGGAACAGGGAACAAATTCCGTGCGGAATTTTATTCCCGATAAGGGTGATTGTGTACGCATATTCACTATTATTTTTTATCGCATTCTAAGAATCTACGCAATTAGTTCTATATCTGGTGAAATTCTGCTTCCACAAATTGGGTTATTGGGTGTTTCAAATGATTTTCTCGAAACGACAAATAAATTATACACTATTCATTTATTGGGTGGACGGTATGGAAGTGAGTGATTTTCGTTTTGATTCGTTTATTGTCACAAGCGGGAGCTTAACATGTCTTAAAAATCATAATATTGATAGAAATAGAAAAATAATTATAAAAATTCTTGTTTAAATGAAATAATAAGATTTTTTATTTATTATTAGATTATGTATATATAGAGATAAAAATATATTTTCCATATTTTTGAATATTAAAGAATAATATAACATATAAATTAAGAATCTTTCAAGTTAAGCTCAAAACAGTAGAGGTCATTCTATTTAAACCACATGGTAATCCACACAAATTTAAAATTTTACTAAAACGTCGATTCGCCTCTCTTGGAAACAACCTGTTTCGACTTAAGCTATATATGTATAGACGAATGGCGGAAAAATGCAACCCTGTGAACGTACAACCGTGTGAACAAACAATTTTTATCTTGCAACGTTGGCATTGTGAGATAATTTGCAGATTGTAATATGTGCGAAGTTTATGCATGTGACAACGGCGTCATTGTCGGAAAAACATTTTATTGGCGTGTATCATAGAGCCTAGCGGTATGGAATCGATGATTTTTTCACCTCACAATATCTTACAATTAACTTAAGAACATCTATTATTTAAGAATAAATACCAGAGCTTAACTTTTCAACTATTATTTTAAATGTTAAAATGTCTATCATAGAGCCGCCGTATGTCAATTTCATGTCGGCTTAGCCGCCTAGCCGCCGCCGCCGATCTATAATTTTCAATGGCAGCAGCCGCCGCCAATTTTGGCTCGGCTTCATTCTCTGATGGTAACCCTGTACAGAGGCATTTCTCTGTTTCATGTTTTTGTATATCGCCCATATAGAGGACCCTCTGGTGTCACTTTTAGGGGCTCTAGAGAACACATTTGGTTTGGTATATCCCCCATAAAAAGTTCCCCAACGATGCCACTTCTTGACACTCTAGAGAACGCATTTTTCAATTGATCTGGCTGAAATTCAAGAATTTTTACTTTAAATTGCACTAAATCGTTCTTAGTGAAAATGGGAGATATCGGTCCCAGTTTTGAACAATGGTGCAGGGCCCCACCCAACTTTAGTCTTTCCTTACTGGTTTTTTAATATCTGCGATAAAGAAGCTTTAAAATAGAATTATCATTTTTAAATTGGTTCAGTAGTTCGGGTGAAGCCATCCTTTTTTTCAAAAAAATATTTATTAATTCCTCAATTTCAATATCCCCTTCAAAGTAATGCATCAAAGATATAATACACTTGTGCAAATCGATTTTTGCAACCCTCGAAGCGCTTTTAGACAGGTCCTTAAGCTTATGTAGCTATGCGGTCAATTTCTCCTCAAAATCTCAAATTTTTCAATAAATTATTTCAGTTATGGAAACAAGGGTCCAGGAAAGGGGTTGGCTTGAAATCCCCAAGCATACCCGAATACGTCTAACCTTTATTTCCCTCAAGCTCTTTCTAATTCTCATTCTCTATCTAACTTTAGCAGGTCTTTGCAGTCAATTTAAAATTTGAAATTGACCCATATCAGGTCCATAAAAATATTTAAACTTTTTTTAAACTTTATTGTATCAATTCATTGATGTTGTATAATCAGCAGATTTATATCTCTGTATAAACAACCACAATTACTTCAAGATTGTTGCTTGTGCTAACACATTCCCTTCGATCAATAAATTTGCTGATTGCTGGGTGGATACATAGATGGAGCAAAGGATGTCATAAAAATTGTCTCTAACACTAACATTCTGAAAAGTCATAAATAATTTCCACGTTGTCTGCTGTCCTCCATGGTGTATTCATTTTTAAGAAATTGTTCATAAATCGCATAATAAATATGATAAATCGAGTGTAAAGTTTTTTTTGTTCTTGGTCCTCCTTCTTGTTTGGCTTCCTTTCTTCTAATACGAAATTATGTCGTTACACTTAAATGAAACATCAAGAATATCCACCCTCCGGCAGAGGCGCCCCCGCAGCCACCATCGAACGAGCGAACGAACGCTCAACACCATAACCATAATTTGTTCGTTCAAGAGAATTGTTATTTAAAACCAAAAAGGATACGCCCCGTTTAAGGACGACGATTGTTGCGAGTATAGAACATTAGACAGATTTGAGGACAACTCATAATTTTGCCATTAAATTTTTGCAAAAGTCACAAAAGTGTGAGGTTGACTTGTTAGCAGCAGTAGCAGGAATATGTGTACGTTGGAATGGGAGCAGGAGTATCATCATCTTAACCTCAATTCTGGATGTTATTTATTTATTGTTCTGGGGGGGAGTACATAAAGTTTAATATAATTTTCGAATTTATGCGATTAAAAATTTACACGTTGTTGAGCATTTGAAAGGAGCTTCTTGAGGTTGTTTGTTTGCGGTGGCTGTAGGAATGGGTGAGTTTCTTGCCAAAAACCATGTATTAGAATTGAATTTAAATTGCTTCATTATAGGTTATAAAGTTATTAAAATCACATGCAAGTTGTGCAAATAATGGCCAGATTTTAGAGAATTTATATAACAATTTGGAATAATGTCTAAGCTTACGCACCAGAGTTTTCAGAGGAATAGAATTGTGTCATGAGCAGATTATTCACATTTTAATGTCTTTCCAAAATTGATTTATGTGTGTGTAGAAACATGTATGTGTATTGAGTATCTAAAGTGATTAAATAGCTTTTAAAATGCTCATGCTCACAATAATGATAAGTTTATAGTTGTTTGATATTGAAAATTGTTTTATATCTGAATGAAATGTGTACATTTTGGGGAACATTTAACCATTTCATATCTACAGTGTCTTTAATGTTATACATAGTCTTAAAAATGTAGTCTTACAGTGGGCAATTTTTTAATTGTTTGATTTTTGAAAATTCAAGAAAACACAGAATATTTGTACAAATGAATGAAATATTTACTTTGATCGATAAATCAATATCTCCCGTTTTTGCTTTTAAAGATTATATCATACAAATGTTGCCCAGGTCTATGCTTCAGATGGTTCATTCTGAAATCCAACTTTGCTGCCCTTTTTCAAACATTTGGGCTGATATCACTCCAATGACATGTGTAATATAGTCTTCCAGCAATCGTCGCTGCACCTACAAAAATCGTACGAACGAGGTTGTCAATTGACAGTACAAAAAAGTGATATTAATTTCTCGCCAAACACGCCTCTCAATGGGTTGACGGCATCGCGGGCAAAGTAACCTGAGACAACATCCGGTCAGCTTTTTAAATTATGCATCGATTTTATTCGTAGTGGTCTCATTTTGTTAATGACCGATCACACTTTACGACAAATTAAAAAATTTAATAATTTTGAATTTTTCGATGTTTTTAAAAGGTTTTAATTAAAAAGTTATTGACATTTTTCAAAAAATTTAAACCGTTGATGGGATGAAAATAATTAGAAGAAAATTAAGTGTGCTTAATTTAGGCTTCTCAAAAGCTTTCCTGAGCCGATTAGGATAAGTGGTTCTTAAGTTATGCTAAAATATGTGGTCCAACCTTTCTTTATAGATGTTTATCTTTGGTTTGATATAAATGGACGAAGGGGTTTGAGTTCATTATAACTTTTTATTTAAGACATAATTATTATTTTTGTTTTAAAAACAGTATTTTTTGAGCACATTGTTCAATTGTTTAAATTAGTTTGTCTTTTTTACAAAATACTGAAAAGAAATAAAAAATATTACAATTTTGGGCCACCCTGCATATAAACAGAAACACAAATTTTCTCCATTATAAACGGTTTTAAAAAACAAATAATTATGTCTTAATAAAAACGGAATTAGTCAAAAAATAATAAAAATAATTAAAAAAAAATAATTATATCTTAAATAAAAAGTTATAATGAACTCAAACCTCTTCGGTCATCCTGTATAAGCAGCTCTCATCTCATAAATTGCTTTTAAGTTATTAAAAGAAATAAAATAATCTTTGGCTGAGAAAAATAAATTAAAATATAGTTTATGCCAAAAATGCAAAATCAAATTTTAATTTCGGAAAAAATTTTGAAAAAAATATTTTGAAGAAAACACTTTTTGCAACATTTTCTAAATAAAATAGGTAACATTGTGCAGCAGTGAAAAAATACACATACTTGACAGTAAAGGTTCGATTCTACTACCAAAGGGTAGTATAACCCTATACTCGACCAATTATTTTTTATGGGCCTCCAAAGTTTCAGAAAATCAGTGGGTCCCTCGAAAAAGGTATCATCACCTTTTGTCCAACAACTAATTCAGACATGGTGATACTGCTTAACTATATTTGGCAATGATGTAGCTAAGAATATGCTGAACAATGTTTCTTAACATTTTATGCGAAAAATATTTTTCTTTCCGTACTTTTTTTTGAAAAAGTGAAGGAATTTTTAGCTACAGTGTTTGGCAAAATTGAAGTCATCGTAAATCTGAACAACTTTTGTGGACATTTCGATACAATATGAACGTGTCTACACGCTGAAAAAAAATCGCCTCTGTAGTATATTGTCCCAAACATATTCTGCTTGAAACATATATATTTTTAGGGTCCACTCCAAATATATAATATTTGACACATACAAATATTATATGTTTGGGAGGATGTTGTTTTAAACAAAACTATTTTATTTATTTATTTATTTATTTAATTATCGTTTTTCTGCACAACAAGAATTAATTTCTTATGATTACAGTACAGAAATGAGACCCGATAGGATGAGAAAATTTTAATTAAATTAAAATAATTTTATAAAAGCAAAAAAAAGACATTAAAAAACATTAATTGATGAAAAGATATTGAGATATTAAATATTAAAACACAATATAACATTAAGAGAAAAGACATTACTAATAAAATTTAACAATAATAAGCATTTTTAAATAAACCAATAATACAAATTTATAAAAAATAATAATACAGTATTAAAACTTTGATATCTAAGAACATAATAATAAAAATTTTATATAACTCCGTTTTAAATTTGATTGCATTGCTGATTGTGTGCAAGTGAATTCCAGAGACGCACTGCATTTATAAAGAATTGCCATTCAGATACCAGAGTCCTATGTAAAAAGGGTACAAGTTTCTTTCCCCGATTGGACCTTGTGAATGAAAGCTTTTCGTACAAGTAATGAGGATTGCGTGTATATATAATTTTATGAAGAAGGATAAGAGCTCTACTAGACAAAAGGTTTTCGAAAGTGATACCATATAGAGATTTTGAAAAATGTGAAACTGAATCATATCTCCTCAAACCATAAATATGTCGCACAATGTTGTTATAAAGACTGTTTAATTTGCGTTTGCTACCTGTATCACAATTGGCAAATAGTTCACAACCATAAATCAAACCTAGTATTAAATAAGATTTGGCTAGAAGTAGTCTAATTTTAAGAGGAGTGTAACATTGGGTTACCCAAAGTGAACGGAGTTTTCCATATGTTTGACCTAAAATAGTGTTTACATGATTAGACCAGGTCAACGTGCTATTGAAAACAATTCCAAGATTTTTAGCAAACGGTACAATTTCTATGACTTGACCATCAACTAAGATATTGTCATTACCTATATTACGAGCATTTCTCTTTTGAATTAATAAACACTTGGATTTTTTTGGGTTTAGACAAGTCATGATTCAATTTGCCAGTAACTTCCTTAATTTCCCCTACTGGACAACTAATATAAAGTTGTACATCATCAGCGTACATGTGTATTTTACAATGAGACAGGTGCCTCGGTAGATCATTAGAGTAAATACTAAATAGAAGTGGACCTAAAATTGAACCTTGTGGTACTCCCTTGGATACACAAAGATTGCTTGATGTGTGTAAACGTGTAAAAACGGACTGACTGCGATTTGATAAATACGCCATTATTAAACGAGTAGACGAGCAATGAAAATTAAAGAAATTAAATAACTTGAAACCTAGAACCGAGTGATCCACAGTGTCGAAGGCCTTTGAATGATCGAGAAGCACTAAGAATGTTATTATATCGTTATCTAAACTACATCTTATATTCTCCGAAACATCCAACAAGGCACTAATACAACCATGATTTTTTCGAAAACCAGATTGGTGGGGACAAAGTAAGCTGTTGGCGTGTAGGTATGAATATATATGAGCATGTAATATTTTCTCAAATATTTTAGAAAGAAAACACAGAATTGATATTGGTCGATATTCATTGCCATTTTTAGGAAGAGGGATGATTTTTGAATGTTTCCATGCTGAAGGAAAGGTGCTAGTGGTTATGATAGTATTAAAGAAATATGTGATATACGGTAAAAGTGGTTGTAATAATAGCTTCAAAAAACGTGGATCTATATTATCATATCCTACAGCATTTGATTTCACCAGGGAAACACTAGACAGAATATCCACCTCATATATCCTAGAGAATTCAAAACCATTATCATTATTGGAATTAATATATGACCCTTCAAAATTATAAAAATGTGGATTCGTTGGAATATTCGGTGTGTTGGTGAAATTCCTATTGAGCTCTTCAACATAAATATCGGCATTGCATCCTGCCTGATTATTGGCAATGCCTATATCTATGGTATGCCTATATCGCGTATGGTTTTCCAAGTTTTTTTAGAATCTAAAGCAGCGCCAAATCGAAGACGGTAATAAGAAATTTTAGCCGATTGTATTTTGGAATTTACTTCTCTTCTAGCAGTTCGGAAAGCTTCGTGAAGTGCAGACGTTTTATATCTCTTCCATCTAGAGTAAGCCACGTCTCTTCTCATTATCGCTGCCTTTATAGATTCAGAAAACCACGGTTTGGAGCTGTTAGAAACAGTTTTAGTTTTAACGGGCACTGAAAGTTGTTGCAAGTTATAGATATTAGATTGGAGAAAATTTAGTTGATCGTCCACGGAGACCATGGTATAGAGTAGATTCCAATCGATAAGATAGAACGAGTAGTTTAAAAGTTCGTGATTTACATTATAAAAATCATTATAAGAATGACAGTGCTCAATTCTGTTAATATTAAAATTATAACTTAGGAAAATAAGGTCGTGTTTAGAGAAACATGAAGCGGAAATTTGGTCATAAAGCAGTATGTTCTGTCTGTTACTCACAAAAAATAGATCAAGCAGTGTACTACAAGTTTGTGAATAATGAGTAGGAATTGACGAGTTGGGTGATATCAATCCAAAGGACGACATAGACTCAGTCAAACTGGTTTCAATTAGGACATTTGAGTTGAAATCACCGCAGATTATTACATCGCTAAAGCCCAATGATATATCTTCGAGAACATTGAAGAATTCTTGGGTACTGATATTATTGTTGGGTCTGTAAATACACCCAATGAGCATTTTTCTGGAAAACGAGATAATTTCTATGAAAACGTATTCAATGCTATCACCGGAAGCCGATTTACAAATTAAATTAGCCCTCAGATTGTTACGAATATATATGGCTGTACCACGCCCACGCCTTTCTCTGTCCGCTCTAAACAGCGTGTACCCCTCAATTCGAACATAAGCATCTGGTGTAGAAACATTAAGCCATGTTTCAGAAACACATATAACATCCAGCTTAGATTTTTCAAAAATAAAGCGTAATTCATCAATTTTGTTATGTTGAAACCCTCCTTCTGTTTCGCAAGTATTTTAACCATATCCGCTGTTACGTCTCTAGAGTGATAATTATTTAACGCAGCCATAATATTTTAATTTAAAGTGATCAATAGAGGATAAAAAAATAATCAGCAATGCAGGAAAAAACGGAGTTGTGAACAGAGTGGTAATGCAAATAATAATTGGAAACTGGAAACTTAGAAATAACAAACTGAAACTAAGAAATAATGAGTACAAGAACGCTGTTGTTATGAAAGGACAAACATTTAACATTGATATTTCCGCAATATTATAACTATGTAAGAATAGCTTATGAGATACGTTGTGTAACACAGATTGTGATGTTGGTAAGCGAAATCCCTCCAAAACGTCTACATGTTCAATACAAGTCGGATCGTCGTTTAATTGTTGCTTAACATAAACCAGTCCTTTGAATGTGTATACAGATTGCAAAATTGTCTTCTTCTTAAGACTCATTGCACTTTGAAAAATGTAGTAATTAGAATTAGAGGGATTTTTATTAATATAGAATTGACGATTAGAGTCAAATCCAATGGCATTTAGCGGTAAAGAATTTCCATTATTTTTTTTTGTAGTTGAATAATGACTTAAGGAAGAAATTCTTATCGTATGGTGACATAAGAGTTGCTATAATAACAGCATCAGGCGAGTTCCGGTTTTAGTGTTGTTTCTGTTCTTCAGACGATGTATAGATTTCAATGATGGAAAAGGGATAGTGAAGCTGTTGCAAATATTAGTAAACAAATTGTTTAGATTTTCATTCTCCTCATAAGGAACTCCATTGATTCTAAGATCTGATGATACAGCACTATTTTCTAGCTTTAACTGATTCAATTTCAGCTCCCTAATGTCAGATTTTAGTACTTCGACCACATCATGTTTACATCCTAATATTTTTTATTTGGATATGTTATTTTCCAAACAAAGATCTATTTGCGTGAATATATATCAATTCTTTAATTCGATACCTCCATTCTAAACTATGCTAAGTGCAAAAAGGTAGTTTTTCAGGAGAGTTTGATGAATATTTCGAATGACCTGTACTGATTTGTGAATAACTTTTGATTGGGTCGACCAAATTTTGACTGAATATAATTTGGACTATTTAGAAATTAAAAATGCAATCTCCCTAAAAACATGCTAACTCGACTTAGCATGTTTTAGAATGGAGGTATCGAATTGTTTTAAGTTTTCAGCAAATAAAAGGTAATTTTTAGAAATTTGTAATGTTAGTAAAATTTCTTTATAATTGAAAATAATTAATGGAAATAGTTAGAAAATAAAAATAAGTGGTTTGAAATAGAAGTTAATGCTAAGTATGCCATTTTAATAGGAATGCATAATTCGAAAACATGGAAAATATTAAAACTAAAGTTCGAAAAATTCAGCAAAGTTTTGAAAATCTTTTTTTTTAAATAAAATATATTTGGAAGTATTCATAAACAATAATTTTATTTGTATTTAAACACATATTTTATTTGAGAAAATTAGTTCGCAAATATATTTTATTCTAATATATTAACATATCGGTTCTAAATACATTTTATTGATTTTCCAATAAAGTGTATTTGCTCCAAAATATATAATATTTAAAAAATTGTGTTCCAAGAATATTTTCTTTCGATTCAAACGTATCAAAAAAGGCGGTTTTGACCCGTGTAGGCACCCTAAATAGCATAAAAAACCACATTGTACCTCAAAAATTTTAGTTTTTCGCTATTATGTAACAAAAATATTATTTTTTGGAGTAATGTGTGTCTAAAATCTAAAATTTTAGACAAATACTTATTAACATGTTTAATTTAAGATATTAAAGAAAAACCTAATATTATTTGAAAATGAAACGAAATTAATGAATTGAAGTTTAAAATTGTATAACTTAAAATTGCTACTATTGCCATTATGAAATACTATTGTGAATTTTATATAAACCGATCTATTTTGAATTACTGCAACTTTGATGTAAATTTATCTAGCTACAAGCTACATTTTTCTGTAAGCAGAATTGAATCATAGGTTTCATCATTGTAAAATTCTAAAATACCTGCCACTTCGATCTCGAATTCTCAAAGGTGAGCAGTAAATAAATCCCAATATTATTCGAAAACTTAACTCCTTTTGTTCTTAATTCTCTCCCTTTAACTAACCTAAAATATATTGTGCTAATTTCTCATATTCATGAGAAATTTTCATATTCTCCAAAGTTATTACTCTTTACATTAAGCTGAAATTATCTCTCATTATTAATTGATTAATTAATCTCAGCTCAATCGATTCGTGTAATAACACTAACAAACCATATAGCTTACAACAATTATGCTCCCAAAGAAGATATCATTCTCAATTAATAGAAGTAACTCAACTTCGTTCAGTGTGTGTTCAGCAACTTTATGGAAAATATTAAGGCCAATATTTTTGTGGAACATATTAACCCTCTAGATCCCCACATAACTGTAATTTTTTGCCATATTTTAACAAAACGTAAAAAACATCCCTGAAAATGGGGAGGGCGGGAATAAAATGTTCTACAAAAATTTTGGCCATAAAAGTTTTGTTTTTATTCGACCTTTAATTGTAGAACTTTCCTGATGAAGCAATTCAAGGAAATTGGAAATATCGGAAAAATAAAATTTAAATTTGAAAAAGAAATTATATTCTAAAATTGACCTCAAGCTTGGCTATTACTTACAACAATTTGGATGAAAAAATTAAATTAAAACAAAATATTTGTGGTTCTCTCATGAATCCAAAACAGTAGTTAGAGTTATCTTGTTTATACCTTTAACAAGTTTTTGAAATTTTTTCTAATGTCAAAGTATTCAATCTATATTTGAGAATAAAAATATTTAAAGTTGTAAAATATCAAACCCCATAAGAAACGAGTATATTGCAAGAAGTAAGAAAGTTCAGTCGGGTAAACCGACTTAAGAATCCCTTCGCCTTCAGTACCAAAAAATATTCGTAAATGTATTTTTTGTTTTTATTAAATTATTATCAATTTTAAGTTATAGGCTGTTAACTTTTGGTGCAAAATAACCCAATTGTGTGGGGGTATCAAAAGGGGCGTGTCAATGACGCCCATTTTTCACCGAACTATAGGTACTATGTATAAAAGCATTACGCAGTACAAAATTTCAAGTGTTTGTATGAACTGATATCTAAGCTATAAGCAGTTAACTTTTGATGCCAATTGGTCCATTTGTTTGGGAGATACCAAAAGAGGCGTGACAACTTCGCCCATTTTTCTCGAGGTGATAGCGACTAATATACTAATAAATATTATATGTGGAATTCAGAAGATTCGAATAAGAAATATATAATTTATTAAAGAATCAATATTTCCCCTTTGTGTGGGAGGTACTAGAAGGTGTGAACCAATATGGCCCATATTTGAACTTGTAAGTTCAAAGGTGGTCTATAGCCTGAGATGGAGAAAAATATTACCGCATAACAAACTTCTTCGATGTGTTATACTTTTGGCTCGTAGCACATGATATATACCAACCTTTATAAGTTGAAGGGATAAAAAGGATTTAGTCAATTTTAAGAATGCTGACCCTGTGAAATATGGCTATATGTTCTTTATATTCCACCCAAACATTCAAAAATATTTATTTTAAACGTTCATTGCAATTTGATTATTTTATATCGTATATATATTTGCGCTAATTTGATGAAATTTGGGTAAAATATGTCTTATAAGCGCCGACCATTTTGCAATGTTTTTATAGATGTCGTTTTCTAATATCGCAGCAAAATCTTGGTAAGTACCTGCCAGTTCGCTGCATTAATTTCGGCTTATTAATAATGACTTACCAATAATAACAGAAATAAGTGATTTATTGTTATCAAAATCATTTTGGCAAAATTTAATATAATGCAATTTTGGCTATATGCTATTGTACAAGATTTATTTATTTTCCAACATGTTTTCAAATAATACGTGCATATTTGAAAGAAAATACCATAAATATTTACGTATATCGTATGATGTTAGACCATTGAAGACTTTTTCACATGGGGGTTTGGATTTGACATTTTGGTCAAAGAGCTCTTTCTTCACATCCATATAACTATTTACACTATGCAACTTTTTTTGTGTCCGCGACCTAAAAACTTTGTTTAATAGATTGATGTATACTATTTTATGAAACCAAAACAATTTTTTTATGGTAAAGTTTCTTTTTGAATTGGACCTTTAGTATTTGGACCATATTTTTGAAGTATATATTCGATAAAGCCGGGATACCATTTAAATTAAAGGAAATTATAAGGGCTATGTTGAAACATCTGATTTTAAAAAAAATTCTGGGAATCTATCATCATAACGAAGAATACAATGCCTATTTGCAAAATATCTATAGATAAATGTATAAATTATGACCCATATTGTAAAAATAGGAACTTAAAAAAAAATATTTTTGTGATTCTAACTAGGATATTCTCCCGGCTTCAAGACCATTTTGTTTCTAGATTATTATAGAAACAAGTATTTTATACATGGCTGTATAAATATGATTTCTGAGCCGTGACACTCGTTATCAACAGTTCTGCTGCAATTGTATGGGAGATACGGAGCTCTATATGGTTGACTTCAACACGCAAGCGAATGAGAAGTCTTTGTGAAACCACACTTCTCCAAAATCTTCCGAAAACAATTGTTAACCAAAGTTAATACAAAACACCAGCCATGTCCAATGAGAAGCAAATTTTGCTCCATCTAATGGAAAATTACCACACTATGCAGAAAAGCCTTTATGGTTTTTGACTGCACTAAGTGTAGTTTGTGGTGAGTCAGAAGACTCACCTTGTTTTGCCGAGCCATGCATTTGTTATGTTGTTTGCTTGCTTTTATTTGGTCTGCAAATCTTTGTGATTCTAACCAGGATATTCTCCCGGCTTTAAGACCATTTTGTTTCTATATTATAGAAACAAGAAACAAGATGGAGCAAAATTTGCTTCTCATTGGACATGGCTTATGTTTTGTATTAACTTTGGTTAACAATTGTTTTTGGAAGATTTTGGAGAAGTGTGGTTTCACAAAGATTTCTCATTTGCTTGCGTGTTGAAGTCAACCATATAGAGCTCCGTATCTCCTATACAATTGCAGCAGAACTGTTGATAACGAGTGTCACGGCTCAGAAATCATATTTATACAGCCATGTATAAAATACTTGTTTCTATAATAATCTAGAAACAAAATGGTCTTGAAACCGGGAGAATATCCTAGTTAGAATCACAAAAATATTTTTTTTTAAGTTCCTATTTTTACAATATGGGTCATAATTTATACATTTATCTATAGATATTTTGCAAATAGGCATTGTATTCTTCGGCTCAGAAATCATGATCCAGTATGTGTGCTGCCAATTTTTAATACATATTTATACACCGCCATGTATAAAATACTTGTTTCTATAATAATATAGAAACAAAATGGTCTTGAAGCCGGGAGAATATCCTAGTTAGAATCAAAAAGATTTGCAGACCAAATAAAAGCAAGCAAACAACATAAACATATTTTTATATTTTGGCAATTTTGTTTGAGAGGTACCAAAAGGGGCAGGGCAATAACGCCCATTTTGTAATATACTATGGTTACTATAAAAACAAAATTTTAGATATTTGTATGTGCTGGAAAACAAGTTATAAGTCGTTAACTTTTTGTGCAAAATGGACCATTTGTATGGGAGGTACAAAATGGGAGTGGTAATATCGCCCATTTTGCATGGAACTGTAGGTACTATAAAAGCATTACACTTCACAAAATTGCAAGTATTTCTATGGACTGGAATCAAAGTTATAAACCGTTACCTTTTTGTGCAAAATGGACCATTTGTATGGGAGGTACAAAAAGGGGCGAGACAACTTCGACCATTTTTATCAAGATGATAGCCACCAAGAAACTTGTTGTATAGAAGATATGAGATAATCAATATTTCACTAAATGTTGACCCTTTGTGGGGGAGGTACTCGAAGGAGTGGACCAAGATAGTCCATATTTGACCTTAGTCTGAGATAGAAAAAAATATTGACACATACCAAATTTGAAGTCAATCGGTTAATACTGTCGAAAGTTATCGTGCGCGCCAACAAGACAGACAGACGGACATTGCTATAATTTCTTAAAATGGCCCAAAATGGATTTGTGGTCTCTTAGGTCACTCCATCGATATGTTACATGTTTGACCGGCACCATCTGATAAATACCCTTGTTCACAATAGTGGGTGTATAAAACCCGGATTATGTTGAAATTCTCTTATTTCTACCAAAAGTGCTATAGTTTCTGCATTTATCCATAGACTTTCATCAAACTGGCATTGTTTTCTTCATTAGACTGCTAGCTTCCAAAAAAGGAACAAACATTTTTCTTTTTAATTTTTTTCTATTTTTACGGGTTTTTCGTGGTGGCAAAAAACGTTTTTTTTTGAAAAAATAAAATTGTTTCTTATTATGTTAACGACAGTTTCTAAACATTTGTAGTCCTCATAATTTCCTTTAATTTGAAGTATAGCCGGTCTTAATCGAGCACATACTCCAGAAAATGTTATGCACAGCCCTTAGACAAAAAATGTTGTTGCATAATTTTACCTATTATATATAGAAAATTTTGTTCAATGTGTGTTTCGATAGCCTTTTCTTCAATCGTTTTAAAAAGAATAAAAATTAAATTTTTTGCGAATTTAGAAAAAATGTCAAAAAAAATATTTTTTAAATAGTTTTTTTTGCTAAATCGAAAGCTTATGCAATTTCCTTTAAGAATTTTGTGGCCTTTTAGTGAGATGCGACTTATCTTACCCTAAATGTCTCTGAAGTTTCTACTGTTCAGCACAAAATAGGGGTATTCGTCAACCCACTTGTGGCACCCCCCACATAAATTAACAGATGGGTCAGAATTTTTAATATTAACTTATTATTTACTACTTCCATAAGTATTTCAATCTGATTTAAGTTCGAGACATCCATTATTATACCCTCCACCATAGGATGGGGGTATATTTATTTAGTCACTCCGTTTGTAACACCACTAGATATTGACCTGAGACCCCATAAAGTGTATCGATGGCTTATATCCAAATGGGGCTATATGAAAAAACCCAATTTTTCAGGAGAGAAAAAATATGTTGAATTTTATTATTTCGCGATAATTTTAATATGATATGAATTAGGAATTCGAATGTATTTATTATTTACGTCCATTCATATCATATAAAAATGATCGCGAAAGAATAAAATTCTACTTTTTTGCTCTCCAGAAAAATTCTGCTTTTTAACATAGCCACTTTTAGATATAAGCCATCGGTATATAATATTATTCGTCGTAAAATTCTAAGACGATTTAGCAATGTCCATCTTTCTGTCCGTCCGTCCGTCAGTTGTAATTACGCTACAATCTATAATACTTGAGCTAGGTGGCTGAAATTTGGTACATATAAATACTTCTTATGTCTGCAGGTATGTTGTGATTGAAAATGCGCAATATCGGACTATTTTTGGATATAGTCCCCATATATAGCAACCAGAGTTCGGAAAAAAACACTAAGGAACGGTTCCTTAGCGTTCTGTACCGTTCCTTCGTCGCGAACGGAACAGTATCGCAACCCTTACACGAGAACAGAATACACTAAACATTTTTTTAGTGTTACTGTTCGCGAACGGTACCACTACGATAACGTACCGTTCTTAGAACACGACGAACGGTACACTACGTTCTTTTGAACAGAACACTAACAGTATCACTACGTTTAGCATTCCGTTCTTTTTTATATTCGACACCACTGGTCGCAAATATGAAGCAATCTTAATGAAAATTGGTACAGAGTTATTTCTTAACCCAGGGACGATCCCTATTTAAAATGGGGCATATCGGTCCATTCGTTGATATAGCCCCCATACAAAGGTCCCTCTAGATTTGACTTCGTAACGCCACAAAAACTTAAAATTTTAACGAATTGGGCTGAAATTTCGTATAATGCGTTTATTAAACCCGTAACCAATCGCATGCGATCCATGGTGGATGGTATATAAGATTCGGCATGGCCGAACTTAATCCTTCTTTACTTGTTGCTTTTAAATTCTGAAGATGATAGATTGGTGTTTATGGAAACTGCTGTCTATTCTACCAAGCAATTAAAACGCTCTTCCATTTTTTGTGTACTGTTTATGTAACTGAAACATATGGTCTTCATCCGAATTAATTCTAACGGGATTTGACATTAAAAAACAATGATAAAATGCATTTTTGGATTTAACGAAATTTTTAATTGCTCTCGGTTGAAAGAGAACATAACGGGCAACTTTTAGATGGATTTTTTTTAAATTTATATATATCCTAATCACAAATCAATTACCGTTTAAAGACCAACATAATGAGAGGAAATACAATTTATATTATTTTGTAGAATTTTTTAAAGCTTAAAGCACGGTACTATGTTCCGGTTTCACGCTGAAATCCCATACAAAAATCAAAGTTGTGAAAAAATGAGTGAAATTTTTTCATTTGTGGTACTATGTTTTTTCAACGTGAGAAATTTAAATTTTGCGCCGCTAAAAATTAATTGAACGCCGCAACAAATTGAATGCCGCCAGCATTGTACTCCTATTTATTTATATTCATGTTTGTCCGCGAGAAATTCATTTGTTGTCAATCTTAGCGATACAATTTCCTAATAAAGAATACAATATTAAATTATCTGAAAGAAAACTAATGCAAAGCTTTGGAACAGAAAATAATTATGTATATTGAATAAACGAGAAGAGTGACATTCCGGTTGGATAGGAGTTGGAAGAATATATTCCGTTTATGGATGGAAGTATAATTTATATATGTCCACAAATATAATGTAAATCCTTAAAAATAATAATAAAACATATTTTTCGGTTCATCAAAACATCATTTTATTTATTTATATTCGTACAACAGTAGGAAATTATTTTGTTATTTGTAACATTGTATTACTCTGGCTTCTGATGCCTCACAAGCATCGCCATCGTATCAACACAAAATAAATAATTTATTTAGTTATAACATTAGCACAATGATCTTCAACCATATTTCCATTCTGCAATTTAAATTAACTATATTCTAAGTCGGCATTATTCCATTTAATTGCTTATTGATTCTAATTCAAACTCGTGTTTGTTTTCAAGAAAAGCAAAAAGGAAAAAATGCACATGCTTATACACACACATACATATAAGTGACATTTCGACACACACACTTCAAACATGCAATGCGACCTTAGTAAAAAAGCGTTCCATTTTTCAACTTGAAATAACATTTTGTGGAATTTTTTCAAGCTTAAAAAACATAGTACCCAGCTTTAATTTTAAATCAAAAATTTTCCCCCTTTCTTGTGGACTCAATATTTGTAAAAGTTATGGACGATATATTAAAGTAGGTCCGGAAACTTTAGACATTTTTCTTGTTTCTGTTTTACAAAAAATGTCGAAAAAAGCTAAATAATAGTTTTTAAAAAATTCCACAAAAAGCTTACCGATATGTTTTCTTGCAATCGATGTAAACTTTGTAAAAATCAGTTCGGCTGTTCACGAGTAATTACAAGTTTCGTAAAAACCAATAATGTTTTTTTTTCAAATTTTGAAAAATGTAAATACTCATAACATTTAGGAAATTTTTATGCAAAAACGATTAAATGGTGTACAGTTGTGGTTTAATGGCATTTAGAGGCACATAACGGAAAAGGGATAAATACTGTAATCTTTAGATTATCCTAGTGGGTGACATAGGCTATATTAGTTATTTATTGAGGAGGCGTGGCCCCGCGCAAATAAGCCAATTTGGAGTTATTATTTTCTTAGTGATTCCTACTGTTCCTACCTACGAATGGATTTTCGAGATTCCTACTGTCGTTATCTGATGATTGGGACTGGACCGTGATCCCGTTTCGAACGCAATCGGTCCAAAAATGGGCAACGAGTGGGCTGGGTCCAGCAAGTACTCCATAACATTTTGCAATAATGAACAAACATTTCGGGAAAACGAAATATTAAGTGATATAGTGCACTTACGTCTCTTGGTGAAAATTTATTTTGACATTGTGTCAGTTACGTCTAGAATCATTTACCGTATATATGCAAAAATGTATACACACGTTTTACTTTGACTAGACAAATCGAAGGCGGCCTTAACTCAATTTCTGAAAAATGGTCAGTTACGTCGGTTGGTCATCCAAGCGACGATATGACTACCACAACTGACTCGGCAGCGCCTCGGTAGTTCAAATTAAAGATTTTAAATGGCCCACCCTTTATTAAATATTATAATGATATCAAAAATTAATGAAAAAACGTCATCACTTTATACGAAGCTTTCTTAACTATGAAGAAATGCGTCATAAAATGTTTTCTTCATATTGATGAAGCATTTCTTGAATTATGATGAACCATTTTTCTCTGGGTGTATTTATTATTAAAAACTCTTCGATGAGGTTAATATCTAAAAATTTACAACAGATTTTACCACCTTCTTACGTAAAGGGATTCTTCAATCATTCTTCTCTTTCTCATGCAGCTGCTCGCTATCTCAAGTACGAGTATTTATATACTTTCATCACTTCAAGCAATAGCTCTTGAAGATTTAATGAAACATTACTAACAATATGAAATCAATAAACACGTAAGTAACAATTGAATCATTTCTACAACAACAAATCCATATCGACAACTAATAACTTTTACGGGTACGAGTAGCAGGGTGAGATTAGTGAGTGAGAGTCCTTATGCTATTGAACATGAGTTTTTCATTTCCTTGGAAATTCATCCCGAGGGCATTGCATAGTGTCACTCACTCCAGCTCTTGTTGCTTGAAATTCAGTTTTTTTTGGTTTGTGAAGGGGAAATGTTGCTCTGTTCTGCTCTGACACAATGGCATATTTTGGTTTTTTATTAAACTCCAACTGTGCCGGCGAATAACACTGACACTGCGGGCAACAACATCATCTACTCGTTTTTTTGTTTTGTGTTGTAAATTTGAATTATTGGAAAATGCGTATTTTTATTTAACTTTTCTTCATTCTGCTGATGTTGCTGTTCTTCGCTTTAAAATATTGACAGATTTTCAAGTGGAGTTGTTGAATAAAAATACTTAGAAAAAACTTCCAATAAGGTCGGAACAAGGATGAGAAATATTCATGAAAAAGATTTTTTTTCGTCTAAGCTGACTGTACATTTTGCAATTCCACTAACCAATATATTTATTATAATTACTAGCTGAGCCCGGTGCGCTTCGCTGCCCATGTCAAAATTCGCGCTGTAGAAACTGTATTTTATATCCGATCAGTACGAAATTCGGCAGAAAGAGGTTTGTTATTACATGAAGGAATACTGCCAAATTCGGAGAAAATCGGTTCAGATTTAGATATAGTCCCCATATATATGTTACCCCCGATTTGAAATTCAAGCGCTGTAGAAACTGTATTTTATATCCGATTAGTACGAAATTCGACAGAAACAGGTTTCTATTTTACATGAATGAGTATTCTAGGAAAATCGATTCAGATTTATATATAACCTCCATATATATATGTTCCTCCAGATTTGGTTACAAAGCGCTATAGAAGTTGTACTTTACTTCCGATCATTACAAAGTTCTCCAGAAAGATTTTTCTCAATTTAGGAACGAATATTGCTTAATTTTCCGATTATCGGTTCAAAATACATTTACCAATTATTCCAAATAATTATCGCAATGACCCTTATCGCATTGTTAGGGAGGTGTAGGGTATTATATAGTCGGCCCCGCCCGACTTTCTGCCTTTCCTTACTGGTATTAGTAATAAATTCACTGAATGAAAAAATACCGAATTCAGTGGAAAGTCCAGAAAATAGAAATGTATACTTATAAAATTTCCAAATTCTTGTTTCATTGATATTGCATCACATTATCATATTGCGATTGTATTGGAGTGAGCAGCTGTAATTATCGCATACCGAGCATTTTTGTTCATGTATTTCCTATATAATACTTGCAAGATATATCAAAATATGGGCTGGGCCACGCCCACTGGTCTTATTCCGCCCATTTGAAAGCCAATCACGTAGACTGCTACCAGATACATATACGCAAAATTTCAACACTCTCGCTAACAAAATGAGCAAGATAATTCAATTTCAAAATTTGGCTTATAAGGGCGGGGCCACGCCCATTGGTCAGATCCCGCCAATTTTTGGACCAATCACGTGGACTGTCACCAGATACATATCTACAACATGACAGCACTCTAGATAAAAAATTGTGCAAGTTATATCAATTTCAAAATTTGGCTTATAAGGGCGGGGCCACGCCCATTGGTCCGATCCCGCCCATTTTCTGACAAATTACATAGAATGCCACCAGATACATATACACAACATTGCAGCACTCCCGATAGCAAATTGTGCAAGATATAATAAAATTCCAGGTCTCTCGCTAACAAATTGTGCAAGATATCACATTTTTTAAATTTGGCTTATATGGGCGGTGCCACGCCCATTGGTTCGATCCCGCCCGTTTTTGGATCAATCACGTAGACTGCCACCGTTTACATATACACAAAATTCAAGCACTCTCGCTAACAAATTGTGCAAAATATCTCAATTTCAAAATTTGGCTTATATGGGCGGGGCCACGCCCATTGGTCCGGTCCCGCCCATTTTTTCACCAATTACGTAGAATGCCACCAGATACATATACGCAACATTGCAGCACTCCCGCTAGCAAATTGTGCAAGATATCAAAATTTTGTCTATGTGGGCGGGGCCACGCCCATTGGTTCGATCCCGCCCGTTTTTGGATCAATCACGTAGACTGCCACCGTTTACATATACACAAAATTCCAGCACTCTCGCTAACAAATTGTGCAAAATATCTCAATTTCAAAATTTGGCTTATATGGGCGGGGCCACGCCCATTGGTCCGATTCCGCCCATTTTTGGAAAATTCACATAATCGAGCCATTAAATGCATACAAACAAAATTTCAGCACTATACCTATAATAAGAGCAGAAATATCGGATTTTTAACCTGCGATTTGTATGGGAGGTACCACGCCCCTTTGTCCAATTAATTTTTTTTTTCTATATAAACCATCTCGTGAAAATTTAGAATCGAATAAAAAAAAAATCATCCAAATCGCTTCAGCCGTTCTGACGTGATGCCATTACACAGATGGACCGTTTCATTTTTATATATATAGATAGGACCGTTTCATTTTTATATATATAGATTTATAGCTGGACCCGGTCCACTTCGTTGCCCCAGACTTCAGATTTCCGATCCCGTTAATTTTTGGACTAATTACGTAGACTGAGACCAAATATATATGCACCTAATATATATGCACAAAATTAGAGTAATCTCGCTAATAATTTGTGAGAGTTATGTCAATTTCAAAATTGGGTTTATATTGGCGGGGCCACGCCGATTGGTCCAATCCCGCCCATTTTTGCGCCAACCAATTAGACTACCACCTAATACATATGCAACAATTACAGCACTCTCGCTAACAAATTGTGCAAGATATGTCAATTTAAAATCTTTGTTTATATGGGCGGGGCCACGCCCATTCGTCCAATTCCGCCTATATTTGGACAAATCACGAAGACTAACACCAGATACATGGCACAAAATTACAGCACTCTCGCTAACAAATTGTGTAAGATATTTCAATTTCAAAATTTGGCTTATATGGGCGGGGCCACGCCCATTGGCCTATCCCGCCCATTTTTGGACCAATTGAGTAGACCACCACCTAATACGTATGCACAACATTACAGCACTCTCGCTAACAAATTGTGCAATATATATCAATTTAAAAATGTGGTTTATAAGGGCGGGGCCACGCCCATTGGTCCAATCCCGCCCATTTTTGGACCAATTAAGTAGACTACCACCTTATACATATGCACAAAATTACAGCTCTCTCGCTAACAAATTGTGTCAGATATCTCGATTTCAAAATGTGGCTTAAAGGGGCGGGGCCACGCCCATTAGTCCGACCCCGCCCATTTTTCGACCAATCACGTAGGCTGCCTCCATATATATATATACAAATTTCTAGTTCTCTCACTAACAAATTGTGCAAGATATCTCAAATTCAAAATTTGGCTTACATGGGCGGGGCCACGCCCATTGGTCCGATCCCGCCCATTTTTTGACCAATAACGTAAGTCGCCAGCAGATATATATACACAAAATTACATCTCTCTTGCTAACAAATTGTGCAAGATATCTCGATTTCAAAAGTTAGCTTAATGGGGCGGGGCCACGCCCTTTAGTCTGACCCCGCCCATTTTTGGACCAATCACGTAGAATGCCTCCAGATATATATAAACAAAATTACAGTACTCTCGCTAACAACTTGTGCAAGATATCTCAAATTCAAAATTTGGCTTATATGGGCGGGGCCACGCCCATTGGTCCGATCCCGCCCATTTTTGGACCAATCACGTAGACTGCCACCAGATACATATGTACAAAATTGCAGCACTCTCACTAACAAATTGTGCAAGATATCTCAATTTTAAAATTTGTCTTATGTGGGCGGGGCAACGCCCACTTCATATATCGAAAATTCAAGTACCCTATTTTCACCACGCCCCACACATGTACATTCTGTGAAAATTTCAAGAAGATCGGTTCAGCCGTTTAGACGTCTATACGGTACAAACAAACCAACAAACAAACAAACCAACAAACAAACAAACCAACAAACAAACAAACAAACACACATTCTTCTTTATATATATAGATACAAGTGAATAGGCAAACTATTTATATGGACAATACGAAAATTATAAATATGTTACAACCATTATGGTTAGGTTAGGTTGAGAAGAGGAGGCGGTCAAACTCCGCCTCATGTCCTTGGATATACACCAGTATTCGGCCTATTGTGCGCTCTAATTGGTAATGACTTGTCCTTGGAAAGTTATTTTAGGAACTCGGTGCTATCGACATAGTCCTTAATTGTTTTCCTTTCTACGCCCCTTATGCCCTGCATACGCTGTCACATCCATTATATATTATTCCGATCCATTTAGAATCACTTGCTGGTTTTTTTATACCCTACACCACACTGTGGTACAGGGTATTATAAGTTTGTTTCACGGCAGATGTTTGTAACACCTGAAAATAACACAGCTAGACCACCCTTAAAGTATACCGATCGACTCAGAATCACTAGCTGAGTCGATTTAACCATGTCTGTCCGTCCGTCCGTCTGTCCATGTAAAGTTGTTCGTCGACTACAGGTCGCAATTTCACTCCGATCGTTCTGAAATTTTGCAGTTTAGAGTATTTCGCAACTGTAAAGATCCCTATTGAATTTGGTTGAAATCGGTTCAGATTTAGATATAGCTCCCATATATATCTTTCGTCCTATTTGGCCCTTTAGTACTATAGAAGCTGTATTTTACATCCAATCGTTTTGAAATTTAGAATGGTAGAGTTTCTTGATCCATTAACCAACACTACCGAATTTGAAGAAAATCGGTTAAGATTTAGCTATAGCTTCCATATATATGTTTCGTCCGATTTTGCTCTTTATTCCTGTAGAAGCTGTATTTTACATCCAATCATTTTGAAATTTAGAATGGTAGAGTTTCTTGATCCATGAACCAACATTGCCGAATTTGAATAAAATCGGTTAAGATTTAGCTATAGCTCCCATATATATGTTTCGTCCGATTTGGCCCTTTAGTTCTATAGAAGCTATATTTTACATCCAATCGTTTTGAAATTTAGAATGGTAGAGTTTCTTTATCCATGAACCAACACTACCGAATTTAAAGAAAATCGGTTAAGATTTAGCTATAGCTCCCATATATATGTTTCCTCCGATTTGGCCCTTTAGTTCTATAGAAGCTGTATTTTACATCCAATCGTTTTGAAATTTAGAATGGTAGAGTTTCTTGATCCATGAACCAACATTGCCGCATTTGAAGAAAATCGGTTAAGATTTAGCTATAGCTCCCATATATATGTTTCGTCTGAAAGTGTCTGCTACTTTTAAAACGTTTGTTACGAATTTTTGACCACTTTAATTTTGTCGTTTACAACGTTATTCGCGATTATGCTTCAATTATCCAATTCAGATTTTATATTTGGATTCTAATTTAAACAACTCGGGTATATTGTTATTCGCTACTGTATTCTTTTACGCAGACATATTTATTCCATCATTTAATATGAATTTAATAGCAGATTCCTCCGTTAACGAAATTAACAGCGCAGCGTCTACTTTGCGCAGATTCATATCACAACGTTTCATATTCATATTTCACGTTTCCACAGTTACTATCATAGGATTTAATACTCGTATAATTTACATTAGAAAAAAAAAATTCCTTTTGAAATATAAATCGTAATTTCCCGGGATCGGTCTTCAAAAATCCCGGGATTCGGGATTTTTCGTGGTCGGTAAATCCCGGGATTTACGGGTTCGGGATTCCTGATCGACATTAGAGAATCTACACAAAAAGACAGTTTTTAGGTCGTGGACACAAATAAAAATGTCGCATTGTGTAAAATATGGAAATTTTTCCGATTTTTAAGCCACTGTATGTACATTTGTTTCTTCTGTTTAATATCTACCAATTTGCTTCAGACACATAAGAGATATTCCGTACGGTATACCGAGATATAACTATATAGATATAAAAATATAGAAAAAGTGCTAAAAATCCACCTTGAGCAAAACAAAATCGTATGGCCATTAAATTATTACTTGAGGCAATTTGACTAAACGAATGATGCAGAAGATCTTATTTGTGGGACTACTTTCACGTCCAATTCTCAGAATTAAGTCCCAAATCAATGAGCTGAAGATGCTGTACTGTGTTATTTTATCAGAAACACATTTTCGATATTAGATTGTCAGCTTTAAAATAATTTTGATCGACGCAACAAAATATTTCGTATGTTTTTTATTAATTATAGGTATGTAGTGCAACATGTATGTATTTTTAAATGGTACTAAAACTATGTTAGATTTAAATGCTTATACGTTTATCATCAGCCATCATTCATCCTCTTTATTTGGATCTGCATTCTCTAAAATTTGTCCAATGGTTCGCACATTATCGGCAATACTGTTAATCTTGGCAGCATTGTCATTGACTGTTGACAATAAACGGCTCTAAACGACGAAGACGAGATCATTTCATTTAAAAATTTAGACAATTTAAATATTCATAGTACAATAACTTACCGTGCTTTCATTAAAGTCATCCAACCAGTCTGCCGAGGTGAATCCCCAGCTACCAATAATGAGGAGAACACAGAAAATGACAAAACGCTGAGAAGACATTTTAACGTTCTGGATTGCAGTTGCGATTGATGAACTCGCTGTAGTTGATTAGCTCTTTTATAGTTGCCTGGAAGCGCTGCACTGGTGAGTAATAGTCATTCGAGTGGTTTCTTGGGCATTATACATTTTATAAGGGGGATTTACTCTTTGATTAATAAAAATCTGCATTTTTTATGAATTTCTTTTTACAGATGCTTGAATTCTCTTTAAGATGGGAACCACTAACACGTAAAAATCCCCCTTTTGGAATATTAAAAAAACTGTACCTTAGAGTAAAAAACGCTAATATAATTTTTTAAATTTGAAAGCAGATAAGAAAGGTTTTCCTATTAGGCATGATGATATTTGCAGTCTGTGGCGGCCATGTTGTTTTGGTGGCGTCTGTGAAATCTGTTGTTTATTGTTCAGCCATTGATATGCCATGTTACGCGAACATGGCATATCAATGGCCTTTTTTGCAATGCCAAATTATGGCGCGAAGTCAAACAACAGATGGCAATGAGTTCATATTTAGTTGCCAGCGACGAAGAAAGTATGTAACGGGTGATCCAAGTAGAGATACTTTTTTCAATAGCCTTTTTTTGACAGATCACGTGTGAGTCGTGTCATGCTGCCATGTTATTTTTGTTAAGTATTGTTTGGCATTTCATCATGGAAAGGCTTTTACTTGTTTAAATTCAAATTCTCATGGAAGCTACTTTGGTATTTGGAAAGGTATTGTGAGGGGTAAAACTGTATTTTTTAATATTTTTATTTGAAAAAGTCTATGGATAAAAGTATAAATTATGACCCATATTGTAAAAGTAAGGGAAATTAAAAAAAAAAACATTTTTCATAATTTTTATTTTGGGGTCAAAGTTTTTACACCAAGAAAATAATTGGTTGGAACAATAAACAAGTAAAAGCGTTAAGTTCGGCCATGCCGAATCTTATATACCCTCCACCATGGATAGCATGTGACCTCACGAAATAACTCAAACCTAAAGAAAATAACACCGAAAACACCAAAAATATAGTAGATGAGAACAGTAGGAATCACAACAAGTTAGATGCTATATATGGGAGCTATATCTAAATATGGACCGATATGGCCCATTTGCAATCCCAAACACTCTGCAACTATTTGAAGTATTTGTACCAAATTTGATCAACCTAGCTCTATTATTGCGGACTGTAGCGTGATTACCACAGACGGACGGACGGACAGACGGACATGGCTAAATCGTCTTAGAATTTTACGAATATATATACTTTATGGGGTCTCCGATCAATATTTAGAGGTGTTACAAACGGAGTGACAAAATGAATATACCCCCCATCCTATGGTGGAGGGTATACAAATAGTACTAGCTACAAAAAGTATATTGCCTACACCGTGTGTCGGTTGTATTTATATATAAATGGTTGAAACAACAATAATAACATGGATACGATCAAATGAAAATACTTGCAACTAAATAGATGGTTGTATCAATCGAATTAAGATTATTTTTTCATTGACACTCGGTTAGTTGTGGTAACCAATTTTAAACTTTCAATATAGTACCATATGATTGATTTTTGGTTGTGACAACCAATTCTTTACAACAGAATTTGTATTAGTAGACCAAAGATTATTATTGCAACGAATAATTGGTTACTACAACAGACAAAATATTAATAAATAATCGTTTTTTGGTTATCCCAATAATTTCCCAAATTTAGAATAATTAAATGTATTTTGGGAAATACAGCCGAAAGTTTGGTTGATGTTCTTTTGCTGATACATGACAAACAAAAAATAAAATTACTCGACATACATAAATCTTCAACATTTTGTTCAAGAGCGGTATATGCAGAATATGTTGTACAAAATGTTTTACATAAATAAAAAAAGCAACAATCATGAAATTGAAAGCGATATTTGCATAAAAGTTTTGTGTTTTTTTTCGTGTACTAAAATTTGTGTCAAATATTTCCACATCTCATAATAGCAATGAATTTGTAATATGGGATTTTTAATTTTGTTATGAATTTTTTGTTCAATAACTAAAAAAAATTAATGAAAACTGTTTTTAATTAATTGTCGATGGTATATGACTGACAAATTGTCAGAACAACCAATTTTTTTAAACAGTTGGTTGTGGCAACATACAACAGATAATTTTAGCCACCATTTTCGTAGTTGGCGCAACCAAATATGATTGTTGTCAACATGGAAGCAGATGTATACCACAACCAAAATGTTGGTTGTCCTGATGGAATCGCATGATAGTAGACAGAACTACCAAAATAAGGTTGGCAAATAATTCGGTTGAGGCAACCAAACTGTATTCTGTGTCTAATACTAACATACGAAATTTTTAATTTTAACCTAAACACTTTATAAAAAGTTGCTAAATTGAAAAATAAGAATCGCTATCATTTATAACTTGAAAAAAAAATAAATGATAGGAATTTAGGAAATTTAGGAAAATTGAGAAAAATGAATTTTTGTGTTTTACGAAATTTTCAATTGCTCTTGAACGTCAGAACCGATTTTTGCAAAGTTGACGACGTTTGATTCAATTTTTTATGGAATTATTTTTTAAAAAAATTTATAAAATTTTTGTATCAATATTTTTTGTAAGACTTTAATTGTTTTGTTTTATTTCGGTCTTTAAATCGTTATTGATTTTGAACTAGGATATTCTCCTAGCCTACGCTACTTTCCAGGTATTGGTCTATCTATCCACCAAGTTTCAAGAAAATTTGTTCAGCCCTTAACGCGTGATGTTAGAACAAAAAAAAAACAAATGATTTTATAATATTAGAATAGAATTTTTTTATGCATTTCTTATTTCTCTAAACAGCAATACAATGTATAAACCTGATTGTTTTTGTTATGCTAAATATTTATTTAAATTATATTAAAGGTATTGCCAGAAATTTTCCATCCTCAAATCGATACCTCCATTCTAAACAATGCAAAGTGCAAAAAGGTATTTTTTTGTGTGTGTAATTCCTTTATGATGGAAATCGAATGACCTGTACTGTTTTGTGAATAACTTTTGATTGGGATGACGGAAAAAAGACCAAATGTCGACTGAATATAATTTGGAATATTTAGAAATTAAAAATGCAATCTCCCTTAAAACATGCTAAGTCGACATGTTTTTGAATGGGGGTATCGATATGGCTCGCGCCCCTGTCTTCAGCCCATTTAAGCCATACGGTAGATTAGCCACTGATTACACTATGCAACAACATTTTTGTCATAACGTTTTCTGCGCATAACGTTTTCTGATGTATATGGAGACGTAAACCCAAAAAATATATTTAAAAAAATTGTATGGTAATTTTTTTGTTTTAAATTTTTCTATAAAAATTCAATTTTCTTGGAGGGTGCCTTTAATATTTGAACCATACTTTTTGAAGTATATGCTCGATGATGCCGGTATACACGTTATATTAAATGAAATGATGAGGATTACAAATGTTATTATCGACACTTTCATGTGAAAATAGAAGTTTAGTAACTGTCGTTAAAACAATTAGATTTTTTTTGTTTAAAAAATTGCCGAGAAAAAACCATAAAAAATAAAAAGAAAATCGGCAAAAAATCGTTTGTACCATATTTTGAAAGCTAGCGTCCTAATGAAGGAAACAATGCCTATTTGAAGATAAATGTAGAAATTATAGCACTTTTGGTAGAAATAAGAGAATTTCAACAAAATTCGCCCCCTATTGTGAACAAGGGTATACATATATCAGATGCTGCCAACCAAAAGTGCAACACATCGATGGAGTGACCTAAGAGACCCCAAGAATATTTGGCGGAAATCAGTTGTTGGCCATTTCAGGCTAAGGTCAAAGATGGACTATGTTAGTCCGCTCCTTCCAGAACCTCCCCCACGATGGGTCAAAAAAAGTGAAATATTGATTATCCCACAACTTATGTACTACTACCCAGTATCATTCCACACATAGTATTACATAGTTTATTAATCGCTATCATCTTTAGAAAATTTGTAATTGTTAAAATTCCTATTAATAAAGGTAAAAATTGAAAATGTGAGATACAAATATTATTATATTTATACGTACTTTTTTGGTGTGAAAACCAAGCGCAAATGTTTAAGTTAGAGATTTATACCAAGCGAAGCAAACTACTTATAATGACAATTGCGCATCGATATAGCTTGGGAAATTTCCTCGTATTTGACATTAAACAAATTCATAGTTATCGATAAAGGTTGTAATCAGCAGTAGTGGCGATAACATCCAATATTTAAAATTGTACAGGAGAGACAAAATACTTACTGTATATGAATGTTTTTATAAAGGGATTATGCACGCTGAAAAAAAATCGCTTCTGTAGTATATTGTCCCAAACATATTCGGCTTGAAACATATATATGTTTGGGGTAGACTCTAAGTATGTAATATTTGGTACACACAAAAATTGTGTAATTGGGAAGATGTTGTTCTAAACAAGTATTTGTTTACATTCCAATATGCTTTTATTTGGGACCTTTATTTCCGGAACAAATATTTATTTGTCATAAAACATAAAACAAATATTTATTTGTCATAAAAAACATAAATTGTGTCAAATTTTTCAGTAACTCAAAGTAAAATTTTTAGAAATTTTTAATGTTCGTAAAAAATAATAATTGAAATCATATAAACTTGGATCAATATAAAGTACTTAGAGGATTGACAACTAATGATGACTTGGAATACTCAGAAATTTGAAATGATTGATTTAAAACAGAAGGTAATGCTGCATATGGTATCACAACTGGGAGGTACAATTCGAAACCCAAGAAAAATTGAAACTGAAATATCAAAAACTCAGCAAAAGTTTTGGAAATATTTTTTAAATAAAATATATTTGGAAAAATTCCTAAATAATAATTTTATTTGTATTTAAACACATATTTTATTTGAGAAATTTAGTTTGCAAATATAATTTGTTGTAATATATTAATATATGCGTTCCAAATATATTTTATTGATTTTCAAATAAAATTTATTTGCTAAGAAATATATAATATTTAAAAATTTGTGTTCCAAATATATTTTCTTTCGATTCAAACATATCAAAAAAGGCGATTTTGCCCCGTGTGGACTTAGCGCTTTTCCGATTCAGCTTTTAAAAATTACAAAGCATGCTTTTTTTGGCTTTTTGTTTTCAAATCGATGTATATCCAACTTATCTTACGTTCCGCTTCAAAAAATACATTTCGGCAAAAAGTAGACTTAGCGCCTTTTCACTCTTAGGTCGCGATTTCCTTTAATATAAAAGTCATATCGGCTTTATCGAGCTTATACTTCAAAAAATATCGATCAAATACTAAAGGTATCTTCCATGAAAATTGGAATTCCAATTTTTTTTTTTTAAAAAATTAGTATGCCTCAATCCATAAAAAAAAATTTTTAGGTCTCGGACAAAAAAAAAAATATTTTTTGTTGCAGCCTAAATTTGGTACAAACCACTGTGCTTGAGTTAAAACAAAAATGTATTGGTAAGAGAGTTTTTATACCCTACACCACACTGTGGTACAGGGTATTATGACTTTGTGCATTTGTTTGTAACACCCAAAAGGAGAAAAGAAAGATCCATTGTTTATTATACCGATCGACTTGTAATCACTTTCTGAGTCGATTTAGCTATGTCCGTCTGTCTGTCCGTCTGTCTGTCCATCTGTCTGTAGATGTATTCTTGTAATCAAAGTACAGGTCGCAATTATGGCCCGATCTTTACGAAACTTTACACATATTTTTTTTTTGGCCCAAGGACGATCCCTATTTAATTTGGTTAAAATCGGTTCAGATTTGGATATGGCCCCCATATATATGTTAGCCCCGATTTGACATGTAAGCGCTGTAAAAATTTTATTTTATATCCGATCAGTATGAAATTCAGCAGAAAGAGGTCTTTTATTATATGAATGAACACTGTTAAATTTGGAAGAAATCGGTTCAGATTTAGAGATAGCCCCCATATATACGTTACCCCCGATTTCACATGTAAGCGCCGTAAAAAATTTATTTTATAACCGATCAGTGTAAAATTCGGCAGAAAGAGGTTTCTTATTACATGAAGGAATACTGCCAAATTCGGAGAAAATCGGTTCAGATTTAGATATAGCCCCCATATATATGTTACCCCCGATTTTCATGTAAGCGCTGTAAAAAGTGTATTTTTAATCCGATTAGTACGAAATTCGGCAGAAAGAGGTTTCTCATTACGTGAATTAACACTGCCAAATTTGAGGGAAATCGGTTCAGATTTAGATATAGCCCCCATATATACATGTTACCCCCGGTTTAACATGTAAGCGCTGTACAATCTGTATTTTATATCCGATCAGTAAAAAAATCTACACAAAGAGGTTTCTTATTATATGAAGGGATACTTCCAAATTCAGAGAAAATCGGTTAAGATTTAGATATAGCCCCCATATATATGTTACCCCCGATTTGACATGTAAGTGCTGTAGAGACTGTATTTTATATCCGGTCAGTGCGAAATTTGACAGAAAGAAGTTTCTTTTTCAATGAATGAGTATTTAAGGAAAATCCGTTAAGATTTATATATAACCTCCATATATATGTTCCTCCTGATTTGGTACCAAAGCGCTATATAAGTTGTACTTTACTTCCGATCTAAATTTTCCAGAAAGATGTTCCTAATTTTTTTATATAAGCGCTATTTTGGAGTCCTGAAAGGCTTCAGCGGAAATGAAAATTAAAACATTACTTAAAACAATTATTCCAAGGTAGTACCTACCTAACATAGCCTGCATATATTACTTATATTGTGTACGACCAAAAATCGGACTATTTATTGTTTTAAGGCTAATAATAACCACAGTAAATGCTAATATGTGTAATATTATTATTAGTTCAATTTTTAATTCCACACATTATATTAAACTCCTCTTTGGAATAAGCCTTGACGTGGCGGGGGAGCTAAGTACTTTCGTAAAAGAAAGGAAACTAATTATTCCATCTATTCAAAAAGAAATTCTTAATGTACATTGCAGAGGTGGTGTAGGGTATTATATAGTCGGCCCCGCCCGACTTTAACCTTTCCTTACTGGTTGTTGACTTAGTTAGGAAAAATACGGGTTTGGTTAGCAGTTCTTGTTAAATTCAATTTACTGCTTCCATAAGTATTTCAGCTGTTTTAAGTTAAAGACATACACTATTGCTATTGAATTTTGAAGATGATAGAGTGGTGTCTATCGAAACTGCAGTCAATTGTACCAAGCAATTAAAACTCTCTACCAATTTTTGTATTTGTTTCTACTACAATTTTATAATATACAGAAAGTAAGTGAAACATATGGTCTTAAACCAAAATAAATTCGGACTTTTTTAAAAATTTTAAAAAATTATTAATAATTTTATTCAATAGTTTCTCACAAAGAAATGTCGCCTGAAATTCTTTTACTTGATTTACATAAGTAGAAAGAAAACATATCGGTTAAGATTTTGAATATAACCTCCAAACATTGCCGAATCGCTTTACTTTACTTTTCTTTAATGATTCGTAAAGATTTTCTAATTTTGCGCAATCTTCTTTCATGACTTTCACACCTCACCAGGCGTTCTCCTCCTCTTTCAGGAAAACAACAACAAATCAGTATAAGAAAAGCATAAAACATTTCTCCAATCTTAACCGGATTATAAACCAGAAAGTACGCTGTCGTATGAGAGATTTGATTTTAGGAAGATTTTAAAATTCTTCGTTTCATGTGATTAACAATTAAACGGGAAATGAACAGGGAAACTCCCGCATTCAAGAAGTGTGAAAGATGAATGAATTGAATTTAATTTGGTTGTCATTTGTCATTGACTGTCATTCAGTCAGAGTCTTTTTACGGGAATCACATATTTAATGCATAAATTATCTTTTTGGCATTATTTGAGTTGAATTCGTGTCTTCTATTGAACGCTAATCCCTTTTGATTGTATTACACTTTGGAAAGGCGTGTAAGCCCTAGGCATCCTCAAATGGAGCGAGGAACATTCTCATCATCATGATGCTCAATGGATCTGTGTTTCATTCAAACAATTTGTATTTTGTTTAATTCCGAATGTCTTAAATTTCTAATCAGTTTTGTGTCTACGCTTCCCCGGCCGGAGGGGAGGGGTCTATGTTCCGGAAGCATTTAAGCTGTCAATAATTCCATACAAATGTTATTTATGATTAACATGACAACGCGATATGACAAATGATTTTTGAAAAAAAAAAAATAAAATCAACATTACGGTATTGCTTGGTTGGTTCGGGGAATGCAATTTTATTAGGTTTGTTAATTTCCTTGGGGATTTCTTAACAAAAAAAAACATTTTAAGTTTGCATTGTGGAAAGTGCTTTAATTACACTACGAGTATGCAGCAAAATTGTTTTTTTTTGTCCGAAACCTGAAAACTTGTTTTTTTGTGTAGAAGTTACCTTAAGTATTTTGACTATAATTTTGAAGTATAATAAGTTTAAGGTACTTTTAAATGTTTTTAGAAGGTTTTTTGTTAATGATCGATTTAATATTTAATTTTATTAGATTTATTGAATGTTTTTCATATTCGAATTGTTCAGCTTTTTCGATCAACTCTTCATTTCGAAAGAGAGGTTTTTGTGGTGTATTGGAAAAGATAAGACACTGCGCTTTGAAAGCCATGTAAACACATACCCTTATACGTATTTCAATCCTGTGCGGGGATATCATCAGAGGGTCTTATACATGACACAGTGTGAGCTTGTAGTTGTGGCAATCATCACTTGTATATATACCAATCTACAAAGAAATTTGCATATGTGAGTTATATACCTACGAAGAAAGCTTACAAGTCACACTGCCAAAGCTCCAAGCGAGACTTAAATTCAGCACCCGTGTGACTGGTAAGGGTTGCCAGTTCGACACAGTTGTCTTCTTTTTGTTGGCTAAAATGTTGGAAATATCTCTTTCACGTAGAAACAGTGGTTTAGTAACGTTGTGAAAAAAAAATGTAAAACGTTTCCTAAAATTGTATTTTTTTGGCACGAGAAAAACAAAAAATAGCAAATATGATTTTATTTTATTTGTAAAAGCCTGCATCATAACGAAAACAATACTAACTTACCAAAAAATTAGTTAAATGTCGAAATTTTAATCCTTCTGGTTAATCCTGTTGTTATATTCCTACTATTGTGAACGAGGGTATATAAGTATGTATATCAGATGCTGAGGACCAAAAGTGTAACACATCGAAGGAATGACCTAAGAGACTCCAAGAATATTTGACGGAAATCCGTTTCGGGCCATTCTAAGTCATTTAAGAAAAGTCCGTCCGTTCCGTCTGTCTGGCTGGTGTTTATGATAATATTCGATAGGATTAACCGACTAACCCGGGAGAAAATAATATTTTTTGTTTTATTTTTTCGTATTTGCTGGGTCACGCCCGCATTCAGTGGTCTAAAATCGTCTTCGCATTATTGTCTCTCTATAAAAGAGGTTTGGGGCAAACAGGATGGATTGATCCGTCATATACACATTTTCCCATTCGTATATAAATATCGGGTGATTCATTGTTAGGTTTGATTTTCAATATGTCATACCCATTATTTAAAAATTTGTGTTTCAAATTTATTTTCTTTTGATTTGAACATATCAAAGAAGGCAATTTTGCCCCTTGCAGAAACCATAGCTATTTTTCCGCAACGCTTATTCCCACGTACAAAAAATAATTATTTCTTCTTATTATATTTTCGTATTTATTTTTTTTCTCAAGCGTTTCCCATTCTTGTCAGGGGTGGGTCCTTGGTCTTAATGCAACGTCAATGGAACGTGAAAAAAAATCACTCGCAATCTTATTTAATATTTTATCCTGCCTTAGAAATCATTGAATGGCCGGTCGAGTGTCGCCGCCGCTGAGGTTTCGATTAAAACAACAAAATTAACGGAAAATGAGGGAAAAAATGTCTTAATTTTGTGTTAATATAAAAAGAGGGATTCGTTTCTTCTCATCTCCTTCGTGACAGGCAGGAGCTGATGATGAGGTGACAATGCGTGTCTGCGTGCGAAATGCTTTATCCTACGTCGGCAAATGTGTTGTGTGTTTTTGAGAAACTACCAACGATTAGGACAAATCATCAGCGAGATAAAAGGTGAAATTAAGTTGCCTTCATATTCTTAGCCAGAGGACCTAACAATGTGTCCATCAGGATTAAGGACTTTGTACGAGCGGTCTTTTTGTGTGTATGAGTGATGTCAGCAGGGTGAGTTATACTTAGGGTGTGAAGTGCTTGCTTGGACTGGATGACTGGTGCTGTAGACTGTAATGGGTCATGGCACAGTGGTTTGGAAACTATATATATATATTAGGGCGGGTTGATTTTTTTCTTTTTAATCGTATAGCAAAACCTAAACTACATAAAATTCTAAGAAAATTCTCCGAAGAAACCATGTATCTAAAATAAAATCCTAATCCGCGCCTCTCGACTTGAAAATTTATATGCCCGCCTTTGCCAAAAAAAAAAAATAAATATTAGAAAAAATAGATTTTTCCAAAAAGAAATAGAACTTTCTGAATAAAATTGTTTAGTAAGGTAGTTCTTTTGCACTTTATATCTGTTATACACTCAACATTTTTTTCATTACAAAAATATTCACCCAAATAAAAAAGTTTGTATACAATTTTATATTTAATAATTTTATAAGGAACATAATTTTCTTACAAAAATAATTGCACTCAACAAATTGTTTTCAGTATTTATAAAATAACCTTCTTTTGTTTCGATAAACAATTCATATTTCATAATGCAAATAAAGGCGTGAAACTTGTTCTAACTATTTTTTATATAGAACGCAAATCAGAGGAGATGCAAATTGGGATTCAACTGCCTTTTTGATAATTGAATATTTTGATTAGTCTCAAGACAAAACCTGTATTGCATAAACAATACGGGTAAACCGACTAAGGTATACCCTCACTTTGTGAGTACTGTAATATGAATACACGAATTAATCTGTCAATTTATATGGGAGGTACCACAGGGGGTTTAACAAATACTCCTATTTTTCGCTAACCAGTAAACTTCAAATATATTGCACTGTATCGAATTGTAAGCGTTTATATGCACTGGTGTATTAAAGTTATGATCTATTCAATTTTGGTATGATTTGGCAATTTTGTGTGGGAGGTACCAAAAGGAGCGTGGCAACTTCGTCCATTTTTCACTGGATTGTAGGTACTATGAAACCATTACACTGTACAAAATTTCAAGTCTTTTTGTGCATAGCTATTAAAGTTATAAGATGTTAACTTTTGGAGCCAAATTTGTGTGGAAGGTACCAAAAGGGGCGAGGTAACTTCGCCCATTTTTCTTGAGGTGATAGTGACTAATAAAATAATATTATGTGTATAGAAGTTATTAAATAATCAATAATTCCCTTAATATTAACACTTTGTGGGGGAGGTACTAGAAGGAGTGGACCAATATGACGCATCTTCGAACTTAGCCGGAGATAGAAAAAAATATTACCACATACCAAATTTGAAGACAATCGGTTACTCCTTTCGAGAGTTATCGTGCGCACAGGCTAGCAGACAGACGGACGGACATTGCTCATTCGACTTAAAACGGATATCCGCCAAACACACTTAGGGTCTTATGTCACTCCTTCGATGTGTTACACTTTTGGCCCGTAGCAAATGATATATACCCTCGTATCACTAAAGTGAGGGTATAATAAAACACAATATATTTCAAAACCAGTAAGGAAAGGCTAAAGTCGTGCGGTGCCGACTATATAATACCCTACACCACTCTCGTAATATTGAATAACTCTGATATATAAATTTTGTAATTCATGTATAAATTGTTTACATAAATTTACTTTTGGGACATTTTATACTTAAATAATACCCTGTACCACAGTGTTGTGTAGGGTATAAAAACGATTGGATCTAAAGAGCCAAATCGGATGAAACATATATATGGGAGCTATAGCTAAATCTTAACCGATTATCTTCAAATTCGGTAGTGTTGGTTCATGGATCAAGAAACTCTACCATTCTAAATTTCAACACGATTGGATGTATAAAATACAGCTTTTATAGGACTAAAGGGCCAAATCGGACGAAACATATATATGGGAGCTATATCTAAATCTGCACCGATTTTCTTCAAATTCGGCAATGTTGGTTCATGGATCAAGAAACTCTACCATTCTAAATTTCAAAACGATTGGATGTAAAATACAGCTTTTATAGGACTAAAGGGCTAAATCGGACGAAACATATATATGGGAGCTATAGCTAAATCTTAACCGATTTTCTTCAAATTCGGTAGTGCTGGTTTATGGAACAATAAACTCTACCATTCTAAATTTCAAAACGATTGGATGTAAAATACGGCTTCTATAGAACTAAAGGGCCAAATCGGACGAAACATATATATGGGAGCTATAGCTAAATCTTAACCGATTTTCTTCAAATTCGGTAGTGTTGGTTCATGGATCAAGAAACTCTACCATTCTAAATTTCAAAATGATTGGATGTAAAATACAGCTTCTTCAGGACTAAAGAGCAAAATCGGACGAAACATATATATGGGAGCTATAGCTAAATCTTAACATATTTTCTTCAAATTCGGCAATGTTGGTTCATGGATCAAGAAACTCTACCATTCTAAATTTCAAAACGATCGGATGTAAAATACAGCTTCTATAGGAGTAAAGGGCCAAATCGGACGAAAGATATATACATATGGGAGCTAAATCTAAATCTGAACCGATTTTAACCAAATTCAATAGCGACCTTAACAGCCGCGAAATACTCTAAACTGCAAAATTTCAGAATCGGAGTGAAATTGCGACCTGTAGTCGACGAACAACTTTACATGGACAGACGGACGGACGGACATCGTTAAATCGACTCAGCTAGTGATTCTGAGTCGATCGGTATACTTTAAGGTGGGTCTAGCTGTGTTATTTTCAGGTGTTACAAACATCTGCCGTGAAACAAACTTATAATACCCTGTACCACAGTGTGGTGTAGGGTATAAAAAGAAAATAATTTAGGCGAAAGAAGAGGAAAAAAATTCTAGTCGAGAGGCGCGGATTAGGTTTTGATTTTAGACCCATGGCTTCTTCGGAGATTTTTTCTTAGAATGTAATGTAGATTACGTTTTTGCTATACGATTTTTAATTTTTTTTCATCCATACAAATCAACCCGCCCTAATATATATATAACTATATACTCGTATATATATATATATGTGGGTAATTTATCACTTGCAAATGTTTTCTTATGCGAGCAATTTGCAATATATTTCCGTTGATTACCTGGTCGGTTCGAAATCTACGAAGCGATAATATTTTCTCCATATTTCCAGATCTTTATCAGTACGCATTATTAAGAGCTTAAACTTTATTGCCAACATCCTTTCTTCGGGTGAATTAAGTTTAGCAGTTTAGGGCATTCCAATGTGCGGATGTTTACTGAATACTTTACGTCAACTTCTTTTTGTCTTGAAAGGTTAAAGTCATTATTATACCCTATACCACGCTGTAAGAGCAAAATCGGAGGCGATTATCTATAAACACGCAGTGATTGCTATTTGATCAAAAAAATACTTTGTTTAAAATTTCATAAGGATCGGTACGAAATTTGGAATTTTCTAACGCTTCTTCTAAAGCAGGAATAAATATATATTTACACGTGACGCATGGATTTCTTCTAAATTTCATAATGACTCTATAAAAAAACCAGTAATGGAAGGCAAAAGTCGGGCGACTATATGAAACCCTACACCACCTTATTAGAGCAGAATATTCAGAAATATTGACAAGTTTCTAGCAATGTTGTGTTTCTAAAGATACTGATATGTCCCAAAAATTGTTTTTGATAAAACTTAGATTTTTTATTTTTATTTATTTTTATTTATTTATATGAATTACAATACAAAGTAAATTTATATTCTAATTATAAGGTCCAGGGAAAGGCCGGGTTACAAAGACCATATGGCTAAATTTTTGCAGCGACAGACCAGAGCCTCTGGTGGGAATCGAACCCACGACCCCCAAACTCATAGGCGAGTACGCTACCAACTCACCTACTGGGACGCTCAAAAAACTTAGATTTAAAATCGGATATATACATATACTAGGACCATAACTAAATCTGGACCGATTTTCCTGAAATTTCACAGAGGTTTCTACAAACTATTATCTGTTAAATTGTATAAAGATCTGTTAAGAAATGACGATTTTATAGCGCTTAGATGAAAATCGGGATATAGGTATGTATGAAGGCTATACGAGTATCTGAATCTGAACCGATTTTCTTCAAAATCGGCAGAGTTCGTCTTTGGATCAAGAGACTACAATCTCCAAAATTCCAAAACGATCGGATATAAAATACAGCTTCTATAGCGATAAGGGCTATATCTAAATCTGAATCGATTTTTTTGAAATTCGACACTGTATGTTCTGCGTTCAAAATATTTCTTTGTGTCGAATTTCATACACATCGTTTAAAAAAAGGTGGCTTCTACAGCTCTTAGATATTAAAACGGAGGTACATACGAGGTATGTTCAAAACATATTGCGATTTTTTTAATTTCCGCAAGCTACGTGTATTTGATTTTTGACGCCCGAGCTCACAGTTTTCTTTGATTGCATTATGAGTTCTTGCCACAGGGCAGTACGGTCAATAAAGAATATTACCTTACAAGTTATGCGCAAATTGCGCGAAGCAATCCGCCAAAAACGCCCGGATTTGTGGAAGAATAAAGACTGGCTTTTGCACCATAACGCCCCAGCACACACATCGTTGCTTATGCGCGAATATTTGGCCAAAAACAACACCCCTGTGACTACTTTTTGTTCCCAAAACTGAAAAGGCCCATGAAAGGACGACGCTACGCCACGATTGAGGAGATAAAGACGGCAACGAAGGAGGAGCTGAACAAGATCACAAAAAATGGTTATTTGAAGTGCTTCGAGGATTGGAAAAAACTTTTGGCAGAAGTGTATTATATCCGAGAGGAATTAATTTGAAGGGGACAAAATAGATATTCATGAATAAATAAATACTTTTTGAAAAAATACAA